>CP095194.1:0-1200000 GCA_022965775.1 Cercospora sp. J1 LZ-2022 | reverse complement strand
TTATCCTGAAGGAGCTCAAGGGATCCTTGAAACGCGGCTATCAATTGCACGTCTTGTCCTTCACTGTGCACTCACTGCTAGTCGGCAGTCTCGACAGTTTCAAGCCGGGTGATCTCGATGAATGTCTACCACATCTCATGGACGTGATCATGGATGATATCTTTGGCGTTACTGGCCAGGAAAAGGATGCCGAGGAGTACAAGAGTGGAATGAAGGAAGTCAAGAGTAGCAAAAGCTACGACACGATGGAACTTCTCTCGCGAGTGACCCCAGTACGTCAGTTAGGAGCTCTGGTGCGACCGCTCCATAGCATGCTCTCTGAAATGCTGGACAACAAATCGGTCAAGAAGATCGATGACTTACTCCTACGGCTTCGCAAGGGACTGGACCAGAATCCTGAGGCTGACAGCCGAGACATGCTCAAATTTTGCTGGGAGATAGTTAGTCAGGTCTATGCTCGGGAGAATGCTCAGACATCGAAACCCGCGATCGATGAGCGCCACAAGCGTTACGAGATTCAGCCAGAGCCGGAAAAGAAGAAACTTGGTCCTAAAGGCGGTACTGCGTCCTACAGGTACAAGCTCATCGCATTTGCGCTTAGTCTGCTCAGAAAAGTAGTCCGGCGCCATGAAGATCTGCAAACACCTGCAAACATGGCAGGATTTTTACCTATGGCAGGAGATGCTCTAGTTCAAGGTCAAGAAGAAGTCAAGCTTGCCGCAGTCCGGTTGTTGTCAACTATCATGCGCGTTCCCATCAAGCAGCTGGAAGAAGATGCACCTGTCTATGTCAAAGAGGCCGTTGCGATGATCAAAGGCGCTTCCAGCAGTACTACTGATGCCTCTCAAGCAGCGCTTGAGCTCATCACGTCCGTGTTGCGTGAGAGACGCTCCGTGCAGATCAAAGAAAAGGATATCGCGCTGCTACTGAAGCGTGTCAAGAACGATGTCGATGAGCCAGATCGTCAGGGCGTCATCTACAAATTCTTGCGGGCAGTCCTTGGACGAAAGATTGTCGTTGCAGAAGTCTACGAAGTCATGGATGAGGTGGGCAAGGCCATGGTCACCAACCCAGACCAGTCGATCAGAGACAGCGCGAGAAGTGCATACTTCACGTTCGTCATGGAGTTCCCGCAAGGCAAAGATCGATGGGAGAAGCAAACGTCCTTCCTCGTCACGAACCTGAAGTACAAACATGCTGCAGGACGACAGAGCGTGATGAACTTCCTGTACTCAATGCTGGACAAGGTCGGCGACGATGTGATAAGAGATCGAGCACTCGAGATTTTCTTGACTCTAGTGCCGTTGCTAATCGCTGATCCTGATACCAAGTGTCGTGATTCAGCTGAGCTACTCATTGCCAAGATCTTCGAACGAGCAGAAGATGATAAATTGATGGCGCAACTGCTCAGCACTATGGAGACGTGGCTTAGGAAAGATAAGCCATTGCTCAAGGCCGGATCATTGCAGTGCTGGAGAATTCTACTCCAGAACCGTCAGCTATCGCAGAAGCAGCTTGACGGGTTGCGTAGTAAAGTGGAGGACATCCTCACTGAGCAGGATGGAGAGGTCTCCCAACCGCAAGTGGTCCATGATGCGTTGCAGGTCTTCGCTGTCCTAATCCAGCGCTTCCCTGAAGTTGGACTCGCAGAGTCTTCTGAAGATGTATGGCAAGCCGTTCACAAGCTTCCGGCCACTGACGATGCACGAGTGCAGACAATGGTCGCTTCGCTCCTCGGAGACTACTTCGCGGACTTCGCAAGCACCAGCTCCAAAACTGCAACAGGCCTTGCTGGTTTGCCTTTGAGAGGCTCTGGAGGTCTCGAGCTCGGCGCAGAAGATATGCGGCGCCTGTGTCTCGTCTCTCTGCGAGCGCTACGCGCTGTATCTCTCAGCACGGAAGACAGTCTCGCAGCCCACATCGTGCGCAATCTTGCCGATCTTGGTCGTTTCTTCGCCGCCAACGAGATGCCATGGAACGATCAGGCTGTGCCGAGTCCCGAAGCCTCTGAAGATGATGAAGAGCAGGATGAGGATGAGCGGGCCTCCGAGTTGGCAATCGCTCATCTGCTCCGCCGGATGTCGTCAATGCTGATGGCTGACAAATTCTCCATTGTTTCTCGCACAGCTGCCCTGGATACCCTCGCAAAGACTATCAAGCACTTGGTCAGCATCCCCGGCACGAGTCTTCAGCCCGTTCTTCGCCCACTTTATGCACTCACGGACCCGACTGTGCCCAAAGCCCCGGGTGACCGGCATCAAAAGTTGCAGGACAATGCTGCAGAGCTTCTGAATTTGATTGAACAGAAGCTTGGGCAGGAGAAGTTCTTGGCCGCGTTGGCTATCACTCGTAGCGAAGCGAAACTTAGAAGGGAAGAGCGGAGACAGAAGAGAAGGATCGAAGCTGTTACCGAGCCAGAACGCTGGCAGAAGAGTAAGCAGAGAAAGTACGAAAGCAAGAAGAGCAGGAAAAAGGAGAAGGGTCACGAGGCGAGAAGCGCAAGAAGAGGCTGGTGAGCGGCCTGGAATTGTGTACAACATGAGCGTTTGGGAGAATGAGCGAAAAATGCATAGCGCAGGCGTTTGCGGTGAGTCTGTAGAGGTATTGGTGAACTTTGAAGCCACCATGAAAGCACAAATAAGTCCCTTGTGACCGACATATTGCTAATCTAGGTCTAATGTCCCTCTCCGGCTAGCTTGCAACCATTCAGGAACTGCTGGCATGCCCTTCTCTTCGTCTTTCGATACCACTTCAACCTTTGTTGAAACGCTGATTCTGTGATCATCCTTTTCCTCCTTAGAATTTTCTGAGAACAATGAAGACCTGCTCGACGCCCTGGACGCCACGCTGGTCGCCGCTGATACCATCGATTTGAGCTTTCGAAGAACTGGAGCGGATGCTTCGTCAAAGACTCTTCCGCAAGCGACCAGGCATACCACGAGGAAACCAACTCCGATTTCGACGTATGTCCAGAACAGTATGAGGGATATTGTGCCTTCGTTGTCGGTGGTTTCGAATGTGGTGCCGAGCAGAGTTATTGTTGGGCTCATGAGGCCATTTTCGACAACTTGGCAGACGATGATCATGCGCAGCAATCCAGCGATTACCGTGCTGTGTTCATATTAGCGCCGGTCCAACACATTCCATGGAACCACTTACAAGAGACCGAGCGCAAAGACAAGTGAGGCCTGAACCTTTCGTCTCGCTGTCATTTGCAGGCTGTTGATCTGTTCCATGGTCAGCATGATGGTACCGATCTTGCGAGCGCGAAGCATCCTCACCATAACAAGAGGGATGGCAAAGATGGCCAAGTCAATGACCCAATTCGTGATTGCACACGATGTCAACAACGCAAAAGTATCCATGCAGTAGGTCCTCAGCGCGTAGACTGTGTCCCAGGCAGCCCAGAAGTTCAAGCCGCACACTATAATTGTAAGCAACAAGAAGCCTGGAGAATGGAGCAAGACCTACTGAAAATTTCCAGGAATACATATGCCACCATCCACACCGTCACAACCCCAATCATGAGCCAGTTCACGTAGTCAAATTTCGTTCGAGCTCCACGTCCGCGGAATATCCTTCGGGAAAAGAAGAGGAAGGTCAACTTGGTGAAGCCAATGACGAGGACATGGCCAATCCAGTATGCGTATTCGAGCTGCGCAAAGCGAATGAGCGCCCAACTCAGAACAAGAATCAACAGTTGCGACCAACCTTCTCAAGCATGAGCTGACGCTCTGGCTTTCCAAACATGAGCTCTTCGAATGTCCTGTACGGAGCATGGCCTCCAACAAAACCCATCTGCGAGGCAATGACCATGCCTACCCCGGCGGCGACCATGAGGATCTTGAAGCTACAATCAGTTTCATTGCCGTAAATTGCAGCCTTCTTCGTGCCTAGCTTACCGCAGCTGGTATGATGAGAACATCATCGATGTCTAACGATCTCGTATACTTGACTCGCCCATAGATTCGTATCCCAAGAGCAATGAGACCAAGGACGGGAAAGATGATGCCAATAGCCGTGACCGAGGCAAAATTAACATAATGATAACTTCCCATGATGATCGAATGAGAGCCAACTCATCGACAATGACCTGGAATACCGAATCCTGTTGGTCGATTGTTGGTTTCCTCAAGAGCTGAGGATTCGTCTGCCTGAGGGTGAACACGAGCGCAAACACGCGCAGCAGCTACGGCTGACGATAATACTGTGACCAGACTAACAACACTTGCAGGAGCACAAACCCGGCACACGCACCTGGGTTTGAGCTGTCCGGCACGCGAACAGCACATGAGCATTGCGTGGCAAAAACAAGGTACTACATGCGGCGGAAAGCTGAGTAAACCATCCACTCGAAAGCATCACTAGTCGAAATACTACCTTCTGTGCAGCAATAGTCTGTGGTACGTATCCGCAGCGTGACCGTACTATTCTTATGATCTGCGACCAATGGTACAGATTCGCAGGCCCGGCGACCGAAGCTGACGATCACCTTTGTTAGAGCAGACAAAGTGGAAAAGATCTGCGCAGAAACGTCCCGCATTTCCAACTTTCCGATATGAAAGGCGCCTCGGGTTATTGCCCGATAAGCAGGCAGGTAAAATAGAAAGAGATCTACGGTTATACACAGAGTACACGCCACATGTGCGAGTGACACGGTCTGTGATTCGTTTCGGTAGTCGAGAAATATGCATACTTGTGCTTAGCTTTGCATAGCGTAGATCTTCGGATCCTTGGTGGCTTGAGGGGTCCTTGGAAGGAGCCAGGCTTGGTTGTCACTGGAGGCATGGAAGTGGAGTAATGCCCGAAGAATCAGAAGGTCAGAAGAGGTCTGCCGGCTGCACGTACACATTAGTATGCCACAAGGTTGTACGAGTTGGCGTGCGTCATGCGGAGGGACTGTCAGACGGCCCCCACGGCATTCAGCTCGTGCTTGCATCTGAACTCCTCGCGAACTAGTAGATTCGGGTGCACATTCGCGTGCGACAACTTCAAACACTTGTGGTGTGGCTGCAAGAAAGATGCTGATTGTGATCGTAACAACTGCGTTGAGCTGCTCACATCCTAGCAAGAGAGACGGACTCCGTTTTGACAGGCGCCGTCATGGCGTTTAATGAGTATGACGAAGGGAAGCCTTTTCTGAGAACGAGCGAAGACGGTAACATGGCCAGCAATGGAACGATCAAGAAGAAACCATCCTGGACAAGGATTCACTATCTTCTCTTCGTTCTCCATGCAGCATTCCTGGCCGCCAATGTCGGCTTCATGGTTTTCAACATGACGGCAAATCACACATGCTCAACAAGTTTGTCCAAAGGCTTCTCAAAACAGCCAGATGATATCCAAGAACTCTACTGTACGTACAGTCGAACGAACAGTTTGACAAAAACTAAATCAGACCCTTCTACAGCTCCTGCTCGCGATTTTGTAGAGCATGAAATCCGCATCCCAAACGTCGAGCCCAAAGGTCCATTCGTCGGCCTACCGCGCCCCGAGCTCGATGAAGCCTGGTCAGATCTTCTACGACCTGCCATGCTCGATATGCCTCCGGCCGAAATGAAGAAGATGAATAAGTCATCAGTAGCAGTGAAAAGTACGGGAGGTTACGTAGGATATTATGCAGTATTCCATCAATTACACTGTCTGGTGAGTAGAACGGCAGAGGCATCTCAGCGGAAGAAAATGCACTGACGTGAATCAATTGCAGAAACGACTATATCAATGGACGCACAAGGAATCGTATCAAGACGTGATTGATGATGGACGACTGACGGCCGAGCACTACGATCATTGCATCGAAGTCATTCGGTCGGCGTTGATGTGTCAACCAGATTTGACTGTCCACACGGTGCACTTCGATTCGCAAGCTCCGCATGGTCTCAAAGGTTACAGTCATCATGAGAGAAAATGTATCAAATGGGAACCATTCAAGGAGTGGGCGGATCAGAAGGCAATACCCGCGCCGTTGCAAGATCATGTACTTAGTGAGGCTGAGGAGGGGAGTTTCGGTCCATAGCAGAACAAACCTCCAGAATAAAATAAAATTGGTCTGAAAGACGAATTGGAATGATGGAGTGTTTCCTTTGATCAACGAACTACGAAGTTCATGTATTATGAACCAACATAGTCGTACTGGCACTCCTCGCTTGCATCCACTCCTGCATCTTATCCCAACTCACACATTTCTGTTCCCCAGGTGCCCTATGCTTTATCACATCCTTGCCATCCTCTCCTGGCGCCCAGACGAGCGTGTACAAGGAAGTATCCATATGGCACATCACGCTCTGACGAAGGAAATTGAGGCAATGATCTGAAGGAAATCGAATGTCAGCTCAAAAATATGCTTCACGACATTCTGACCATTTCTGCGCTTACCAGCATGATGTTGCAGATACTTATAATGCCCGCTTCCAACTTCGACATCAGGATAGAAGTAATCAAAGTACATGAACTGTTTGATTTTCTTTACGCAGTGGATATTATGCGCGACGCCTAACCCAGCTGCGAAACCTCCGTCTTTGAGAGGTACTGAATCCTGGCCAAGGATATCGAGTTCTTCTTGAGAGACGCGTATCAGTGTGCCCTCGAGAAGATTGTGCATGGCTTCTTCCCAGGCGGGTGTGGGGTCGCCGACCATGATTTTCTCGTTCCCGGTCATGTTTCGGTATTCGTATGAAATGGCTTCGTTGGCCGGTGCTGTATTGATTTAGGATCAGTTCTGGACTCGTTGGTTTTCTAGTTTTGGCTTACAGTATGGCTCAGGGATCGTTGTATCTTGTTGCTTGAATGCTAGCAAGAATACTAGGAAAAGAGATATGGCGAACAAGACGATGTTGAGAATCGTAGACAGCCATAGCCACGTTCGTGGAGGTTGTCTGTAATTTCGCCGTTGAACATATCGCTGCCAATCGTCGTCCCCCAGCTTCTGGTCTAGAAATGGTCGTTCCTCTTCGCGCTCCATGTTCAGTGCTGGTGTACTGCTTTGGTCCGTATCGACACAAGTCAGGAATTGTCTCGCAGTCCAGCAGGATGTCACAGCTTCACGTCAGGCCCCCAGCCTTGATGGATCAGCTACCTTCACGCCACGCTGCAGGTGCATTGCGCTGGCGTAATCCTGCTGCCAGCCACATTAGCTTGTTCGTACATGCAAAGCAACTGGAAGGATTTGTGTGCCGTGCAGGGTACATCTTCAGCTCTCGCAGAGCGAATAGCTTTAGTGCTGTGATAGACACACCCGCTTGGCATGAAATTGCCCGGGTCTAGCGTGTTGCAGGAATGATCTGCAGTGAATGATCACCAAAATGTGGGGGTTTCGGTGATCGGGTCATTCGATGCTTCTTTGTACACCAACTCGTGTACAAGGGCTACACCGGAATTGGCAGCTGTTCATGGCTCGCTGATACACATGCAGTGATCGACTTCACTGGCTTCACGAAGTGTGAGACGGCTCCCCAGTGCTCCGCACCTCAATGCGTTCGTTCCGACGGTTGCCTTGCTTTTCCGGCCAACAAAGTAACTAAAGCATGTGAATCGAGTTTGCGGCCGGCTCACACCCTACTACGAATTCACATATGCCAGCTGCTTGACCCTTTCTTAGATACGCGTCAGTTGCCTTGTCAGGCAACGGGTCCGCAAGCTTGCTGCTGTTGTGTCACAATCGATGCAACTTTGAGCAAGGTTTCGTAGCAAGCATTCGTGGCGGTATAGATGTGTGATCTCGGCGTGTTTTCATATCTTGATCTTTCCCTTTCCATGAGTCGTCGACTTCTTGCACCATCAACTTGAACAAATCCACCGAAGCTAGTAGCCATGAAGTCGTTCATCTTTGCCTTGGCATACATTGCATTGGCATTTGCCGCACCTGTAATCATTGAGCCTCGTAAGCCTGATTGTCAAACCAGTTCCATGCGTGCTTAGCACTAATGGGTTGAGTTGCAGAAGGTCAAGCGTCATCGCCGAATGCTGTCTCAAGTCGAGATGAGGCTGTTAAGTCCAGCTTCGATATTGCACACAAGAACAGACAAGCTCGGTCAATAGCAGTGAATAGAAGGGAAGATGATGCGCTCGCTGGCATAGTCTCACCTCGAGACGGCACAACTGAATTCGGTTAGTGTAGATGCACATGTTCTTGACTTCGATACTGACGTTCCCAGACGCCGATGCCTTCTACAAGGACAGGCGGAACGATGCAGCACTCGAAGCCCGGGATGGTACGACTGAATTTGGTGAGTGCATAGAACATGACTGATTGAGTGTGATCCTGATATCCCGCAGATGCAGATGCCATGTACAAGGGCAGGCGAGACGACGACGCAGTCGCTGGTATCGTAGTCACGGCCCGGGATGGCACGACCGAATTCGGTGAGTTAGAAGGGCATGTCCCGATGAATGCGATTCTGATCTTCCACAGATGCAGACGCCTTCTACAGGGAGTAATCTTTTAAACGCGCTGTGAGACCTCCATTTTCTGTTCGTTTCTCTCGGCTGCCGGAAAGCCAGAACGACATGTTCGAGATATCTGAGCATCGATTGCGTACGAGCTTCCAGGTGAAGTCGGCACAGGCGATGACAAGAGCAGCAGCTCATTGATGGATCGTGAGCAGCCTTGTAAGAGGTGTTCCATCCATGCTCTCATCTGTAGGATAGGTGTGCGGCCTACGCTCGCAAGGATGGAGCAGGTTGTATGAGGGCCGAAGTGGTGGCTTGGTGGGGCAGATACTGGACCCTCGTTCTGTAGTGTCGATCAATGTCAGCTCGTCCAGACCTTCAGTTTGCGGGCACACTGCACTGCGCGATTTGTGAACGAAACACGTGGATCACGCCCAGCTCGCAGCTGCCCGTACGCCGCTGCAGGTGCATGGTGGCATTGATGCCGTAGTCGCTGCTGATCCGACCAGGAACCGAGCTGAGGAAGCTGCTCTGCAAGGCCGCGTGTGACGTGACTGCGCGGCCGTTGGCACGTCTTCCACCCCAAAAAGCCGTTACCGCGACATGTGAAGTGAGAAATGTTCTCACCTGCCAACACTCCTTCGGTGCACAACCTCTTGTGGACGTGAGGCGTCCGTCAGTATTCTCAGCTTGCAACCAACACCACGTTTGCAAAGATGGCTCAGTCAAAAGTCCGGATTGCCATCTCAGGTGGAGGCATGGCAGGCGCCACGCTGATGCACGCTCTGATCAAACACGACCATCTCGACGTCCACATATTCGAGTCTGCGTCCGAGTTTCGTGAAGCTGGAATGGCTGTTGGCATGACCCGCAATGCCTTCCAAGCGCTAGAACTCATCGGTCCTTCGGCAAGAGAAGCGCTCGAACGGGCAGGTTCTGTGCCGCATTATGGCGCCAGATTGATGCTGGCGCTGGGACCTGAGGCAGGAACGATGATCGACGAAATCGATGCGAGGAAAGAAGGCAAGAGATTGACCAGTATCGTGCACCGTGCTGCATTGTTGAAAGAGCTCCTGGCAAGCGTTCCGAGCGAGCGAATGCATGCATCCAAGAAGCTGAAGACAGTCGATCGTAGCGGCGATGGACCTCTCACCCTGCACTTTGAGGATGGCTCCACACACGAGACGGACATCCTCATCGGTGCAGATGGCATCCATAGCACTGTCAGAAAGGTTGTTCTCGGCGAGTCCGATCCAGCAGCAGTGCCCGTGTCGGCCGACATGATGGCAATACCCACGCTGCAGCCGTACGAGAAATTGAAACCTATCCTTGGAGCTGACTACGTGGACACAAAAGATCCTCGAGAGTGGGGTTGGGTTGGGAAGGGGACCTTTATGATGCACAATGTGCTCAATGAAGGCGAGCTGATCCAGTTCATTGCGACAGTGAAGATCGATACCGGTGATGCCTGGATGAAGGAAGTCGATGCTGAAGAGTTCAAGGGCTATTTCGAGGGCTGGCCGTCCCATCTACGGAATGCCCTATCAGCTGTTCGTTGGTCTGCTCATATTGGTCGGGACCATGCTAATTTTGCAATAGGTGGTTGGTGACCAGAAGACAGTGCAGTGCTGGTGCACGTGGGAACACGCCCATGCACGAACATACGCGGATGGTCCGATAGCCCTGATGGGTGATGCAGCACATGCAACCACTCCGTGGCAGTCGTCGGGAGGTGGCATGTCGATGGAAGATGCTCTCGTGCTCTCTTCGCTGCTGGGTCGGATCACCACGCCGAAGCAGGCATCAGTAGCACTGCAGGTGTACGATGAAGCACGCCGGCCCCGCACACAGAAGATTGTTGACTCCAGTCGGGAGACCGGTCTGATTTTCACGGGAAACAATCCGGAATACACAATGGATCATGCCGGTCTCAAGGGCAGATTGCCGCAGCGGTGGGACTTTATCCTGGACTTTGACAACGGCAAAGCACGCGATGAGGCTGTGCGGGAATTGGAGGCGAGATTGCGGTAGCCCTCAAGAATGGTTGCGTGTGCCGTCTGCACCCTGACCTGCCGACCCATTGTTTTATACTGTAGAAATAGAGATGGTGATGAACGCGTGTTGAAGACAAGGCACCACTCCACAAGCGAGACTAATTCTCTTGGCGTGTCGCTAGCGCGTTCGGCTTCTTCTTCACAAGAAGGCACGAAGTTCTTCCTGGTCACCTCACTCCTCCACTTACAGAATGCCATCCTTGACACTCTCCATCTGGATTACTGAGATTTCGGCAACAGGGCGAGATTGAGGGCTCCTGACCGGGTTGACAAAAGAATAGAGAGGTCCTCGGATGCGTTGACACTCCATCAATGGAAGAAACATGATGACTTTGGCCTGGATCTTACGAACATCCGCATCCGATCGCCTGGATGCGTTGGTTGCCCCAGGATGACCACTCGAAACTGCGGAGACTTCGGACCTTCATAAAGTTCAGTGATCCCAGCAGAGCTTCCTCCCGCTTGAGCAAGGCTTGTTGCCCGTTGCAGACTTGCACGAGAGTTCCACATGGAGATTGCCTTCTCGAACAACGCTATGTGAATCCGGCTCTGGACCCAGGCTGTTCTGTGATACTGCGCGGTCGTTATATGATCGAGAATCTAGTATGTCTAGGATCATAGGCAAGCCCGCTTTCGATGCGACGAAATTAAGCTCAGGTACTTAAAAAAGCTGGCTCAGGGTGCTTGTGCCGACAAAGGAGACAAGGTCATGGAGAATACTGCAGCGGCCTTCCTGGAGAACAGCTTACCGGATGATGGCGGCGGACAATGGTTCCGCCCGACATCACCTTTCAATTACCTGCATTGATGTGCAGCATGAGGCCGGCCGGAAACATATGCTCGACACTGGTGATCGCATAGACGCCTAGCTGGTCGCGACACACGACTGAGACGATGCTGTATGGAAGTGCAAGCAAACCCGCGATTGTGGCCTGGACAGTGGTCATGACATCTCTGGCCACGATCGCGGTAGTCCTCCGACTATACGCCCGATTCATAGTCTCGAGAACTGCTGGTCGAGATGATGCCTGCATATTTGGATCATTGGTGAGCACATCATTCAGAATTGAACCCAGAGCAGCTGCTGACTGGGCAAGTCGTTTGCGTGGGCGACGACGGCGACTATGATCGCACAGGTAATGAAAACCCGCCCTTTTCTCAAACCAACAGCGTAGAACACGCGCCTGATTTCGGAGCTAGGTGAAGACCGGCCTCGGCAGCCACGAATGGACCCTAGGACCTCACGAGGCTATGTTGAACCTCAGAGCGGTCAGTGAAGCCCAAGAATAGCACGATGGTAGCACTGACAATGCCAAATGCAGTACTGGTTGATGATCATCGTATACAACTGCTCGCTGTTCTGCACCAAATTCTCGATCATGTTCCAATACCTTCGCATATTTCCGCAAAAGGGCATCCGAATTGCGACATATGCACTCATGGCAATAGTTTCATGCTACGCGATATGGAGAATCATATCAGCCATACTCACCTGCACTCCGCCGGCAGCTTTCTGGGACCACTCTATCAAACACAAAACATGTCAAGATCGACTGGCACTTTCACTTGCGAGTACCTCACTCAACATGATTACGGACATCCTGATTACTGTACTGCCTCTACCATTCCTCAACAAACTTCAGCTACCTCGTCGCCAGAAATGGGCACTAGTGGGCGTCTTTGCGATTGGAGGGCTGGTTGTAATCGTGTCCATCTTACGACTGCCATCTCTCTACCACCTGATGTCATCCAAGGACATCACTTACGAGAATGCTATGGCATGCATCTGGTCATCTATCGAGATGAACACCGGCATCATCTGCTCATGCCTCCCCACCCTCCGCTGTCTCTTCCCTACATGGCTCAAAGGAGCATCGAAATACGGCACTCACTCCAGCTCTGGCCCTTCATTCGTCAAGCCAGACGTACCACACACATCAGACGGCTGGACGCCCGAAAGTGCACATTCACGGTCGAAAAGCCGCTGCTACACGCATGTCACGAGCCAAAGCGCCAGTTTCAAAACCCACAAAGCAAAGAGGTCCTGGACGGGCCGACAGGACATGCTACTGGAGAGCTCAGAAGACATCGAGCTGGGGCCGCGTCTGAATAAATCGAGTTCGGAGGAGCGGCATGTGAGTGATGGGCATATTCATGTGCAGACAGATATCGAGCAGGAAAGTGTGCTACGAATTGATGACGAGAGTCCGGTGCTGGTTGCGAAAGAGCAGATCACGCAAAATAGAGGCATGGTGTAATGAGGTATTGGTTGCAATCAAAATTTTGCATGGCACTCAGTACTGTTCGCTGCCATTATTCCAATCTTTCAACATGTCAATGAATCAATGCAAGCAATTGCGAGACAATATGCATTCTGGGTATATCTGTAAAATTGGTAGTGTGTCTCACAACTCTCTAACGCCAGCCACCACGCCATCGAGCACAGCGCCGACAAAGAACGCGCTGTCCTATAGCTCGTCCTTTTCTGCACTGTCACCTTTCCCCTTCGCATCTTCCTCCGTTGTCTCCGTGGTCTTCTCTCCCGTCTTCTCCATCCCACTCGCCTCCCCATCCGTATTCGTCCCCGCACCACCCTTCTCATCATCGTCATCAACACTCTTCTCACTGGCCTCCCCATCGGTATGCGTCCCTGCTCCACCCTTCGTCTCATCGTCGACCTTCTCTTCTTCCCCACCAGGTGGAACTTCATCCTCCGGATGCAAACTCACAGCATCCGCCTCTCCTTTCTTAAGCGGCTTCGCATCACCAACTCTCTCCTCACCCTCATAATCCGGACCAATCTTCACTTTCTCCGCATACTCCAGAATATTACTCACAATGTTATCCTGAATAAAATGTCCTTTGCCTCCAGCGACTCGCAGAATCAAGTCATTCAAGGAGCTTCTGCCCAAGATGTCGACGTGGTCTGCAGTGTTAGGTCCACCGCGAGGATTGAAACGATCGGGTTCGTGAGGCATTTCGTATGCGACGACGGGGATGTTGGCTGGATTGTAGCGTTTGATTTTCCAGCCTTTGTTGCACATGTAGCCTGTGCTGAGGATGTTTACGGTTCCGTCGCCTTCTCCCATTACGACGCCGTGGTCGACCAGGCCATCTGGGGTGGTGACTGTGGAGTCTGCGGGCATGGGAGTTAGTTGCAAGCGTGTGGACGTGCGGAGAAGTTTTGACCTTACCGATCATGACAGCAGTATCGTTGTTAGCATCTTGCTCTTCGCGGTAGTAGTAAGCTCTCTCGGTCGGCTTGCCGATACCATAGAAACAGAAGATCTTCATGTCCGGCGCGATGGGTAGGCGAATTTCAAGCGGGTTCATCCATTTGGCTGGCGTGTCCATGTTGGCTTCGACTTCGTCCTTGGTATGCGCGACACCACGACTGTAGCTGCTCTTTATCTGGTCTACATACCACTTTTCAGTGTTCTTGAATAGGTAGTCGATGGCGCCTGGGACAGACATGTTCCCTGGGGTCAAGGTGTTGTTAATCTCCCTGAAGTTCAAGAACTTTCCATAAGTGGTAGTCTGGTTCCAAGCATCATCAGGCGCACCATTCTCGTCTCCCCAAACTGCTGTCCCTCCGATGGGAAGCATTGAGGATATACCAGGCATGGCGCGGAAGATCTCGGCGCGTTCTATGCGGGACAGGAACTTCTCGAGGCCATAGACTGCAAAGGCATTCAGCTGAACTGTGTCTCTCATCTCCCCACTTAGCACGGCTGGTACATCCTTGAGGGCACCAAGCATGCAGCCAGAGATGTTGATCCACGACTCAATATGGTCGTTCACCCAGGATGGGCCTCCATTGCCGTATCCTTCGGCTTCAACCCAGCGGAAGAAGTAGAATAGCACCTGCGAGCCCATCGAATGAGACAGCATAACAGCCTTCTTGCCGGACACGTGCTTTGCGATTTCAATGTGATTCTTCAGACGTGTGAAGTACTGGTCTCGAATCTCGTAATTGAGATAGCTCATGCGCCAGTCGTATGCGGCCGTGAAAGCGTTCGTAGGGTCGTATCCAATCGTCGCCAGGTTCTCCAAGATCTTGTTCCATATCCAGTAACCTGTAATAAAAAAGTCGGCCGCATCGAAGCCTTGCGCCGCTCTCAGCTTGATGCCCGGCGGATCAAGGCCAGTCTTCTTGTCGAGCATGACATGCCTTTTCCAACTTGCCTTGTCCAGTATCAGCGCTCTCATCATACTCCACGAACCCCACAGTCTCTTTCTAAAGTATTGCCTGGACGAGTCTTCTGTACCCCAGCTTTCCAAACCTGTCGATATCACACCAGGAACCATGATTACGGGATACTTGGCTCGGATGCCCTCGTTACGCGCATGAAGACCGATAGCGAAGGAGTCGTAGTCAATAGCTTGTTTCTCTCGAGACTATATAAAATTACCTTTGTCAACTGATCAGCTCCGGACCTCAAGTTGTAGCAGACGCAGCTTACCTGAATATCCTGCACATCTCGTATGAGCCCCGTAGGTAGCACATCCATTAAGCTATCCAAGTTCATATCCTCTAGCCCAGCCATGGACACCAACTGATCCAGGGCGCCATCTTTGCTCGCAAAGAAGCCCGCTGCAGACAGTCCACCCAGCAGCCCAAGTCCAAACACCCACGCGTTCCTCCTCTTCTTTCCCTTGCTGCTCTTCACTGCCTTCTTCAACTCATCGAATTTCTCGTTCGTCAGCACACGGTACGCGCCGGGTCGCTTCAAAGCTTCGTGAGGAGCTGGGGCCGGGCTGGAGTCTCGTGATTCTGCAGGTGTGCTGTCGCTGCTCCCGCTGCTGCCAAAGATGCGCCTCCGCAGAGAGGACAACGATTCAGCCATGGCAGCGTCTGGCGGAATTTGGCGGAAGAGTGAACAGAGAACGAAAGTTGGCCCACGCGACAACTTTGTGCCTGTCAGCCAAACTTTATTTACACAAATACGTCACATGCTTTCTCCTCAGTAGGCAACCGGGATCGTCCGTTCACCTTCACATGCAAGCAGCCGTTGGAGACTTTCACATGTCAGGCAATCGAATCTTCTATTGTGGATCTTGGCTTCTCAACACTCTTCGCAGGTCACACAAGCGGCCGAGACTCGCATCCGATGCCCACTTCAAGACCATCCCGACCGAAAACTCAATCTAATGAACAACATCGCCGAGTCCGAGGCCGATACTGCCAAGACTGAATCAACCGGCGGCAAAAACACGACCTCAGACTCAAGCTCCTCAGACGAAATCCGCTACATCTGCTACGGCTCCGAGAAAGAATCACCATGGCTTCCCGCCATCAAACAGCTTATCTCCAAAGATCTTTCCGAGCCTTATAGTATCTACGTCTACCGCTACTTTCTCTATCAATGGGGGAAACTCTGCTTCCTCGTATAATCTCCTGATTACAGGAAAGTGAAATCGTTCTGATGAATCGTCCAGGCTCTCAATCGCCAAGATGAACTCATCGGAGTCATCGTCTGCAAACTCGAACCGCACCGCGGCGGACCCCTCCGAGGCTACATCGCCATGCTCGCCACGCGAGAAGACCAAAGAGGAAAAGGCATAGCAAGTAAACTCGTGCGCATGGCATGCGAAGCCATGATTGAAGAGAACGCAGATGAAGTCAGCATCCCCTTCCCCTCCTTCACACAATCTTCCAGCTTCGCCAAGCTAACAACTCCACACATTCATAGATCGCCCTCGAGACCGAGACCCACAACCTCCCCTCCCTAAAAATCTACGAAAAACTCGGCTTCATCAGATCGAAACGTCTCCATCGATACTACCTGAACGGGAACACGGCTTATAGGCTGATTTTATATTTGAAGGATGGGATTCCATATCAGCCGACTTTTCCGCCTATGGATTATGGGCCACCGTCTGCGGAGGGGGCGTTGTATGGAAGTGGAGAGGATCCGACGAAGGCGATGTTGGGGAGCGAGGATTTGATTGAGAGACAGGCGGCGCAGATGAGAATTGAGGAGGGGAGTAGAGGTAGGTAGTTGTGTTTTCCTGGATACATTGGGAGAAATGAATGAGCTGATCAGAGGTCATGATTGATTCTGGTATACAGGCTTTGGTGGCGAAATTGACTTTTGATGTCGAGACTACTCTCAGATACAAAGTTGCAGCACAGCCTGAAAGTATTGCAGTCGGAGGTTTTGTTTAATCTGTTGCAACTATCGATACAAACTTTTGCAGCCCGAGGCTTTGAGCTCACGGACTAGGTAATGCTGAAACAAATGGTGCTAACGATTCCTCTATCCTTTCGCCAGCATGCGTCGCAGCAGAAGCCTCGCAGAAAACCGACATCGCGCCAAAGTTTCGGTCCCGCGACACAGCGCTTTGCGAACAACATTCTCTGCCATCAGTATAGCAATATCAATTTGGAAGAACTCTCATACGAGTGAGTGTGAGCGAGCAATGCAGCTAGACAATGCGCCCCGCGGCGTCGAACTCGAACTCGCCACCAAAATCGGAAACAGCATCGTCGTGCTCGTCTGCTCTGATCATCCGACGGGTCCAGCTCCAATCAGGCTGCGGTGGTGGTAGCCGAGGTCGCGATGGTCCAGGCATTGGCTCGTGGTCAAGCATCATAACATCTCCGTCGTCTTCTTGGTCTTCTTCTTCATCGCTGGTTTCGACGAAGCCTTCTTCTATCATGAGTTGCTCCTTGCGGCTCTTCAAGAGCTTGTCGACACGTTGCTCTTGGCTCCATGCCATCACTTTGATTGCATCGAGCTCGTCGGTAATAATACGTGCCGGGCACTCCAGGCCGACCAGTTTTGCGCGCTTGGTCATGGCGGCGACAGTCTCTGGCTTGTGCCTGGCATTGAATTCGCCCTGCCCGAATCGTACACCATCGAGGAATGCCATTCGTACTGTCTGCTCTTGTACCAGTCCTGCCGGAGCGCCGAGATAGTTGCATGCGAACAGAGTAGCGAGGGCGCGCCATTCCTGTGCATCGCGAGGCACGACTTGCAAATGCCATCCCTGAATAATATCTGCAACGATGTGAGATATGTGGTCGATTGGTGCAGCTCGATCCAGGCCCAGGAATCGTGCAATCTCGGCAATCGCCTTCACCGAGAAGGTGTTCAGCGGCACCTTTTGCCTAATGAACTCGGTCTCCTTCCTGAACAAGGCCGATTTCTCGCTCAGTATATTAGCTCTCAGGATGTGGTCGACAGCTGGTGAGGTCTTTGACAGTCGGAGCAGATCCTTGACCTTGAGGGTATGGACGATCGCCTCCTGGTGGATAGCACCCCAAACTAGGAATTCGTATGTACCGCGATATCTCTGGGCACCGTTGCTCCAAGGAGCCATTTTATGCGTCAACTCGTCGTGGAACGGGCTGTGGCTGATGTTAGCTGTACGCTTCACCCTTCCGTAGACAAGCTACTTACCGCGCCCAGAACACAGCTCTTTTGTCTAGCTTGCTCGGGTCGATTAGAGTGATGCGGCCGTTTCTAACGCCTTTTCGCATCTCAGAGAGGGCAAGCCTAAGGGTCCAGACCAAGCGATTACACGTGGACACGAAAGGTGTGTCCTTCATTTTGCGGTCCATACTAGTTCTCATTAGCTAACAGATCTTGATGCGGTTTTCCGTACATGTATGCCGCTTACTGATTAAATACGTCTGTAAGATCGACGTCACTGCTCTTTGGCGGCCTGAAGTGGACCACATTGGACTGGAAATATTTCCGAGCGATGAACCCATCTTCACTGTTGTGGTCCGGCTTATCGGTCTGAACCCAGTAGCTAGGTTCTGTTAGCACTTCGAATTTCACGTGCGAGTAGCAAAATGAGCTTACCGAAACAAGAGCCCTGTCGATGGAGGATGAGCGGCATCTCGTGGTATAGGGACCACCTGTTGCTGAAGCCCTTCAAGTCTTCTTTCCGACATACGCGGCCTAGACCCATCGTTCCTCCAATACTCAAATTTCTTGGTCGGGGTCCGCGGCTTCGCAATATCGCTCCGCTTTCGCACTTTACGGGACGAAATCGTTGGTGACGGTAGCAGTGCTTGCTGCAATGTTTCAGATCGATTGATCACCGGGACAAGGGCGCTCGTTGCCTTGCTTCTTGCACGCGAGACTGTAGATTCTGGCTGTTGAGCAGTAGGCGTGACAGGAGTGGCGAGTTGATGAGCTTCTTGTTCTGGCAGCACACGGCGCCTCTTCTGTGGAGGAGACGGGAATGGCGGAGGGTCGTGCTGAATAGGAGCAGGTCGAGTAACCTTCGAAGGAGGGGTCAATGGAAGTTGTCTGAAGGTCACCTCGATACTAGTCTCTTCGTGGACAGGCGCAGACGAGGCAACGCGGACCTTACGAGGAGTCGCCTTGCTGGCACTAGGTTGACTTCCTTTTTGAAGAGCTTGACGGACTTTTGCCCTGAGTTCCTCTCTCAAGTCGGATTCTTCTTGCGTCGTGGGCTCTGCGCAGATGGTCAACCAGCATTTGGCTTTGTCGGGCTTGGTGCGCATGTAGTATTGCGCGTAAAGGACATGTGGTCGAGCTCCACCAACCACGCCGCTGGCTGCGAGCTCTTTCGCAAAGATCGTGTTGAATGCATCAGCACGATCTTGACCAGCCAAGTTGAACTCCGTGCTGAGCAGATGAAGCGTAACCTGCATTGGATAGGTCCATGGTATGGACGGAGGCCTATCGTTGCGAGAAGCTGGTTTCTGGCGCGCCATGCTGTGTACTGTTTTTGTGATCGTCTGGTCTTGAGTTATGTCGAAGACGTGTGAGGTCGGACGTGAGTCTTATGCCACGCACCGTGAATTTTGCGTCCTGACATCTGCAGCTTCTGCAGTGATCTGAAGCTCCTACCCGTCACAGTCATCCAAAAGGTAAGGACGCAAAAATAGACTTTCCAGCATACCGACGACAGGGGAAGCTGAAGGAAGTTAAGTCAACGGTCTTTGACTTCACTTGTCACCTTCATTTCCTGCATGGGAATGTGTGTCGAATGTGCTTCGTGAGTCGCTTCAAGATCAAGTTCGGGATGATTCAGCGTCTGTCTGGTCAAAGACGGCTGTGCCAAGATGAAGTGGTGATTGTGTCCTTTTGGTACCTTTGAGGCCGCGAGCCAGAAGCTACCCATGTTCGAGAGCTCTGAAGAGCAGCCAGATCTATGAGGCAGGCACCTTCTTTTGAGCGGATCTGGAATGTAGAGAGCAGAGGCCAGTCTGAGCTTTGGCTGATTGAGGCCCAAGGTCTGATGATGCCGGCTCAGATTGTGCGTTCGTTGCATAAAAGACAACTTTGTCATTAAGCCACCATTAAGATGTCGCTCCCACGGATTCCGGATTCCTGCGCACGTCCAGGTCTCGTGTCTACAACGAGGTCGATTCGGTGCTGCTATTATGGCGAACAGATGGGCAAGACTACCTCTCGTGGCCCGGCCCGGCGGTACTCGTATGTCAGCATCTCACTTGCCAGGAACTGAACTCACCGTCCATCGAATCAACGAAAATGAGAGAATCTCGTGGGACATTCCCAATTCGACATGTGCAATTCGCATCTATTCCTCGCCTCTGCTTCGGCTGTATGGTATCTCAATCATGCTTTCTCCTGCAGCAACCGCAGCGTTGCTCTCTATATCATGCCCGTCTCATGTCGAAACCAAATGATATGCGCCTACAATGCAATATTGTAACGTCTTGCTCTTCCACGTTTTCCAGCTTTTAGTGATCCATCTACCTTGAGCTGACAATGTTCTGCTGTGCGTTCTTGGCCTTCAGACCTTGAGCGCCATCGACCAACCGTCTCTCGGTGTTCTGGCGGGTGTTGACGAAATCTGGGTAGTTGAGGGTGAGCTCGACGGCGCCGTTGACAATGTTGTCGACGGCCTCGACACCGAGCATGAAGGAGTGGTCCTGGTTGCCGACTTCGTATCTCCAGCTGCCGAAGCGTCCGCGAGACCAGATGTCCATCTTCTCGAGCTTGGGGAGGAGCTGAGTGAGTACACCCTCACGCTCGAGGGATGGCGTTGGGTAACCGTGGTCGAAGCGGCGGTGGTATGTGGAGACGATCTCGTCATCTGGCTTGAGCATCTCTGTGTTGACAAGACCCTGAATGCAGTCTGCGAGCATGGTCTCCTGGTTCACTGGCTTCTTGCTGGACTCAGAAACCTCCAACATGATGCTCCAGTATGGGCCCTCCCGGGCAGATGTGTCGCTTGGCTTGCTGCCATCGCCGAGCTGCAGGGTTGGCAGCTTCTTCGAGGCCTCAGGCTGGTTGTTAGGCGAGTAGTTGGAGAAGATGGTGGCGCGGTAGAATGGGCAGTTGTCCTCTGGGAAGTAGAGCCAACACTTGTCGCCAATGCGCTCTGGGCGAGTACCACGGACACCAACACCAATGACGTGAGTGCTAGAGTAGAACAGGCCCTTGCTCAAGTTCACGAGCTCCTCGTTCTTCATGGCCTGGGCGAGGTAGTCGACAGACATGGTGGAAACGAGCTTCTGGTAGTTGACAGTTGTGCCATCGCCGAGCAGGACTCTCTTGTTCTCAGCATCCACGAGCTGAACCTCGCCGTGCTTGCCGAAGAGCTTCTTCTCCTTGGGGATGGTGTCAGCAACCTTGATCCAGATGTTGCCAGTGCCTCCGTGTGCTGGGAAGCGGAATGTGGCGTTTGGACCCCAGTTTCCTGCGGTCTTGTTGAGGATCACGTTGGTGGTGATCAGCTTGAGATTTGGTGCAGCGACACGCTCGCCGAGCCACGAGCATTGCATCTGTCCGCTTGTCAGTCATCATTGTACGATCTCTTGCGCTGCTCCAGGGCAGTGTTTCGTCACTCACGTCGGTCGTGGGCACAGCCCACACTTTGTAGTTGTATGGTCTCATGAAGATATCCGCAATGCCCGTACCCATTGTCCTCAGAATCCACTCGTCAAAGTTCTTCGGCTTTTCACGTGCGACTCTTGACTCGACTGTGGCGTCGATCAGGCCCTCCATGGCCTTCACCTGATCCTCCTTGGGGAGAGCAGATAGGTTGTTCTGGAATGGGTATGCCACCCACACGCCCTTGTAACGGACATATGAGATACGCTGGTGGGTGTACCAGTCCTCCTCTTTTGGCAGCGCCTCGTTGATGCAGTCGTCGAAGTACTTGTAGTGCGAGAAGATGACGTGGCCGCCGACATCGTAGAGCTGGGTCCGTCAGTGAGTGATTTCGGATGGAAGTCGAGGAGAAACGTACGAAGCCCTCTGGGGTGACATCTGTGGAGGCGAGACCGCCAGCAACCTCGTTGCTGTCGACGATCAACCACGATGGGCCGTCCTGCAGTAATCTGTCAGCTTCAATTGCGCGATGCAATCACCTCGCGCTCACTCACAATCTGTTGCAGGCGCTTTGCGGCACCAAGACCAGTTGGACCAGCGCCGATAACGAGGACATCGATGTCGCTGCGCATGCGTTGTCAGTGCCAATGTCTCTCATGTGCAGCAACAGCATGCGTGCAGTGCAGACAAGACTTTTTGTTGAGCACGCGATTCAGACTTACATCTCCTTGCCATTCGCCTTGCTAATCTGCCTCTTGTGAGTCTGCGCCATGTTTGCGGTGGGAATCTGCTGAAGGAATTCGACGTGCAAAAGTGCGCAGGCGAATGTCGACGACAGAAGGTGTATGTAAAAGCGGCAGGAAAGGAGAAGGAGTAGACAAAATGTCGTCGTCGACTCCAATAAACATCCCACCACACCGCCACCAAGGCCGATATTTAGCTGAGGCCATAGCTTGACTTTTCTCCAAAGCGAGCAAGGGTCGTGTGGGTCCGTGGTGTGAAACGGAGGCCCGGAAGCGGACTGGTGCGACTCGAGCAATTCTGATACAAGCGGCAAGTCGTCGACGTCGGCCTGCCCTTGACACGATAGGGCCAGCAGCACACACGATCACCCACGGGCAAACCAGGAGGAATTATGGGCGACATGGCCCGATGACGCACCGGCCGAGCGATTGGATTGCCCGGTCATCAATCGCTGTTCTCTCAGCGTGTCAACCGAGCGATGTGCAGCGCTGGCTCAGGGGCAGCACAGCAACTCGCAAGCCAGCGTCCTCCTCGTCCACACGTGCGCCCTGCCCAGGCGTGTGGCGTCAACTGCTCAGCTGAGAGAGATGGGGCGGAATTTGGTGAGTGTTCAAACGAACTCCCATTTGCAGGACGGAAGCCGTGGTACACTTTACTGTTCACATATCCGTGAGACTATTGTCAGCATTCCGCACGCGTAGTTGCAGTGGAAACGCTCCTCGCAGGCTACCCGCAGCATCGCAATACAAGCACGCTCAGTAGTTCTTGCGACAGCTTGTCTTGGGGGCGATCTTTCTCAACATACGCGCGTTGTCGCCATCACCACTCAGTAGCCGAGCGGAGCTAGCGACAAAGGCCATTGGGTGAGAGGACAAGGGATAGGCCAGAGGCTAGTTGTACACATGAACCCTGTTTGCTTTGCGCGGCCTGCGACGTTTTTTTGGGTCGGTTCCCCAAAAACTACACGTTCGTGCAGCCACAACTGCATACCACACCAACGGCACGTCCTCTTCTGCCACTCCCTTTCTTCTGTCTTGCTGCGTCTTTCAATTCCACTCTTGCAGTCGTGCTGTGATCTTCCCCTGCCCGCCCACGACCTCCGCTACGGCATTGTCGGGAAAATCTCCCAATCGATAACTAGACGATCGCTCCCCCCGGAACTAGATTCAACGCGCGCGAACACCTCTCCCCAGGGACCACATTTTTGTCCATCCTTCGCGACACCACCACCGCGCCTACCACCACCCACACACCCCACACACATACACAATGGCTGAAAAAGAACGGCAATCAGGCGAGCAGGAGCGCCCTGCGGAAGTCCTGCCCACAGTCAATCCCGACGCAGAGAAAAGCCAGCCGCCCAAGGCCAGTCTGCACCCAGCAGTCTACATCGCAACCTGGATTTCGCTGTCGTCCAGCGTCATCATCTTCAACAAATGGATCCTCGATACCGCAGGTTTCCGGTATCCCATTGTGCTCACAACATGGCATTTGGCCTTTGCGACCTTCATGACCCAAATACTGGCCCGATGCACCTCGGTCTTGGACTCGCGGAAGAAGGTGCCAATGACGGGCAAGATCTATCTTCGCGCCATTGTGCCCATTGGATTGATGTTCTCGCTGTCGCTCATTTGCGGTAACTTGACATACTTGTACCTCTCCGTGTCTTTCATTCAGATGCTCAAGGTGAGACAGGGCGGAATTGCACGGGAGGGATGGGAGAGTGAGCTGACAGTTTCCAGGCCACGACTCCAGTCGCCGTCCTCATCGCATCCTGGATCTTCGGGGTTGCTCCAGTCAACTTCAAGACGCTCGGAAATGTCTCCTTCATCGTTATCGGTGTGGTCATTGCCTCGTACGGCGAGATCCAATTCAACATGACCGGTTTCCTCTACCAGGTTGGAGGAATTATTTTCGAGGCCACTCGTCTCGTCATGGTGCAGCGTCTGCTGAGCAGCGCTGAGTTCAAGATGGACCCGTTGGTCTCGCTCTACTACTTCGCCCCAGCTTGCGCCATCATGAACGGTCTCACCGCGCTCTTCATCGAGGTGCCAAAGATGACTCTGGCAGATGTGGAGAAGGTCGGATACCTGACATTGATCATCAATGCCATGATTGCGTTCCTCTTGAACGTGTCTGTCGTGTTCCTGGTATGTGCCCTGTTCCGGCAGAAGTCAGACAAGCTGCTAACACAGTCTCCAGATCGGCAAGACTTCATCCCTCGTCATGACCCTCTCCGGTGTCCTCAAGGATATTCTCCTTGTCGTAGCCTCCATGATGATCTTCCACGACCCAGTCTCCGGCCTCCAAGCCTTTGGCTACTCCATCGCCCTTGGAGGTCTCGTCTACTACAAGCTCGGCTCAGACAAGCTCAAGGTACGCTCTCTCCAAATCTCTCCCTCTCATAAATCCCTCCTAACACTGCTCACAGGAACACTTCGGCGGCGCCCAACGCGCCTGGGCCGATTACGGAGCCCGCCACCCCGCCCTCCGCAAACTCATCGTCTTCGGCCTCGTCCTCATCACCATCTTCGTCCTCCTCGGCGGAATCTCCCAAAGCGGCTACGTCCCTGCCGAATACAACCCCGGCACGCTCGCGGGCGCCGCATCAGATCGCTTTGCCAAGGGCTGGGCCGGCAAGACGAACGGGTCATGAAGATGAGATGAGCAGCAGCAGAAAAGAGAGGCTAAGAAGTTCTAGAGACATTTTCAAAACAGCTGCACAAGCAAGGACAATAATGAAAGGTATCAGGAAAGAGGCGCATACAATGGAGCATGACGGACAGAGGGCGGGCGATACGATGAGCATTTTTTGTTGGATCAATTCGCGGATTCGGCTTCTACAATCACGGAAAGATCAAGCAGCTGGGAGAAAAGGAGAGCAGAGCAGAGCCCCTGATAGACTTTGTTTCCAACAATTGCGACAGCTGCTGCATACCATATACAGGCGCGGGAAGATATGAAAATCGCTCGCAGCGGAGTCCAGCGGTGTTTTTGGAGAAGTGAGACGTGTATTTCTCTCTGTATTTTTGGCATACCAAGACACATTTCCTTACTTCGCAGACGTTCCAGTGATGATTGCTTCTGAATTTGGACGGCATGACGACCTGGAACAGAATGATGTGTGAGACACTGAACGCTTGTCAGCTAGGTAGGCAGACAAAAGGGTACCAAGTGAAAAACAAGCGAGCAACGATAGGATAAGTGCAATCTGAGCGTTCCTCGCCAATGTAATAAGATCTATGCATAAGTACATGTGGTATCGCTTCTTTCGTATCATCCACAACAACAGTAGCACCGAGAACGGATAACTGGACAAACATGCTCGCAGCAGACAAGAATTGCATGCTCTCGCTCCCATTCTAAGGACGAGTTCCCCACCATATTTCGTCTAAACCCGCACCAACATTCAGAGGAGCCTGTGATGACCCTGCAGTCTGCTGCTTGCTCCTCGTTCCACTCTTTGGCTTGATACCGATTCGAGTGGGCCGCGGATTCGTCCTATACATATGATGAACACCGCACCAGCCATCAACGCAAAACAAAAGACATTACAGCCCGTAAGTTGGCAGTTCTGGAGGAGTGAGGGTGGCGTCTACTTGTTCGCCTGCTTCTTAGCCTCATCCTTGGTCTGCTTTGCCTGGTCCTTTGCTTCGTCCTTGGTCTGCTTGGCTTGGTCCTTCTTCTCGTTGCCGTACTTTTGAGCCTCGTCGTACTTCTCCTGGCCGTACTTTTGAGCCTCGTTGTACTTGTCCTGGCCGTACTTTTGAGCCTCGTTGTACTTGTCCTGGCCGTATTTCTGAGCTTCGTTGAATTTGCCGCTGGCGTTGTTCTTCAAGTTGTTAAGATGGTCCTGGGCATGGTTGACGTAGTCGGCAGACTTCTTCTTGCTCTCTTCGTACCTGATTGACCCGGTCAGTACATGCTATGCTGACAAACAACGTCTGTGGCAATCTCACTTTGGGCCTAATGTATCGGCGATGACCTGGAAGACGTCGGAAGCAATCTTGAGGTTGGTGCTGACGAGTGCCAGGATGAGGGTGGTAAGACCAGCGCCGCGGTCGTTGTGTCGAGCGGTCTTGGTGTACTCATCTAATCGTATCGTCAGCAATTGCGACGGCGTCTTCCCTTCCACTGTACTCACCCTGCCATGTGCCGTACAAGTAGACGACAGGTGCGAGGATGGAACCCTTGGCAGCCTCCACGACCTTTTCGGTGTCTTCCTTCACGATTGGGAAGCGAGTCTCGACCTGTGTGAGGCCAGAGTCGGCCAGCTCATCGGCCTTCTGAAGGTATGGAGCGGCGTAGCCTGCTGGACGCTGCAGGTATGGCTCGACTGGCTTGCCGAAGCGAGTGTAGACACCATCAGCGATCTCGATTGACTTCTTGCCGTATGGGTTGGTCTTGTAGGTCTCGATGCCGTCGTGCACAGCTGGGTAGGAGGTGATGTGGGACAGGAACTTGGACTGTGGCTTGTCGCCGTTGGTGAGGGTCTCGGTTGCGTGAGGCATTATGAGAAGCTACGGTGTCTTGGTCAGAACAGCGGCGCGAGGAGATGCAATGCAATGCCAGGCGTGGAGTCGGCGCGGGGTGGAGGGGTGCGGGTATGTAGTGCAAATGTCAGGAAGTCTGTCGTTGTTGCGATCCTGAACCTTTGTCGGGGAAGGTTTGTGGAGGCGGAGCAGGACGAGACGAGTTGGCTCTTACCTTTTTTCCTGAAACCTGAAGAGGGCAGTTCTTGGTCGCTGCGAGCTCCGTCAGTCATTGGGCCGCTTGGGCATTGCGACGCATGGCTATCAGCTTCAGGTGCGACATACCGGACAGCTAATGGGAGCTCGTGGCTGCTATCGGTGGGCTGACGGAGTGCAAGTCGGATAGGTTCAACTGCGGCGTGCTGGGAATTGGGAGGGGAGAGGGTGTGAGGAATGTGCAGACGGGCGCAGAGATATTGAGGCAGGAGCAAGGCGTTGAGCAAGCAGGCGCAAAGCGGGTACTTGACGACTCACATCGTGTCTTCCAGCAACCTGCTGGCTGTCCACCGCCCAGCGCTGTGTCTTCAGCGTGCAGCCACGGGCGGTTTTGCATGTGAAAGTCGTTCGCCATGGCGGAAATGTGCCCTGACGTACCTGCCCTCCCAACAACCGGCAAGCGAGCCAGTCAGCGCGCGCTCGCTTCTCGGCACGCCGTCCATGCTTCGACTGGGGGCGCACGCCTGGGACGCGTCTCGAAGCTTCACATCACACAGCAAACCTGTTGCGCGACATTCACGATAGAGCTCGCCCAGCTGTCCCGTGGTCTGCCTCCATCTCGATCTTCCCCCCGTGGCACGCCCTCCCTCTGCCTGTTTGATTGGGGCGAGAGATAATGCATCGCCGTTGCTCTTGCACTCCTCCCAATGAGACGCTCCGACCACAACCCGCATCATGCAGCACCAGGGGCGGACCTCTCAACCGTATCCACTCTCACATGTGAAGCCAAGCATTCTCAGACGACACTTTCATGTGCCAGGTTTGTGCAGACTGCACGCCGGAGGAGCCGCGCTCATGTACACAAGTACTTGGTCATCGATGCATCTCGGTGCTGAACATGCTCTCCCGACCTGCTCGGCCTGCCATTGTCGGCGCACGTCACACCCTCCCGCCTGCCTGTGATGGCTGCACACCGCGCACTGCCGACCGTCCTGGCGAATATGCCGTTCGCAAAACCTGTCTCTTGGGCCTGACATCCGACCATCAGGACGCCTCCGCCGACAAGAGCACGAACGAGCATTACGCAGCGTGCCACCAAAGACCCGTTCTTTGCTCGTGTCTGTGGCACCTGCCTCAGCCTCAGCCCAGCAGAATACGATCTCCTCCGTAGTGATGCGGTACCTGCTGCACGCGAGCGCATTTGCCAGCGCATCTCCACCGACGCTGCAAGCAATCAACAAACAATCGTATCCATTGGCAGAGCCCCAGATACTCAACGCCCTGTCTGGCAAGGGTCGACGATATCTTCCGAGGCATGTGGGCTCTGCACAAGCCAAGACATGGTTTCACTACAGCACGAATCCACACTGGAGAGCAAGCTCACCCAACATATCGCCATGCGACACTTTCGCTCGTGCTTTCGCCTTGTGATTGCCGCATCACATGAATTGGCCAAGCCACTGACAACGCTAAAAGGCGGTAGACACTCCGGCATACGCCCTATGCGAAGCAAATTGTGCATATCGATGGTCTCTCAAGATGACGTTGGCAGATGTCTTGCAGGCATTATCAAATCATTGCTGACCCAGAGTAGTTCGAGGCTCTCCCCCCAGCGGGCTAACTGGACAGGAATGACTGCTTCCAGCACAAAGTCTCCTCATCGAGGGGTCGTCTTCTCTCATTCACTAGCTTGACACGGGCAGACCTCAGACCGATGTGAAAGGCTACGGCACGAGTCGCCTCAGACAAATTACAGCGCTGCACGAGAATCATCGCCCTCCGGAGCAACCTGCGAAGCAATCTATGCTGCATCATTGAAATCCTGCAGCTGTCACACTGTAGCTCGTGCTCGCGGTGCATTCACAACCTTGCTGGACAGCATCAAACAGGAACAATAAGCTCCAATCGTTCTCTCGCGCCGGTCTTCTCGCCGTCTCTCCTTCCACCCACGAGTAACACAAGTCCACCAGACTCTCCCCAATTTCTGATCGCTCATCAGATAGGCCGGAAGACAGCAACTAACAATCAGAACATTAAATTGATACCAACAGAAGTATGGTCAGCGTACGCGCATAGCTTCTTCGGCCCCGAAATGCAATAGGCGCCCCAGCACTAGGCGAAACAAGAGTGCCGACGCTATCTACCTAGGCGAACGAGGACAGGCGCAAGTTGCACGAGGAGCTTGCATGTACGAGATGGCTCAAAGGAGTGAGATGCAGCAACAATGATACCACGGTTCTTGATGTTTCAAGCGGCTGCCTGCGGACTGTTCTGCATTCGAAGCCTGAACAGGCTAATACCACGGTCATCAAAAATCCCGCTTTCACGGACATGCTGCGCTCACTTCAATTGACCCAGGGCAATACCCGGAGAAACGGATCAATTCTTTCAACACAAGATGTAGGTCATTGCATACTTTCTCGCTTCCCTCTCTCGTCTTGCAAAAGCTCCAGATGCATTCGCCCTCTTTGTATAGTCTCCAGAGATCCGCGCGCAGCGCAAATGCCACATCTCAGAAGTCCTCTCCCTCGCGCGGACGATAGACCACTAGACTACCACATCAAACGCCACCCATCAATTCATGCCATTGAAACATGTCTCATGCAAAGGAGCCTCGCCGCTTAACATTCCAGGTCTTCGGCCAAAGCAAGCGTGCGCTCTTTCGGCTGTTCCTCAATAGCAACATCCAGAATCAGACCAGTAAACGCCATCATCCCATCTCATTTTTGCTCTATTCCACAACCACTCAAGAATGTCGTCTCGCAGACTCCCTCACGACCTCACACCTTGTGCCCCTCCACCGTGTGAAGGACTGGTCGTACTCGTCGGCGTTCCGTTCCCGCTTCCAGTATTCGGACTCCGTATCCCTGCAGTCGTGTCTGGCAAATTACTGATACTCTTGATCAACCACGCCTTTTCATCATTGAACTGATCATCATCCGTGCGGTCTTCCAAGAACTTCGGCAAGAATTTCAGTAGTTTCGATTTGTTCATGATGAGGAACTTCTGGACCTCGGGAGATTTGTGAGGGTTGGCTGCGAAGATCTGTACAGATCATGTTCATCAGCATCTGCTTGCCAACAAGAGCACGTGTAGAAAGTACGGAGGTGTGGGAGACTCACCTTGAAAACGTGAAAGGCTTCATACTGCACCATCCTCCTATCGTCCTTGAGCTGCCACATTATGAGCTTCAAGTTCTCCCCGCTCTCCACATATCGACACATGCACTCGTAAAAACTGCGATCCAACAACACTTCCCCCAACAGCTTGATACTCTGTCTCTTTGTCACATAACTCTCGCTCTTGATCAACGTCTCGTTATACCTCGAAAAGAACATGTCGAAATTCGTATTAATGTACTGTGCCACGAGACTCTTGTGTTTTGTCAAAATCAATCGAAAACAATCGAATGCGTCGGCGGAGACTTCGAAGCTGGATTGATCGATCCATGTGAAGAATTTCCAAAATGTGCCCTTTCCGCTTGCGGGGTGGGAGACGTCGACGTCGGAGTAGATGTCGAGGACTGTGCCGTCGGAACGAGGTTCGTCGTAGAGAATTACGGCTGCGACAACGTCGTGTTTCAATGCTTCTTTGAGGATTCCGCCGCAGGCGCTGGCGCTTTCGCGGCGGGAGTAGCCGTTGCAGAGGGCGATGATGATTTCGGGTTGTTTGCGGATTACTTCGCGCAGGGCGTCGGGTTCGGAGTTGTTGTTTGGAGAGGGTACGTTGCCGGGTTGGCGGAAGCGGAAGATGTTGGAGATGATGGTTTGGGTGTCTTTACGGGCTTCGAAGGGCAGGCGTGGGATCGAGGAGACGAGGATGGGGAGGAGTTGTTCGGAGAGGGTGGCCATGACGAGTTGGTAGATTTGGTCGGGTGAGGTTTCGAGTTCGGGAGTGCCTTGCAGGGTGACTTTCATTTGGGCGAGGTTTCGGGCGATGTCCTCCTCCAGCTGCACATGGCTCGTTAGTCGGAGGGGTATGTTTGTTGTGGTCGAGGGGGAGGCGGTACTTTTGTTGTCTGTTGCTGCTGTTGTTGTCCATCTTCCTTGGGCAGCTTCTGGAGCAGGTCCTTGACGGTCTTGACCATGTCCAGCGCCGACCGCTGGCGATTGCGGCCAAAGAGGAAGGCCATGCTGTCCCTCTCCTGCCCGCGGGGCGGTGTGCTGAGGAGGACGAGGAGGCGGCGGTGTTGTTCGAGGGGATTGCCTGGGCTGTCACTGTCGGACTAGAGTGCTGTCATTCCAGCGCAGTGCAGCATGTCGGCCGCGCTACTGCAAGGTCCGACGTGTCGATTCCTCCTGCAGTTTGCGGTGGTGGAGGTGAGGCGAGGCCATGAGGCGTGATCAATGAATCGCGTCGCCCCCCCGCCTTTGCCCAATCGTGGGCGGCAACGGGCACAGACGACGACAACAACAATATTGACATGGCGCCAACGCTCCAAACACACAAACAATGGACGTGAGGATGGAGGCTTGGGCGTCGAGATGAGACCAATCCCCATCAGCGTGTCTCGGCGACGGCTGCGCGTGGGCATCCGCCTGCATCTCGTCGCCGATAACGCCCTGCAGCTTCCACCCCCCGAGCTCGACCAGAAGTCCGAACTCTATCCCTCGTGCATCTTGTTGTCGTGCGACACATTGACACTGCCTTCCAGTATTGCAATCAGCATGACTACCGACAGCGACCGCGAATGCTTCTTTCTCACGCGACTTCCTGGCGAACTCCGCTCTCTCATCTACTCCCACGTCCTCACCTTCTCTCGCCCCCTCAAACTCCGCCAGATCGTAGCCGGAAGCCCCAATACCTCCATCCTCCGCACCAACTCTCAAATCTACTCCGAAGCTCTGCCCGTCTTCTACAGCTGCAACACAATTCTCTGTTCTCGCAATGACTTCTGCCAACACACCGATTCCGAAGACCTCCAAACCCCTCTGCATCGCAAAGATCAGATTCGAAATCTGTTAGTCAAGAACTTTTCTCAGTCCATCAAATGCTCCTCTTATTCGGGCGGGAACAACATGTTCCTCGCCGGATGCTGTGAAGTCTGTCAACCTACCGCAACGGGCTTCCTGCAAGTTCTGACCTCGGGAAATGCATTCCCGAAGCTGAAGTCTGTGGTTATCGATTATCACAATCATGTTGGCGAATTTGGGTACGTCAAAGATGTGATGCGCAGAAACGCGAAGCTCGAAACGCTGCGGTTGCATCGCGAGTTGGTTTGTACCGGCATGGGACAATTCGAGTTGCGCGGAACATCGATTGTGCTCGAAGGGCTGAAAGTTGTCTTTCGTGACGTGCCGATGAATGAGATCTGGAATCAATTCGAGAAGCTGGAGAGCTCAATCTTGATATACGGAATGCCAAGCGAAGTGGCGATTCTACAGAAGATGAGAGAGGACTACGATCGTGATTTGCCGGATCAGCTGTATTTTCTTATGTGCGGCAGGAAGTCGTTGCTGTGGCCGAGATTATTTGAAGTGATAGATCGATTGTGGAATGATTTGGATAAGGTGAGAGAGGAGCGACAGGACGAAGCAGAGGCGATGGAGGCATTGTACGATGAGGTTGTGCGCCTTACGAGGAGATTCTCGAGGAATGAGACGAATCCACTATTGATGATGCTTAGGACCGAAGAAGGGAGTATGATGGAGATGATGAGAATGACTTGATTACTTATGATTTCTGTTCCTGAGAGAGGCTTATTACTGATACCCGATGCGCCAGTTTCTACAACAAGCCAGGAAGGTCACACTTCTGATTGCTCATTGTTTGTTCGAGACCCCGAGATGATCGCGGTGCGTGATGTCGCTTTTGCATGGATGTACGTTCTGTTGTCCATGATCCTGGCAATCCCCGACGACATCACATCTGCATCTGCAAGCCTCTCACCGATTCTCGGGAAGCGAGACCTCAGCTTCGCACATCCAATATGGACCAACTTCCACTCATACATCTGAACCATACATCGATTTCCAGTCATGGCGAGTCAAGAAGTGATTGATCTCTTGACCGAATTCCAAAAGCGTGAAGGCGTAGAAGATGTCACACAATCAATGGCGGTCAACGTTGTGGTGAGTAGACGTACACATTCAATATCTCAAACGACCACATTTTAATGCTTTCTTATCCTACTACTCGTCGTCTGACATATCAGAATTTCTAGGCCGCTAGTCTCGCCGCCGCATCCGAAGGCCACCAACTCGTCAAACTCTACCGCCACGTCTGCAAAGACCTCCCACTAGAGAAACAAAAACTCGTCCAACGCCGCATCAAAGAAGCCATCCTCAAGACTGGTCCCATGTATGGCTCACCGAAAATGCTCCAAGCCCTTTTCCCGCTATTCAAAGACTTGAAAGACGAGGAAATTGATCATTATGGTCCGAGGTACGTTTCCACTTCCCTAGCTCCAGCAATCCCAAAGCTTAGCCACAAACAAAACCTATTGTCTCACACAGATGAATCCTATAGGTACGAATCCATCAACTCCGACCTCACCTCAACGTCCACTCCTCTCATCCCTCCTCACCGCCACGAACTCGGCCAAGCCTTCTTCACACAACTCTGGGGCTCTCCCACCTCAAGCTCCGCCAACCAAGCCTTCAACCTCAAATTCTGTCCCGATTTACATTTCCTCGTCTCCTTAAACCTCGCCTGGATCGTAGCGGAGAATGAAATTTTCACTTTTGCGGAAACTTGTATGTTGAATTCTGCTACGATGTTCTGTTCGAATAATGCCGAGCAGGCGATGTGGCATGTGAGAGGGATTGTGAGGCAGGGAGGGACGAGGGAGCAGGCGCAATGGGCACAGGAATTGGCGTTGAGGGTTGCGGAGTTGTGTGATGTGAGGGTTAAGGGGGTTGTGCCGTTTGAAGAGATTTTGTGGGAGGATCGAGGGGATCATACGAAGTGATTCGCAGACAGCAGAACGGAATATTGATTGGAAAGTAGATAGGACAACTGGATGGGAGAATTGTGAGATCGTGAGACTGTTCTTTCGACATGACTACGTAACTCATTATCAACGATAGGGTATCAACTTTTCACGTCCTTGCAAACAAGAAGATTCTCTAGATCTTTTGATCGGTCTGCTGCTCAACAGCATTCTCAGCCTCTACAATCCGACCACGTCCCTTGTAGTTGGTCGAAGTAATCATGTTAAGCTCATCTTCCTTCTTGTCCAGGTCACGCCATGTGAACCAGAAACCAACACCACCGATGAAGGCAAGGATAGCGACGACAGTGTAGTTCCAGATGAGGAGAGGATCTTCTGCCAAACCGACCAAAGCCTGACCGAGAGCAGCAGAGAAAGCGTTTTGCAGAAGGTTGACACCCATGACGAGACCTCGCATGTTCTCGGGAGCTTTGCTGAAAGCGTACTCGAGACCAGTAATGGAGGCGAAGACTTCGGAGAAAGCGATCAAGCAGTATGGAACTGCCTGAACCCAGACGTTGATGGGGGCTTTGCAGTCGGCGCTGCTGTTGACTTCGCTGTCGGGGCAAGGCGAGAGCTTGTAGATGTAGTACTGGAGCACGGCGGAGCTGACCATGGCGGCGGAGGCCACGAAGAAACCCCATGTGATACGCTTGAGTGGTGTGAAGCGGATGTTTGCCTTGCGGAGAGCTGGGTAGACGAAGTTGTCGATGATGGGGATGAAGATGACCAGGGTCAATGGGTTCAGGTTGTTGATCAAATCGTTTGGAACGCCGCCGAGTTGGAGAGTGGCAGACTGAGAAGTCAAGTTGTTCACCATTTGGTTGTAGGCGAGCCAGTAGAGTGGCAACCAGAAGAAGACCTTGCATGCATTGAATCCACGTGCGACTTGGTCGATCCAGACATCGTCGACACCCTGCAAGAAAGCTGGTGCGCTGTCTCCGAGCTTGCTGGGCTTGATCTTCTCCCAGAAATCGTCCTTCTGGAAGTTCCTGTAGGTTTGGGCTGGGTTGGCAGACCAGCAGCCCTTGCTGGCGAGGCGCAGAGCCTTGAATGCCTTGGAAAGCACAGACTCCGTCGGTGGGCTCAAAACGTAGTGCTTCTTGCAGAAGATCAGAACAATTGGGGCGAAGAAGAACATGAAGGTTGGCAGTGCGTAGGAAAGCCAGAATCCAACATATTTCTCAGCGTAGACCATTCCAATACCACCAACGAGGGATCCGGCGTTGATCATCATGTAGAAATACAAGAAAACGCGGGAGTAAGTGACCTGTGGGTCAACAACAACGCGTTCTCCAGTCTTTTCGATGGTCTTGACGATTGGTCGGGTCTGTGGGATCTGCTCAGCCAAGAGAGGCGAGATGTTGGACTTGAAACCTCCTGTTCCGATTCCCATGATCACCAGACCGATTGCAAAACAGCCGAGAGCTCCACTTGGGTTGTCCATGACAGTTGGGATCGAGGAGACGATGAGAATGGTGTGTCCGATGATTGCAGCGAGGATAGACCACTGAATGGTCATGTAGCGTCCGAGATAGGTATCGGCGATGTAACCTCCAACGAGAGGCATGAAGTAGGCCCAGAACTGGTTGAAGGTCGTCAAACCAGTCGCAGCACGCTGATCTTGTCCAAGTCCACCAGCTTGCTTGCAGGCATCTTCACTCCAGCCTGGCGCATTGTAGCAGAGCGGGCTCTCGACGACAGCTCCTGTCCGCGAGCCGAATGGGCGTGGCTGTTGGATGAAGTTGACGAAGACTGCCGTAGTACCGTAGTAAGAGAAACGCCTAATTTTGGATTAGCGAATGCAATGAATGGAACTTCACTCCACAAAGACCTACTCGCAGAATTCCACGAATGTCACTGTCCACGCCGTCCATGGAATGCTGCCACTGACTCGGCGCAGCGTCTTCATCTCGGTCATCGTGGGCTCCTCGCCATCTGGAGTGACGCGGTCGTCATCGGAAGCCGAGTGCGAATCGTACTCCTTCATGCCGTACAGAGCTTCCTTCTGAGTCGCAGAGACGACACTAGGCTGGCGAGCCTGTGCCATCACATGCATGTCCTGATCCAGAGGTGCACTCATGATTGCTGATGTCCTCGGCGGAGGAGGTACAGGAAGGTCGAAATGGATCCCTGTTATATCAGCCTCGGCGCCACACAAGGCTTTTGTCGTTGGCAAACCACCGAAGCTAGAGTGTGTAGGAAAAAAAGTCGCCAAAGACGTGCTGCAGGCGCGCGCTCACGACATTCATATAGCTCCACAGCAACACCCACTTGCTCGGCTACACTTCAGCGATCAGCGCCCAGGATAGCAATTCATGGACACTTCCAGCACGCGCGTGGCACGCGACCTTATCGCATCAAACCTCATTGGGTCCATGGTGTGCAGCTCCATTTCGGGGCGGCCAGAGATTCTCTGCTACGGGCACAGGATCTCCTGCATGCTACCGTAGTATCGATTGCCACCTTGCACGAACAGGGCCAAGACGGCGCTCACGCCAACAAGGGAAGGAGATGTTTTTTGATAGCACCACAAGCTCATTGAGAACAGCCCGCCCAGTCTTCGCCTAGCCCCTAAGCCCTTGGCTGTCTGCAAGTCCGAAAGTATGAGAGATAGCGACTCGGATTCTGCGCTTCGCAACGGGCTTCGACGAACGGCTGGGGTAATCAAGACGCATCAGCGCGGCTCAAGAGCGTGTTATCTGCATGCAGTCGAGGTTCAGGAGTCGTGGGAGGATCGTGGTTGAAGGTGAAGTCGCCACGGGAAATCCTTCTCCTTCTCGAAGCCGGCTCGCAGTCTTGGCAGCAAGACCACTCTCCGAGGTACCGACAACTTACCCGCGATCGTCTGTTCAATGTCTCTCGTGTTTATCGCGAATACTTCCCCAATTGGCTGTTGGTCGGCAGGGAAGTAAAATCAACATGGTTTCAGTATCCAGCCCCCAGCCTGTTGAGAATGCTGGTTGTTCTGCATGGTCTCTAATGACAACGTGTTCGTCCAGTAACACCTCAACCAGAACACAGAGCACTGCAGCAGCACAGAACAGCACAATTGTGGCGCCGCGGCGATCTCCTACACCCTGCCGAGACTTGCAGCAAATCCTATGCGGCACAGAGGAAGTATCAACAGGCACTGTCGGCCTTGGCTAGCCAGCAATGCCATTCCCTTATGTATCATAGAGTTTCCATTCACGAGTGACAAATCTTATCTCAAACACCAAACCCCAGAGCTATTGCAAGGGCTATCTTCAAGCGCAATCTTTGGCATATCTTTGCTCCCGCAGCGGAAGACTTCTTAGTCCTCGTACAAGATGCGCAGCCTTGCTTGAGAAAGAGGCACTCTTGGTCACATGCAAGAAGAGTTCGAAGAAACACTTGGCTGCCGAACTGGCAAGGAAGAGTCGCGCCACGGGCTGCGCCATTGCGATCATAGCGTAGAGTCAAGCAATTGTGGGCACTCTTTCTCACGCCACGACTTTTTATCACCTGCTTCTTTCGTGCTTCTGCGACGGAGTAGCTTGCACTTCACCTGTGTTGGTTTTGCAAAGGCGCGAAGGAGCGTGAATCAGAGGCATTATTTGAGAGGGCCAAGACTGCACTTCACGACCTCTATTCCTTCCATCCTTCGAACTCGTAAAACCGAGCGCCAAGCGATTGTTCATGACAGATGCAGTGTGAAGTCCGTGGTCGATTGCTGCTGTCCCACACCTCATCTCAGAGATAACGATGCGAGTGGCGAAGTGCACTCCCTCTGAAATAACAACGTGCTCAGTAGATCTATCAGGCCTCAACATGTCAACCACGAGTCTTTACTCTCCACTCCCTGGGAGGTACCGCAGTGCCAGGCCAGCAGCTACTGTAGCAGGCATTCCACGTGCTTGGTGGAAGGCAGTGTCCACATATCGGTCCCACTTTCGAGATGGTTCGAGATACTACATATGCACTGCACATGTCGATTGACAAGCCGCCAAGCACGTGCTTGTGCTTAAGGCAGATCTAGCAGAGATAGTTTCAGATCAATTGTGCTTCTTTAAAAGCAACGAGCTTCTTTCGGGGTGAATTGCACAGCATGACTAAAGGCGCATCCTACGTGCAACACGATTATCAAGCAAATCGGTTCAAGAAACCCAGAACAAACAGCTCTACATCGCTGCTCAGGACCTACATGCGAACACGAACATTTGATACTCAGTATAGTAACTAGTCTCTGAGAGGCTTTACTTTGACTGCCACACACTGCGCACTTCAACCAATATTCCATAACGAGTGAAACTCAATGTACCCGACCGCAGCTTGTTTAATATGTACAGCACCTGATCCTGAGAATGCAATCGCCGTTTTCAGCCACGTACGAACTTGTACACCCGTAACCAAACTGAGACTCCGTCTCGCACTTCCTTGAGCAATCTCCAAACAAACCAACGTTGTCCTCTCGTGGATGGCAAGGCGTGCCTTGATCTGCGGCGCCTTCGAGACCACAAGTTTCCACCGGAGGTGGAGCAGTAGTGGTGGTGGTTGTTGTTGTCTAGAAGCAGTCAGCAAAGAGCCAGTCGTTTATCTAAGAATGTCCTGAAGCACATACAGTTGTGCTTGTCGTTGTCGTAGTAGTGGTAGTAGGAGGAGTAGTGGTAGTAGTAGTTGTCGTTGTGCTTGTTGTCGTTGTGGTGGTCTGTATCTGGTTAAATACTGTCAAAACGAACGTCTGTGAGATACTCACTGTGGATGTCGTGGTAGTCGTGCTGCTTGAAGTAGTCGTCGTTGACGTAGTGCTTGAGCTCGACTTCTCCGGATATCCATTGTTCGGACAGACAAGGCTGATGGTGTAGTCACACGGGCTGAAACCGCGCCCATTGATCTTACTCTTCTGATAACAATAGCCATTCGTGGTCTTGTACTGCGCCGTAGCACATTTGGAATTCGCGGCGCAAAGAGCGGCGCAGGCAGCATAGCTACCGACGTATTGCCCATTGTCGAGATTGTTGCCTGGGCTGTCGGTGTTGCACTGTACACTGCAGCCCGCAACTTTGAGATTGGAAGTACAGCCTTTGCCTTTGTCAAAGGTAGTGGTGCCCTTGACTATACTCAGCTGGTTTTGCGATTTCTTCTTATAGCAGTAGCCATTGGAGTATTGAGCAGTGACGCAAGACTTGTCATTCGCACAAGCTTTGCCACACTCTGAGGAACTGATTCGCAGAGGGGGACCGATGTTGTTCCCTAATGTTTGCTATCAGTATGTGAAGCTGCAATGCGCCAAGTCCCTGCAATGAAACCCACCGGCTCGGTCTGCATCGCACTGAATGGTGAACTCTTGACCACCTATCTTCAAAACCTGGGCCCTACAGTCGCCACGCTTTGTAAGCTGCTTCGGCTGGACGGCCGCAAAGGTCGTCGAGGACAGAAGTCCCACAATAGTGAATTGTGACCACAGCATGTTGCCTAAGGTTCGATCTTGTGGTTGACAGTGCACTGCGAAAGGCCCAATGAAGCCTGCAGGGTGTCAGTGAGACTGAGATATGTATACCACCGCGCATCGTGTCTCGTCAGCCAGCCACATTCGCCTCCTGTTCGTTAGTATCAAGCCACAAAGCTCAGCTGATCGAAATGTCTCCAGAGACATGCCGCCTTGGGACTGACTCAGTTGCTACTGTATGTTCCTGAACGTCGCTGATGGCAGTCACTGTAGACGGATGAGCTTTCAATCGCACACATTGGAGCGCAAGCACAATCGGAGCACATGGCATTTGAAGTCTGTGTTCTTCTTGCCTGCGCCGCAAGTTTGCAATGTGTAATTGGGTCATGAGAGAGTCTCGCCTTTAGCCATCACGAGCGCTAAGCCATCAGACCGAAGTTTGGCACACGGCACGTCGGCGCGTTTCTAGACGCTCGATGGACTTTCACAAGCCGACGCGTGACATAGGAAGACGGTGAGCTATGTGACGCTCCGAGTCTTCATACTGTCAGAGGTCTTCAGGCATGGGTGCTGAGGAAGACTGCTTCGTTCCCCTTGCTGGAGAGCGACCAGGAACGTATGTTGCCTCTCTGGTGCTGCTCGTCGTCGCCGCGAAAGTTTGGTTGCAGACGCCTCCCAATCTCATGACCGACTCTTCAGCATCTTCTTTCAGTTAGTCTCGCGAGTCGTCCGTCTAGTGTAGGTCCAGATTGAGGAGAGAGTTCCAAGTTTGAAGCCACGCTCTCCGTCCAAGCTCGGCCTCACCACGTGAGCTCAACGTGAGACGGGGCGAACCTTCCCCTCCGTCTCCTGCACGGTGATCGGAAGTGCGACTCTGTTTGCCAAATGCGAATACGGTCGACCACCGTCTGCTGCAGCGCGACAAACATGCCAGCATGCGCTACATCGTGACAACGATGTCGTTCGTTCAACATCGGCTCCCGTTCATGCTTCCTCACGATACCACAATATCGAGCATGTTCTGTCAGCTATCCGATTCCCGAGGCAAGACGAAACGCGTAGGTGTGGGCCTCCATAGCATCATAGCAGCTCTGTCTAGCGCTTGCATCTTCGAGTCGAATGGTTTCTGTCAGAGTCCATGAAGTAGACATAGGATAAGTACATTTGTCAGCGTTCTCATACTACCTATCAGATTAGCTGCTTGGGCACAATCTTCTGACATTACAGCACATCCGAAATACTGATCAAAGATGAAGGAAGCATTCATCCACGCAGGCCCAAAGGTCGAGATCAAGGACTCCCCAATTCCAAAGCCGGGTCCGCACCAAGTTGTAACCAAGATCATCTACAGTGGTAGCAATCCCAAGGACTGGTGGGCGTCGAACCCTCTGCAAAGTGACAGGCTCATGAGCTAATGCTCTGAACAGGAAGGTACCAGAATGGCTCAAGGACGCCCCACCACTAAACCAGGGCGACGATATTAGTGGTGTCGTGCACGAAGTAGGAGAAGGAGTGACTGAGTTCCGAAAGGGCGACAGAGTGGCCGCATTCCACCAGATGTTGCAACCCGGCGGCAGCTATGCAGAGTACGGAGTGAGCTGGGACCATACCACATTCTTCTTGCCAGAGAAGACCAGCTTTGAAGGTATGTCAGGACAGATCTGTTTTTTCAATTATGGCACTAATTCATGGAAACAGAGGGCGCTGCCATTCCTCTCGCAGCTTTGACCGCAGCTGTTGGACTGTTTGCCAACGATAGACTCAACCTCCCACAGCCTACGGCACCCGCGACTCAGCCGATCCCACTCGTCGTCTATGGTGGCTCCTCTGCAGTCGGCTCTTACGTCCTCCAATTCGCACAAAAGGCCAACATACATCCATTGATCGTGGTAGCCGGTCGAGCACAAGAGCACGTAGAAAAGTTGATCGATCGCTCCAAGGGAGACACAATCATAGACTACCGCAAAGGCGACGAGGCTGTATCACAAGGCATCAAAGATGCGCTCAAGGGAGCAAAGCTGGAGTACGCTTACGATGCAGTCTCCGAGAAGAACAGCTATCAAAACATCTGCAAGGTCTTAGAGCCACATGGAAGGATCACCTTGGTGTTGCCTGGAAAAGAATATCCTGAGATTCCGAATACTGTGAAGCAGAGTGTGACGAACGTGGGCGATGTTCACAGCAGTCTGAAGGATTTGGGCTTTGTGTACTCGAGGTTCATCACAAGAGGACTTGAAGAGGGCTGGTTCAAGGCTCAGCCGCAAGAGGTCATTCCTGGTGGTCTGGGAGGTGTTCAGAAGGCGCTTGAGCAGTTGAAAGATGGGACTGCGAGTGCCGTGAAGTATATTTTCAAGATTGAGGATACGGAAGGTGCTGGGAAAGATTAGCTTACTAGTGCTAGTCAGTAGCTGTACTCAGACTATCACTCTGTCACTTGTTGTCGATCACATGTCCTATGCTCTGATCGTAGACTGAACATCCTCTCTCTGTACACACAGAACTACAGACGAGTTAGTTTCCAGTGCGTCATAAGTCGAGGACAGATGAGCTTAAATTTGTGGCCATTTTGTGAGAACGATGACAACGACACGTGTAGTCGAAACGAGCATTCGAATTTTCAGATATTAGGACCAAAGTTTGTAAGCGGAAGTATTGCATTCAACCGGATGCTCGTCGTCGTAGCCGCCGCCAAGTGTCCTGCGACTTTGGCCCATAGCATCAAAAAATCAAACTTCCTTCGCCCGTAGCAACAGCACTTGCAGGCATGGGAATATTCCAAGCACACAAAAGGCACATGAGTATAACGCTAGGGAGCTGTCGTGATGGAGGATGCGGAAAATATGCCGCCAATGCCAAAAAAGTGAGGGGGAAAATTTCACCTCACCACCACACTTTCGAAACACTCCGAATGATTAACACAACCACCAAACACTAAGAGAACAGCAAAAGCAAAAGGAAATTGTCTCCCGACGCGGGATCGAACCGCGGGCCTCAAGATGACAGGTTGTTGTCTATTACAGTCTTGCGCTCTTCCAGCTGAGCTATCGAGAGTGACAGTGCTGAGCACTGGATAGCTGTGTTGTATGCAGGGGATAGAAGAAAAAAACAATATAATGATCAAACTATACAATGCCGACTGATGCGTGCGGCTGGGAGTGCTCACAGTCTGGGCTTGCTATTGTTCTTCTGGACTCCACGGACTTTATTGCGAAATTTAGGCGATACGTACTATATCGTCAACTGGCATCACAATAAACAGGCGGACTGTCGAAGATGTGCGCTGTGATCTCCCTGTAAATTGTAGTAGAATAGGACCAGAGTGTCCCGATGCACAAGTATGCAAAAGTGGAAAATTAAAAAATTGACATTCTTCAGGTCTGCACAATTTGCCATCAGTTACACGACTCACATAGCCTCGCCTATGGTTTCCTTTCCTACACATTCAACAATAGTCTCAACAATCTCCACTTCTTGCACTTCCGACTGACCCAATACTGCATTCTCTAGATAAAACATATCGTTCGCATCTTTCGGTGGCTTCAGCTCGAACAGCCTGTCCATCGATTCGAGCGGGACCGATTTGGTCTCAGGAAGAACAAGCCAAACTATACCAATGCTAAGTAGCATGACAGGTGCAAAGAAGAAAAATACCCCATATCCATTTTTGCCCATATGTGAAAACATGTTCGGTGTGAAACGGGAGAGTAAGAAGCTCCAGAACCAATGCTGGAATGCTGCGTTAGTCTGGCCCAGCGGTCGTGTGTTCATGCTGAAGATTTCGGAGTTGATGATCCATGGCGTGCCGCTCCATGATGCTGAGAAAAGAATGGCCCAGATGTAGAAGAAGCAGACGGCCACAATGCTTCCAGTGTCATGAACTCCGGTTGTACTGTCAGCTGAAGAGTCTTTCTGCGTGAAGATGCGGACACCAATGATCCACATCGATACACTGCAGCCAGCTGCACCGATCATCAGTATAAGTCTCCGACCGAGACGATCGACCAGGACAAGCATCCAGATAAAGGCAGCGCTAGCTTTGACAATGCTAAACGTGCCTGTTGCTAGCAAGGCATTCTTGGTTCCCGTAATGCCGATCGCCTCGAATAACTTGGGCGAGTAGTGGACAACAGCGTTTGCGCCAGTCCCATGTTGAAGCATGAACAGAATCGCCCCAAGCACAAGTCTCCACTGCAGCGACTTGTGCATAACGACCGCTCTGAAAGGATGCCAGAAACTCTCAGCGAGGCCCTCGCGAATAATTGCGTACTCTATCATGGCAACTTCCTCGATCATATATGAATCGTCCGCGGGAAGTTGTCGAAACCATTCGAGATTTCTGATCGCGTGTTCTCTGCACCCTGTCTTGCTGAAAAGCCATCGTGGTGACTCTTCCAGCCAGAAAAATGCGCCGAGGAAGAGCAGAGCTGCCGGGATGACTTGCACTCCGAATGGGAGTAGCCATTGCTTGTGAGAGGGCTCCATCGTTTGTGATACTGCGTAGTTGATCCTTCACAAGCCCACATGTTAGCTCTTGACTTCAGTACGGAGTTCGAAGGAAGCATACCAAAACCCAGCAACACTGCCAATCTGCCAGAATAATTCAAACATTCCACAAATCCGACCTCGAATGGCCGGAGGAGAGATTTCTGAGAGGTAGATTGGAGTGACCATACAGCATGCTCCAACTCCAATTCCAGTGAACGTACGTCCCGCGAAAATGAGGGTCAATCCTCGGGCATGACTTGCCCCAAGAGTGAGTCCAGAGCCCAGCATGAGAAGGATCGAGAGCCAGACCAAGCTCAATCTACGGCCGAGATAGTGCGCTGCTGGATATGCCACCAATGATCCCACCATGGCTCCGACTTGAAAGGCTGTTACGATGTTCTCCTCGACGAAAGTCAGATGCGATTCTGTCATTTTGTCCAAGTCGAATTCTCGCATGAATGATGGCACTGTGAACGATGTTCCTGAAAGTGGCATCTGTCAGCCCAGAGGTCAAGGAAGGCAAGGTCATCGAGCACATATCCTCACCAATGAAGGCGGAATCATATCCTATCAAGAGCGCAGCAAACGATGCTACCATTGCAATAGTATAAAGCCGCCAATTGTAAACAGCCTTCGGCGTATGTCGATCTTCTACCAACGCGAAGAACCTTTTTCTTGTATATCCGGCCTGAATAGAAGCGTGTCTGAATTGCCATAGTGGAACGGAAAAGAGGTGCAGTGGCCTTCCCGCGTAGTACCGCTTGTAGAGTCTAGATCTTGACATTGTTATTCGGCCGCTGTTGTGTCAGAAGTGCGCGCCGGGCAGACTGAACTACCAGAGATCGCGGGTACGTCCATTTGAGCGCGACTTTAGACTTTGATGAGATTTTCTGTACTCCGCGCAACGAACTGCCTTGTTCTTGCGCTGTGGTGTATCAGGCAGGTCCTTGTTCGTTGCCAAGCTTCGGTGCTTACCCTCAATGAAGAGAACAGCAGTCATTGCTGGCCAGAGGTCTTCTGCAACATAATCAGTGGTATGTGGGCTTGTTGTAGTGTTCTGCATCAACTTCGCGAAGAGGTGCAGGATGCTCGATAATAGGAACAGTTTTGTCAGACGATCGTGAGCAACTTTGGAAGGAGGGATTCTGATGCCGCAAGTCCTGCAGCATATTCTTGTACGAGATAGAAAGCAATGGCCTGCGCAGTGGAGTCTTCACCGTGCTTGCTGGGCGTATAGTATTTCTGATATCGAAATGCTGTGTCGTTCATATCCTACGTGTCCGGCCTGCTGTGCCCAAATTAAGCTGTAAATGGTTGTCGTTGCTGCGAGTATGTTTACATCCAATCCATACTCCCTCGTTGGTTTTTTCTGCCTCAGAACTTATGCACCCTGTCTTGCCTTCTCAGCGCATATCAGCGCAATGATCCTGCTCAGCTCCGCACTCTGCGCCGCGTGCTCTTTCACCATCTTCTCGTCAACACCCTCGCTCTTCGACAGATCCGCTGTAGTCTTGAGCATCCGGTTCTGCAGCTGCAGCATCTTCTGCAGTGTATTGTCGAGGAAAGGTGCTGAGAAGGCGACAGAGTCGGCGGCGCTGTTGTTGAGTCGCATCTCCAGCTTCCGTGGCCTCCTCTTCTCCTGCTCGACTGGTTCCGGCTCTGGCTCGGAAGGTTTGGGCCTGGTTCAAATATTAGTTGGAAATCTATTGGCAGACGCTGTTGCCCCATTCTGCGCTGTGACTTGAACTCACCTCTCTACAAACGTAATGCTCTCGGCCATCTCTGCGACACGATTTGCGATTCTGCTGGCCATGATGGCGTACGCTGAAGTCACGCCGCCGCCGCTCGCTGGGTTCTCGCCGGCTACCGAGGCGGCCTTGTTGTGCGTGTGAGCTGCGGGCTTGTGGGCGCTGCTGGGCGGCGCTCTCTTGGCTGCGGTGGCCGCTGCACTCTTCTTAACGGGAGCAGCACGAGGGGCGGCGGGTTTTCGAGGCGCGCCGTTGAGCTGCGTTCTGGTCGCCGTCTGCACTTGCGTCGCCATTTCGTCGATGATGCTACTACTGACAATCGAGTCTGAAGCCACTAAATGCTTGATCTAGGCCGTTGTAGATATCCGAAGTCGACGAACGATTCCAGGCACGCGACTATCGCAACAATGATGCAGCAAGAGAGTCGGTACGATTTGTGTCGCCCATCTAGCCACTGCTCCAAGGCGCGGCTGGCATGCCAGGATTATTGCTCCATAGACGCCACTGCGAGCGTACGTCAGAGCGGAGCAGCTCTTCAAAGGAAAACCGGTACATGAAACAGGGATGTGAGCGCAGCACACTGCAAATAGTCGATTCCTGTGGCTAGAAGCTGTGATTCTGCATGGATGTTGCACAGCATGGCGACTCCATCGCTTAGAACGTCTGTGGCGCGTAACATTGCTCTGTGCTGCAACATGACTTGTCCAAGAGCTACCTTTACGAAAATGGATTGATCCAAACTACACCTCACCATGGCATCGAGTAAGACAAAAGAGGTCACCCAGGCTGGCCTCAGTCTGCAGTCTGGAGATGCCAATCCAAACCCGATACGCCACGGCAGTATGGGCCAGGCAGAGCGTGCCTTCTCAGCAGCATCGACTTTCATGTCTGGAATCATGGCCATATCTGCATCTCAGTTCATTGGGGCACCACTCAAATTGATTGATGCCAAGTTCTACGAAGCTTACATGGCATGGACGAAAGAGTCCTTCGCCGTGCTAATGACAACCATCACGCAATGGTGGGCTCCCACTGTGGTGAAAGTCAGTGGAGATGCAAGCATGAAAGGGCAGCTCTTCCAAATGGACGACGGGACGTTGAAATGCAACTTCCCGCATAGACTCATCCTAATGGGCAATCATCAGTTGTACACCGACTGGCTGTACTTGTGGTGGATAGCGTACACAAATAAAATGCATGGCCGTATATACATCATCTTGAAGGAGAGTCTCAAGCATGTCCCTATTATCGGTTGGGGAATGCAATTCTACAACTTCATCTTCCTGAGTCGAAAGTGGGAACAGGATCGATACAAGTTCAAGCAGCATCTCGACCACCTCAAGAATCCCAAAGATCCAATGTGGCTGCTGATTTTCCCCGAAGGCACGAATTTGTCGGATGTCACGCGACAGAAATCACTGAAGTGGGCAGAAAAGACTGGAGTACCGGACATGAAACACCAACTCTTACCTAGATCTACTGGCCTTCAATTCTGCCTGCAAGAACTTCGTGCTTCAACGAACTGGTTGTATGATTGCACAATAGCCTACGAAGGCGTTCCAAAAGGCATGTATGGACAGGATATATACACACTAAAGTCCTCGCTGTTTGAGGGTCGGCCACCAAAGTCAGTCAACATGTACTTCCGCCGATTCAAGATTGCCGACATTCCATATCAAGACGACGAGGCCTTTTCGAGGTGGCTCATCAATCGGTGGCGCGAGAAAGATTACATGCTTGAGTATTTCTACAAGTTTGGCAACTTTCCAGCTGAAGATCCGGCAAAGGCTATGCTCGCAGTCGAAGGCAAGCGGAAACCAAATCCAGCGAAGTCAATCTCAACCTCGGTGAAGGGCGGAGGCTGGGACGAATTTTTGAGCATATTTGGGCCTATTACAACTGCTGCGGGTGCCATGTCGAGCATAGATATGACTGATCCCCTCAACTTCGATGAGATGATGAGAAAAGTGGCACAGTCACAACAATTCAATTTGCTGAACATTGGCAAAGCTCCAAAAGGGCCAGCGCAGCAGGAGGCGATCCGAAAGGCACTGCTTGCTGCCAACAAAAAGAACCCACTGCCAAATGCCGTGCTTGACCGATTGCTGAAATCACCGCCAAAGACCCAAGCAGAAATGACACAGACGCTGAAGCAGTCTGGTTCTCCAGAAATCGCAAAGAAAGCTGCCAAAGCACCTGCGGCAAACAGCGCTTTATCGGATACGCAGAAGAAGACATTAGCAAAGACAGCGCCACGCAATAGCACGCCCAACGATGCGCTGAGAAAGGACATGCCACTCGTGAACTTGCAGAGTGCTATCACCCGACCTGTTACGACCATGGCTGTGCATGCTGCTGGCAATCAGCTGAAGAATATGGCTGCACAGCGAGCGAAATCCAAAGGTGCTGCTTTGCCAGGGCAAGCTGCTGCCAATTTTCCCAAGATTGCAACCAAGGCTCCAAATGATACTAGCAAAGCGCCTGTAGCAGCGAAGAAAGCTGGAGGCCCAATCAAAGCAGCTTCCGCGACTGGTTTCCAGCCAAAGCCTCTAGCAACGAATGCGCCAGCTCCTAAGAAGGCGGCCTCAGTCCAGGGAGCTCCGAAAGTGGTTGAGAGACGTCCGTCCACATCAAATGCCGCCATTGCTGCCGCGATGAAACAGCAAGCAGCATCGAAGAAGCACAAACCTATAGGCACGCAGAAGTATGTGAACGGCAAGGCTGTAGCCACGTAGCTATCGGAAATCTGACGCAAGATAAATCGATCAATTATGTATTTCTACTGCTGGCGATCTGGCGTGAAAGTGGCCGGTGTTGCCAGTATTGCGAGCTGAGGTTCCTCTTCACCTTGGCAAAAGCGACCATCAAACTCAAAAGCACGAGGCCGCGCATGCTGAGTAGCAGATCTCTAACATTCAATCATACCATTGGTGGCAATGATGGATTTACCGCTTGCATTCGCAAGGGTCATGATCGAGATGTGGCGGTGCGTTCCACAAGCATTCCCACAAACGACCACAAGAAATACGTCATATCAATGCAAGTTGTCGCGTGAAACCTGACTTGATGTTACACTATGGCACCCATGATCGAAGGATAACCGCACGTCGGTTCATGGATCACGAAACCCGGTATCGCTGTGGCAAAGGTAGGTCATTGCTGGTCAAATGTCGTGCACTTCGAGAGTCGACACCACATCGCTACATCGCTTGAAAGCAATCTGAACTGCTTAAACTTAACGCTTCGATATCATGGAATGGGCAAAGAATTGGGTCACAGATAAGCTTGCTGGCTATGCAGCAACCGGTATACAAGCTGGAGGAAATCTGGCTGGCAATGCTGTCGGCGGCGTAGGAACATTGATTGAGAATTCCGGCCGTTCAGTGGGGCAGAGTGCGAATGGTCCGTCTTCCCATCGCGAGTTCTGGCTACTGATTATTGACTAGGTATCTCAGGTGCTGTTTCTGGGGTAGGAAACTACATCAATGGCTATGGCGACTCTGTCAGGAACTCTATGGCGGCTGATGGGCCGGTCAGCGCAGGATCTGGTGTGAAGAAGACCGCGGTGCAGCCGAGCACTGCTGTCAAGAGGACTGCGAATGGAACAACGAAAGCGGCTACATCTGCTGCTGGTGCTGTGAAGAAGAATGCACCGAGTACACCGAAAGCACTTCCTGCTGCCAAACCTCCTTCGAAACCACCAACCGCCACGAACCGCGTTCTTCCAGCGAAGAAACCTGTCCCTCCGACAGCGACGACTAAACCATCGCCGGCCCAATCCGCTCCCAATAAATCTACCGCACCTAGCATGAAGACAGCCCCACGACCAGCTGTATCTACCGCACAAAGCGAGCGAACACCTGATGGCAAGGTGAAGATTTCGCCAGTCAGCCGCCCACAGCCCGTTAAAGCTACGCCAACGAGCAACGGGCCTGTAAGAGCATCTGCACCGCAAGCTTCCTCTCGCCCAGCGCCAGTCAGAGCACCCATCTCGACAGGCCAAAGCGCCCGAACAAGCGATGGCAAGATCAAAATCTCACCAGAGAGTCGTCCACGACCTGTTAAAGTTTGATGGAAGCAAAGAAACAAGACCGCAAAGTGGGAGCAAGAATCAGTAGAATCGTGTACAATATCAACAGCATGCTCAACCACAATTCATGTACAACTACCACCCAACCCGAAAATACACAGTACCAGATACTGCAGGAAAACAACACCCTCAATTCTCACCACGCCACCATACCTGCCAATAAACCACTCCCCCGATGACAATCCCAATTGCTGTGCTAGCAACTGCTATCGTCCCAAACCCATCTGCGAGAACTGGACAGCTACTATTGATTCTCGTTAGCTGATCCTGATCGTCAAGCTTACGACCTGGCTGTTAAGCAAGTCGTTGTTCTACCATGGATCATGGTGATGAAAGAACCACTCACAGTCGAGTTTGCCGCGAGGGCGGATGTTTGCGTTGAATGTGTGGTCCGGATGTGAGGTTCGGTGATGGCGGCGGCGAGAAGGGTTTGAAATTGATGGTGAGGAGGAGGAACTTGGAGCTTGAGGGAAGTTTCTGGGGCCTAGGTAGGGTTCTGCGGAGGCGTTGAGGGGGATTGAAGGTTGTTGGGTATTGGTCTGTGATGGACTGTCGATATTGAGCTGGCTTTGGTCGGCTCGAATAGCTTCAACATCTTTCTCCAAACGCAGAAATTGAGCTTGCAAGTCTTTGCGATCTCTCTCTGCAGCCTGGGTATTTTCGGCAGCCATCGCTTGCATTTTGGAAACAGTCTCTGTAAGCTGCTGCATTCCCATCGCGAGCTGCTCAATTGAGTTTCCCAACAGCTCCAGTTTCTTCTCGCTCGACTTAGCTTGCTTCTCCCTAGAAGTCTGCATGTCGTCGACTTTCTTCAACACAGTCTCCATCTGCAGCATCAATTTCTCAACCCTTTCCTCTTCACTCATGGCTCTGACCGCCATCTCGAGCCGCAGAGTCTCCAAGTCATCATTCCATTCTTGCTTCTTCTCTTCTGCACGCTTGGTGTCGCGTTCTTCTTCCTGATTACGGAGAGCGTAGTATTGTGCTTGGAAGAGATCTCGCTCTTCTTGAATTTGTGCCTGTGCTTCGAGAAGAGTTGTCTGCATCGAGGAGATCTCAGAGCGCTGACTGGAAAGACCTGATAGGATGGTGACCAGATCGGTCTGTTTTGACGAAGGTCCTGGAGAAGTCTTGGGCTGCTGATTTCCAGCTTGTCGAGATGGACTTCTCGAAACGGGTTCTTTTGTTTTGGCGTTGGGCATCTGATCGTCTGTGGATGAATTATGGCCTTTCGGGTCGACAATTTTGCCAGCCTGAACGCCATTCTGCTGTCCGGAAGGAGTATCTTCGTCGACCATGACCCATTCGACATCAGCTGTGGCATTTTTGGGCGACGACTGGCGGAGAGGGCTTGTTGCCCGAGACTTGGAGAATGAGAACATTTTGACAGGTGAGCGGTCGAGCAACCGAATATGTTATGATGATGTGTTAGCCCTGAGGTCAGGATGTGAGGCCTGATTTATATATTCTCGTGGAATTCGACACATTGGTGAAGACGGATGCATTGACAAACGGCTGCTGTTGCCTTTGCGTGGGCTCGTGAGCAAACACGTTGAAGCATCCGTGAATAGACGCGGGCCCAGTCTCGAGCTGGTGCGGTCACGCATCGCAGTATGGAGATATGAAATGGTAGATATCTTGATAGTTCGTGGAAGTTCCACAATCGAATAGCAGTCGTTCGATCGCAGCTGCTGTAAAGATATGGCAACTATGTCGACGCTGGACCGGAGCACCGACGCAATGATCAACATGTCACTGCAAGTCATGACTGCAGTCTGCACAGCAGCCTATTCCCTGGAGCCGTGTCTGCATGGCTTATATAACTCGATTGCGTGCAATTGTTTAGCCTGACGTCGCATACAGTAGCTGAGTCGCGCTTGTATTGTGCGCAGCACCTCAAAATGTCTCCAATTCAAGCAGGGCCGACCTTTTTTCAAACAAAATCCCTCCCAATGCCAGGCACACTTTAAGTGAGCGTAGGCTCATGAGCGTTTTGTGGTCAATGGCATGGCAGTCCATAGCCGATTGATCAACGCCAGAGTGTGACAACGCCAACCGAGCCTCAGCCCTCGTGCAAGCTCGCCCAAGGTGTGAAACCCTGCGTCCCAGCATCGCCCACGTGATCCGGACACTTAATCCTGTCACCCTTTGCGTACATCTGGCACATTTCGCACTTCTCGTCAGGGTATAAGTTTGCCGTCTCGATAACAGATCCGAATGGCAGAGCTGTCAGAAGAACGGGACTGACCAAGCCCGCAAACTCGGACTCAAAGTCAGAGCGTAGATGTCTGGGCTGAGGGTTCGACAGACTTGGATCCTGAAAATTGATGAGTGGCAAGTGCGCCGTGTCGGCAGAAGGGCTCCTCATAGAGACGGCGAAACGTGATGTTTGGATTGCGGCTCTGACGGAGTGGCCTGGGGCGTAATCAATGCGTGAGCAGTGAGGAGTGGCCAATTCGCAGGGGGTTGGACGAGCGCTGTCTTGTCGAGTGGCCGGCTGATTATGTTTGCCATGAGCGGCACCAGTGCCAGTGCGAGCGCGTTGCATCACGCCCTGACCACAAGCGCTTTGATCTGCTTGAGGACTCATCTGAGATGGAATGCGGGTGTAAAGTGCTGGATGTGTCGCCGCCAAGCTTGGTCTGACCATGTCACGTGATAGCACTTTCTTGTGTGAAGGCTTGCGACGACAAGATTGTTGTCGTGAGGATGCTGATTGCTGTGCGTTTCGAATTTTGTCGGCTGCTAAGAAAGCCGTTTGATCTTTGCGCATCTGCAGCAACGCACGCTGCAAGTACCCGTGAGAGGCGCAGCCAAGGAGGGGCAGCAGTGCACACTTACTTCGAGCATGTCGTCACCCGATGCGTCTCGCGACACGTACCTCACACTACTCACTTCACCGAGGTCCTGGAAGAAGGACACTGATTCGCAGTCTCCGTGTCGGCCATGCTTGTGCGACTGGACCGCCATGACTGGGTCTAGCAGAAACTGCGTCTTGTAGAGCGATGGCGGCGGTGGCGTGTGCACCGTAGTCGGGAAGGAGACACCTGATGGCAGCTTGGCCTTCGAATTTCCCTCTGATCTTCGAGAGCATTGATGGCGTTGCGATGATGAGGTGTGCTGGCCCCGTACGGCCAGCATGTCTCCAGCAGCAAACAGGAGATACAGATCTGCTTCGTTCTATCGTGGCCAATACTGCTTCAAAGGAGTACCAAAGGCCGGGAACAAAGTACTCCTGAATTGTCGGATACAGCGACCAGGAGAGGGAGGTAGGAGAGAGGACGAGAAATGGTGGGGCGTGCACAGGACCCCATATATGTGAGCTTGCATGAGCAAAGCGCACAGACCACCTCCATCCTGCCAATGCTGAATCTGCAAAGTCGCGGCACAGTACGCAGGCGTCCAGTCGAAGTCTATTCAGGGCTGGCCTGTACTGCCGGGCAGCCAGATGTGCTTGATCGAGTAGTACCGTATCCCTCGGAGCATCATTGGTGCACGTGACAGGTTGCTGCCGTCGTCGCTCAGAGGAGATCGAAGTCGTCGAGTTTGTCCCGGTACTTCATGATGTTCCGCTTGATCTTTGAGGAGTCAACCCATGTCACGAAGTCTTCCATGTTTCTGTCAAATGTTAGCTTGTTGTCGTTTTCCGTGGCCCTGGACGTTGTTGGGTACCTCGTGACGAGAAATGCCGAATCAGTGATGACTTCAGTTCCTACTCTCACCTAAAGTTCCTGTTAGCATATCTTCGTCGTCGCAAGCCCGTACGATCGCCAACTCACGTGTCCTTGCTCGATGAATTTGTTGGCTGCGCTAACTGTCTCTGCCTAAATTGGGGTATCAGTATCATCTCTCAAAATCTGCTCGCTGGCCGCCGCTCACCATCCGCAGCCTCGTCATGACCACGCCTAGTCGTCTCCTGCAAAAGGCAGACACCGTGATCTTGCGTTCTACGTCGGAGAGCTTGCCCTTACCACCTCCGCCCACACCTAGCAGCCCCATGTCGTGTAGCTTTTCAAGCAGCAGATCTTCCTGCTTCCTTCGGAAAGGCGATTCTGGCGGAAGGAGAGAGATTCGGTGGGCGAGATGTCGCAATTTTCCGCAGAGACGATTGTAGCTGGAGTAGTCTGAAGGCTGGCTGATCGAGTACCGTCTGATGATCTCGGCCTGGCGGTGATTGTCGTCGGATTTGTAGTTGATGAAATCAACTTTGCGGAGGAGCTTCTGCTCATGATGTTTCAGCTTGCGCACCATGTTTGCGACAGTGTTGTGGCGAGCTGTGGACGTCGTCGCAAGGAATCAAGTTCACGGTCGAAGTCGAGATTTCGAGGCTCCAGCGAAGGATCGGCGGAAAGTGGGACCGCGTGCCGAGAAACCTTGTTGCCTGAGTCACTCGTCACTACTTTACCAAAATTCAGAACCTGTCACGCTCGACACAACATTGTGCAGACGCCGGCGAGAATCAACAAAATGCCTGTTGTGCATATGCTTGACTATGCGGCCGGTAATATCCGGTCGCTGATCAATGCCATTGAGAAGCTAGGCTGGCAGGTCGAATGGATCAAAGAACCCAAGGACATTGAAAAGGCAGAGGTGTGTTGCGGGAGACTAGCCGATCATTGCATAAGCTGATGGCTGACAGGTATTTGGCTGATGTAGAAACTGATACTTCCGGGAGTTGGACACTTTGGCCATTGTCTGACCCAGTTCTCCAATGCTGGATATGTCGAACATGTTCGCCAACACATTCAATCTGGCAAGCCGTTCATGGGCATATGCGTTGGTCTTCAAGCCTTGTTCAAAGGATCCGCCGAGAATGAAAGAGTTCCCGGTCTTGGTGTGATCAATGGACGACTTGAACGATTCAAAGATCACGACAAGAGTGTTCCCCAAATAGGGTGGAACTCTGCCAACACTTCCGCCAGTGATCAGAGCATTTACGGCATGAGACCAGACAGCAAATACTACTATGTGCACTCATATGCTGTGCCTTACCGGGAAGGCCAATTCGAGAAGGATGGATGGACTGTTGCCAAGGCCCGCTATGGTGACGAAGAGTTCGTGGGTGCCATCGCAAGAGACAATGTTCTGGCCACGCAGTTTCACCCAGAGAAGAGCGGCGCTGCTGGGCTGCGCGTTCTCAAAGCGTTTCTGGAAGGCGAAAAATCTATCCCGTTACCTAAAGACCTGCACTCTACGAAGGAAGGACTGACTCGACGAATAATTGCATGCCTCGATGTCCGCAGTAACGATCAGGGTGATCTTGTGGTCACGAAAGGCGACCAATACGACGTGCGAGAAAAGTCTGGCGATAATGCCGTGCGAAACCTTGGCAAGCCAGTCGAGAAAGCACAGCAGTACTACGAGCAAGGCGCAGACGAAGTCACTTTCCTCAACATCACATCATTCCGCGACACACCTCTGAAGGACCTGCCCATGCTGGAGGTCTTGCGTCAAACATCGGCAACAGTGTTCGTGCCACTCACTATAGGAGGTGGCATTCGAGATACGACAGATCCCGAAACTGGCCGTGTCGCCCCAGCACTGGAAGTCGCGACACTATACTTCAAGAGCGGAGCCGACAAGGTCTCCATCGGCTCTGATGCTGTGACGGCGGCAGAGGAGTACCATGCCAACAACAAACAGCTATCTGGAAAGACCGCGGTCGAAACAATCAGTGAAGCATACGGCGCTCAGGCAGTAGTGGTCTCTGTCGATCCTAAGCGAGTCTATGTGGCCGATCCCAGCACCACGACTCACAACATAATAGAGACATCTTTCCCAGGTCCCAATGGAGAGAAACACTGCTGGTACGCGTGCACGATCAAGGGTGGACGGGAAACGCGAGACTTCGATGTGATCCAGCTCGTCACTGCTGTGGAAGCGATGGGAGCAGGGGAGATCTTGCTCAATTGTATCGACAAGGATGGGACGAACTCCGGCTTTGATCTCGAGCTGATCAGGAGCGTCAAGGCCGCCATTAAGATTCCGGTGATTGCTAGCTCCGGCGCCGGAAATGCAGCACACTTTCAAGAAGTCTTCGAGAAGACGAATGTAGACGCCGCGCTTGGTGCAGGGATGTTCCACAGGAATGAGTGGACTGTCAAACAAGTGAAAGAGGATTTGGGCAAGACTGGACTGATGGTCAGAAGATTTGAGGATGACATCTGATTGTCACATGCCATCAATAGACCGAACAAATGAGCTTCACTGTACAGGCGGCTCTGGCGGCCCGTCATCTTCTGCTTGCGTCTTTCCAAAACCCAACTCATCGAGCGTCTTCCCTGGCCGTGCTAATCTGTACACAACCGAGTCCCTTACGCCCATTGGTCCTTCAAACTCATTGAACAGCGTCTCGCACTTCGTGAATCCCAACTTCTCCAGCACCTTCATGCTCGCCCGATTCTCCGTGTCAGCATATGCATCGATCAAATCATGACCCGTCCCGCCTTCTGAAGCAGGAGGTACTCGTTCAAAGTACGCTGGGATAAATGCCCTCATGCCTTCAGTCGCATAGCCTTTCCCGAAGAAATCAGGATGGAGCATGTAGCCGCAAGAAGGCCAGTGGAATGATCCAAAAAGACCAATGACACGGGGATGAACTGCTTCTGGATCTGAAGACGAGAGGTCACGCTCGCGAACTGAGAAGTTGTAGGCTTCTGGGCCGAGCGCACGCGCGGACAGCCATTTGTGGCCCTGGGCTTTGGTGGCTACGGCGCCCACGGAGCTGCGTGAGTGTTAGTGCATGATCGATCAATGCCGATGATCATGAATTTAACTCACGTCCACTTCATCACGTCTGGCAATACTATGAATGACATGACATCGTCTAAATCTTCCATTGTGATTGTCTTGAGTTGCAGTCGTTCGGTCCATATTATTTGGGTCGGAGGCTGTGTGAGCTGTTCTTCATCCATGATCACTGGCGTATTCAGGTTTTCTGCTTGTCTCCAGAGGTTTCATACTACACGAACGAGAAAATATTTATGCGACTTGCCATTGACTCCATTGGGTGAGGTCGAGTCATCGCGCTGGAGGAGCGAGATGGCTTGGCATTGAGTCGCGACCGCGACTTATACGCGTCATCCTAAGCCTCTCCTTTCACCTTCCCACGCTCTTCCGTACTGGCAGCGCACGATGCCGAAGCGCAAGGCAGTCAAGCAGCTAGAGCGAGAAGACGCAGACCTCACACCGCCGCCTGACGGGTTGCTTGACACGAAGTCTGAGGAACCCAATGGCACCGTGAATGGCCTGACGCCCAGCAAGAAACGCAAGGTGAAGACGAAGGTCGAGGACACTGAGCAGGAGATTGTTGAGAAAAGCCCGAAGAAGCTCGTGCGCGCAAGAAAGACCAAGTTCAAAGTGGAAACCCCGGCAGAGGAGGAGGACGACGACGACGACGTTGCTGCAGGCGCCGAGAAGACACCCAAAGCGAAAGCAAAAGGCAGGACTGCTGCGAAGAAAGAGGTGCAGGTCAAAGAGGAAGTCGAAGAGAACGGCGACACCAAGACGGTCAAGAAGAAGAGGCAGAGCAAAGCGGATAAGGAGGCAGAGATGGTCGCCAACCCTCTCAGTGCCAGAACCATTGGACACAAGCTGTTCATTGGAGCGCATGTCAGCGCTTCAGGAGGTCAGTCCGCCAACTTCAAGGTGTTGAATATGCTAAAAGTAGATAGGCGTCCACAATTCGATCCTGAACAGTGTACACATTGGAGCTAATGCGTTCGCCCTTTTCCTGAAGTCTCAGCGGAAATGGGTGAATCCGGACATGATCGACGAACATCGTGACTCCTTTCACGCGAATTGCAGAGAACACAATTACGATCAAGGTAAACACGTCGTGCCTCATGGCTCCTACCTGGTCAACCTTGCACACACAGAGAAAGCACGAATCGATCAAGCCTACGAATCGTACCTCGACGACCTTAAACGATGCGAGAAGCTGGGGATCACATTGTACAACATCCACCCAGGTAACAACCAGTGTAACGATCGTCCGAAAGCCATTGCGCAGCTAGCGAAGAATATCAACCGCGCTCACTCCGAGACCTCCACTGTCGTTACTTTGCTCGAGAACATGGCTGCGGGCGGGAATGTGATTGGGAGCACTTTCGAGGATCTGAGAGACATCATTGCGAAAGTGGAGAACAAGGATCGCATTGGAGTCTGCATAGACACTTGCCATGCATTTGCCGGTGGCTACGATTTGAGGACACCCGAAGCTTTCAAGAAGACCTTCGAGGATTTCGACGAGATTGTCGGCTTCAAGTATCTTCGAGCGATGCATATCAACGATAGTAAAGCGCCATTCGACTCTCATCGTGATCTACACGCAAACATCGGAACTGGCTTCCTTGGACTTCGAGCTTTCCACAACCTAGTCAACGATGACCGCTTCGTAGGTCTGCCGCTCGTGTTGGAAACACCCATTGAAGTGCGCGACGAAGATGGCAATATCGTGAAAGACGAGAAGGGCAAAGAGAAAGAAGACAAGGCGATCTGGGCGCGAGAGATCAAGATGCTGGAGAATCTTGTCGGGATGGACGTGCAAAGCGATGACTTCCTGGAAATGGACAAGAAGCTGCAAAGGCAAGGCGAGCCTGAAAGAAAGAGAATAATGGATCAGGCGGAGAGGAAGAAAGAGAAGGATGGTAAGAAGCAGAGTAAGCTTAATTTTGGGAAGAAGGCGAAGGCAAAGAAGGAGAGTGATGAAAGTGATGCGGAGGATGCGGACTGAGGAGCAGTGTGAGCCATTCTAGGTGCCGACAGCAAAATGGAAACTCGCAACTAGCGATACTGTTGCTCTCTCGCCGCGACCTTGTTTTTGCGACTATCCCGCTTCGCAAGACCGGATGCCTTGTATACGCCGCAGAAATGCTGAGTTACGAGGAGGTGAAGAAGTACTTCAGCCCACGAGCGAAGCATGCCATCTTGATCACGTTTTCCATTTTGCTGCTCGGCGGAAGCCATTGTGATGGCGATTTGCGCCTGCCACGCTATCTCCCACACTGCTGTGCACACGACTGCGAAACATACGTCGCCGACGAACATAAGTTTTGAGAGGAAGATTTCATGAACATGCAGCACATGTGTAGCTGGCAAAATGGCCGCAGCAGTGTGTGGCCCTCCACATGTCGTTGAGTGGTCGAAATCTGGGACCTAGACTGGGCTAAGGAGACGCGAACGGAGGCGGTTTGCAAGTGGCTCTGCAATGACACGATGATACATTTGACTGCTTGTCAGAGTCGTGGCACCGATACGACTATGGCTGATTATGCCTTGACTAGAAGAGCAGACTTGCGCACTGCATCGAGATCCTGCACGATCGTGCCTGAAAATTTGCTGCCACGTGCTAGCTGCTGAGAACAAGGCTGCGTTGGCTTCTGGCAGGTTTCGCCAAGTAAGCTGGACGGCTTGTCTAAGTTCCAATACTTTTACGTTCGTTAGCAAAGGCTCTGCCCATGCAGCTCGAAGCTTGACTTTTATCAGGTCCATGAGCCTTGTCTATCGTGCAGATCATGCAGTTAGAGAAGTCATGGTGGGCAGCAAATAGCAGAGTGAGGTTGCTGGTATTCTGCATATATGTCGGCATGATGGTCGATCATTTCGTGCAGCAGGAGCGGGATCTGATGCGCCGGTCACTATTCGATCTTGCTAGCAGAATCTGGACTCTTGGTGCTCCTTACTATTGGTGGTCGGAGCTGATTTGACTTTCAGACGTGCCGACGACCGACGGCAGATGGCGGTCGCCCATGATTCAGCGGCGGCTTTTAATCTCATCCTGGACGACACCGCTCGAAATGGACATTGGGGACTGGCTGATTCGAGCCGCATGCACGACAGAAACAGTGAGACCATGCCAATTTCCATTTTTTTCGATCAAGTCGAACATCCGGTACCAATCTGACGACTTCCTGCGTCTCACGGCGATGTTGCAGCGCCTGCAATGACCTGGAGCCTTCTTGGCACGGCTGAGATAACTTTTGCTCGATCGTGCTCGGTCGGGCTTATGCTTTAGTCCAGAACGCCTCTTCTGGGCATTCGCCCCAAACAAGATGAGACCTCTACCAGAATAGGACAAGCACATGTACGATTGAACTTCATTCGAGCAAGGCGTTTCAACACTGCCTCGTGGCAAAGGATTTATACCCTTTCCGGCGAGAAAACATGTGGCCATGGCTATCGCTCCAGTCAAGATACGGCCTAGAGCCCTCGGAGCGTCTTTCAGTCCTGTCAGTGGCCGTCGAGACTTTCGGTGCTCCGGGCGATAGGGATGCTGCAGCAGCCACAGTCCAAATTCTGCTCGTACATTGTGATGTGATGCGAAGTGCAGTATGCCATCGACTTGCAGCAGCTTTCCTTGAATAAATTTGTTCCACTCTCTTGACCAGATTTTCGCAGCTTGCAGCGCACATCTTCAGCATGTCTGAACGGTGATACCTGCCAAAATATTTCCAGGCAACGCAAGACCTGGTGCATCGTGTTATTGTCAGAGACGGACAGCATGGCCTCGTTTCTGCTCATATGGTTAGCGACCTTACAGCTTCTCTTTCCTTCATTAGTAAATGCTTTGGGCAAAACCGATACAATTACTTGGGGAGGTGGTAATTCGAGGACGGGCTATGAGACGAATCACAACATGGTGCGAAGTTCGGATCAAGTTTTGGGGTGCCAATACTGACCACCAACCAGGATCCGGCCATAGTCGGCAGTGCCGACTTTGGTCGCATCTGGACTACGAGTCTGCCGGGAAACTTCAATGGATTAGGACGAGAACAGATCTTCGCTTCTCCTCTGGTATACACAATTGGATCTACGCAATATGTCTTCATCGCCACAACCCAGAACAACATCTACAAGTTGAACGCGAAAACCGGCGAAATCGTTGCTCGACGAAATCTTCATGTGCCCTTTCTAACTGCAGAGCTGGATGGCTGCGTAGATATTAATCCGACAATCGGAATCACTGGCACTGGTGTCATTGATCCAGGTACTGGCTTGTGGTATTTCACTGCCAAAACTTATGCAGATCAATTTCAAGATGGCAACTTCAGCCCGACCAACAGACCTGGACGACGCAATGGACGATACTACTTTCACGCGATCAATACGGCGGATCTTTCTGAGGCTACAGGGTTTCCCACACTGATCGATGGCACCATCTTTCGTAACAACGAGCGCCGCATGTTCTTGGGTGGAGATACCCATCAACGTCCAGGTCTTCTCCAAGTTGGAGATTATATCTACACCGGTTGGGCTTCACACTGTGTGCAGTACAACTTTACTGGCGCTGTGATTGGCTTCCACCGGACCACAGGCAAAGTTGTGGAAGCATTTGCGACACAGGGCGGACCGGAGCCTATTACAGTGGAAGGTGGAGGTGTTTGGATGAGTGGTGGCGGGCTCGCCTATGATGGAGCTGGAAGCATGTACTTCTCAACTGGAAATGGCTATGCCGGACAGCTCCCCGAGAATGGTAGACCCGTGCAAGGGCGAAACCCACCGTCTGCGCTGGAGGAGGCTGTTGTCAATCTTCGCGTGGGCGACGATGGCTCGTTGAAACCGGTCGACTTCTTCATGCCTTGGGAGAAGGTGCAGCTAGATGGCGCCGACAAGGATCTGGGTACTACCCCCTTCCAGCTACTGCCGCAAGACACTTTCTCTTGTCCGAACGACCGCCGGATTGGAATGGTGACAGGAAAATCTGGCAAAACGTATTGGTTAGATATTGACAATCTTGGTGGCTATCAAATGGGTCCGGATCGACTGGACGATGCTATTCAAGTCACACAGAACGAGAACTCGGTATTCGCGGGTGCTGGCGTATTGCCTCTCGGCGGTGGCTATGTCTACGTGACAGTTACAGGTTTCCAGACTAAAGTCTTCAAATTCAGCTGCAACTCAGCAGGCCGAGCCGTATTCACGCACGTTTCTGCCACTCCGGAAAACAACGCAGGCATTCTGGGAACAGGACATGGTACCGTCACTACGCTTGACGGGCGTGAAGGATCGGGACTGCTCTGGACGACCGATCGAGAGGGGCAAAATTTGCGGATCTACGAAGCCATGCCGCCTGCAGAAGGAGGCAATCTCAGATTGATCAAGGCCTTCAATTTTCCCGATGTTACAAAATTCGCCAAAATGTCCTTTGGAGATGGGATCGCCTATATCCCTACCACAAACGGTGTGCTCCATGCATATGGCTCACCAGTGACCTTGCCATTAAATTGCTCTTCACCATATGACTTCCCGCGAACGCCGATTGGGAACACTTCAACTGCGCTGAAAGTGTCCTGCAAAGCGAATATCAAGACAAGCTTGAGTCAATTGAGCATCTCTGGCAATCCAAACTTCCGTATTGATGGCCTGCCAACTACGCCGCTCTCACTCAACACTGGCGATACGTTCTCTTTCAATGCGTACTTTGTGCCTAAGACGGTTGGACTTCTGTCCAGCGATGTACTCGCGAACACGAGCAATGCCGTTGCTGGCTTCTCTACCAGCACGCCGATCACGCTTCGTGGAAATGCAACGTCAGCAACACCACTGCTAGCTATATCACCTGGAACAGTCAGCTTTACCAGCATGGTAGGATCCGGACCAAGTTCTAACTCGGCCTTCTTTCGGAACAACGGCGACAGTTTGCTGACCTTCAAGAACGTAAGCTATTCGATCAAATCTGAGAGCGGCCCCTGGATCTCACCAAACGTCACACGTGATGGCAAAGCACAAGTCGGGCCTTTCACATTCAGCAACATTCCGACAACTATTGCAGCGAACGGGCAGGTAGTAGTGGGTATCACTTACAACGCTATGCAGGCCGGCAACCACGCTGTTTACGTCAAAGCCTTCTCAGATGGTGGAGACAAAATTCTGGATGTCTTTGGGACTGCTGGCAGTGCGCCTGTGGCAGTCGTAGAGTTTCAGTCTCCAACCAACTCGACCTGGCTGCCGTACACACCTGGTCAGAACTTTTCTTTTGGCGAAGTGCTCCAAGGCACGACCCGTAATCTGGTCCTTCGTATTACCAACAACGGCTCAGACACAGCTTCTCCATTGGGTTTGACAATATCCAAGCCACCCTTTGGTGTTCCAGGTATTGTGGGTGCGGCGAACAACATTGATCTGGCCGAGGGCACGAATATCCCAGCAGGTCAGAGCAGGAATGCCACTCTCTTCTGTGCTGTTCCGGAGTCGCAGGTGAATGTTCCAAGTTTCAAGGGATCTGCCAAATGGACTTTCAACACGAACACCGACGGCGGTAAATTTGAGCTGCATTTTGACTGCACTGCCGTATCGCAGCAGTTAGGTCCGAAACTCGCCAATGGAACTTCACAATTCGGCTATGTAGGTTGCTTCCGCGACTTGACCCCAAACAGGCAACTTGCGACGATGCCTTATGGCGGTGCCGAGAATACCAATGGACGGTGCATGGAGCTTTGCGCATCAGGAGACTGGAAGTTCGCTGGCACGTCGTACAGAGAAGAATGCTGGTGTGGAAACGCACTTCCGCTCACGATGGATGGCAATGATGATTGCAACTTCCGCTGTTCAGGAGCAGAGAACCAGACATGTGGTGGAGATGGGGTCCTCCATGATAAAAGCATGCTGTCCCTTTTCGCTGACAAGCAGAAGTTCGATGGCAACACTACTACCACACCCTTGACTATTCCGCAGAGGTCTGGCGAATACACGTACGCAGGCTGCTACAGGGAGACCACTGGCAAGACCTTCAATCAGAAGATGACTAACTCCAAGACGTTGACCGTAGACTCGTGCAGGAAATTCTGCGAGGGGTCCACGTTGTTCGGCGTGCAATGGAGCGAAGAGTGCTTCTGTGGCAGCACCATTGCTACCTCAGCGTCACTTACCAACGACACGGACTGCAATATGTCCTGCAAAGGTGACAACAGTCAGTATTGCGGAGCCGGAAGCCGCATGCAAGTGTATCAACTTGGTGGTACCTTGTCTTCTACGTCCACAACATCTTCGACCCCGACTTGCACCCCGACAACTATACCAAACACTCCTGCGCCGACCGGAGTCAAATGTCCTGAATCCAATGGTACGACGGTAGCATCATTCGGACAGAATTTTGTCATCGAATGCGGCATTGACCATACAGGAGGCGATTTGGAATCGACTCAAGTGAACTCCTTCGCAGAATGCGTTGATGCTTGCTCGCGGAATACAAAGTGTGTAGATGTCAGCTTGTCTGGCGTGGCATGCTACATGAAGTCTGCACTCGGTCCTCCAGTACAGAATGCGGGAATCTTGGGCGCGAGGCTACTTCCACCAGTTCAGGATTGTTCCGGGAGCAGAACCACGACGACAACATCACGAAGCAGCAGTAGCGCGAGCAGCCGGACTTCGACCAGTACACCAAGCTCGTCAACCTATACACTGAGCTCGTCAACTGGTACACTGAGCTCATCAACTAATACACTGAGCTCATCGACTAGTGGTACACTGAGCTCGTCGACTGGTGCACCGAGCTCGACCACGTTGAGGAGCACGACTTTGTCCACAACAACATCTTCACTTCCGACTGCTACTGCTGTAGTATGCCCAGAAAATAACAGCACAATGTACATATCGAACGGACGTGCTTTTCTCGTGGAATGCGGAATTGATTATATGGGCGGAGACATGGGCAGCGTAGGTGCGAATAACCTCACTGCTTGCATTGATGCTTGTGCCACAAGACCTGGATGCATCAATATTGCACTTTCGGGTGCAGCTTGTTACATGAAGAACAAGATCAACCAACCTGTCTACAATGGAGTTGCTGGAGCGAGATTCATCAGTACACAGTCGTCGACAACGACTTCTACGACCTCTACGTCCAGGATTAGCAGCAGCACGACTACCTCATTGAGCATGACAACGACAACAAGGTTGGTGACAGCCACGTCGCGACCAGCTGCATCTTCGCTTACCACCAGTCGTAGCACTTCCTCATCTACTACATCACCGCGACTATCTTCAACGAGTTCACTTTCAGAGACAACAACAACAACAAGGTTGGTGACGACCACAGCACGTTCAACTACATCTTCGCTTACCAGCAGACGAAGTACTTCCTCCTCGACGACAACGGCGCGGCCATCTTCCACCTCGTCAATGCCTCCCGCGGCTCCTTCCACAATTGGAGACTACAAATACATGGGCTGCTACACCGAAGTCGGCGGACGTGCTCTGAAGCAAGGCACAACGACCAACGCGAATATGACGAACGAGCTATGTCAAAAGACTTGTCAAGGCTATCAATACTTCGCCACCGAATATGCCAACGAATGCTTCTGCGGCCGAAGTCTACACGCCGACTCCCGCCCAGCAACAGACAACCGCTGCAACATGAAATGCGCAGGAGACAATTCCCAAATCTGCGGCGGCCCAGATGGTTTAACATTATATTCCCTTCCCAACTCCGACTCCTCCACACCTCCTTCCCCGATCGTCGTCCCCTCCTCAAACGGCTACATAGCCCAAGGCTGCTTCAGCGAAAAATCCCAAGGCCGCGCCCTTCCAGAAATGTTTCTCACTTCCAACATGACAATTCCCGCCTGCGCCACAGAAGCCAAAAAGCAAAATTCAACCTGGTTCGGCCTTGAATACGCCGACGAATGCTTCCACGGCAAGACCTTCGATTCCATCCCTTTGAACCAAACAAAATGCGACATGGCCTGTCCCGGAAATAGCACAACCTGGTGCGGAGGTGCAGCAGCATTACAAATGTATCGCTTACCGCTCGAGTGCCCGACAGACAACAGCACTATGTGGAACTCATACAACGGGACCGCGAAATTTGAGGTTCAGTGTGGGATGGATCGTGCTGGAGGGTCGGCGGGAAGGTGGGAGGCGAGGACGTTTGAGGATTGTTTGAATGCCTGTGCGATGGAGACTACGTGTAAGAGTGTGGCGTATAGAGGAAATGATTGTTATTGGAAGAATATATTGGGCACGATTGGATTTGATGCTGGGGTGAGAGGGGCGACGGTTGTGGAGAGGAGGGAGAGACTTTCGAAACGCTAGATTTTTTGTTCGTGTTTTTAGTTCGTGAGCGTTGCTGCATAGCATCGTTGCAAATCATTCATTAGGATGTATAGAATATATTCCGTATACTTACACGGACCGAGCTTTCTGTTTTATAGTGAGACGGTCTTTGAGTACTTTCATTCGACCTAGAAGATAGGCGGTTCAGGTCGCTCGAACGAAGATAAGACTGAATCCTTGTTATACGAGACTCTCTGCATGGACGAAAGAGTCCGACTACGAATCGGATATCAAGGGCGATGACCGCTTTGCGGGAATACGCGTCCTTCTACCAAGCCGTCAACGGCTCATTCGTGCTTCATTCCACTCGTATCCAACTCAAGCGGCGTACACGTAGTGCTTTCTGTCCTTGCTGGCCCCTAGCCATTCAATTGACGCATAGCAAATCTCTCTATTGGCAGAAGTCATTATAACTGTAGTCAGCGCACCTAAGAGATGAAATTCCTTGACAGCGATCTCTATAGCAGAAACTAGACTGGATTCATTTCAAACAAAACTTGAGCTGCGAGTTCCTAAATTGCTCTGTCAACTACCGCCCTCTCAGAAGTCCAGTCTCAATACGACATCTTCATAAAAGCGACCGATCGATCCATCCTCCGCTCCGATACGCTGCCATCCTGTATTATCTGCCATCCACGACCCATGTCCAACCTCATTACAAACCAGCAATCACCATCAGCTAAAAATCACCGCGACAATCACTCCCTCAACCTCTCCACCAACCTCCAACCCAATTTCGAAATGCACTCCTCCACACTCTACCAACTCCTCGCCCTTTCCGGCCTCCCTCCACTCATCCACGCCTTCTGTGGCCAAATCTACACCGACACAACAATCGACGGCGGCTGCACGCGATCCTTGGCAAACATATTAAAAGGCGATTGCACAGCCATAGGCGGACAGCCGACGGAATGTATTCAAGAGGATATGACCAGGAGATATTTGTGGTGCAATAATGTGCCAGATTTTCATGGTCCTTATGATCTTCACGATCCGTTCAGTAGGACTGTTACGATTTACTCCGAGGAGAATGTTTGCAAGGTATGTAGGATTGTATTTGTTCAATCTTGCTTACTACCCCTGTTGAGATTTAGTGACTGATTGTGCTTAGTGAGCCATCGTTGAAGACTATGAGTCCGGACAATCAATCCGGTGTGGGCAGATGTCGTGGGATAAAATTCCATTCCTGGATTGTTCTTAGTTGCAGAGCAAGGTTTAGTAATACCGTAGAGACTTTTGAATCGGGGTTTATGGTATCCAATACTTGTACGTATCTCGATTTGATCTTTTGCCGCATACCAAGCTATCTCTTGAGCACTGTCATAGGGTCACGAAGGTTGATATTTTTGTGTCAAGCTGATGCAGTCTGATGACTTTGAAGCTCTCTAGGAGTGACACTTCGCTGATCGATAGAGGACAAGAGAGAGATGGGACGCATGTATGTCAGCCACTCTATCTGCCCATTCATTTTGGCCTCGTCCTGCTCATCGCAGACCATATGCCTCCTCCGGCACTGACTACATGTTCATGAAGGGCGGATGGCGCATCACTTTCAGCTGTCGTGTCTTCTTCACCAGCTCCTGCCCCTCGCCGAAGTATCGCTTACTCGTGAAGCTCCAGTATAAGTTGGCTTTGATCGTGTTCTTGACCCCTTCGACGTAGCAACCGATGTCTCTAGTGATTTTGGCGTCGTCGTACTCCGGCAATCTATCGATGCAGCTCGCCATGAGGTCCAGACGCTCCTCGAGCATTTGGCCAACGTAGTCAAGGGCTCCCTGTGCCGACATGCCTCGCATGCGACTTACCGCGACAACATTGTGCGGCACCCCTTCAGACTGGTACATAAATGTCAGCGAAATCAAGGCAATTTTTGGTACCGGATTTACCTCTTCTTTCTGGTAAGAGAGCATGTCGTTCTGTCTGTAGTACTGTAAGCAGGGGTTGGTGAGAAGGCAGTGGACCGACAACTTACAAGAGTGCAGAGTCCATGGCCGCGTTCTGCATTTCGATGGCTGCTGAGGCCTCGAAGAAAGTGTCCGGAAGGCGAAGTAAATTGGCGAACTCGAACAACGGAAAGAGTGGTGCGACTCCTGCAGATTGTCTTCTGGTGGCTAATATTTCGTCGATGGTCGGAACTCGATCTGTGCTACAGTTGCCGACTTGATCTAGCACGGCGTCGCAGAAGTGTCGAAGAGTCTTCAAGAAGCGCTTCTGTACGCCAGGAGGTGCGGTAGCGCGTAGCCGTCTCCAAATGTCATCGTGGAACTCGACAAGATCGCACACGTCGTGCTGTGCCCTGTAAGCAATCTTGTCATTCGTACCTGCGAAAAGTGCAACCATCTTGGCCTTCGCATTGTTGAGATCAGCTCTCAGGTAGCCATTGTCAAACAGGTCGTCGTATGGGAACACCCAATTCACCCAGTCGCAGTAGGTTCGGAACTGAGTCTCAGAGGCATGAGGAGCTGCAATGGCCACGAAGCGACAGAAGTCACCTCGCTGCACGATCTTGCAGACACGGGAGTCGTATTTGCATGCTCTGCACACGGCCTCATCGCTCTCTCGACGTATTTCCTCAAACCGAGGATGTAGATCAGGCTCATCGGCGAGGAAGCCAACGAACAATTCGGGAAGCTTAATCGTGATGTATTCGGAAGACGGCGCCATGGACTGGTCCTTGAATGAGTATGGGTCTGAGGTGCGATGCAATGGGCCGGTGAACTGCTCAAGTTGATCGTAGAAGGAGAGGTCAGTAGCATAGATGTAATGAAACTGCAAAGTGTTTTAAGCACCAAGCGAGGATATCTTCACATGTACATTCACTTCTGCAAGATTCACTCCCACAGAATCAGCGTTGTGCATCCCATGCACCAGTTCCATTGCACTTATCCGGAATGTGAGTATTTGATCTCAATGCCCGGATCGGGACAATCTGTGTTCATCACTGCTTCGTTGCTACTCGTGTCAAACATCCGAGCATGACTTTTTACGGTCCTGTACGCTGGCCATGTCGTGGAGCATTACAAGTCTGTTTGGAAGTTGGTCCAGTGTACCTTGAGCGCCCCATCGCCAGCAAAGTAGCGTGGTGCCTGTCCATGTAGTATGATCGAGCGTGTTCCTGACGCCGAAGGCGTACTGTAACGACGGAAGTCGAAAAGTAAGAGGAACATGTTGTAGAAGCGAAACGTGAAGTTGCAGTGGGAGATCTGATGAGATGCAGTCAAAAGTCTAGGCGGTCGTCGATCGACTTGTGGCATCGGAGTTGACAGACTTGGCAGCCGCGGTTCATGTGCGCCTCCCCCAGGCAGCGACTAACTACCAACAATTCTCCAGCATCGTCGGTCGACAAGAAAAGTCATGCGACTCAAGCTCATGATACTCAAGGCCTCGGGGAAGATCGCCGCCATGAATACCGCTTTTCAGTTCCCACTTCTGGACCTGCCCAACGAGCTGATTGCGAACGTGATTGAGCACGTCGACAGCCGCAAGACACTGCGCAAACTCAGCAGAACGTGCAAGAGGATCCAGCAGCTCACCGAGCCCGTTCTGTATCGCTACGCGCTGATCCGAGATGGCGACCGCACGCGCGACCTGCTGCGCTCCGTCGAACATCAGCCCGCACGGGCCAAGGCCATCCACGAACTCGACGTTCCCTGCGACTGTCGATCGGCGACGTGGTTCGAAGGCTTGGCCAGACTTCTCGAGACTACGGTCAATCTGAAGCGCTTGATGCTTGAAATGCCGCAAGTCAATAATGGCGAGTTCGAAGATGAGGAGCCGTACGAGCAGATGACATCTGCCTTACTGCGTCCATTTCAAGCAGCAATTTCGGATGCAGACTCGAAGCCACTCCAAAAGCTGCAAGACCGTAAGCCTACTCGCGTGTCATGCTCAGGTCGGAGACTTAGCATTTAAGATCGGGGTAGGCAGATTAGGGCAAGATTGACACTAACCTTGTTGTTTCTGTAGTGGTACTGCATCTCAACGGGGCCGAATCACCTTACTGGACACTCGATCAAAAGACCCTTTGCATTTTACAGCTGCCTCTACTGAACAGACTGACGCTTTCGTGTGTTAACATTGGAGACCACCTCGCGGAACACATTCAGGGCGCATCATTCACTTCTCTAAGACATCTGACGTTAGAGGAATCGAACATCACGCATCAAGGTCTACGAGTACTCCTGTCGCTGCCTAAAGCACTTGAAACACTACATCTTGGTCGGTAAACGCCTTCTGAGTTGCGAGAGAACGCTAACCTGTAACAGGAGAGAACTGCCACAATTGCCATCATTTTGAAGATGTTATCGATCCCGCCGCCAACAACCTCTTCAACAACGACCCCACGGCGACGCTAGAAGCCATCAATCAGCAGAGCCATAGTCTGAAATCGCTCGTCTATGTGACGCCTGAGCTCTTCAACGGCTGGCGACGAAAGATGCCCAAATGCTCCGCGGTGGATGCTGGCTTTGCCGGTTTCCATCTCTTGGAGAATGTCACACTACACGGCAAATGCCCCAACTTCGAGCGAGCCGTGTTGTCTTCTCGTGCACCCCCAAATCTCAAGGTCTTGACGTACCAAATCGATCAAATGTTTTGGCCACCATACATGGACAGCTCAGCCGATGCGCCACTTGCCACGATCCCATTCATCCGAGCCCCCTCGAGTTCCGTGCCGCCATCACTCACAACATTGCGCATCATTGGACACATTCAGGAATTAACGACTGCAATGAAAAGTCAAATTGAGGCTGCTGCGCGAGGCATGAAGAAGATGGGCATCAGCCTCGAGCTACATTTCGAGACCTGGTCCTCCTACTTTCCTCCATACCTTTATGGCGAGCCTTTGCCAACCACAACTTCTGTTTACGATGGCGGATGGAATGAGGTTGCGACAAATCCGCATCTAGGGCTGTGGTCTCAGTTGGAAGACTAATGTTTCCCAATTTCACGAAACAAGATGCATCAGCTTGCTCTCGCAACCATGTCTTCGCAAACCACTGATCGAGCATGATTAATTACACTGGTCAAGGACATGCTTTTGCGTGACAACACCGAGGATGCCTTGTGCTGAATTAGATTCGGGTCTTGCTTATCTACGCATCTACGGTCTGGTTGCTCTCTGGCTTGTCATCCCGCTTCCGACCAATGTTCACGCCAATCTCTTTGATCACGAACCACGCAGGCACGATAGAGATTGCCCAGAGTGCAAAGTTGAGATATACACATCCGAACTGGCCCATGGTGCCCACCGAAGTCAGTCCGTAGGAGACTGCTTGTGCTGCACTTTCTGTTCCTCGCAGCAGACCGGAGTAGCGAATGATCTCAGCATCACTCTTGGCGAGCTGTCCGATCACGAAGTACAGGTACATGTAGTTCAGCTGAAATCCCATGACCATGAACAGGAACCACGCAAATCCTCGTCCAAACCCGGCATCGACCCAATCGAATGTCGGCTGTGTTCGATGGTAGTCAGTGACGAGAATTGTGCCCCAAATCCACCACGCCCCTTGCAGAGTCATGATAAGTGCGAACGATCCACGAGCCCGTAGTCTGATCAGCAGTTTCTCGTTGTCCAGGTAAAGACCGAGAAGGTTGCCAGCAATGATCGCAACAATACCGCTCAAGAAGGAACCTAGCGCACGAGATCGCACAGAGAACCAAAGGCCTTGGTAGGTGAAGAAGACTGCTTCAGCAAAGACCGCCTGAGAGATGAGAGGCACTATCAAAAGGAACCTCTTGCCGGCGAACAACTTGGCCGTGGAGACGAATTCCTTCCACGAACTCTCGTCCCTGGAGATCGAGCACGAGACTGTCTGCCCATCCGTACGCTCGACTTTCGATGGCGCTGTCAAAAGGAGACCAGCGAATGGTGCAACGGCTTGCAAGGCAATGAAGACCTGGAAGACAGAGTATGAGACAGAGCCCGCCTCGTTGCGATCGGCGTTCAGTCCAAGGTTGACGGCACCGCCGAGGATTTGTCCTCCAACTCGGAAGCTCAGCCAGATGCCCAACAGCTTGCCCTGGTTGTAAGGCTCCGGATAGGAAAGAGCGATCGCAGCCTCAGCCATCCAGAAGAGACCAGCACCCAGGCCACAGGTAGCGGCACCGAAGAGTACGAACCATTCGCTCCCGAATCTGTTGTTGCAATAAAGTCCTGCTGCATAAGGACAGTATCCGGCTGCGCCCAGAATCAAGGTCCATCGGATGCCAAGGTACTTAACGAAGACACCGCTCAGCGCACAAGTCACCACCATCAGGCAGAAAGTGAGCGCGTTGGCGGCATTAACAAGCCATGGATCTTGCTGCCCACCTCCTCCTAGCGAGTTCATGGCGCCCCAGATTCCTGGAGCGCAGAAGTTGCAGATTCCAAGGATAATTGCATTGTAAAGTGTCGACCGGTACCATTTCACAGGTCTTTTCGTCTCTGGCTGGCTATTCTCCGATGGCGCTTCACTTGTCGCGTGCGAATAAGTCGCCTTCTTGTCGTCCGCCATAGCTAATGATATCAAGACAGAGGCAATATCTAAGCTGCAGCGAAGACTTGAAAGTGGAAAGGTTGAAGTCACACAAGGCCAGAATCCTGTCTGAGACCAAGCTTCGCGTTTATTGATATGAGATCGCCAGACTAGTGCTCACGCATATGCAATGGAGCAAATTCTTTCGCGCACGCAATCACTAGAAGGATGCCATCAAAAGGCGAGGGGCGTTCTGACAAGAATATTATAGGCTGCTGCTCTGTCATATCTACCATTGCCGAAGCCCAGTGCCCTGTCTCGTGGTGCAAAGCTATCAAACTTTGACGCATGTGCCATGTGGTTTCCACGAGAGCCGATGGCGCGTGTAGACCTAGGGCTCGAATTACTTCGTTGAGATGTGATTCCGCGTTTCTTCTTCGAGGTTGTTGGCTGTAAACTGGTGAGTATCGCATAACGACAGGGTCGGAAGACGTGCTCGAAATGCCCCACTTGGTTCGAACACAGCTGAATCTCCATCCATGCACCGACTCCATGGGCAGACAGAGGCCGTCGGCCAACGGCGCCCAGAAACATTCGATCAGAAGCGACAGGCCGACGGATGCGCTTGGACCGCGTCTGGAGTGGGAAATCCGAAAAGCACATCATTCGATCAAATGCTGATGAACGAGAGCAACTGCTGGTGACGAGAGGAGCAGCGACGAGCTGATGCAAGCACTATCGAACTGGCTAACAGCGGAATCGACACAATGGACGAGCTCTTGACGGATTATCAGCTACGCAAATACTATGGGCGTCGAGACTTGATAGCTTCTGTCGCTGATTCTGGATATAATTCGAGCAATGCGACAGACAATGGCGAAGAAGTCGAGAATGCGTCGAAGATCGCAGCGGCGGCGGCTACTGTGCAGAATGCATCCAGCCAAAGACCGAAACCCTGGGTCATGAATGCTTTCGCGATGGCTGCGCCGGGTCATTTGGCTCCTGGTAAGAAATATGTACCCTAGTCATTTGCCAAGTTTGGCAATATGTGCTTGCATATTCACTTACTTTCTCCTTCTGTCTAGGCTTATGGAGACATCCTGATCAAGAACCACAAACGTTGGAACACTGGGTCGAACTCGCGAAGAAGCTCGATGCAGCCAAATTCCATGGGATATTCTTTGCGGATGTTCTGGGAATTTACGATGTCTATCAGAGCAGTAATGGACCGGCGTTGAAAGCTGCTGCGCAAGTGCCGCATCCGGATGTCTCTTTACTTGTGTCGGCAATGGCGTACGCGACGAAGAATCTGTCGTTTGGGATTACGGCGAGCACGAGTTATGAGCATCCTTATCAACTGGCAAGACGGTATGCTACGCTGGATCATGCTACTAATGGAAGAGTCGGATGGAATATCGTAAGTAGTATACCGCATCACTTTATTTATTTGAGAGATACTGATTAGAAGATAGGTCACAAGCTACCTGGAGAGTGCTGCAAAGTCATATGGCTTGGATCAAATGACTCAGCATGACAATCGATACGAAGTGGCTTCAGAATATATGGAAGTCGTGTACAAGCTTCTTGAAGGCAGCTGGGAGGATGATGCAGTTGAAGCTAACAAGAAGAGTGGAGTCTACGCGAACCCAGACAAAGTACATCCGATCAACCATGTTGGCGATCATTTCAGGTGCAGAGGCCCCAGTCTCGTCCACCCCTCACCGCAGCGAACGCCTTTCCTTCTCCAAGCTGGAGCGAGCAAAGCCGGCAAGAACTTCGCGGCCACACATGCCGAGGCCATGTTCCTTCCTGGTATGATTCCCGAAAAGACCAGAGCCATCGTCGATTCCGTCAAAGAACTTCTCATCGAGAAAGGACGATCCGCGGACAGCATAAAATTCATCGCCGGAATCTTCATCGTCGTGGACGAGACAGACGAAAAGGCAGAAGCGAAGTTCCAAAACTTGCTACAATATGCCGATCTAGAAGGTACAGCTGCCCTCTTCGGCGGCTGGTCAGGCACCGACTTGTCTCAATTCTCAGATGACGAAGACTTCTCCTTCAAAGGTCCTCCTGGCATTCAATCGATGATCAGCGCTTGGACTGCTACGGTCCCAGGTCTGGAGAATGTCAAATGGACGAAGAAGCATGTCCTCCAGCATTTAGCCATATCAGGAGCTCATCCACGAGCGATCGGAAGCGCAAAAACGGTTGCTGATATTATGGAGCACTGGATCGAACAAGCTGGCGTCGATGGGTTCAATATCAGCTACGCAACTACACCTCACACATTCGACGACATCATCAAGTATCTATGGCCGGAGCTGAAAAAGCGAGGAGTGTTACAAGGATCTTACGCCGGGTCCTCAATGCGAGAAAATTATTTGCAAGATGGGAAGGGAGCACGAGTACGTGAAGGACATCCGGCTTTGAAGTATAGAAATTTGAAATCATAAATATCCTCATACTCGCCAAAATTATCAATTGAACGACTGTTGTGAAAAGTGGGTATCTTGACTCCAACTCCAACTGCAACTCCAAGCAAATCATCACTCTGCTGTCTGTCAATCATTTCAATCTAGAATGCCGAAGTCACCCTATCAACAATTTGTCCCGGGCTCAGCGGGCTCTCGGGTGGAGTAAGCTCTTCAGAAGGAGCTTTGTAGTAGCACGAGAAGATTGGTTCCATCTTCTTCCGGTCTTTCTCGTTCTCGATAATTTCGATTCCAGGGATCGAACAGACGACAGAGTCTTGTCGCACAGGTTGAGTGTCGCGTTGAGCCAGAGCATGTCCGACTTCGATTGTCAAAGCCTGTCGGAGACTGGCGACGAGTTTCTCTTCTGCTTGCTTGCGGAAGTATTCTACGCTGTCGAAATTTTCGGTTTCTTCTTCATCGCGACGGGTCTCGTCTAGTGCGCGGCGATGTTTGGCGAAGCGCAAGGGCGTATGAGTGGCTTTGAGTTTTCTCACGAAGGCGAAGCGGCGCGTATGGTACCTTGTTGATCGTGGAGACCAGAAGTCGAGACTCATTTCTCCCAGCTCGTGGGCACGAGCTTGGGCGAGCGATGCGGGTGAGAGATCGACGTTGTTCTTCCAGTGTCCACGCTTGATGATGCCGGGCCGGAGGAGGTAGGCGATGTGGCTGCGGATGTAGTCGTCGAGAATAGCGCCACTGCCCGGGAAGACGTAATCGACAAGTCCGATTGACTGTGCTTGGAGTGGACTGAGCGGCGTCATGGAAGTGAGGATCTTCTTTGCATTGACTTGGCCGCACCGACCGTAATAGGACAGCGTATGGTATTCGCTACCAAACAGACCGACACCGCGGTAGGCAGGGTTGAGTACAACGCTTTGCCCGGCAACGACAATGTCGCATGCAGTTGCTAGCGCTACACCTCCTGCAGCGGCGTTACCGCGTACTGCAGCGACTGTGACAATGCCCCGGGCAGGGAACTCATGCAGGAGGTAGTGAACAACATCATCGATGCGGTTGATGTTGTGCCAAGACTCGAGGGCCGGATCAGTCGCGGCTTCAATGACGTTGAGAGCGATGCCATTGGAGAAATAAGAGCCTCCCATCATAACCACTGCTGTGATAGGGACGGTGGCCGACGCTTGAGACAGGATATAGTCGAGAGCTTCAATAAGTTGAGAGCACTGGGCTGTTGACATGGCTCCGTTGTAGAAATTGAAGTAGACATATGCTGTCCTTCGGAGATCTTCGTCGACCTCGAAGTCGACCCACCTGTGTGTTCAAGTCAGCTCCGTGCTCCAATTCACTCGATTGTTAGAAGAGTTCTGCTTACACCTCTTGAAATGTCTTCGTTGTCGACAATCGCCAGTCTGCTGGTGGAGACCAGGTATACGACAAGAGATCCTCAGTCGTGATAAGTCCAAGCTGCATAAGACCAAAAGTGGCTGTGACCTTGGGCCACAATGCTTTGTCCAGCTTTGTCTTCATGCGACGCACATGGGTGATCCAGATGCCCTTACCGTCGCAGGTGGAGAGACAAATTGCTTCGTTACGGAACCCCAGGATAGGAGCAGGTAGTCCAGACAGCTTGATGGGGGTACGGGACTCGGTGTTGACGTCAATCATGCCGCCATAGACGTAGAGACTCTGACCGAATACATTGCTGAGCACTCCAGGCTGTGAGTCTCCGCATCGGATGCGGCGGGAGATCTGTTGAGAGGTGTGTCTGGCAACATCGAAATCCCTTTGAGCGGCCTTGAGCAAGGGTCGGTGGTGAAGCTTGCCTCCTTGAAATGGCAGCGCATCAGTGACAGATACAATGCCAAACTTGACACTGGCCCGAAGCTGAGGGCCAATGCTTCCAGTGACCAGGCCATCTTCAGCTCCGACCAAGTTCGCCGCAGTCTGAATGCGACTGATAGCAGCCAGCGTTGCAGTGATGGCGGACTGTGTTATCGGGCCACGATACAGCTCAGACTTGGTCAACCCTGGCTGATCGATGTCGATGTTGAATTGTTCAAATGCCCATACAGGTCCTGCATCGAACTCCTCAATCGCTTGGAGAACCGTCAGGCCCCAATGCGATCGACCAGGACTGATGCCATCCTGATCGAGCTTTGTGAGCAAAGCGCTGGAGTCGTCGACAGATCCGTCATCACCCAGGAGGACCCAGTCCAGTGCACTTGGACCGACATCGCCAGGAGGACCGGGATGCTTTCCTGTTGTTAGCCGGTCGTGGTTCTTTGGACGGAGACGGATGTAGCTTACTATGATCAGTGTCATGTAGTGCTCATATATTTGCTGAGTGATGTTAGTGGCATTGCGAATTTCGCTTGGTGATGCATACCTTTGGGACCAGAGTAGTCAAGAATGGGCAGATGATCAGATCAGGTCCACTGAGTCCTGCAGCGGAGATCATCGCCTCATCCGAAAGTGCATATTCGATTGTGACATCGTGAGAACGTGTCAAGACTAGGTACAGCCTTTGCGACAATGAATTGTGCGCCGTGCAGAGAAAGAGAATCTTCATGTCGGATGGCCTCTAGCTTTCTTAGTAGTTCAACGTGGTTTGATTATGAAGGGCCACTGTTGGTGAGGTAAGTTGGGAAGAAAATGCAGTGGAATCAAGGCGATAGTTGTTGAGGTATAGGTTAGGTAGAGGGTGAAGTGAAGCACGCAGATGCCGGAGCACATGCAAGCCAGTAGATATAATTGCATACGCCATGTGAATACTGGCTTCTAGGCTGCGCGCACATGTGTGCGACGCTCCATGAAGTGCGCATGGCCTGCCACGCCATGCCATCGAGGGTGATCTTGGTATTCGTTGCTATTGCAATCGCATGTAACGTACACATCGGACGAGTAGAATTCACTTCAAGCCCTCCAAGTAGGTGAGGCGTCCAGATCTGCAGCCAAGGACGAGATTGAAGTGCCTTGATGCGAATTCGCGATGTTGGCATCCGATGAGATTGTTGAAGTCTTTTTGCATGTATGTCCTGTCACTTCCCTCGTACCGCCGCTCGGATGCCGCTCTTTCGGTGTGCAGATGAGAGCAGTAGCCTGTGGTCTACTGTGATGTGACGTTGAGGCTGCAAGCCTAAGGCGAGGCAGTTCATGGAGTGGCTTGGTCGCCAGTTGACGAATAGGACTTGGACGCGATCCTAGTCAAGGATCTCGCGTCCATGCTGTCGGGCAGAGCTGGCGTTTGGAGGAATGCAGGTGCACAGCAGGTCAGACCCGAAGATCAGGTTGGGTGTGGTTCATGTAGCATGGTACTCTGCTCCAGTCGCAGATCGTCTGGTGGTCTGGTGTGCTGCAGTCCCTCCATCGAGGCTATGGTGAGAATGTTGTCATAACTTGAGCGGCGTCGCAATAGCTCGGCTTGGAAGGTTATAATATTCGCTAACAGCAGGTTGAAGCGGATGTCGTGTGCGGTGAGGTTTCCTGGCCAAATTAGTTTGCAAAATTGCTTTGGCGAGATCGTTGTAGAGGCAGACGCTATCAGCACGTGGTAAAGCAGCGTGCAACCTTGACAAGCAGCCGACCAATTCAGATCCACTCTAGCAGCCACCAGCGGACTGGTGAAAAGGTTACATGCGTTTATTTCTTGGTTTTCCCCAAATCGAGGCTTTCCTGTTCCCACGTGGTTCTTGCAACGATTTTGGCGTAAGTTCCTAGTTTTGTGTGGCTTCCCAAAGCTAGACTGTCCGCGGCGAGTGCTGTTCCGTGTTGTGTTGCATCAGTATCGAAGTGCACTCCAGAAGCATGTCGCCTCTCAAAGGTCGAAATAATATTGGTGGAATCTGATTGTCGAGACTTCTTTGCTCGTGTGACTGAACAATGGTAAGATTAGCAAACGACACGTAAAAGATGTCTAGTCGTTGAACCACTTCAAGATGCCAACTGGTGCATGCCAAGGACGAGCTGGGGTGACAAGGGGGCTGCATAAATCGACGCCACCATAGCTGCGATCCACTACTCTGTACGACTGCGCTTCCCAATAGTTTTGCTTCTTGCCTGGTGTGGTGTCTTCGAGAAAATGATTCGTTGTGATAGCGGGCTGCAACACTGATATGCGATTTACGTGGTGGTCTTACCGAGGTGGCGATTCATTCTAGCCCAGTGCCTCGTCCTCCGGCCAGACATTCGCCAGCCCGCTGGGACTCGAACATTCTCTGGTTACCGTGTCTGTGTGAGAACGAGGAACGCAGAATCTTGTAATCCAGGATACCCCTTCCAGTGTCGCACCTTATTGCGACTTCAGTTTCACACCAGTTAGAGCCGCATTGCCCTGACAAGAAATGGCTTCGTCAATGTCTTCACAAATCCCACCAGGACTCATGCAGATTGCGCAGATCATTGGCTTGATCGAGCTTCAGATAAGGAGTCATGTCGCTTCCGGGATCCTGTTCCTTCGCGGTCTGGCCGTTGCCAAAATACGCGAAGCGGTTCTCAGGCCGAACGTAAGTATATTCGAAGTCTTCCCACCGGGGTTCCCGCCGGATGTATGTAGCGTGCGCACCGGAACCGGGCCTGGTGTAATCCGTCAGCAGAGCACCGATTATCGGAAACGTGACGGTGGACTCACCAATGTCCATGAATACGCGCACCGGGACGACCTCCATTACTCCAAGAGCTGCATTTCAACGCCATGTTTGTGCGAGGAAAAAAGGCATCTGCGTATGCAACAAAGTCGTCCGTCGCTGCCTTCGAAGGAGCCATAGTTCGTATGCCTTGAGAAGAGATCTTCCTCAAGATCTTAGCAATGTATGTGATCTGGTTCTCGGCTGTTCACATGTCAGCACGCGACCCTTCACCGTTCGCACCACTCTAAGCCAGATCGAGCGAATCGCAAAACACACGAAGACTCGATCATCAACGAGCAAAGCATGATCTCATACCTGCGTGCGGAACGGTCCCACTAGGGCCGGCCGGGTTTGGTCCTAGAGAACGGTGGTCAGCCTACCCAATGTATGCCAGTCATGGAATTGTGCCACACACCAAGAATATAGGCTAGGTTTGGGAAACCATCAGTGGCCATTCCCAGGTACGACCTCGGCCAGCCGAACTTGCCACCGGCACGCCAATCTTGAGACAGGTCGGCGTCGCCAGATACGATGGGAAAGGGCGGTGCGTAATGGACGTTTGCCCCGGTCGAGCAGATTACGGCATCGACTTGGCGATGAACTCCGTCAGTGGTCACAATACCATCCTCCACGAAACTGCTGCTGATTAGCTGTGCCTCGGTCTAGATGGCAGGAGGGAGTAGACACACCGCTCGATAGGTGTTTGCACGAATTCCAAGTTCGGAGCACATAACGCTTCGAGATATCCTGGTCCTGGCGTCAAACGTCTGCAATTAGGAGGGAAGTCGGGGACCAAGTTGTCCAGAAGCTCTGGCTTATCTTTTGTGCGAGCGCGCATCGCCTCAATGAAGTTCTGACGTAAGTTTTTGGAGGTTTCGGAGTCGACGAGCTGGCTATCGAAGCCTCTGAAAAACTTGTCCTCGAGACTCTTTCTATACTTCAAATATTGTTCCGGGTCCTTGAAGTCCTCGAGCTGCTCTTGCGAAAAATACATGGGCGTGTTTTGTCGATCCTTGACAGCGGGATTGAAGCTACCCGCGATCCAAGTGCGGTTCCGTGCGTAGTGAACAACGTGGCCAGCAAGCTTCTGCAATTCTGTCGTGACCTGAATACCAGAAGCTCCATTGCCGATAGTGGCGATTCTCTTTCCTTTCGGATCGAAGTTGATGTCCCAGTTTGAGCTATGCCTCAAGTGACCTTTGTAGTTCTCAATCCCGGGATATGATGGAAGCTTCCAGTCGTTGAAGTGGCCAATCGCGGTTATGAAAAAGTCGTAGTATTCCGAGACCGAACTGCCGTTTTCGACGTTGACACTGTCAAGTCTCCACTGAGCGCGCTGTTCGTCCCAAAATGCCCCGACGACCTTTGTTTTAAAGCGAACGTAGTCATATACTTTGTGCTTGCGGGCCACTGATTGCCAGTATGCGAGAATTTCTTTGCCTTGAGCATATTCCTCCGTCCACTGGGTATTCGGCGCAAAAGTGCTTTGGTACACGTGGGCTGGTATGTCGCACCTGACTCCCGGATAGACATTTTCAAACCAGGTTCCACCAACGTCGGTATTCTTTTCCAGGATTGTTAAATCAATGCCAGGTACTTTAGCTGGCAACAGAGCTCCAGCAGTGATGCCCGCCAAGCCAGCTCCAACGACAGCAACTTTGAGCTTGCGGACCTCATCGACTGGGTGTTCGGAAATCTTGAAATCTGTAGGCCAAGGGTACGTCCAATCGCTCTTCAAATCAGATGCTTCTTGTTCGCTCACGGTCTTCAACTCAACAATGGTGGAGGTGGCAAGTTTGGTATCGCCAGCAACTCCTTTCGGTAACAAAGCTGTTTCGACGGAACCCATCTTGCTATGTGCTGCCAAGGTGCGAGATACCGTTCACTTGCCAGCTTGAGTATATCGAGATGTTGTCTCGATCAAAGCATCCATAGTCAGTCGCAATGCCTGAAGCGTCCACGCTTTTGCCGATCAGCCGAAGCGATGAACCTTCACCTCTGGTCAACGAAAGAGATACGAGTGATCCGTCTACCCAATGAAGCCATTTGTCGTGATCGAAACGCCCAAGCAACGAAAGTGGCTTTCCGGACGCTTGTGGTAAGCTGGAGTGCTCGTGATATGGCGCAATCATAGGTCGGAAGGCAACATTGGCTCGGATAATCTTCGGCGTTCCCGTGGGCACTTCGAACAAACGGAGACAGCGATGGTGACCACGCAATGCTGATGAGAGTGGAGAGCATCCACAGGAAAGATCGTGCAGATAGTGCATGTGTAAGACCCAAGTGAAATCAGGACGATTTTCCAGAGAGCCTGATTCTGATTTGTCATAATCGATAGGCAGTCCATACTGCATTCTCGCCGCATCTTCCTCCCGAAGGACCTAAGGTCATTGTACAACAAAATTCGAAGCAGAATCCAAGACAAACATCTTACGGCATCCGGAAAATGAGCATTGCGACAGTCAAGCCCGCTGATCCCATGTCACTCGAGTATCACGAAAATGATCTGGATCTTGGCGAGGACATCGACTGGGGGACCGCCACTCCGATTTCTCGGGTGAATGTGCTGGACGACAGGAAGCTCGCAAACATCATTTCCAAGTGTGAGCTGCTTGAGCCCGCTAGGATTCCCCAACAACAAAAAGCGCTCATCTTGCATGATGTAAAAACGCCTTATGTGCTGACGGGGCAACACACTGTCCCGGAAATTCAGAATGGAAACGAACTGCTGGTACGAATCGTTTCAGTCGGGTTAAATCCGATTGATTGGAAGTCTGTCGATTATGGGTTCGGCATTCCCAACTTGCCCTACATCGCTGGACGAGACTTCGCCGGAAACGTTGTCAAGGCACCCAGACACAGCCACATACGGGAGGGCGATACTGTAAGCCAAATCAGATCCAAGTTGAGTTCGGCCCAGTCACTGACAGCTTCAAGGTTATATGCGGATCGACCGACTATCGCGATGTTCGCAAAGCTGCGTACCAAGAATACGCCATCGCAAGTGACCATACAGTATGCCGACTGCCGGAACATATTCCAGTCACTCATGGTTCGGCCCTGGGAGTTGCTTTCGTGGCTGCGTCTCTCGCGCTCGGGGTCTGCCTTGGCTTGAAGCTTCCAGACATCGCCGAAGCGAAAGGGTCAGAAGGCCCAGATATCCGGCAGATTGTACGCAGAACCGCCTTGGGGGACCTGCCTCCAGACACAATATCAGAGTGTCTAAGCATGTCTGAGCACGAGCGACCTGTACCAGGAGAGTGGCTAGTCATATGGGGTGGCTCTTCTACAAGTGCTCTGATTTTGTCGCAACTCGCTCATCTGGCTGGACTGAAAGTAATCCTGGTCGTGGATGTGGCCAAGCACGGCGCCCGAATGATGGAGTCCAAGGATTTCGTGCTGGTTGACAGCCACAACGCCGCCCGAGCGAGCGATATAATACGCAACCTGACTAAAGGCCAGCTCCGATTCGGCGTGGACACCGTGGGCAAGCCAACCGCAGAGGCTCTGGCGAAAAGCTTGCAGGTTGACGGCGAGAAGAAGTCCCACATCGTCGGCCTTGCAGCTCTGCCCAAGGAGCGGATACCAGGCGTGGTGTATCACAGTGTGCCCGTCAAGTTGTTCCACGAGGTGCGAGATGTCGGAATGTCATTGACGGCATGGCTTGAGCAGGCTTTGGAGCACAACGTGCTGAGTCTGCCGGTGGTTGAAAGCGCGCCCGGCGGGCTTGAAGGGATCAACGCGGCATTGGATCGTATGCGGCAGGGCCAGATATCAGGGAAGAGGCTCGTTGTGCCGTTGTAAATATTGGTGTTGCTGAGGTTGTTGCAAAGACGCGACGCGTCTCCGGGTGTTCAGGTCATCGGCCCGGATTGCTCCGGGCGATGGCAGACCACTGCCACTGCCTCATCTCCCACAGTATTGTCCCTATTATTCCCCATAATATTTTCGCCACGAGGGTTCCATCTAGGCATAAAATCTGGACCAGAATGGAGTCGTTTACGTTGCCCTTTGCCTCTGCCTGCGCTCTGCTTCCATCTCCTTCCATGCAGAGTCCGGTGTTGGCCGACAGCGCGTCGCAGTCACGGACGCGACGTGACCCTGGGTTCACTGGACGATTGAAGTTCTTCAGATGCGCGTAGTCAAGCGCGTAAACAGCGATGTAGAGCTTTGGTGAAAAAGTTGATGATCTTCTCTGGTCCAGATGCAGGTACGGCGCCAGACCCCGCTCTAGCGACCTTCATCATTGGATCTTAGTTGTCCTGTGCTGTGATGGTAGTTTCCAAGGACCCGACATCCAGCGATGCCGTCAGTATCGACGACATGGACGACACTGAGGACAAGACAATCCCGGAAGAAACGCACAGCTGCCCGCAGTGCCACAAAATATACAAACGACCAGAGCATCTGAAACGCCACTTGCAGAGTCACAGTACTGCCAAACAGTACAGCTGCCCACTCTGTCAGGCCACCTTTCAGCGCTCTGATGTGCTCAAGCGCCATCAGCAGACCTGTGTCGGTCCGAGGAAGAGGGTGGCATTGACCAAGAAAGCATGCGACCAGTGCGCTCGACGCAAGCGGGCTTGCGATGCCGCCCGTCCTTGTCGCGGATGTTTGACGAGAGGTGCTATTTGCACTTACAGCCAACTGGAACAGGCTATGCAGGGAGAGGCACAAACACACACTAGCAATGATACATCGTTTTGGATCCCATGGCACGACGATTCGTCAGTAAGGGATGGAGACATCCTCGATCGGATATTCAACTTCGGCGGCTCGACAGTTGCCCACGAGGAGGGAAGAATCCCAGTTACGCTACACTTCCTTGAAAGGTTCACACGGGATCAAGGACTTGTGGCTTCCTTCGACTGTTGTACTAAAGAAGAGCGCTTGCTGCTGGAAGACCACGTCCGAGGTCACCTGCCATTCATAGATGCAACCGAAGTGACGGAATTGCAACAAGTGTCAGACCAAATTTCGTTACTGATAGCAGAAGTATGTCAGGTGAAGCCTAGGAACAGTGCTGTCAACATCTCCTGGGACCGAGCCACCGAGCATGATTGCCGACAGTTCTTTTCTGCCTCCAACATCTATTTCTTCCTTGAGTTATATTGGGCTATTTGGTCACCGAATGTGCCTCTTCTTCATCGACCGACCTTCGAGATCAGTGTTGCCAAGCCTGTGCTCATAGCGGCGATGGTAACGATCGGAGCTTCCGTCTCCTCCAGCGAGGTCGACCGCCTCGCAGCCAAACAGTTTTTCAACTGTGTGGAGGAAGCGGTATTTTGTGACGACCAATTCTGCACTGAGGAAGACCGCAGATTGTTCCCAAGCAAAGCGAAGATTCAGTCCCTACAAGCTGCCTATATCGTTATGTTGTATCAGAATTGGGAAGGCAGCACTTCCAGCAAGGGTCGCATTCGACGTTTTCGTTACAGCACAGTCGTTGCCGTGAGTCGTCTTAACCTCGCTACTGAGTTCTAGCACTGAATACGAATAGGTTGCACGAGACGTCGGTATCGGACATGCGCGGCATGAGATTTACACTTCTGCGACTTTCGACTGGCAAGAATTCATACTACGAGAAGAACTGATCCGAGTCGTTCTATGGATTTTCCTACTCGACACAGCTTTTGTGATCTTCAACAACGTCCCGCCTCGGATGGCCATAAAAGAGATGAAGATGAGCTTTGCCCGCAATGATGCATGCTTCCAGGCCTCAAATAGCGAGAGTTGTTTGCAACAGGTCATGATCAGCCACCAAGAGCGTCGTACGCTCCCATCAGCATGTGAGATGATTTGCAACAGAACGATGACGGACGGCGAGTTGACCAGTCTTGGACATCTTGGTTCCCTCAATTTGTTCGTCGCTACCTCAGGTAAGGCTTCCTGTGTGATAATGATTTCACAACTGACTACGACTCGCAGCAATCCATTCCATGATCTTCCAGGTCCAGCAATCATTCAGTCCACAGTTGCAGCTCGGTCCGATCTACAATGCCCTGGCGAACTGGCATCTTTTGTGGCAGAGGCATATCAAAGTCGACGCGGTCATGAGATCTCATGATGCCGCATTGCTGACTCTAGACATGACGAGACTTTGGCAGCGTGAAGGATTCTCACGTTTTGCACCCGAGTACTGGATGCTAGCAAGCATGCTCGTCCAACGACTCGACCGGACGGAACAAAATGTGATTGACAAGTCCTGCGAAGAGCCTGAAGTCAAGATCGAGCCCACGGACGAGCTTCTCGAGAATTATGATACTGATATGCGACAAGTCAACAGTCTTATCGCAGAGTTCCAAAAGGTCATGCTCTGAGGAAGTCTTGGCGGTACTTTGGTACTTTGCTCTTCTCCCACATCGGTCTCCGCTAAAGCGCCCACCCCCTCAGCGCCCACCCCCTCACCGCAACGCAAAACCGTAACATGGAATTGGAGCGGTGCTATTGGTCACTGGTCGATCGCACACGAAAGTTCATTGGTCAATAGTGGTCGACTGAGAAGAAGATCATCAGGTCGTGAACATGCCAACAGACTGTATGGTGCAAATGGCAAAGCTGTCTTGCTTCGGGCTAGATGGCGGCAGTCGCTGCCATGTCTATAAAGGCAAAGCACAAGGTCTACTTGCACGATGCAGGTTGAATCACCCCAATCCATCATGGAACGATCATCAGTGTTTACTGCTGGCCTGGTAGGCCTACTGGTCTACGGCCTGTATCGCTTGCTCTCAATCGGCAAGAGGCCCAAGGACTACCCACCTGGACCACCTACGTTGCCAATCATAGGAAATATTCATCAGGTAAGCTCTCCGTTCAGCTACCACACAATTGAGCTAACACGTACCCAGATGCCGACCAAAGATGCACACCTGCAATTCCAGAAATGGGCTGAAGAATACGGCGACATCTACAGCTTGATGCTGGGCACACAGACATTGATTGTGCTTTCAAGCGACGTTGCTATCAAGGACTTGATGGACAAGCGAAGCTCGAACTATTCCGATCGACCAGAGCTTTACATTGGGCAGGCCTTATGCTCTGACAATCTCCGTGTGCTCATGATGGGTTACTCGCCCAAATGGCGAAGTATGAGGAAAATGTTCCACCACTTACTCAACGCAACGGTCGCAGGAGACTTCGTACCATACCAGACACTGGAGAATAAGCAGATGCTGAACGATCTCCTGGAGTCTCCCAACGACTTTCTTCAGCATATTCGTCGGTACTCGAATGCGTTAACAACCTCGATGGTATTTGGCTGGCGGACGCCGACATTCAACGACCCCGATATTCAGCAGTTGTTCGAAGGCTTTTCTGAGTTCGCAGGTACGTTACTCCCTCCCACTAATTTTCCGCAGTCACTGATCTCGTGCAGATATCAATATGACAGGCGTGGCAGCTCTGCTTGATGCATTCCCGATCATTCGAAAGCTGCCAGACTTCATCCTTCCACTACAGAAGAAAGCAAAAGACCTTCACAAAGTTGAACGAGAGCTTTACTTGAAACATTGGCTGCGGGCAAAGAAAGAGATCAAGGAAGGCACAATCAATCACTGTTTCTGTAAGTAACTTACTCGCTGAGGTCGCATATCTGAAGCTAACTCCAGCTCAAGGCGTCGGTATGGCGGAAGCACAGAAAAAGGACGAATTCTCGGACGCTCAGGCGGCTTATATCTCTGGCACGCTCCTCGAAGCTGGATCTGACACGACATCGAATACTTTGTATGCCTTCGTGCAAGCTATGCTTCTCTACCCGGATGTTCAACGCTACGCACAACAGCAGATCGACGCCGTTTGCGGAGATTCACGACTGCCCACCATGGAGGATCAACCTGCTCTCCCGTATATCCGCATGCTCATGAAGGAGACATTGAGATGGTGTCCCACCACTATCTTAGGCGCTGTTCCACACGCTGCGACTCAAGAGGATACGTACAAAGGATATGTCATTCCAGCAGGCGCCGGCGTCATGAATAATGTCTGGTCGATTAACATGGATCCAAAAAGAGCACCGAACCCGCGGCAATTCGACCCAAATCGCTACAAGGACGATACTCTCGGACTCTATGACTCCGCCTCCAACCCAGACGGAACGAAGAGAGACATGTTCACTTTTGGTGCAGGTCGCCGCATTTGTCCAGGTATGCACGTTGCGGAGCGAAGTCTCTACTTGGGAATGTCGCGCATTCTGTGGGCATTCGACATTACGCCCGCAAAGGACAAGAATGGCAGACCTATCCTGCCCAACCCAGATAAACTGACACAAGGCTTTGTATGCATGCCCGAGGAGTATCCTGCAACGATCACGCCGAGGTCGCCGGAAAGAGCAGCTATTGTGAAGGCGGAATGGGAGAAGGCTTCAAAGGAGCTCTTGGATCCTGTCAGCAAGCAATGGATTTCATCGCCGCTCTGAGTCGGTCGGTACTCGATAGGAGATCTATAAGTCAGGTCGTAGCTATCGAAGAGAGCTCCAAAGGCAAGATTCCACGCCTCGATGAAGCGATGTATAACCGTGGCTACCTCTGAATGCAACTACATCTGAGTGCAACCGAAGGTCGCTAAGCCGATCAGCAAAGCTTTCTACGGATCGAGAGTAAATCTGGTTAGGCGCTTGCACTCAGAGGAATTTGCATTTAGAGGTATCCACGGTTATGAAGTGTACTGCAGCGATTGAACACGAACGCCAAGCAGAATGAGACCTTGGAGAAGCATTGTGGCGGCGGAAATCTACGACAAATCCATCTAGCGTGTCCACAAATATCACGCTAAGAGGTCCATATTTAGATTTACAGACAAAGATGGTCTTTGCCAGATGTTCGATGACAACGCGGATACGAGCAAAGTAGCTGATATACTCACTTGTAGTAGAGCAAGGTCTAAGCATCTCTTCTTCGTGGTAGACAGTATTCGTTATACCCTTTACATTCCATTGTTTTCCAATCAGACACTAACACCATCATGCACTTCGCATCAGTTCTACTACCTAGTCTCTTGGCAAGCAGTGTCTACGCTCTTCCACAAACGACGTCGTCGTCCTCGACTGCCTCACAAGCATACTCACAAAAATGCTCGTCTCCCCAACTACGAAAAGAATGGCGACAACTCAGCGCCAAAGAACGAAAAGCCTACACCAACGCAGTCCTCTGCTTAAAAACTAAACCTTCGCGGATAGGCTTGAGCACCTCACTTTACGATGATTTCCCCTATGTACACCAACAAGTCGACAAAGAAGGTTCGTCCAGCACCCATTCTCCAAATCATCTTATCCGTCCCACTCAACTAACGCAATACTCTTACTCAATAGTCCACTTCGTCGCCTCCTTCCTTCCCTGGCATCGCTACTTTCTCTTCCTCTACGAAACGGCCCTCCAGCAACAATGTTCCTACAAAGGTCTCGTACCCTACTGGGACTGGACCCTCGACAGCCCCCACAACGTCTCGCAATCCCCCATCTGGTCCTCAAAACCCGGTCTAGGCGGCAACGGGAACCCTCTCAAAACCGTCTCCCTCAGCGACGGCTCAACACGCAATTGCGTCACAGACGGGCCCTTCAAAACTCTCAAAGTCTCATATTTTGGCTCCAGCTTAGACGAACATTGTCTGACTCGAAATTTCAATAACGGGACAGAGCAAATTGGTGATATGTTGGCGTTTGCTTATAAGCCGGATGTTGTGAATCAGATTCAGAATTTGAAGGATTATGATTCGTATCGCAGGAGGTTAGAGTCCGGGCCTCATGGGGCGATTCATTCTGCTGTCGGAGGGGATCTGATTCCGGCGACGTCACCGAATGATCCGGTGTTTTTCTTACATCATGCGCAGATTGATCGGCTGTGGTGGTCATGGCAGCAGAATGATCCGAAGAAGCGGAACGTTGAGTTTGGAGGGAATAGAATGCAGGAGGACTTTGGCGCGGAGGGATCATCTCCAAAGGCGCAGTTGAGTGATGTAATGAGTGTGAGAGGGCTGGGTGGTGATGTGAAGGTCAGAGATTTCATGACGACGGAGAGCCCAAGGTTGTGTTATAGGTATTGATGCGTGATGCGAGTCTTTGCAGACTATGTGCGACGATGCATTCCGCATTGCATTTGAATTTTTTGAGCACCATACCGAGTCCTGGGCCTTATCCGGATTATGAAAGGCTAAGCAGAGTCGACGTTTGCTGCTGGCTCACGTTGTGGCTCATTTATGCTGCCAATGAATCCCGACATGGTTGTTTTTGCTCGATCGTTCGTTCCTGAGAGCACGGCTTTTAGTACGAGATCCAACGTCAAGTGATTTCTGGTGCAAAGCAATTATCGCGTACAATAATTCTTCTCCGGCATTGCCGATGAGTGCTTCAGCAAGAAGTGTGATCGCGGACGGATTGACATTCGTTCCAGTCTGTCGAGCCAAAATCTGCCACCGCGCTCTTCCCTCATCAACCCGATGCGAATACTCTCGGAAATCCACGCTCAGCATTTCCTTCCAAATCACACGCAACGAGAGGCCTTCATTTCCCTACCTCCCTCAATCCACTCCAAGGATCCTCCAAAAACCCCTTTGAAAAATATACAAAATCCCCTCTAACATTCTTAACTCCCCTCCTCAACACCTCCAAACTCGGACTCTCTTGTGTCTTAGGATCATACAAATCTCCAGCGTCGAAAGCATTGAAGGAAGAAGCAGCAGCAGCAGCGCTCTCAACCTCCGTAGCAAAACCACTCGTAGTCGCATCACCATCATCTCCCCTCTTGGCGACTTGCGTACTCCGCTCCCTAAGCGGAACATTATTCGCTCCAGTCTTTCTCGCATGGACTCCAGGATCCACAAATCCATCGACATCGCCTTCAGAGTTGAATTTCCGTTTTTGTTTATTTTGTGTTCCGAAGCCTGCGAAACCCATTGCCGCGGCGATGGCCGGGTCGATGGCGAAGTCTTCTTGGTCATCCATCGCTTGCTGTTCCGTGGAGATGGCTTGAAATGACTTCTTCCTTCCTTCGGTGCGTTGGTGGATGTAGTCGAAGTGAATGTGAATGGCAAGAGGCGAGGTGGGAAAGTGGGTCGTGCGGAAGAAAGTTGTGGGACATGAGGCACATACAGAGGTATCACAGCGAAGGAAAGAACGACGAGAAGCTGGGTCCGGACTTGGTTGCAGGTCGAAGGGAATGGAGAAATATGGAGACACACAAATTTTCAGGTATGTGCCTGCGTGGCAGTTGTTCATGACATCTATCGAGATAGGGTAGGTAACCCAATAGCTACATCCTAGGTTTCTCCTGCACAGCATATACAGGTCATAGCGCGAACATCGTCTCGGACCCTGCGAGCTCTTCCGTTTCAGGTTCTGACCCAGGTGTTATTGTGACCAACCTTCCGGAACTTGTGCAGCGGATCCTCGACGGCCTTGCGTTCTCGCTCTGTACGCTTCGCGGCATTCTATACCTGGTTCGTCTTGGAGCTTGAAGCGGCAGTACCGGCCAACATGCTCTTTGCATCACGAATACCGGCGTGGTTGCCTTCTTGCACACGTTTGAGTGTCAAGGCAGCGATCAATGCTGCACCCACACCAGATCCATCTTCGGCTGGAAGAATTTCAATAGGGTCATGGCCCTTGCCCAAAGACTTGCCGTTTCGGCCCTTATCCCAGTCGAGAATCTCCTTGAGAGCTTGCGCGCCTCGTGCCTGTTGAAATGTCAGTGAAATTCATCTTATGGAATGTTGTGATGCTAACCTTGAAGTGTGGGTACTTGTTAAACACTGAACCATCTGCTCCAACGTGGCATTCCTTGTAGCCCTTCTTCTTGCTGATGGCTGCAACACCACACGCACTAAGTCTGGCAGATCGGGTACCAATCAGCTCGGCAAGTCGTCTTATCAGCTCCAGCTCTGGCTTTTGACAGTTGATCTTCATCTTGTCGTAGAAGATATCATATGTCTCCTGCAAGTTCTCGTATGGATCGTTCTCAATGTCGGAGAGGAAAGAGGCGTCAAGCGAATATGGCTTCTTCAGCGAAGAGATGTCCTGGCCTTGGAAAAGCTGGACGTGTGGCTGTTCGTGCAGGTCGACAAGCACAAGACGGAAGAGCTCACCGAGGTAGAGACCAGCGATCATCTTCTCAAAGGCCTGCTGACCAGGACGTGGAGAGTCTTTGTCGATAATAACGTCGTATTGCGTCCTGGGAAGAATCTTGTGTTCATTGTCGAAAGCACCCCATTCGCAGTTGATAGCAATCTCTTGGTTTGGATCCAGCTTCATGTGCTCGAGCTTAGGGATCTCACCTGCGTGCTCCATGTATGCAGCATTGCAGCCGGTTCCAAAAATGCAGCCAATTCTCATCTCGGTGTCTGTATAGGCACTAGCAATCAGAGTACCGGTGGTGTCGTTGATGAGTGCAGTGAGCTTGATGGGCACTCCACGCTCTTCCAAGGCCTTCTCGAAGGGTGGGACAACATCCTTGCCCTCGACACCGTCAATGTCGAAGCCCTTGGTCCATCGCTGCAGCACACCGTGATCGATGTAGTCTTGCGTCGCTGGGTAGGAGAAGGTGAAACCGAGGGGAATCTTATCCAGCTTCTCGCCTTCATGGTGATATTCAATAAACTGCTGCAAACAGTCTGCAATGTATCCCCACAGCTCGTCTGCGTTGCCGGTCTTGAGCTCTTCTGGCATGCGGTACTTGGACTGTATAATGTCGAACTCTCCCTTCTCTTCTGGCAGGTTGATCTCGCAAACACGCAGATTGGTGCCTCCCATGTCGAGAGCAAGGAAAGTGCCGGTCTCGTGGCCAGTAGGGAAGCCCATGACCCATGTTGGGTTCATTGGAATGCTGCCACCCTCTTTTGACAGACCCTTCTCGAGCTCACTGACGAAGTGGTCGGTGATGGCCTTGAGCTTGGCGGTGTCGACAGTGAAGATCTCCTCCAGACGCTTGATCTCGGCCAACATGTCCTTGGGCATATCTGCCATGGAGCCCCTACGGCTGGGCTGCCGTCTCGGACCTAAGCCAACCATATTGACTGATTTCTCAACGATCGATGGGTGATGTTGTGCTCCAAGGCAGGGTGTAGGTGCGTATAGATACGGCGGACGTGAAGTAGCTCCCGGATAGTGTACGAGAGCAGAGGGGCCGAAGAAGTGCGTAGAAGTGAAAGCTCACGCGGTTGTGGTGCTGGCTGGACAAGCTTCCGTCAGTAGCGGTCCAAGTCGATGTGCAGCTCCTGCTCCGGCTTCTAAGCAACGACCAAGCAGGTGCAACAGAGAAGGTGTGTGTGACAGGGAGGAGGTATCGGAGGAGAATCAGCAATGGATATGAGGGCTGTTTCTGCTGATTTGGAGCATGTGCAGGGTGATTATTTTTGTTGATGCATATGCCCCGCTATGGCACCGAAGACCAGGCCAGAGACCCCTCCAGAACATCGGCTGCTCTCGCCGATTGCAGGCACGACGAGCGCCATTGGCATGGCCAAGAAAATGCTGATCACTTACCGCTGGGCAATGGATCAATCAGAAAGAGTTTGGTGTATGGAACAGAGATGTAGACAGAAAGGAAACATCAAAATCTTCTTACCGCTCGCGTGGTGATGATGCTCCAGCGGCCTGGCTTCGGTGGTTGAGCGGTCGTCGCGCTGTGCGGACCATGACGTTCCCAATCATCCCGGCGCGAGCAGACAGTGACGTGGTCTTGGCGCCCGCCCTGGTGATCCTGGCGAGAGCTCTCACGTCGTCGAGCTGACCGTCAACATTGGAACACACTCAAAACAACACCATTCCACTCATCTCGCGGCTCCGAAACAAACTCCATCACTCACAACACCTCTCCCATCACACCTTCCACCCAAGTAGGCCATCGAACACCCTCAAACCCACCACCCGCGTGCTGACGTAGCTCGCAGCATGTCCGCCGTCCGCATCATCCGCGCTCTTCCAAAGACCCCAGTCACTTCTCGCAGCTTCTCCGTCGCAGCTCGCAGAATGGCCGGAGGTGACACTGGCGCCACTCGCTCCGGCGGTGCAGCAGCGGGCGATTCCTTCACCAAGCGTGAAGAGGCGAACGAGGCTGCCTTTATCAAGAGGGCCGAGAGGGAGAAGTTGGAGGCCTTGAGGAAGAAGATTGCCGACTCCGAGGCACAATTGGCCAAGGACAGGAAGGAGGCCGATGACATTGTGAAGGGCTCCGGCAAGCAGTAGATGGAATGAACAGGTAAGTGTGCTGCAGAAGCTAAGCTTGCACACGACTAACGCACCACAGGTCGGAGACATAGGACGATAGGCATCAAGAAGCGACGAGTCATGTACATATAACAGCTACCAGAGTCACGAAAGCTCTTCTCTCATCCAGTCTTGCAGATGTGCAGATTCGCGCGACATGTATTCTACTGACAACGCCATGATTCCAGCATGTCTCAAACCGCCGCCTGAGACGCCCTCCAAGGTCTACGACCACCGCGACATTGACCCTTCAGCAACCCTTCCGCAACTATAATATCAGGCATCCACATCAAGAGCTTCAAAGCACATCTGGATTCTACAAACACAACATGACTCCACGCAAAGATCAGAGCAAAGATGCCGCGCTCGACGGGAATGATCGCATAGCAGAGCGGAAGACCACGGAGTGTTCTAGTGCAGTGCTACCACCTGACGAGTCGCATTCCCCTCCACCTTCTGCAAACATCTCTCAAGAACCGCTGCATCACCCTCGCGCCTCGGCACCTCCAATCTCGACCTCTCCTGTACAACTCGATCCTACGACCAACGAGCTTCCCAACAAAGCTCTTCTCACACCAGAAACTTTCAGCCTTCCAGCAGCCCGGACAGGATCTCAGAGCCCAGACACTCGACCCATTCGTCCCCATCGGCTGACAGCTGATCAATCCGACTTAGATCTCGCAATCGTGGCTAACATCGCCCCAATTATTGTCGACTACCTCAAACACTCAAGCAAAGATTTCGACCTGACGCTGCGGAGCTTAGCTGCGACTTTACAGAAGATGGCTTTGGAATTTGGAGAGAGCCGCGAGGTGCAGGAGTCGAGTGAGAGGAGACCACTTACAAAGGAAGATGTGGAATTTGCTGAGAGGTTGTTGGGAGACAAGGAGGGTAAAGATACGTGTTGGGGCTTACCGTGGGGAGGAAACTAATTTGCCCTTCTCCGGCGACTTGGGATCTTTTCGATTCGTGGGCCGAGATGAGCCGTGTGTCGAGGGTCTGGTCAATTGAGCTCGTGATCGTGCAGGAACAGCTTTCTCGTACTGCGCTTCCGCCGGCGCCAGATTGACAGGGGCGACAAGCTCAAATCAGCTCACATGTTCACGATGCGACTGGTTCCGAAGGTACGCGTTGCACAGCCATCCTGTCAACGCCACGACTCGATTCTCGTCACTTGATCAGCGTACCTCGCAGTCGCGTCTGGGCCGTTGACTATGAGGCGGGCGCCTAGGAAGGTTAATGCTGTCAAAGCCTTTTCCTGAAAGCCCCATGCCGTTTCGTTAATTTCAATGGTTCAGGATCGAAACCTTTTGACATTCGTATTCGTCATCCTTCCTTTCCACTACATTCAGATTGGCTCACAACGCAGTACGAAGACAGCCTCGTTTGATTACTTGTGTTCATCAGTGATGAGAGTAGCACACAACACCTCCATGTACGACTTACCCTGCCAACATCTTTCCCAGAAGAAAGACAGCAAGAATGGCAAAATCAATCGCTCTACACTTAGACTCAAGACGCGATAGACAAGATCTAGAATCGCATGCGTCGTTGTGGCTCAGCGCCTTTGCGGCTGAACCTTCTTGTCTCGAGTACACGCGTCTCTGTTCCTCCTTCCGGCGCTTGCAACCTCGCGTTGTGATACAAATAGTCAACAAGCTAGACCTTTCTTGGGATAATGCCCAGCTGTACCAATGGTCATCGTTAGGAGCTTGGTCGAAAGCTTGGTGCTGCTACTTGAGCTTAATACTGAGCCCAACGATTGAAAGGCACTTGACTTGTGGGCAGTACGAAAGGCTGTCTTGTGGTACATCCCTCAAATGAACTGTACGCGCGGCCTCAATTTTGTGTAGCGTATGCAGGGAGAGTCGCGCCTCTGTTCGTGCTTCGTGGCTGGCTTGTACGAGGAGCAAAAGCAAGAATAAGAAGTCGCTCATACGCCTTCTGGTCGAAGGAAGTACAAGCAAGCCCGCAAGAGATCAAAATCATTCATTGAGTCCATATTCACACACTCTCTATTCGACTCGATCAATCACGAGCCACCACAACATCACCTCCTAAACCAATCAACCGATCTCACCGACCAAGTCGACCAAAATGCGTTTCACTCCGGTCGTCACTCTGGCCTTCGCTGCCTTCGCACTCGCGGCGGATAGCACCTCCTCATCAGACATGACCAAGACCGACACCGCCACTAAGACCGATACTGCCACCAAGACGGAGACCAAGACAAGCGAGCACACAAGCACCAAAGACGCGTCGTCGTCATCTCACCACAGCACATCGACGGGAACTGCTGCAGCAGCAAAATCTTCCGGGCACTCCTCGTCGTCTTCGCATGCTGGCGCTGCTGCGACTTCGTTCCCAGTTGTCGCGGCGGGTGGAATGATTGTTGGAATGGCTGCTATGGCGATTTTCTAGAACAGCATAAGCGAGCCAACGAGGAGTCGGAAAGGAGGCAGATTGGAGGGCAGATGGGGATGGAGATGAGGAGGAGCATTGAGTTGATCAAGGACTGAAGACAATGAGGGAAGTGTACCACAGGACTGAAAGTCAGCAAGCTTTGTTATGTCAGGAGTCGCACTTATGCCGGGCAGAGGAAACACATATGTAGCAGCCTCATCAAATTTCACCATTACTGTTTTGTCGCAGGAATAGAAACCCTTCCCAGCTCCAAAGATGCGGCACAACGCATGATTTTCGAATGCTAACTCCGCTGGCGTGTCTATGCGGCATTGTAGGGCAACAAACTAGGCAGAAGTCCGTGCCGCAACAGTTGACCTTTATATACCCTGAGCAAACGTGCTTCTTCGAACAAGTCGATTAGCAAATCGTCGAACCCCGGCAGATCCACACGTATAGAGTGCGGTCGACTTGTTTTGTTTTGCGATTTCGATGTGAAATTTTGCAGGCAACGCGCAGGTCAGGGGTTCGAATGCGGGTTGGTGCGTAGTACATAAATTGCTCTTTGGTTTTTGTTCCGACTTCGTACCTTTGGACTGGAGGCGTGACTGACGCGACTGACGCGACTGCGATCCCCAGGGGGTTCTCCGCTCGCGCGCATTTGGGCGGTAGCACTGTTGACGTTTATATTTTGCCAGCAATCGTGCTTACTCAGACAAGTTGGCGACTCATCACCGACTTTAGTTCCGGCAGATCCCCATAAACAGGATCGACGACTTGTCGTTTTGCTGTTTTGATGCGAAGTTTGCGCAGGTCAGGGGTTCGAATGTCGGTTGTTGCCAATTAATCTTCCTTTTTGCCTTCCCCCAGACCGGTGGGAACAATAGACAATCGTTCTTGGGGTTTGGGTCATTTGTCTCTCAATTGCTGCTCTTTTTCGACCCGGCAAACGAACATAGAAGTGAGACTCATGTAAACAAACGTCCTGAACAGCAGCAAACTGCACGTGGCGGAACTGTCATGTCCTCAACTCGTCCCGTTCCCAATAACACAACACATGCCAGCCTTTCCGCATGAGTTTCTCATTTTCTTCACCTTAAAGGCTTGCAATGAAAAGTCTCGACCTGTCACAGCCGCAAGCCATGCCCCGCGAAACCGAAGAAGAAATGTTCCGCCGTGTCGCATCCGAAGCTCGACGTGAAGCTCGCATCGAACAGCAACGTGATTTCGAACGTCGACGACAGAGGAAACTGGAGCGCAGAATGAAGCGGGAAGAGGAAGCAAGAAGACGGATCGAAGAAGTCGCTGCCAAGAATCCGGGTCGGGTCGCGAAAATGGTCAATGTGCGTGGAAGAGGAATACTGGCTAAGCCGAGGAAGAGAGTCATGCGTTCGTGTTCGCCAGTTGTTGTCGACGATACCGTGGAAGGCGCGGAGGATGAGGGATGGGTGCCTTTGAGACGGGATGTTGGGACGGAGACGGATCCGATTGAGACGTATTTGGTGCAAGGCGAGGACGAAGAAGAGGTCGAGGGTGATGAGGTCGGACGAGAGCATTCTGCGGTTGCAGCTGAGGTGGATGTTGATTGCAAGGCAATCGTTGGGGATGCCTCAGGTGAAATGAGCGAGACCAAGGCATCAGAAGGTCATGAAGGCTCGGGCAGTGAGCTTTCGAAATGGGAAAAGGCCTGGAAAGATGCGGTGGAAGCATTTCAAGAGGAGTTCAAGATGGAGGCTGATCGATACGATGCTACACTTTCGATGTATCTGTGATTGAACAGTAACGCTCCGACCCCCGGACTACCCGGTGCGAACTGCGCCATGTCAGCGTCGCGAAGGTCTACCAGTCTCCCGGAGGTGTTCAATAAATTTCGTGAAAGGCCTGCTACCTGTCGTGCTGACTGTGTTGACGCTCCTCATTGTGACAAAGCTTGGTGGTCGTCCACTCTTGATGTCTTTCGCCCATTGTCGAATCCGTGCGGGTTGAGCCAGCTGGATCTCTTGGAGCTCTTTCAGGCGCTGGTCTTGCGCAGCACGGTAAGCCGGCATTTTGCCAATCTCAATGTGCGCCTTCCTCGGCTTTGAGATTGCAGGTGGGATCGTTGGCGGTTCATGCCCCATAGACTTGCCCTGTTCGACAAGCTGTGCTTCACGCTTGTCGCCACCTGAAGTATCATACTCATCCCTGAGAGGGGCCTCTAAACGAGAGATATCATGAAGATTCGCCATACTTAAACCTTTCGAAAGCCGGCGTCCCGAGTCCAACAGTGCCGCCTTTCCTCGTTGTGGTGAATTGACCAATTGGCTATTCCTGTTCCACTTTTGTCTGACGGGAATGTAGTTTCCATCTTCATCGCACGAATACACACTGCTTGCAACCGGCATGCGGAATTTAGGTACAGAGCTGCGCTGCGGCAGTCCGCCAGCCGGCGATGGCTCTGTGGTGTCTCGGATGTCGCGTATAGCTTGATCAATATCAGGTGCGTCGAACACAGTGCTGATTGTCGAGACAATGCTTGCCCGGCGGGATCTCAAAGCGGGATGTACAGTATCACTGCGTTTCACCACGGCCAATGGTGCTGGCGTCAAGGAGATCTCGCTCCCATAGTCCTTGGGGTGTTTCTCGGTACTCAGCGGGTACACTTGCAGAGGCTTCTTGCCTTTGGGTATTTGAACCGTATCCCATATGTCAGTCGAGGACGTACTCCATGTACGCAGTACCTTGACGCTTCTGACGTGGGGCATGCGGGCAGGCAGAACCTCTAGACTATGCTTGGCTCCATTGATATTCCCGTAAGAGAATTCCTGAAGATTCTGCCAGATCAGATGTTTCCTCTCCAGCAAATCACCGAAGATTAGTGGGCTGGGACCTGTGACATCAAGCCACACGAACCGCAGGCAGCGCAGAGTCCGATGGAAGCTTCGGAGATAGTCCTCTAGCACTTGCAGGAACATCATCATCTGATTGTCGCTGAGCTTTCGGCTGGCTGCTGGATTGCGTATGCGAAGGTCAAGGTCAGTCAAACTCGTCCAGACCTGCGTCGGTGGCGAGGAAATCTGACGTGGAGCGAACGGTGAAGTAAAAGCACCAAAGCCGGCCCATCGCATGTACATCACTCCAGCAGCATGCAAGGTGTGCACGCGGAGGGAACGTAAGTATGGCAACTTGGCGCGCTGCAGTGCCAGGTGGAGAATAATGAGAATGTCATCGGTCGATGTGGGGCCAGGCCAATCGGAGTCATCATGGATGCGGATATGCACTTCTCGAACATGCTGAATATGGCTCAGGAGATGTCGAAGCTTCTGCTCGGTGTGCGGATCGAGACTGGACTCAGATGCATCCTTTTCTTGGCTAGTAGTGACGGCCAACGGAGAGTGACGGGGACTTATCGTGAACGTCAGCTCGATGCAGAACGGGGCTATCCTCTTCAATGCAGCCAATTCGGGACTGCTGCCGTGACGTCTCAGTGGGAGCTGAACATGAATCCGGCGGAACAGGTGACTCTTTCTCTGATCCACAAGGTTTTGAAGTAAATGTGATGAAAGCCGCAGGCTGGTCAATGAATCTCCCTCACTTAAATGTGCGAAAAGTGTTCGTCGAATGCTGCCATCATCCCGGTCGTCCTCAAGAAGTGTAGATTCCAGCTTCGAAGTCATGGTTCCTCAGACGAACTTGTTGCGCTATGTGCCACCAAAGAAGGTGCCGCCGTCCAGAGCCAATCCAATAAATCCAAAGAGAGCTTGCGCTCGTGAAGAATGCCAATGCGCAGCACCATTGCATACCTCCTCTCCGTGAATGCGACGACCCAAACCACGTTATTTGTTTGCCACCCGTCCTACCATTCACAACACCGCAACATCATCAGAAAACGTCCTCGTATACGCCGTATCACTCGTATAGTCCTTTTGCGGTCCCTTCACTTTATACCTCACCCCAAAAACATTCATCTTCTCATCATCTCCCACTTCAGCGACTTTCGGTAGTCGGAACTCATAGTACGCCCAATACATGTCAAGTTCGCAAAGATGCTCACCACGACCCGCGATTCCATTGCCTTCAGCATCAATTTCCAGGTCATGAAACAAATAGTCAACTTCTTCTGCGCCGTCTTGGGCTTTCGTGTCTTCTTTGATGAACCACGCGGAAATTTTGTCTTCGTCGGCGTTATACCTGTAGACGTATTTGCGATTGGCTTTTAAGGTGAAGCCATTATCGGTTTTAAGTTCTCCTTGTTCTGAGTATACCAGCTCGCCTGCAGCGGAGTGAGCAGTGGGAGTGCGTGGTGTGAATTTTGCTATGCCTTCGAAAATGCCTGAGGGGAAGCCTGCTAGTTGGCTGTTTAGAGATCTTCGGAGCCGCCATGAGCCTTTGAGACCTTCGAATATGGCGGCAGCTGTAGTCTTTGCTGCCATTTTGCGAATCCGAGCAGGTACTCAATGTAGTGTGGAGGACTTGTTGTGATGCAGAAATAGCAACGCAAGGCCAGGCAGGTCCGGATGTCTTTGCGTCGGATCCGGGTCCCGCCGATCTTCATTGCCCGCTTGAATTTGTTCAATCAAATTGCTTCAAATGGCTTCGGCACTCCACTTCCGAACCGTCTTCACGACGACGTGATGTGCGACATTGGAGTTCGGCAGCGAGGACAGCTGGTGATTGTTGCAGAAATGGACCTTCCTTCGCCTGACCGTTGCATCCCAATTCGTTTCCATCGATCTATATTCAAGTATGGCCGCTCCAGGAGGAAAGTTCTTCATACATGATGCTCTCACAACGCCTGCCGTGCATCATGAGAGTTTCGAGAAACTATGGAAGACCAAGTGGGAGCCGGTTTCGAAGATGGGAGTGTATCCGTGAGTCGATAGAGAAAGATCAATGGATCGAATCCTCAACTAACATGTTGAAGATTCATGTTCAATGCTCATCAAGATTTCGAGCCAATTGCTGAGCGACTAATCGCCGAAGGTCAGAAGGAACCTTATGATTGGGACAAGTACGCAGAAGCCTTCTTTCCCAAAGCCGAAGAGCTACTAGGTATCGCTGAAGAAGCGGAGAAGAATGGCGAGAAGGCCAAAGCGTCGGAGTACTTCATGTGAGTAACACCATCTAGACCATCGATGCACTTCAGACACATAAATGCTAACACTCTCCAGGCGTGGTTCAGCAGTCTATCGAATCTCCCGCTTCCCAGCCCCTCGATCCGAACAACAATGTCACGCCTGGCGAGAAGGCAAGAAAGCCGCAAAGAAAGGTCTAGCTCTCCGCGACCGCCCGACCCAAGAGATCTCCATCCCTCACACCCACGGCCTCGCCACCGAAGGCAAAGAGATCACCTTTTACTACCACCTCCCACCAGGAAGTAGCCCCTTCAAACCCGTTCCCCTCGTCATAATCCTCACAGGCCTCGACGGCTACCGCACCGAACTCGCCGTCTGGATCGAAGGCTTCTCCCACAAAAACATCGCAGTTGTAATCCTCGAAATTCCCGGAACAGGAGACTCCCCCGCCGACCCCAGCGACCCCAGCTCTCCAGACCGCGAATGGTCTTCCCTCTTCGAATGGATCGAATCCCAATCCGAAATCGATCAAACTCGTAAAGCCCTCTGGTCCTTCAGCACAGGCGGCTACTACGGCATTCGCCTCGCTCACACGCACCACGGCCGTCTCCAAGGTGTTGTAGCGCATGGTGGAGGTTGCCATTACATGTTCTCCCCGGAATGGCTTTCTCAAGTCAATCATCTCGAATATCCCTTCGATTTAGCGACGACATTGGCGTATAAATTCGGGTATGGCGATGATTTGGAGAAATTCAAGCAAGAAGCTCTGAAGAAATTTTCGTTGCTTGAAGATGGAACGCTTGATAAACCAGTTTGTGCGAGACTTTTACTTGTCAATGGCGTGAGTGATGAGATTTTTCCGATTGATGATTATTATTTGGCGTTGCAGCATGGTGCTCCCAAAGAGGCGAGATTTATTGGTGGGAGAAAACATATGGGAGAGCCGGAGAGCTTTTTCGTGATTTTGAAGTGGATTTATGATTTGTTTGGATTGGAGGGTTCGCCGCAGGAGCAGATGAAGACAATTCCTTCGAAGTATGGGAGATAGGCTCAATCGGGAATACGGATCTGCGAAGAGGGCCATAGGAGTTGACTTCCCAATCATGGGCATGTCTTTGGACATCATCTTGCTTCATCTGTGGCGGTATGCGGTATTCATTGCATGTGGTCGCTCGGTAATGCTACCGTCCGATGCACATCCATCGTTACCAGATTGCCAGAAGAATGCCTGCTGAATATTGTCCATTGCGCGAGTGTAGCCGCAAGGTCGAGACATATTCTGCTTGCCATGCTGTCGGATTCGCGCCCAGGACTCGTTCTCAAGTTACCTCATTGAGCCGAGGAATGTCTGGTGTGGCACGGTCGCGCATCTTGTTGGCATACGGCTCGACCCCAATCATCCTGCTGCAAGCCCGGTCCAACCAGACGGCCATGCTGGCAACATATGAGACCACTTCGTTGATGCCGCCTCGCAGATTGACAAGTTGGACAAGCCCCATCATATGTGCTTTGTAAGCATCAGCTGATGTGTAACGAAGCTCACATAGGGCGAAGAGCAGGACGGCACAAATCATCTGGTCCGAATTACGGTGTACGGGTTCAGCTATGGCTGTGTTGAGGCGGTGTATGATGCGGCCGCGAAGGTACGTGAGATGGTAGAGTTCACTCGGGTGTAGGGCATGCCCTCGCGAGTCCAAGAGTCTGCGCGTGCCGGATAGCATCGCCACATTGCGCAGGGTGGAGTCTTGCCACAGGAATGATAGTAAGCAGGCAGCATGGTCTGTATCACGCATCTCTGGGTTGTCTCCTAGGAATGTTTGCGTTTGCGATGTCATGTAGCTTTCGTAGAGAGTCTATGCGGACATGGTCAGCTGATAAGTCTCCATAAATTTCAGTTCTCCGTGAAACACACCCAGACTGCTGTTACATTACAGCGAAGGCTGCTCAGCACCATTCCGACATCGTTGTCCGCATCATCCAAGGCTATTGTCCGCAAGTACATGGCTCCTGTGGAGAACAGAGCACCTGGTCCACTAGTGTGCACAGTCTCTGCCACTGCTCTTCGCGTGAGTTCTTGCCTAGCAGCGTCCTGCGGCGACAGCTCCTCAGTCTCATGGTCTTCGACCTCCTTCCTCTTGTCCTTGTCCTGCTTCTGCTTCGACCTTCGGCCATCGTTGCCTTGTACGAAATGGAACGCGGCTTTCGCGCTGCTGGCCTCTCTTGCTCGTCGATGCTGGGTCTTGGTAACATGAGACCGGACCTTCCGCCGGTATCCGGCGTGCTTGGTGTCGGAGGGCCGTTCAACGACGACGAACTGGAGATTGGCGCTGTTGTTGTCAGTCATGATTGCAAGGTCAGGAAGCGGCGGATATGTTCAGGAGCAAAATCGTCAAGATGCGGTCAAAGATTCTACTAGGCTCCGCGCACTATGCGGAGGTGGTCTTGATCGACGCCGCAAAGTGTGAGCGGTGCCATCTCTACGGCGCTGTGAACCAAGAATGTGGCGGCGTGGTGCCAGCAGCACAGCAGCTTAGGCGGCGCGGGGACAAAACGCCCGAATATGGGTGCTGTTCACACTCCGGCGCTGCTCGCCAACCGGTATTGATGGCGACGTGCCGATCGCAGTGGCTGCATGCTGCTGATATGGCAGTGATGGGCGTGCGTGGTGGTGCGGAGACGCGAGAAATGCGAAGCTGCCATGGGACCAGGCGCGGACCTCCGCAGTCAGACAAGCATCGATGGCGGCATTGGCAAATTATTGGCAGTCTGACTCCCAATCTTGTGCTGGTCACATCTGCTTCTCCATATACACCGTTTCAACTCACCCATCTCGTCCTCATAGTTGGCGACATGCCTGTGCGAGACCTGTTGACGAGTCGTGGCGGAGCGGTGGTGCCAACAGCATGCAGGAACGGCTTCCTTGCTCTCTGCTCCCACCCACGAACACCACCGTCGGCAGCTCTATCGTCGATGGCACACGTACCAGATGGATCGTGAAATGCCGTGAGCAGCAGCAATGGAAAGACCATTCACATGCACGCATCGGCCTCGCTTGACCCGCACAAGGCGTTCCCAATGATGTCAATCAACAACATCCTGGTTTGCACCAAAGTCTGTTCCCAGTTTCACATCATCGGCAGCGCGCCAGCTCATCACGCACGCGAGCCGCTGCTGCGCCAGTGCAGATTGCCGAAGCGTGCTTTCCTTTCTTCACTGCTTGTCCTCACTGCCTGCTGTCATCTGGCTGACCTGTAGCACCTCCGGCCTCGAGCACCCAAGACAGAAAGTCACATATCGTTGCCATGTTGAGGCTACTCGTCCTGGCAGCTCTGCCAGCACTCATCGACGCGTCGCCAGCACCGACCCCGAGAAACGACGTTGTAGCCCGCGCACCGGCGCCTACGCCAGGAACTCCCGTGCATTGGGATCCCACAAGAACATACAAGGACCGCAGGGATATCATCGACAGTGTCAAGTCAGACGTCGATGGAGTGCTGAGCAGATTGGGATCCGATATCCCCTCATATGTGGCTAGCGGGATACCAAACTTCTTCCAAGACTTTCCGACTGGAGACTCTGTGATCAGCTCACTGGGGCTGGAAGACTCTCAGCTGGCAGCTCTGCCGACGCAGGCATTGAACATCCCGCCATATGCCAACTATACCGATCAAGGGTGGAATGTTCGTTTCCACGGGAACATCTACAAGCAGCCCAACACGTCAGAAGAGAAGCTCAATGACTTGGCCAACATCTTCCTCATCGACACCAGCGTGGAGGAGCTCCCACAAAATCAGGCAGACCAGGCACGCAATGTGACCGCAGCTATCTTCGTGGTCCAGCAAGGAGATGTGGAAGTCTCACCCATCACCATCGAACCCTTCGATGGCGACCACGGCGGTGTTGGGGTACCACAAAACATCACTCTCCCATACAACACTACTGCACAAGGCGACTTCGACGTATTCCTCCCCATCAACAGCGAAGGCCTTCAGCGCGGAAACGAAACCGAGTCAATTCAAAAGCTCAATACATGGGTGAGCAATACCACCAACGGCAACGCCACAGCCTACCTCGTCCCCAACCAAGGCATCACCATTATTTCCGACATCGACGACATCCTACGCGTAACAAAAATTTACGACCCCAAAGAAGGCCTCCTAAACTCCTTTGCCCGACCCTTCGTCGCCTGGGAAAACATGCCAGAAATCTACGCCAACTGGTCCCAAGCTCTCCCCAATGCCCACTTCCACTACCTTACCACACTCCCCGAACAAGTCACCCGCAACTACGAAGAATTCATCTATGCCACCTACCCGGCCGGCTCCTTCGACACCCGTCCCCTCAACTTCAGCGACGTCTCCGCTACCCTTCAAATCCGCAAATTCCTCCTCGAGCGCATTTTCGAAACTTTCCCGCAGAGAAAGTTTGTCCTTGTGGCTGATACTTCGAATTCCGATGTTATGAAGGCTTACCCCGAGATGGCGAAGGAGCATCCGGAGCAGCTGCAATGCATTTTCCTCAGGAATACGTCTGCAACGGACGACTCGGATCACTTTCCCTATAACACCGACGGGTTCAAGGGGATTGATCAGAACAAGTACATGTTCTTCGTTAATGCAGATGATTTGAAGGGCATTGATCTGGCAAGCGGTGACTGTTATAACAACTCCATTCCTCAAAACTTGACCTTTGGATACCAAGGCTTGCCATTTGGAGTTGGAGATGATGCCCCAGTGAATGGAAGTGCGGATGGATCGGTGGAGGGTGCAGGAACAATGTTCGCTTCGATACCTGACATGACACTGCTCTTCTGGGCAGTGATGGGAATGGTATTCTGGCAAGGTTTGTAATGTATGAATGATTTGTTATGCCTGCCAGAAGCATGCTTGAGAAAAGAGTGAATATCTCGTTCAGAAATGAATGATAATGAACAGGCACAGGATGTGGACAAGGTGAAAGGCGGTAACACAATTCGCGACTAATCCTTCCAACGAGAGACACAGAACCAAGAGACTGTGTTGGCATGAGAACAGTGCACAATTTACAGCCTGTAGAACAAACAGAAGGAGAATGGATCTTGATAGCTTTCGAAACCAACGTTGAGAAAGTCGGAGCGAGAAAGTGTCCTCTAATGTTCTTCATGTTCGTACGAACCAACATACGAAATCTGCCCGATCATTTCTTTTTTTTTTCTCGCTCTTGTAAGACGTCTTTATTGCGACAGCCGTGTTTGCATCATTTCATCACTGAATCAGCCTGATGCACACCCACGTCCCCAGTCCCTGAAAAACCCCCATCTGGTAACAAGCGCACAAAGACGAATCGAAAACTCCACGCGATGGAATACCATTCCCCCCGCAACGTCTCCGTATCTCCACAACCACCCTGTGTCCCATTCCCATCGCACGAAAACCCTATCGCCCTTCAAGCATACCCAGCACACACTCGTTTCGAAATCCAACCGTGGACACAGCAGAAAATACTCCGAAAGCGACCACTTCCAAGCGAGGAGAGCATAAATCAAAACAGCCAGCGTCTTAACGTCTCATACCAAGGCGTCCAAACCGCACAACCGATGTCTTCTTCTTCCTCTTCCTCATCAGTAGAAACCACCCTCAGCATTTCACCATCTGCCATGTCCGCGTATTCTCAGATCGTAAAGCATTTCCTCCCCTCCCAAAGTCGATCTTCGATACCAATCGGAATGTCGCCATTGTCGTCAGGATAAATGGAAGGCTGAAGTCGCCCAGGTGACATGTTCGGAGGAGAACAGGGCGTGAGAGCAGGAGTCGAAGGGGTCAATGTGCTGTCGGAGCGGTCGCGAGTGAATTTCTGGGGAGACGGGATGAGATGGTCACTGCACGCAAAGGATTAGTATCGGCGACACAGCAGGTTTGGAGACATATTACTTTGTAGATTTCTGGATGGATATGGTGAAGATAAATAGAAATAAGAGATTGAAAAAAGATAATTCGTAAGATATATTTTTGGGTTAGATGAGACGTTACCGCATGATCTCCTCGTAAATCAGACCTGTTCGATACGCGTCAATACTCATTTTGTGGAGGAACGGGAAGGGGGTACTCACGCTTCAGCTGCTCCTTGGATAGATTGTCCTTGTTCTTGTCGAAATCGAAAAACTCTTCGGGAATGGGGTCTGCCGTAGGCTCGTCTTCTGGGTCGTGATATGGCTCGAGATATGGGTGCTTCAGCGCCTCTTCCACAGTGATACGCTTCGCTGGGTTGAAAGCGAGCAGCTTCTCAAGCAAATCGAGAGCCAAGTCCGAAGTCTTTGGGAACATGGCCTTCCATGGGATCTTCTTCTTGAAAGGCAAGCTGCGAATGTACTCGCGTGCTCTCCTCGACTTGATGCCGTAGTAGTCCTCCATGGTAGGCGTTCCAAGCACGTCCAGGATCAAGGTCAATTGATGGTGGTAATCCTTGCCCGGGAACAACGGCTTGCCGCTGAGCATCTCCGCCAAGATACAGCCGACTGACCACACATCGATGGCTTTGGTGTATTCTTTGAAGGTAAGCATGATTTCTGGTGCGCGGTACCATCTCGTGGCCACGTATTCCGTCATGAAACCCTGATTGTCCTCTGTGCTGGCAGCTGAACGCGCAAGACCGAAATCGCAGACCTTCAGATCGCAGTTTGCATTGAGCAGAAGGTTTGAGGGTTTGAGATCGCGATGGAGGACATTGGCTGAGTGCATAGCTTTCAATGCGCGGAGAGTCTGGTAGATGAAGTACTGGCAGTGGTCGTCGGACAGCTCCTGCGTGCGGATGACTCTGTGCATGTCGGTCTCCATAAGCTCCTGGATGAGGTAGACTTCGGAGAAGCTCTCATAGTTGCGCGGCTTCTGAATGTCCAGAATGGAGATGATGTTCTCGTGGTTGAAGTATCGCAGAAGCTTCATCTCTCGCAGCGTTCTGAGACAGAACATGGAGTGATCGAAGGGCGTGATCTTCTTGATGGCCACCTTTTGTCCTGACGGCTTGTGCAGTGCCGAGCAAACGACTCCGTATGCGCCCTCTCCAACCACATCTTGAATGTCATATTGCTCCGACACGTTGAAGGAGATCTTGCGGGATCCGCCGGGCTGCTGTTGTTGGCGAGACATGTCGCCGGTCGCCGTTGCTTCGCCGCGGTCTTATGGCGCGGTCGGCTTTTGTGTAGAGGGAAAGAGCTGCTCAATGACCAGAAATTCCAGTCGTGGCCCTTGTTTTGACGGCAGCTGTCGATCGGTGAACGAGGTTCGAGTGAGGCGTGTCGCAGGGCAGTGCAAAGTCGAAGCGTTTGGTTCCTGCTTTTGCGTAACACAGCGTCAGCTCCATTTCCGGAATCGATCAATGAGCCCACAAAGACAAAGACAATGCAACGCCAGCGCTGCCTGGAATGCAGCCACCGCCTCTTCCACGTGGGGCACACGCAGAGCGCATCGTTGCTCCTCGTGTTCGCGATGCCGCCACTCCCATCTCGCTCACTCACCTCTTGCAGTTGTCCTGTACTCGCTGTACCTGTATGCTCCCTTCTCCAACTGTAGTCGAGCTTATGGCAAGCTGTTCCGTCGTCCAAGCGGTGTAGTTCGTAACCGAAGAGCTGAAGCTGAAGTGGGTAATGTTGTTAGCGAAAGGCCAACAATAAGCTCAGCAGATGATGGAATCTGCGCAAAAACTGGTGCTTGTCCCTGCAGAACAAGGCGCGAAGTACTGCTCCCAGGGATATATGACCGCAGACTCACCACCAGACAGGTCTCCTCTTTAGGCGCCGTTGAGCGTGACGTAGAGTTCCAAGCGGTACGAGTCAAGTCTCACGCCAACGTAAGGGTAGGGCAAAAGCAGCTTCGCGCCGATTTTCTGCTGAGGACGAGGCTGAAGGATTCCAAGACGATACAATATCGAGAGAGTGGCCCGCAAGACAAACAGACAAGAACGTGTGCGTATGTGTACCCAAGCTCTGCGCTCGTTGTAGCGCCGGGCCCAGGGTGTATGGCCATTCCACTGGTTTGGCGGGGTCTCGAGCGCCAGTGCGGGTCCACGACTCCATTCGGCGAACCAGCAGAAACAGGCCCCATCAGCCCCTGCTTTCGCCGCTGATTGGTGTCGGGAGCCCAAAAGGCCATCCTTTCATCTCAAGCCACCGTCGTGAAACCTCGTGCGAGGCGCAGGAACAGTGCGACTGCGTTTCATGTTGAGCGGCTACAGGTCCAGTTACGGTCGAGACTTGGCGGCCTATTTGACAGCTCACCCTGAGCAGATGGCGCTGAGTGGTGGTGCACTGGTGCAAGATGAAGGCCGTCGTGCAGGAAATCGCTATCTTTATGTGACTTTTTCTATTGATACATGGTCTCGTTGGGTATAGCTACAGACAGAACGTAGACGCCCAACTTCTCGTCTAGATCCATGCCGGGCTGAACTGGATGCCTTACTCATCCTGTTGGTCTCTTCCGCGTCTCATCTATGCTGCTACTAAAGTACTATACAGGTTTATTGTCTCGTCTATTGCCGCGACGACTAGTACTATGTCCTTCATAGCTACCATGTCCTCTACCTCTTCCGCTAGTATTGATCTTCTTATCGTCGTCCTTCTTCCTCTCGAGCTTTATAGTATCTAGCTACTCGAACTGGATCTCTATATTCTGGAGGTGCGCACACGGCGATAGTGGTTTCGGACAGGTCGGTGTCGTCTCCCACTAGGCGTAGATAACCTTGTCCGCGCGGGCTTGTCCGGATACCATATTCAGCTTAGAATCTGGATACATCTTCGGCATTTTCTTCAACTAGTACTCAAACGATATAGGATTAGTGATGGTGAATATATATCTACTGGAGGAACCTCCCTAGAAAACTCAGCTTCTCTCACCATCTTACTCCGCAACCATCGAACTTCACCTACGACAATGCAGCTCCTTCTATCTCTCGTTGCTGCCAGCTTTCTCTTAATCAGCTCCGTGTCGGCTCAGCAGGGCTGCACCATCGTGCGAGACTGCCCCATGTGTGCAAGCGCACATTCAGATAAGCCAGTATGCATTGTTGTAAGCTTGCGTATCTCTGATATCCCTTCGATCACCACGGTACTAATGCAAATAAAAGTGTCCGCCACCAACAGGACCAATCGATAGTCAATTTTGTGTGCCTGCTCCTCGTGATGATCCTTCACTCTTCTGTGTAAGTACTGCAGGTAAACCAGATTCAAAGCTGGTTGACATACCACCTTTGATAGTAGCTGACAGAATGTTACCAGTGCGTTTCGGATATTCAACCCGCTTAGATATATGACTCGCATAGAATATATAATGGTGAAAGCGAAGGTAGCAACATGCCGGGCTGAACTGGTTGTCTCATTCGTCCTGTTGGTCCCTCGCGCGTCTCATCCATGCTGCCGATTAAGTAATGTACAGATTTATTGTCTCTCGTTCGATAATGTGCTGCCACTTACCAGGTGGTGAGCACTTTGGGATACTCCTTCGACGAGATGCCCAAGTCGGCGAAGACAGTATCGTCACCACGAAGGTTCTCGACACGATGCTCGTCTTCCTCTTCAAGCTTCTCGAGCTCCTCTGCGGGAGTCTCCTTCTTGTCATCCTTCTCATCTTTGGGCGCGGGCTCAAGGTTGTTGCTACTCCAGTTAGTCATCTGCTACGCCCTCTTCCAACACAGGGCCTGCTTACCTGCTCTCAAAATTCTCGCCAATCAGCAAGAACGCCGCATTGACATAGTCAAGATGCTTCGGCTGGACTGGCATCCAGCCACGCCCCCCAAACTCTTCGATGAACTCCTTCGGAAATTCGGCATTGTTTGGAAGGGCATAGGACGGTGCCGAAGACTCTGGGTTCTTCAAGCTCATCACGAAGCTGCCCTTTTCAGCAATACCCATGTCCTTCTGCACTTCGCCCACCTCATTCGGGATGGTGAGCATGTATGCCAGATGAGTCGTGCCCTGCCCGCCGCCGGTGGTCGTGATCGCGTATACTCCCTCGCCAATTGGTGTGACTTCAGGTGTATGCCGTGTGCCCACTGTCTTCGTGCTGTATGACGACCCAGAGAAGAATTCCTCCTTCAGAGTTTCCATCGATGCTTTCTCCTTCTCGATGAATGCCATGAAGCGGTCTTTGCCGCTCTTTGGAAAGACTTTCTTCGGTAATGCGACGAGGCGATTGTTTCCCACGTCCTACAGTGCGTCAGAAGCGACTTGATATCAACGAAAGGCTCACTGGCCCATACATACCTGAATAGCTCCGTCTGTAATCTTCGCACCAGCTGGTAGTGGTCGCAAGACGAAATGGCTGCGAGCGAGATCCTGGACACTGTCCGGATCCTCGACACCCACTCGCCCACGTGCAAAGAAGTATATTATACCCTTTTCCAAAATGTTCGAAGGCTGCGCTTGTTCACGCTCCTTGTCCTCTTCGATCGCCTTTTCCTTGACCTCTCCATCGCCATTGGCAGTGCCATTTTCATGGCTCTCGTCCTAAACCGACACGTCAGCGTTGAACTCTCGCAACTGCATCTTCTCCTCTCACCTTGCTCGTCTTTCCTTCATCCTTCTTATTTGCCTTGACCCCATCAAGCGCGTTCTTCTCATTGCTCTTCTCGTTCTTCTTCTGCTTCGGCTCTTCAACATCCTCACCAGCGTTGGCCTCCTCGATCTCTTCCTGCTCCTGAGCCTCCGATTTGCCATTCTGCTTCACTTCCGACTCTTTATCGTTCATGTCCTCATCGAATCCCTCGTCGGCATCGTCAGCAGGCTTGAAGCTTTCGTCGATAGTCTTCTGATCCTTTGATGGCCGCTTCGACTGAGTAGGACTAGTCTGCTCATCCGCTTTGCGCTTGGTGCCATTGCTCGCATGTGGGCTGCTGTCATTCTTAGAGCGTGTGCCAGCCATATTTGATGATTGTGGTTCCGTGAGTCGAAGCTTTAAAAGTCGATGGAAGCTGCGATGATGTGAATGATGAATGCGACAACTCTGAATTGATAGAAGAGATGTCGATGGATAAGAGAGAAGGAAGAGAGAGTTTCAATACTCAATGGTAGTGATGATGATGAAGTAAACGCCTTCCACTGAACGCGTCTCTTGAGGTGATGTCACCATTGCCTAGTTCGCGACGCGTTTGACACGCGCATGCGATTGCCCTTTCAGTTGATGATCCTCACTTAATCTTGAGAGAATTTACTTGATGCAAGTCGGTCTCTGTGACTCGTTCGCTGTGTCGATGGTAGTGGTGTGTGTGGTCATGTTCGCTGATGGCATGCTTCTCCGATGCCAAGCGGCTCACAACTGGAACATTTGACGTCCAAAGCGAAATGCAGATCCCGTACTTGACCTGAGCCGACAATGAATCGCGTTGGGCTTTCGTCAATTCTGATCAGAGCCACTCTGTGCCTCCAATAAATGGGCTTGTGAAATCGATAGACTACTTGCCTAACCTGTACTATACTAAATCTGCATTTCCCACGCTCCCTCCAACCTCTCTGTCCTTTTCCTCCATACCTCTAAGCATCCACAGTGCAAAGACCCAGGAAAATATTGCACAGAGCGCGGGAACTGGTACGATCACACTGATTAATCAAGCAATAGCCCTCCGGACCCGTACAACGCGCGCTAGAATCAGTGCAAGGGCTCCCGCAAGTAGTTGTGTCAGTGCAGATATTGATGCCAAGGTCTACAGTAGCCCGGCAACCACACCCCTTGCGACCAGGACCGCATGCTGCGCCAACATCTCGACACTGATTCCGGTTGGTATATCGGACGCAAGAGCCCGCGGAACAGAATGACTCTTGTTTGCACTGTGTTGTGGAGTTGCATTTAGTTTTTGCTTGTTTGTAGACACGCTGAACGTGGCGAAGGGATCAAAGTGGCAGACTTACTACGTTATTGCACGTGCCACAGTTGTTGTTGTCGTCAGCTAGTCGAGCGCAGCGGCCGTTGCACACCGCAGGAGTTTCCGAGGGACAGAATTCTGTGGAAGTCACAGTCTCGGTGGTCGAAGTCGTGGTAGTAGTGATGGGAGTGGACACTGTCGTCGAGGTCGTCGTTTCGGAAAACGTTGTCGTGGAGGTGACAGTGGACGCCGGGGTAGACAGAACACATGCGCAATAGCTTGATGCACCGGCGGATGCTATGCTTCTGATGATGGAGGAGTAGTTCACCGAGGACGTCGTGGTCTTCGTCGACGTAGTCATCGTAGCTTCCGACTTGCTTCGACAAATCGCGCCGTCGACATCCTTGTCCGATCGGGCAGGATTCTGCGAGCTCTTGAGAGAACAAGACTTGTCGTTCCGGTAATAATTGGCATTGGTGCACTTGGTATCGCGGCTGCGGAGCTGTAGACAGTCCTCGAAGCTGGAGACTTTCTTCGTTGCATACTCTCCGCCAGGTCTGTTAGTACCGCACTCGACCACGCATGTGCTTCCGTTGACACGGCCGGGGGTACACTTCTTCGGCGGAGCATTTCTCGGAGTAGGTCCAGGCCCAGCGTGTCGCTTCCTTTCTTGATAAGGCTCCAAGGTCGTTGTAGTTACAATCGACGTTGATGTAGAAGTGAAAGTAGCGGTAGAGGCAGTGGAAGTTTCCGTACTAATATCAGTAGTTGTGGTGGATACCGTAGTTGTTGTCATGACTGGTGTCGGGGAAAATGAGGAGGAGCAAAATGATTGCACCAACGGATGTGTACCATACGACGTGAAGGACGAATATGGAGCTGCGAGCCATGAGATTGCATCAATGTTTATTCCAGAGGACACGACATACCTTCAGAGCAGTAGGACATCGCAGCTGCAGCGAAAGGCACTAAAGCCCAGCTGATAATGGCGAAGGCTAAGAGTTGCAACATCTTGCGTTGAGAATATGTAGCGAATGGGACGGGTGAAGGTATGATTGAAGAGTTCCTGTAGTGTTCTCTGAGAGCGCCAGTAAAGGAACCCAGCTAAAGTTTAGTATTCTTAATGTACGAACATGCCGTCGGCGTGATCGGCCGGCCTGGATGGCCTGAGCAAGCCACACTGCAGCTCAAGACATCTACCGCTCTGCGGGTGGATCAAAGAAGTGCTCTCACTGGTCATCTGGTGGAATATGTTTCCAATCCTTTGCAGTAGCCTGGCCACCTAGAGGACCTCCCCGACTGGGCCTTTGGAATGTTTGAGAGCAGGAAACTCCCTGTCATGCACCACGACAACTGGCGCTGGGCGCACTCGGCCTTCGACACACGAATGCTGGCAGCCGCTCTTAGTATTGCAGAGAAGGGCCTAACTTCGAAAGCCCTGCTTGGGGTTGGAAAGGATAATAGCTCAATACCGTGATGCGATGGCAGTGCCGAGGCGGAGATGTACAATAGTTGTCCATTGCCGCGACATAGAATTCGCTTCAGGGTTCGTCTGCAGCTTTTCAAAAGACTATGGTTGGCTTCTTTGCGGAGATTCGACGCTTGTGTGGCAGACTTTCGCTAGTTTTGCGCCTTTTCTCCCAAAGGCTGCTCAATGGGGAGGTTAGCAAGAGCTAAGAGGATATTCCGGAGTTCCAGAAGGGTCCAGCCAGCGGCATTTTGTGATTGAGCTGAGAGAAAAAGGCGAAAGTCCGTCTCTGTGACTTGTGCTGATGCTCTTGGTGGTGTTTGTGGTCATGTTCGCTGATGGCATGCTTCTCCAGTGTCGCTAGATCCGAGCTAAGACGGCTTCCTCTTCCATTTGGCATGCAAGGCAGAAGACGATTTCATGTATCTTAATCACATGCAATGTAGCAGTTCCATCAAGTTCAGAGCCTGGGACATGTAATGGCAGCCTGAGAAAAGCAGTAGATATGCACAAGTCGAGTTGTCGAAGTCATGCATAGCACAGCTCTCCCCACATGCTGCAATAGGAAGTACACTAGAACGCCACTTCTCGCACTCGTACACCCTGAAAACTGCTTAACAATCATACTACTTTCGTAGTGCTCTAAGATGTTGCTTACCAATGGCTTCACACAGCGTTGCTTGAAAAGGTCGCAGTGATTTACCTTGCTTGGATGCTTCGACGGTCCTCATCCTGCGCGAGTTGCTGCAGCGTCTCCTTCCATCATGTCCTCATCCCACCCCAGACTCCTCCTCACAGGGACGACAGGCTACGTAGGCGGCACAGTCTTGGACACTTTGTACAAAAGCCATCCAGAATACTCCTTCACCGCCATCTTACGCAATGATCCCCCTTCAGATTTCCACTCCAGGTATCCCAGTGTCAAAATCATCAAAGGTTCCTACGACGACGCCAAGATCTTGCAGTCCGCGGCAAAAGAAGCCGACACCGTTGTCCATAGTGGAAGCAGCGACCACTTGCCAAGTCTTCAAGCCCTCGTCGCTGGTCTCCTCGACGACTCCAAGACACAAAAGAGCCCTAAATTCCTCATCCATCTCAGCGGAACGGGCATCATAGCCGACTGGCGTTCCCCAAATGGAACCCAGGGCAGCTTGAATCCAAAAGTGTGGTCCGACATTTCTGACATCGACAGCATTACCTCTCGCCCCGATGGTGAATTGCATCGTCACACGGACAAGTATCTCCAAGACATTGCTCGGGAGCATGGTGAGAAGCTGAAGATTGCGATCATGTGTCCACCAGATATCTATGGAAAAGGACACGGAACTGGAAGGATTGAAAGTTATCTTGTGCCGGCGTACGCGATGGAAGCAAAGAAGATCGGTGCGGCGTTCTATGGCGGAGAGGGACAAAATTCGAGGAGCTGGGTGCACATCGATGATTTAGCCAAGATTTATTTGAAACTCATCGAAGAAGCTGCCGCAGGTGGAGGGCAGGCAGATTGGGGTGTTGAGGTAAGTCTGAACTACTCCTTTCATTGTTGTGTCCTGGTTGGACTCATTCTGATGTGGCGCATTGCGCACATTTCCAATGAACCAGAGGAACTAATTTCTGATCGACGGATGTGCCAGGGCTATTACTTTGCGGCTTCGCAAGAGCATAACTCGCTCGACTTTGCCAGAGAAGCCGGGAAGATCTTGCAAAAGCACGGTGTACTGGACACTGCTGAGCCGAAGCAAGTGCCGTTCGAACAGATCGATGGCATGCTGAGTGGTTGGGGCTTTCCACATCTCGGAACTTACATGTTCGCTGCAAACTCTCGATCAAAGGCGGATCGCGCAGCAAAGAAGCTAGGCTACCAGCCGACTGCTCCGGGCCTGTTGGAGACACTGGAGAGCGATTTCGTGGCTTGCTTGTAGTTGACGATGATGATGAAGTCATAGTAGGCAGAAGGAGGCTCCAGCGGGCTGGGACGGACTGCCCACACAGGGGTGTTGCTTGTACAGTTCCAGTCGTCGTCCAAGAAATCCTGACGTCCAGATGGAAGTAGACCTGGTGTATGCATTGTTCCTGCAGCCATGTTCTTACACAATTATGTCATTTGCTGCATCTTTGTCAGAGTCGATGTTGTGATGTTCAGCTCGGGTTCTCTTCCATCTGAGCATCAGGATTGGGCTCCTCCGCTGTCGGTGTTGGACCCGCTCCCTCTGCGTCGTCTTCCATGATAGTGTCCTCATCCGCCCCAAGTGAAGTCTCGTTGGTGGAAGGCTGTTTGGTTTTCCGCCGACTCCTTGTCGTTGCCAGCGAGCCCGGAGCCGAGCCCCCGAATCCGACACGAGCGCCAATCTGCTCTCTGCTTTGTCTGCCTGCTGCCAAGTGCGCGGGATCTGGGACTATACCTCGCTCTGCGGCTGTCAAACGCTTCCTCCGTTTGCGAGGACGTTCTGCAGTCGCGTCTTCCTCGTCTTTCTTTCGAGCGGCTTCTTCGTCGAAAGCACGTTTTCGAAGTTCATCCTTGTTCTTCGGATCAGGGTGGATTCGGATGCTGTACATTGGCACTCGATCGGTTTCTCCTCGCTTCAGCTTGATTTGTGATAGGCGCTCCAGGAATGATGCTTGAGCTTCTGCTGTAGAATTCTTGCAAAGTTCTCGTGGGATGACCAAGGGTTGCGAAGGATCATTCGATAATGGCACCGGTGCATCTTCTTGCTGACCATCGCCATCGTTGCTTTGCGCATCGGCTGCATCACTTTCGGGGACAGTGCTCTGTGCCCTGCCATTCGCGTTGAAGTTTTTCTGTGTCAGCGTGACAGGTTTGCCAATGAGTCTGGTTTGTGACAGTCCCACCACGTCCAGAACGGTGCCCGCGCGACGTGGCTGTGTTGTCGCGCCCGCCTGAGCGATGTGGAACTGCGTCCCCAGGTCGGTGCTCCAGTAGCAACTGTAGACTCCATCGTCAAACTTGACGAGAGGATTTCGTGTCTGCAAATCAAGGATCTGAAGTTTGCTTTGTGGTCTCGAGTTCACAGGCCGCTGCTTCGAGCTGCCATCCCCTTCTTCGGCATTCTCATTCTGTGCGTCACCATTGCTTTGTCCAGATTTGGATATCCCGTGATTCTGAGCAGCTGAGTCGTACTTGCGCGCTAGAGCATCGGGCACATGTGTGGTCAAGTCCAAGGTGAAATACAGCTTCTCGGTTTCGGTGGTGTCATACTCGTATTCCCATTCGCTTGTGTCTTCCTCACACTGGATGGCAGGCACCTGTGCGGTGTCCGCCTGATGCTGGGGCTGGCCCATGTGCGAGGGATTGGGGTGGATTAGTGACCGGAACGTGCGAGGGTTGCAAGACCTCGCTCGCTATCACGCGTCGCCGCCGCTACACTCTTGGCGCTTTTGGTGAGAAGTAAAGAATAGCATCCGCGACACCCGATCGAGACGCAGCTGTTACTGAGGCCGCGTTATTGTCGATGGATCTCGCGGCATGGCAAACACGGCAGCGGTGATTGGGCCTGAGGCGCAGGGCGGGATCTGCATCTGAGAGACGGGAGCGGCCGGTGGTGCAAAGTTTCCATTGCTTCTCGGCGGGCGGTCGGGCTGACACCTGCATCGCCATCGCTGTCACGAGGATCCGCCATGCTCCCATCCATTGCGTGTTGGCGTCGGCAGAGGTGTCGATTGGCGATGGCCGGCATCGCTGCATCTGCCCATCTGGCATACGGTTTGTGGCGGACAAAGCTGCCGCAGCGTACATAACCGCGCAACAATGAACAGACACTGCAACAGAACCCTCTTCCCGCATCGCTGCTGTGCAACGTCGCCTCGTGCAGCACCACCCCGGCGCCCAAGCAGTCAGAAGTGGGTCGGCAACGGCGATAGTGCAGCGTTGTCGCTGACCAAGGCAGAGGCAGAACGCTGAGCATAACTTCTCACGCCGGGCGGATCCTGGTTGAGCTCCGGAACGTACGACAGCACAGCGCGCACGCCGGCAACTCGACGTCACGAGGCTCACCACCAGTGCTTCTGTGTTCTTAATTCCTTCCGCGACGCTCCTAGCGACACCAACCACCGCTACTGCGTCTGCTACTCTTCTTTTGTCCACGTTCCCCATCGCCTTGCATTGCTTCCGCTTGCTGGACCCAGGCGCACTTTCGGCGCTTGACTGAACGATCGCTCCCGGCTTCCGTCTACCCAGCGGCCATCGTATCATCACCTGCACCTCCCATCGCAGACGCCCTCCGATCTCTTCACACCGACACACCACACGCCACCCTGGCCCGCCCATTGTCTCCTCTGCAGCCTTCCACCGCATCCCATCTCCTGTGCATCCACCGCACCACCCTCGCCGACAAAGACGAGGCCGTTCCTGAGGGCATTGCGCCATACCCCGCCACAGCCGACTATCTATGATTCGATAAGACCCGATACCGCGGTTGCGATTAAGCACTTCTCTTTCCCTCACCCGCACATCCCACCATGCCCGTGAAGCGGCCGTCGGGGCGAAGATGCTTTGGCTGGTTCATCGCCGTCGCCCTCATCTATCTCCTCTTCTGTCTGCTCGGCGTGCAGATCGACAAGACCAACAGCGACGTCGACCTGATCGAGAGCGCACAATGGGTCAAGACAGGCAAGAGCTGGCTCGACCGCCAGGCCTGTCGCTGGATAGGTCTCTGCGGCACCATGCATCTCCTCAAGCAGAGTGCCTGGACGTCGTCAAATATCCGCGACGCACTCCCTCCACCGCACGATGACCCGTCGCAATGGTGGACGTCGGGCGTCGAGAATCCCGACTCGTGGTCAAAAGAGGAAAGATCACGGCGTGAGATACCACAGTATGTCCTCGACCATGCACCCTATGTGCATCTCTTTTCGGGCGAGCAGTTCTGGCCCTGCGATATTGGCGAGCATTTGACGCACACTACGACATATTTAAATTACACCAAAGTGGAAGGTGTACTGGAGGAACGCAACCTCACGAACCTCAACGAACTTAATGACTACGAGAGTGGAGAGCATAGCAGGTACATGTATCTGCAAAGTAATGATAACCCGGAGGAGAAGCCCGAATGGTTGGTAGGCGCGAAGAACATCCCCAAACTGCCCGTGCCCTTGGACGATGAACCACCCCGGGACGATGCTCCACCAGATCTTGACGATCTCAAAGATTATGACCTGGAGTCACTGAAACAGCAAGCGCTGGACGACGCTTACAAATCATCGGCAACCTCGCCATCCGCGGAAGAACTTCCCACTGGCCTGTCGTCGAGTCCCGATGGACGATGTGGAGGGAGCAGTGGTTTCACCTGCAAAGGCAGTCGCGCGGGTAGGTGCTGCTCCATCTACGGGTGGTGTGGCAATTCTGAAGAATATTGCGGAGATCCTTGCGACCCACTTGCCGGAGACTGCTACGACCCGTACAATCCACCACGAGGCCCGCATGTGGATCTGCGTAAACGCAGCAGCACACTGGACCTGAACGGCGACAAGCACAAACCTCAGCCTGGGGGCAAGAGTTCAGCGCCCGCCATTCTCATTGTTGTGCCCAAAGAAAATGGAATCGTTGATGCATTCTGGTTCTTCTTCTACTCGTTCAACCTCGGGCAGACCGTGTTGAACATCCGCTTCGGCAACCATGTTGGCGACTGGGAGCATACGTGTGTTCGCTTCAGGAACGGCAAGCCCATTGAAGTATTCTTGTCCGAGCATAACTTTGGTCAAGCATTCACGTGGAAAGCGATGGAGAAGTACATCCCAAGCCATGACGGTTCAGGTACCATGATCGGCAGCTGGAGTAATGAGACTGCCGGACGTATGGCCAAGCGACCTGTCGTCTACAGCGCCATCGGTTCCCATGCCATGTACGGCACACCTGGCCTCCATCCATATATCATTCCTTTCGGGCTGTTGCATGACGAGACTGACCGAGGGCCGCTATGGGACCCTGCCAAAAACTTCCAAGCCTACACCTACGATCCCAAGAATAGGACTATGCGCGCATCGACAATGAACCCCACATCACCTGTTGGCTGGCTGCACTACGCCGGCCACTGGGGCGACAAATATTACGAACTCTCCGATCCTCGACAATACCGCTTCGCCGGCCAATACCACTATGTCAACGGCCCCACAGGACCCAAGTTCAAGAACCTCGGACGAAGCAGAGTCTGTCAGCGGCGCGGCAAGTGCGATGTTCGACATTGGCTTGGAGGCAGCAAACTGGCGCTCGGGAATCCAGAAGAAGATGTCGAAGACGGCACTTTGCCAGGCGGAAACCAAACGGACGATTCTTCCGCCTCGGTGGCTCTACCCTCATCCGCCAGGCAAGATGACAGTTCGTACAGCGAGGTCATGTACGACGAAGGCAAAGAGGAGTTTTCTATGTGGACACGATAGAAGAGAGGGATGGCGTTCCGGAAGACTGGGGTGAATTTTTTTATTGTTGTTCACTATGACCTTTTGGAGTCATTTTGCGCGCCTTACTGTTTCTGAACGACGTATGGAAGCGATGCGCGACGATACCCTGTGCTTTTGTTCATCTTGCTTTTATGGGGGTATGGGCTGATGGGGATATACGGCTACTACAGCTTACTACAGATGATACAGATGGATATCAATGAACTGAGGAAGAAGACTTGATAGACTCTAGGAAGAGACGACCTTTGAATGAATGTGAAGAATTTTGGCTCTTGAGAGAGCCTGTTAAATTACACTGCTAGTCTCTTCTGTCTGTTTGCTTTGAGCTACACTTTTCTCGTCACTTATTGTAACTTCACTGTACAGTGATGTTGTTTGAGATGTTGTCATTGCGCAGCGACTCAGGTGTAAAGTAGCATTCGGACTGGGATGTTCCTTTAATGTTGCATGAAGATCTGAGACGTTGGCGGCGTTTGTGCCTGGATTTGTTGCGGAGCTTATTTCTAGGTTCAGATGAAGAATGGAGCGTGCGGCGGTTGGGCACATGGCAGCATAGAGAGTGACGGACGCGTGGAGCTCGTTTGAGAGAGGATGAGAGTTGGAAAAAGTGTTTTCTCTGCAAGATCAGTTTCAGGTCTTGACAACAGAATTGAATGTCTGGGAGTTTCGTGTTGAGCATAGCGTGAGAGAAAATGATTGTGCGGTGAGTACCCAGGGGCTCAATTCATTTGAGCGTGTACTTCGTGTTCTAGTGTCAGTTAAATACTGGCAGGGGATTCTTCCCATCCTGCTAGAGAAGTGCCAGTGTGTTCGTACGAGGCGGCCAGGACCAGACCATGCGAACATAACGATCCTTGTTCGCAGTGGAGTGCACGACATGGGAGCACATGACCCATTGAGGCTGTACCGTTGAGCGACTTCAAGAATCTTATGTATAGCATTTGTCTGGTGTCGGGCCTCAACGCCTGCATTCGACTCCTCAGAAGCCCTTCCATGTGTCGTATACATCTTTTGACTCTTCTTATGTGCCACCTGCTACACCAGTGAGCCCACCATCCGATACCTCTTCGTCTTCAACTCCGCGTTTTCAGCATCGCGAACCAAGATGGCTCACGCCAACCGCAGGATGCCACTCTGTGTGCTCAAAGGTTCCCGGCATCCTTGAGGCCCTTCCATAGTCGACAGTAGTCCTCTATCTGCTCTTGGTCCGAGTCCATGTCAATGCCAGTTGCAGCTTTTAGTGAATCCCAATCTACCTTCTCGAAGGCCTTGTCCAAAGCTGCGGTCAGGAGTCCACTGTTAGATGCGAGTTTCTGCCAGCACGACTCGTGTCTACGGATGGCGTCCAGATTTCTGGCTGTCACAGCAGTAAGGTGCTCGATAATCGAAGTGTCAATTGTTCCAGATGCCTGCCGGTATATGTACGCCCCAGCATCCACGATCTTGCTCACTCTTAGCGGACAACGTATATAAGTGATGATCGAACGCTGTGTGATGACGCGCAGCCCTGGCAGATCGTACTAGGTGCTATCAGCAATTGCCGCGCGGTACCGCCACATGGGGCTATCATACCTTGTCTGAGGCTACGTGCAAGTCAACGCACTCGCGTAGGTGATCGATGTTCTTGGCAGCAGCATGTTCGACAGTCGCCTGGCCAACGGGAAAGCCATAGACGAATTTCAGAATTCCATCGACCGTCTCAGCGCTTTCAGGCAGCTTCACCACGCCAGTGTGGGCTTCTTGAAAGTCTCGAGTTAAGGCTGCCTCGAAGAACGGGCAAGCAGGACAGACGATGTTCTTGTGTACGCGGAAGTCTCTGGTGGCGGTGGAGATGGTGAAGTCCGACCATTCGCCGGATTCGTAGATATTTCACGGTTCGTTAGCTAATGCGATATTTAAGACTTGGGTTCCATACCGCTTGAGCGTGCCTCCGGTAGATCTGTCGGGCGAAGCCATCTTGGGGTCGGACGAGGAATGGCAGGGCGAAGAAGGGCAGACTGGAGAGGCAAGCGCACCAAGAAGTGTTGTTCGAGAGTGGAAGTCGAATTATTGGCCTTCTAAATAAAGTGCGGCAGCACGCTAGAATCTGAAGCCATGTGACAAACAAGTCTCGGCGCAGCAAGTGAAGATTGGAGTCGTGCTACCGTCAGTCTCACTTCGCAGTCTGCTCACAACACGACAACGGGCCAAGACATGCAGGAGGAACAGACATCCTGCAAGCCCTGTCTCAGCAATCTCTGTGCCATCCGTTCAGTTCGATGGTCTTGTAGCTCGAAGTCGATCGTAAGGTACATTTTCGAGCTGTAGGTGCATGGCCGCATACACTTCACATTTCACGCGTGCGCCACAATGACGAACATGAAGCTGTGTCCCTGTAGTCAGCAGTTTCTCGCCGTACAATATGGCTCAGCGGTCAACGGAGGTCACGACACAACCACCTCTGGTCTCGCATCGCCTTCTCAGAACTCTTGCACACAGCCTAGGCTATCCCTCTCAATCTCATTACTTCCTTCTTATACTCATCCGGGCCGACTTGACTATCCGCACCTCTCTTCTCCCGCTGTGTCTCACTGAGGCCAAAGCCGTGCATATCCCCCAATTCTTCCTTCGTGAATCCCATCTCCCTGTTTGGCGGCCTCTCGCTGTTAGCGATGGACCGATCCACAGCTTCGTTGAAGTGCTCGTCATGTTCCTCAGCCAGTTGGAGGAGATAGTTGATGTCCTTCCAGGTCTCGTAGCGCAGGTCCCCAAGTGTGAGGTTGGTTATTCTGCGATCGACTCTTGGTGCCGGTGGAGATGCGCTCTTTGACTCCTTCTCGACCACATCCTTGGCCTCGGTGCCAGGGGTCGACTGCTCGGTGGTCATCGCATCGTAGACTTTCCGCATGACGTCTTCAGTGGTATTTAGTGCGCCTTCGGCGGGCAGGAGTCTCAACGGAAGTCTCTTGCCGCTATAATCCTGCACTACAGAACCATCTCTCGATACAGCTTCAAGCACAGCAATATCGGCGGCCAGCTTCTGAAGGCCATCGTGCAATTCCTCGAAATTGACGTTCGCATCACTCGCAGTGTCTTGAACATCTTCAGGCTCCTGTGCTTTCGCGATAGCATACTCGATAGAACTGTGCTGATAATGTGGAATGAGCGCCTTTAGCTTGTTGAATTGTAGCTCAGCGAAGGAGAATTGCCTAGTTGTTTTGACTGCTTTGCTGAGGACGAAGAAATCAGTCGGGTCTGGTGCTTCACCTTTCAATTGTCTTGCCTCAACGATTTGCGTCCAGAACTCCTCTACCAAGTTCTTGTTATTCCAGAGGCCTGCAACGGAAAGCAAAGACCGCCGTGTCACGTCAGTTGGTTCCAACTTCAACGTTTGAAAGTCGTCGAGGACAATCTTCAACGTCTCAGTGGACTGGCCGTGGCCGGCAATATTGACTATAATAGAATTGAAAGCCGCTGTTGATGGCAATGCACCAAAGCGAGCGAATGTCTCCATCATTCCACGGATCGACAGAAGCACCACGTCCACCAGCTTCTTGCGCTCAACCCCTTCCATCTTGTCGATGCCCGGCAGCCGAAACAAGAGGGTCGTGGCGATGATGAGCTCACTCAGGATATTCGGCAGCGCTTTGCCAGTAACTCCGACGTGAAGGTACACGGTCGCCAGCATTGCGCGTAGTATGGCAATGCGATCTCGGATAGACGTGTCTTCGGGTGTCATCGTTCGTAGCCTCGAGACCAGGAGCCGTACATAGGCAAATGGCAGAATCACACCCGCTCGACATGCCATAGCGAAAACTGTATATGCTTCGGAATTCGGTCGCTCTTCCAGGAAAGGCTTGATAAAACGTGGACTCACATGAGTTGGATACACTCGAAAGGCGGTGTCTAGAGCAAGGTATGCCTGGCGAGAATCGCCGCGTAAAAGACGCTGGGTAGTGATTTCTTGGAGCAGGTCAAGAGGAAGTCTGAGATCCATGGTCGCTTCACGATCTGGAAGTATAGCGTTTGGCGACAAATGATATGCATTGAAGGTGCCTGGATAGCGAGCAAGAGCTCTACTGTACAAAGATTCGAGTTCTTGTAGCGGAAGCCCATGGCTACCGAGTAATTTGATCGCCACAGTGTAAGTCTCATAGCCATTGTGCTGATCGTCCTGGGTCTCCAACCAACTCCAGAATTTCACGCCAGACTGTATGTGACCTGACTCTAGGAAGAGCAAAAGCAGATACGAATGTGCCGAACGTGAGGGCACGATATTGCCCTGCCGAATATCTTTGGCCAGTGTTTCGGCAAACGACACCATTTCTTGCTTCTTATCCGCGCTTTGCTCATCCGTCGGTCTCTGGGCTTCGGCCCTCCAGGCACGAAGCGTGCATAGTGCAATGGATTTGAAATCGCCCTGAATCAACGGCCTCTTCTCAGGCAGTTCGTTGTAGAGGCGAAACACGGCAGGTATATCGTTTGCCTGGACAGCGTCCAGGAGATCTTGCCGTACAGCCAACGCCTTCAACTCAACCGTCTGCACTGGGCTTGATCTCCTCCCCTCCCATCTTTCTCGTTTGCGCTGCTGCGCATCAGAAATATTCGCGTCTGTCTCCACTGCATTCCGCCTTTCTCGCGCACGCTCTCTTCTATTCTCTGTCTCTGCTCTTAACCTCGCCTGGGCTATGGGATTCCAGCGAAGTTTTTGTTCTCGTCCATTCCGATTAGCAGCGCTGAAGTGCCTCAGCTTTTGCTCGCCATGGGTCAATTGAAAGGTTCTCAGCCAATTTCGATGGATTTGCAGCTCAAGTTGTCCCCTTCGCAGCTGGAATGAAAGCATTTAGTCGGATGCAGTCGCGTGTGAACACCGCGGGATTGAGACTTTCTGGGAGCGCGTCTTGTTGGCCTGAGGCAAACATAGCGACTTCAACCACCAGCTGTTCAATGCCGACGAGCACCACGTTCTGCCTCACGATACAGACGACAATATTTCCATTTTCGACAGCAAACTGAACTCGCCAACATGTCGCCCAATATGTCGCTGTTTAGCGTCAACGCAATCCTCGTGCTCTCGACCGACGACTCGTCCCGCATTCTGGCGAAATACTACAGCCCACCGCACATCCCCTCCAACGCTCAGGGCAACAATTACCCCGGCGCACAACCATACCAGACGCTCAAAGATCAGAAAGCATTCGAGAAAGGGTTGCTGGAGAAGACGGCGAAGCAGACTAGCGATGTCATCCTCTACGACAACCGAGTGGTGGTATTCAAGAATGAGGCAGATGTAATGCTGTACGTTGTGGGAGGCAGCGACGAGAACGAGATTATGCTGTACAATGTGGTGCTGGCATTGCGGGACAGCTTGAACATTCTGTTGAAGTAAGTCATGATATGAGATCTTCTGCCAATCACTACTGACCCACCGCTGCAGAAACTCCGTGGACAAGCGCACATTGATCGAGAACTACGACCTTGCTTCCCTTGCGATCGACGAGATTGTAGACGACGGTATCATCCTCGAAACTGATCCTGTCATCATTGCCAGCCGAGTCAGCAGACCGCCAGTCCAGGATATTCCAAACATGCAAGGAATCGATCTTTCAGAAGAGGGGTTGCTCAAGATATATCAATTTGGCAAGCAAAAGCTGGGGGAGAGGTTACGACAAGGATTGTGAGAGGATATTTGCGGGCATCTGCGGGCCTTCAAGCCATAGCGATGGAGTTTTGGAGTTCGGGGTTGGCCAAAGGGAAGGGGAATCGTGCTGAATGAAGAACCCCAGAATTGCAGATTCGTGTGATCCAAGAAGACTGGTATGGTATGAGCACTACAAATGGGGTAAAGACCTCACCGCAAACACTGCCGAGAACGCCTTTCGCGAGTACATCAGCTTGATCGAATCAGAATATGAGCTCGAGGGCGTCTGCCTCTGCCTTTACTTCCACCTTCAGTAGAGGTGACTCTCGTCCGGCAGAGGCAGAGGCAGAGGCACAAAGCCCTGTCCCGAGGCACAAACCATGACCGAGACGCCTGCCAGCCTGCTCGATGGCCAGTCAAATAGTGGTGCCAACGCGGTCGCAAAAGTGGCAGCCGAAGGCAAAGGGTCTGAGAAGGAGATTGTACTGGGCAAGTATCACCCAAAGCACTCGCATAAAGTCTTCTCATGTTTCCCAAATTCCCAGAGGCGCTGAGCTAACTGGGTGGGCTTTGGTCGAAATTTTGTTTTAGCAGACAGTTCGAGACATCGCTGCCGTCCGCCGACACCTTTGGGTCAGTGAGTGACTGTTAAACAAGTTCACTCGATCATGAGAGATAGCTCGGTTCGTCTACTTCATGTGTGATCACATGTCGCTGCTTCGCATAACCGTGGCTGTCTCTGAATGCAACTACCTCTGGGTGCAAACGCAGGTCGCTAAGCTAATCATCAAAGCTTATCATGGATCGAGAGCCAATCTAGTTAGGCGCTTGCACTCAGAGGTCGTTGCATTCAGAGGTATTCACGGTTAGTCATGCTCGAGGCATTGCTCGTCCTGGGTTTATCCGAATTGGCCGATGCCAAGATCACTTCGTACCCGGAGCACGTGGCAGCTCGACATCGTGAATGTCTTCCTCCATCCCTGCCAACAGCTCCGCACAGGATCGCTCCGACCCCTGAGAAGCCTGTTGATGGCGAGTCGGAAGACTGCTACAAATGCCATCTCTGTAGTCCGAAGTCGTGCAAAGACACAATCCTGCGCCTTCGCGACGGCCTCTCTCTTCCAATTCCACAGGACGTGCTGCATCGGAGCCGTTCAACAATCACGAAGCGCTGTGAGAGGGCGCAGACTGCTAGGTAAATCTGCAAACTGTAGATTTGAGCCATCTGAGGCCATGGCGAGGTCCGCTCCTCCCCATTGCTCTGATCAAGCCGTGGAGCGAACATACGAGGTACGCGTATTCACTCACCGGACAAAGTTTTGTGCTCACAGAGCAGTATAGGGTGCTCTGGGAGTCATTTCCAGTCGCAAAAGACATGCAAGACCGCAAGCCTCCAACACGACAATTGCATCGCCCACAGTGATCGGAAAACCGCAGGACACGCCCGACCTCAGAGGAACTCCGAGCATTGTAGGCATGTCTGAATGGCTGCAAATGCTTGGCCATAGTGTATGTCCGACATGGTGCCGACCCAGAAATTGTCAGCTCATACTTCGTGGAACAGGACGAAGATATCAATTCCTTGAACATAATCCATGTGGCTGGCACGAAAGGCAAAGGAAGTACGTGTGCATTTACCGAATGCATTCTCCGATCGCACGGCACTCGCACAGGCTTTCCAAAGAAAACTGGTCTTTACACCTCTCCGCATTTGATGAAACCTGAGGAGCGGATACGCATCAACTCCGAGCCACTAGCACCAGCAGTCCTCGCCAAATACTTCTTCGAGGTGTACGACTTGCTCCCCCAACTTGCGACAGAGTACGATCCACAAAAGTCGCCCATCGATCGAGGGCCACGACTGCTTCAACTCTGGGCGTTACTCGCTTTCCACGTCTTTATTCGGGAAAAGGTTGATGTCACCATTCTCGAGACTCATAACGGCGGCGAATACGATGCTACAAATGTTATCAAGAACCCTTTAGTGACAGCTGTCACGACACTCGGAATGGACCACATCGATATGCTGGGCCCTACTATTGAGAACATTGCCTGGCACAAGTCCGGAATCTACAAGGCCGGAGCGGTGGCTCTGTCGACCATGCAGGATCCCGAGCCTGCCGCGGTTCTGGAGGAAAGGGCTACCGCAAAAGGTCTGCAGATCACATTCGTGGGCATTGATGATGTTCGCTTACCGAGAGACTCGCTCAAACTGGAGCCTTCTGTTCAAAGAAAGAATGCATCTTTGGCGGTTGCAATATCCGAACAATTTCTGGGGAAAAGCTTGGGCGGTGGCCGATCAGAGGGAGAGCTGACTGGCAGCGACATTGCCGCTGGCGTTGAGCAGTTTGCGTGGCCTGGTCGCTTCCAGATCGTTCGTGATGCTGACAGCGCATGGTTCCTGGACTCTGCGCATAACAACATGAGTGTGGCCATTGCAGCACAGTGGTTCGCAGACGCTGGTCACAGGATGCAGCAAAGTGACGCCGACCCTGTACGCATCCTGATATTCAGCCACATCAATGAGCTTCGCGATACGGCCGCACTATTGGAGAACCTCGCGGTCGCGCTGAGAGACTCGAATGCGTCTATCAGCCATGTCATATTCAGCACCTATGCCGAGTCACAGGAGCCAACGAGCAGGACGACCATCAAGGATTCTGGCCTGTTTCACGAAGTATGGACTAAGATGCTGCCAGATACACAAATCTGGGACGAGCCCTACATTCAAAAAGCAATGGAACGCGCAAAGGTACTGGGCAAGCAGGATGGCAGAGGGATGCAGACACTCATTACCGGCAGTCAGCATTTGGTCGGTCCAGCGTTACGTGTGCTTCAATCAGGTGGCGCTGAGACATGATGGACGCCGGCCCCGTCTACTTGCAAATAACAAATCAGGGACTGTGGAATATTCACACTTTGCTAATTCTCCACGCGAGCTCGATTCCGCGCCTGCAACGCTTATCCCGGGTACGCTCGACACAACGGAGATACTAGGAGCGCAGAAATCCGAATATATTGATGAAGGATGTGGAGCCTAAAGTCTAGGTCTCTGTTCTGCATTCCGGCGGTCTTCAATTGCTCGATCACACTGTTGCCCGACCTGAACGACATGAGTCATCTCGATGGTACTGGAAATTCTAATCTGCAATTGCGCTTCGCCCAATCTCTGTTCCGAACCAGGCAAGAAAGCAGATCTGGTAGCTGCTCGAGATTTCAGGGCCGTCTGCCAGTCTCATCGCTTCTCCAGAATTCACTAGCGTGCAATCCTTGACCGATCTGGAAGACTGGCAGCTGGAGTGGTTCCTCAAGAATGGAGTTGAGCGGCCTCGCCAAGAGTCTGCACCGCCGCTTGCTTCGAAGCCCGGGTGAGATCAAAGCTTGACGACTTACCGGTCAACTTATGATCCTGCTTCATTTCGGACTCGTGCTCGACCGATAATTTCCGACAATGCGACGTCTCCGTCGACGCACATCCGCAGTGACGGTAAACCGACCTCCAAAGGCTTGGACAAGGGCGCCCGAGGCGCCCGCCTGCTGTGTGGACCTGCAGCCGGCAATAGGTAAGGTACATGGACCCACAAAGATTGATGTCCAATACGAACGACCACAGATACGTGAAAGCTAGGCATCCCGTCCGCTCTGCCATATATAAGCACGTAATCGCTGGATTAGTACTACGGTGGGTGACCACGTGGGAATCCCCAGTGTTGTTCGTTTTGTCTTTTGCTCGTCCGTGGTACGGTGTGATGCTCGAGGGCTGCTTCCATTCTTTTTGCGTGCCTGTAACCGGCACCTGCTGGGGAAGGATACCGGATGAGTCATGTCAGGAGCACTGGATGCCTACAATTACCAAAGGCAATCGCGATCAACTGAACTTCGTGCCACACTGTCTCGCAGGACCGGTCGCAACGCGACGCCATTTTTGTTGCCAGCGCACACGAACCTTTTTCCCGCCCACAATGGCTACCGATACGCATCAGTAGGTGAGTTGCAATGGTAAGGCAAGCTGTATTCTGACTTCAGATGAACAGAGATCGTATGCCGTCGGCGACATCATCCGTCTGCACACCGACTCACTTGACAACGCTCCTCGCACCATTCAAGCCAAGATCATACAGCTACACCAACCTTTTACGCTGTCCTGCGTAGCTACGGTCGAGATCAATGCCAACGACTTGGACATCACAGACTAGGCCATCGGACCTGCCAAAGCGATACTAAAGCTCTACGACCGCCGCTTTGCAAGTCAACTTCGTAAAGATGAGAAGTGCGAGCCCTGGACCGAGGCCACAGAAGACGCATATGTCAGCACAGTCAGGAGTGGAGAAGCAGCCGAGTTCGTTCGGAGATTGAACGACGAGAGCATCGACTTCAGAGAACCCGAAGAAGGCTGGTCCACAGCAGAAAACGAAGCATATCTACAAAATATGTGCTCCGATTATTTCTCCGACGAGACCAAAGCCTACGACGTCATGAAATCACTTCAAGGCAAGCAGATACCAAGACTATACTCTGCAGTCTCTCTGCCTCTGGAACGCAGAAATTTCGGCGAGTCTTTCGACCAGGACACCGACCTTTTGTGTATTCCCGGGATCCTGCTCGAATACATCCCTGGTCCAACGCTCTCAACTATGACGGACGTCATTCCTCGGCAAAGCTGGCAGGGCATCGTGGAGCAAGCTGTACAAAACGTGCGCGCTTACTCAAGCCTGGGGTTCTTGAACAGAGATGTACGACCCTCGAACTTTGTGGTCAACGAACAAGTTCCCGATGGGCACGAGCGGAGGGTTGTTATGAATGACTTCGCGGTGTGTGAGTTCAGGGAGGACGATCAATCTGACGACGAATGGGGCCGAATGAAGTGGAGTGAGGATGAAGAAAATGCTGTCGGGTGCGTGATGCAAATGAAATTGGAAAGAGTGGGATTTGATCTGGAGTATGAGCGGTCGTCACAATGGCACATGTATGCCATGGGGGAAGACGACGAGTATTGATAGTCCGGCTTATCGTGCAGTGCTATTCGCGAGCTATGCGTTGCGAAAGAGATGACAGGCACTGCTGTAATCTGCATAATCTTCTGACATTAGCCGGCAAATGCTGTCTTGTGAGTGAAAGTACAATACATGCCTGGAAGCAATTGCGTTGCTGAAGTGAGGAAAGCTGGATGTTGGAATTGCATCACGTGTTGCCGCACCAGGCTCGTGTCAAGTCAGCTGGGGAAGGCCCCACTCTGCGCGTGGACCTCCCGCTGTCTCACTTCACAAACGCCTCCACTCTCCCCACTACATCACGGCACATTACAACGCACCGATCGCCCATGATTCTCTGCTCGCAAGCAGTCCCTTGCAAGTCATGCAAGTGTTGTGCGACCGGGTCGGCGGTAATGCCAGTCGTTCTTGCACCCGTACTCACAACATCGCCACCAGACCGGGTGCAATGGTTCAAGAGGACGAAAGCCGAGTACACAAGTGGGTATCATACAGAAGCTTGTCTCAAGATCGAGCCCAGAACCTCAATGGATGATGATGCTGCGTAAGTTACTTCATTAGTTCATTGTGCAGCTACAATGCATGTGATGGCGAACTTGACTTCGCAATGTGCACTTTATCGGCGCTGAGCTGACTGGTGCCCACACGACACAGAATGGCGACATTCAAAGACCTGCGGAGACTTGAGAGAAGATTCCGAGCGCCTGAGAAGGTGTTTAGGACTCGATGTGAGGAATTGAGAACGGTCCCGGCTTCAAAACCGTTTCCCTTCCTGGACCTTCCTCCCGAGGTGCGCTTGTGCATATACGAACATGCACTCCGAGAACCTTTCGTCCAGCGACTTCGCAACTTTGTTACACCAGCACTCGCCCGAGCGTCAAGTCAGCTGCGACAAGAGTCACTTCCAGTCTGGTTCGCGATCAACACTTTCGTGGCAGAGGTCAAATCGACATTTCTGGGCATGTCCTTTTGCTCTTCTCACGGAACGAGAGCTGAATACATCTCTGAGAATGACACTCGCTACCGTCGTCTCGGCAATCTCGATCTGAGTTCCGTTGTGACTGGCCTTCTCGCCACTCGCTCTCCAAAGATGATCAGGCTCAAGAATGTCGACTTCTGTATGCTGAGTGCCGACGAAAAGCGAGATCGCACTGGAAGCGATCGTTTTGCAATGCTTTCGGTAAGTTATGACGTCCCTCATCGTTCCCGCGCAATGCTTTTGAGCAACGTGAGGGCGTCTGACTTTGGCTACCTCTGAATGCAACTACCTTTGAGTGCAAGCACAGGTCGCTAAGCCAATTATGAAAGCTTATCATGGATCGAGAGCCATCCCGGTGAGGCGCTTGTACTCTGAGGAAGTTGCACTCAGAGGTAGCCACGGTCACTTGTCCTTGTTGCGTTACGCTGGATCACATCAATATGATGCTGACCTTGAGCCTCCTTAGGTACGAGATGGCCTTCCAGTGCGCATCACCACGCACGTCGGAGGCGGAAAAAGCCCTGAATACAGCAAACATGTACAGCACGTTTTCGACGCGGCCCGGTCGTTCCTCGAACATCTGGTATCGGATCCGGAGTACCAGGGTCTGTATATGCTGCAGCTCAAAGACGTTGCCGCGGCTTTCAGAGTGAAGCCACCTCTCCTCGGGAGTCCGGCTGAAGAAGTGCAGCCAGCCGCGGCGCTTCTACCAACCAGCCAGGACGCTAAGCCTACGAATTGAGCTCTCAGTACCTCTGGCGAGAACGGTGCGGATCGGAGACCGTTGTCCCCAGTGAGGCCAGTGAAGAAAGGCACCTCCAGAAAGCCACTGTCACTCAGCGACGATTTCGAACTGCCGCATGCCGAGACATACTTCTCATAGGAATCTTTCATCCTAGCCACAAATGACGACTATCAGCAGCGAAGATTTCGCTTGCTTTGTTGGAGCAAGATCTTCAGTTTGTGCGATGCGTTGGAACCAGCTGAGTAGAGCACTTCTCAGATGAGTCGCTGGACTTCCTCGCGCATCGATTTCTCTACATCACAATACTCTGAATACTGGGTATTCGTCTCCTTCTTCGAGCGGGATGATGTTGAAACTGATGTACGAATCAATGACCTCAGGCTCCAGTGCAGCAAACGCAAGGGCAGCATTCTTCTGCCTCGTGCTAACCCGAAAGCTCCCCTTCGGAAGCGAGATCTCCTTCATGGTAGAATTCGTAGTCACTCTGACTGGTATTGCGCCCTCATAGTACGATACCGGCTCTACGAACTTCGAAGTCTCTATCGTCAGAGACTCAACAGTTCCGTGATATGCATCCGATAGTGTCTCAATCTCCAGCCCGGATATTCGCAGCTTCTCAGCAAGTTCAGCCCATGGTCGAGGAATAAGATAAGCTTCGGGTCTTGGCCGTGTGAGATTCGCCTGCGTAGGCGTAGTTGAAGAGAAGTCGATCAAGACTTCGGTGAAGTCTCCGCTATCGAGCTCTATGAAGGTCCAATTGCGTTGTGTTTTCACTGCATGGTCTGTGAGCACAATTTGCTCCTTGCTTTGGACGAAGTCTTCCAGGCTCTTCGTGATCAATTTCAGAACTTCCGAGGCGTGGTCTGCAGTGGTCTGCACGATGCTCTCCAGCATGGTCAGTCCGCTGTAGGCGCGCCGCGCGAACTCCTGGTCAGCGATACCGATTCCTCGTGTTTCGCAGAGGAAAGAAATTGCCTGTGGCAAGTACGGAGCCAGTCAGTGAATGTGTCGGTTATCGTACACTTCCTGGGCTGTTGCTTACCTGAGTCAGTCCCATCGCATTACGCCCAATCTTTGCATCACTTTCAGCCTCCACAAATGATATCGTTTCGTTAGGTTTCCGACCCGGCCCTATGGCAGCATACGGCTCCCATCTCAGGCCATTAGCTTCGAGACGCGCCGCTATGGCTCGCGCGTAGAGCTTCTCAGATAAGTCGCGTATGTCAGGATGGATGTTAAGATTCTTAGCCGCACTGAATCTGGCGTCTGCTTGCGGGACGTAGACTTCTCCATGGGAAAGTAATTGCAATCTCGCAGAGTACTCGTGCAGATCAACGGCGACGTGTGGATCAAATTTGCTGAAAGTCTTTTTGATATCTCGGGTTTGCTGCCTGGCGAGCTTGATGTGATCGCGGTTGGGATCGAAGTTCGAAGCCAGCAGTCGTTGGAAATAAGCCTCGCCGTCTGGATTGTATCTTGGCAGCAGGAGTAAGTCTACCTTTTCCAAGATAGAGGCAGCCCAAGTCTGATTCGAGTCCATTTTACCCAGCAGTGCAAGCACAGCCTGATCTCCGGCGGGCTCGTCCCCGTGCACGCCACCCTGGATCCAGATCCGAGCTCTATCGGCCGAGTAATGGGGATGGGGATCTTGAGAGACATAGACGAAATCGATCGACCTCCCTTCCTCAGAAAGATAGTCGGCCGGTTGCCAGTGAAACCAGTCATTTCTTTCATTTAGTAAGGACAAGAAGTCGGCCAATGTTCCATCGCTTGTAGGTCCCGCAGTGCCATTCTCGAAACCACGTTGGACGCTTCGTTCGTCCAAGAAGGCTGGGGAGAATAGTTTTACTCCAGGATCCAGAAAGTTCGCCTCCACTTGTGGCTCGTCCTTTCGAACGGGGGCATGATTGTTGCCATATCGGGTCGCTTGAGTGTGGTCGAAGATAGCCAGCAGGAAGGGCAACAATTTGTACGCCATGGCAACGCCACAGAGCCCAAGGCCCAGCGTAAGTCTGCGAGACGCTCTTCGGGATCGATGTATGGCCCAACGAGGTTTTGATGCTGATGTCGTTGAGGACGACATAAGTTCATCGCCGAGGACCTGGCTTTCCACAACATATGTAGGTTGGTGTTGAGAGGCGCGTGCTTGAGACCATCGGGACAACCGGCATCCGGAATTACTCTCCACGCCAACCTTGTACGAGCAGGCTTTCCTTGTGCGGCCGCTCCCACGTGAAGCAGATAGATAGCAATGTCTAGAAGATAGCTGATAGCTTTCGATGAGCATCCAATTGCAATGTTATTGCTATTCGGTGACGAGTCCGAGCTGTGGTATATTGAGGCATACTGTTGACTGAGTGTCGTACCAAGATTGGCCGATATATTACATCCTTGGGTAGATCAAGATTTCTTTTTACGAGAATGATCATGATTGTGCTGAGTAGAAGACGTCCCCTTTCATCAGAACTCTAGCTGTCCGATGTAGCAGTGCGCTCTCAATTTGACCATTCTTGAACACGCTGCCAACCTCGAGTTTGCCGCTCGCATGTGCGATTGTCAGCGATTCTCGCCCTTCAGCATTCACAGCAGTCATTGCTGGCAGAGTTCCGGGCATACGACAAGCAGCTCCAAGATTGAGCGCTAGAGTCAGTGGCACTGCCTTGTGAGGTTGCTGCATAGACAGCGCACGACAGACTATGTGGATCCCCAAGCTTGCTGCTTCTGCTTCGGGCCTACTGATGAGAACTATCTTCGGCACAGTCTGCGCCTCGGGATCCATTCCCATCATCTTCGCTCCCGTTTGCCTAATCTTTTCGAGACAGGTCAGAATGCTTTGATGTGCTTCCAAAGTCGTGGGTTCGATATCTCCTGGCAAGCCTAGATCTGAGGCAAGCACGAAAACACCGGGATTTGCCACATCTACCAGACTGGCCCTTACTTCTGTTCCGTCAGAGAGTTGAATCGTATCGATTGGGTTCCCAGTGGGCAAAGCCTTTCCAGTCTTAGCCCCTGCTGGGTCAATAAATTTCAAGGTGATTCTCGATCCCGTCCCAGGCACGCCATCAATTGCATAGTCGCCGAACGGGTTGTACATCCCATCTTCCAAAACCGGACACTCGGCATGAATGACCTTGTTCGTATTCGTGTTGAAGACTCTTACATTCACAAAATTTTCGTCGTTACCATTCTCATCTTTCCTCGACTGAGGAGTTGTCTTGAGAAGACCCTCGTTCAGAGCCCAAGGTCCTACGATCGATGACATGTTGCCGCAATTCCCAGCAAGATCCAGCTTTCCGTCTTTGATCCCGACTTGAACGAATGTGAAGTCCACATCGCAGTCTTCACGAGTGGATTCGGAGACTATGCAGACTTTGCTGGTCGATGACACGCCGGAGCCAATGCCGTTGAGTTGTCGTCCTGTAGGGTCCGGAGAGCCCATGGCTGAGGACAAAATCGGCTGCCATTTTGCGGGATCCGAAGATGGAAGATCCTTCAGATTCAATACGAGGCCGTTGGAGGTGCCCCCACGAACGAAGCTGGCGGGAAATGATTTGAGAGTCATGGTTGAGGTTTTGCGAGACTGAGAGAAGTTGTTGCTCGAGTTTCGGTAGATAGTGAAGAGTGGAGGTGTTGACGAGGATCTAGTATACAAATGCCTGTTCGAAAGTCCGGCGCATAGCGTCAACAGATTACTCGCAGGAGCCGCAGTCATGTTCTTGACATTTATATGCATGCCGGGTATGTTTCGCAGTTTTCGGGGTTTCGGCTTTCAGATTTGTGCATTCTTGTTCCGTCCTCTGTCGGCGATCTTGGTGATCTCACGTCGGTCTCATCTATCGTTCAGTGAGCGCGACTTCGTGCGTGCCGTCGAAATATAAGTAATGCGAGACATGTCGGCAGAAGTGGCAGCTCCTATTGTAATGTCCAACGAAGTCCTTAAAGTCTCTCAGTCTTGGCCGACATCGCAACTACCATCCTCCATCTCCACTCCGACGCGTCTACACACACCAAGACACGCGACATGACCACACATACCACCTTTCCAGGCCTGCGAGGCCGCACAGCACGGGAGGATATCGCCATGACAGGCAACGCCATGAACCACGCCTCTCACGGCCTCCACCTCGACTTCTCGCCCTCCTCTGCTCTGCTCCGAGATCTGTGAAGGCCCGCTGGCGATCGGGCACATCAGAACGAGATGGTGAAACATGTAGCGAAAGTGTTGCGATCCTCGAACGAGGAGATAGAGAGAAAGGTTAGACCGAAGCCGACTGCACGAATATGGACACCCCAGACTGTATGGCGACCATTCGAGAGAAGCATAGTAGAAGAGGTAAGGCAGGATACACGAGTTGGATGATCAGGCCAAGGCTTCCTGTTCGCTCTGCAGTCACGATGACTTTGTCTGCAACTCCGCTCCTCGTATCTCCTCCTCATGCAGCGTGCTCCAGACACTCTGCGTCGCGAAACGGGATTGGCGTAGAATCTAACGTCGCGACGAGAGAGCAACAAGTGTCGTTCTTCCGTCTTGCTGTCCGCAACTAGGCTGGCCTGAAGGAAAAAGACCACATTGTTCACATGACCATGATAAGGAAGCGAAGCGCATCAACATGAAGCACGATCGCTACTGCAGGTCCGTCGTACCCGTAGCAGCTCACTATGGGACGCTCTTGCGTGGCTTTGGGCTTGTAAGAGCCATACCTAAAAGTCATATGCAAGCAGCCCTCTCGCATACTGAGCCAGCCCGTACAAGAAGGTCGCCCGTATAGCTTCTCGGCGCAGCACTAACACGGCAATCACCGTATATCATCCCGTCTTGGCTGTGTCTTCAAACGTTTCAAGCTAGCGCCGAGACGATTGACGACCATCTCGCCTGGCTTCGGACTCATCTTACCCGAGAGGAGAGACTGTAAACGAGCTTGCACTCCGTCCTTGCATATTGTGTCGATAGCACAACTCAGTGCGGGCGGACGAAATTCTTCCGCATGAGCCATAGGCCTGAGACAAGTGTCACGAGTTGCATCTAACATTCATCAGAATCTGGCGAACCGCGGCAGCCGACGTGATAGCGGGCTTTCTCAGAGCGATTAATATAACATCGCAGGACCCCGAGGACAGAGAGATTCAGACACCGGACTGCCCATCTCAAGATACTATACGGGACTGCAAGACCACCAACATGCATCCACGCAAGCTGTATTCATGCCTCCTGGCAGCTACCAGCACTCTCGCCGCCAAGATATATCTGGCCGGAGATTCCACAACGGCGACAATAGCTGGCGCTGACGGAACTCAAGGATGGGGAACTTACTTGAAAGATCGCGTGAGCCTGGAGGTCGTTAACAATGCCATCGGTGGGCGTTCCACCAGAAGTTTCACCCGCGAAGGACGATTCACGGCCATGGCCAACAATGTCGCCAAGGGGGATTTCGTCGTCATTGAGTTTGGACACAATGATGGTGGAGGTCTGAGTACCGACAATGGAAGATCAGTCTGCGGTGTCGTCAACAACGATTACAGCACTACTTGCCAGACTACTTACAAGTAAGTAGCATAGCTACACATGGGTCAATCTTCCTGCACGCTCCGATACTGACACAAGCTTCAGTGGCGTCCAGGAGACCGTCCAGACCTACTACACCTACCTTGTCAACGCGGCGAAACTTTTCCAAAGCAAAGGCGCCATTGTGATCATCGCCAGCCCAACGACCAGGAACGTCTGGGAAGGTGGCAGTTATGCCTACACTCCCAGCCGCTTCGTTGGCTATGCTAAAGACGCAGCAGCTGCTGTTGGGGCCACTTTCGTCGACCACCAGATCTACGTTGCGGAGCTCTACCGCAAAGCGGGATCAGACACCGTGAACTCATACTACCCCAATGATGCTCTGCACACGTCCCCTGCTGGCGCGCAAGTTGTGGCGAGAGCTTTTGTGCTTGCTTTGGATGCGACGAGCAGTGCGTTGAAGCAGTACATCACTCGGAGGTGATTGACATTGCGGCATCAGTAGTGACCGGTCAAAGGGCCATGGAAACACTTTGTCAATGTTATTTAAGCGGTTCTCCTTGGACCTCTGTACAATGTGTCATCTGCATACACGGATTCAAGCATGGAAGCTCAAGAACCTTTCGGGGCTCTCCTGCCAATAAGCTGCCCTAAACCGACTGCCAAAAGCGTCGCAAATTGCCAGAGAGCGTGATATACCCTGTTATCCGATCCCCGAATGCAGGTGACAGATTGTACATTCAAGTTGATAGCCCTGAAGATGTCCACAGAACGTCCACAATCACATGTTTGGACGGAATCATGCCTGAGGGTTGATGAACTTTGTTCAGGGACATGGCATGAAAATAAAGAAGCCGACCAAGACAGACAGAGTGTCAGCAGGGAATCATAGTGAACTTAGAGTTACCCTGCTCCATGTCCTCGGTTTGCTCGGTTCGTTTTCTGATTCGAACTGCCACTGTTCTGGAAGTTCCACAGTTCCATGGCGTTGCGTGCCTGAGGGAACCCCGCAGCCATGCCTTCGACCGGTCCGGTGCCGCTCTATGGTAAGCCGATAATCAATGGAGGGGTAAAGGTCCGGTCGTCCAGTCTGACGACACATGGTATTGACACTATCGTCGTGCATTCGACTGTTCGCACTGGAGGGCAAGACGCAGTCAGAAACTATCAAGGGTCGTCACGATACCTGGCTCCGTACATTGAACATTGACCAGCCGAAATCTAGGCCTAGCACATGCATTAGCTGAGACATTAGGGATTGGCATACAACAGAACAGCGAACAACTCAAAGCGCCGCCACTATGAAGATCGAAGGAATATACGTTTATCCTGTCAAGGCACTTCGGGCGGTCGAGCTCGAAGAGGCGCAAGTGACCAAACATGGCTTCCATCATGACAGGCGATTCATGATGCTGCACGTCCAGAAAGGCGAAGATGGCAAAACGACATACAAGAACATGGCCGTGGCATATTATCCAAAAAGCGTGCTATTCTTCCCCAGCATCGACACCGAGGCTGGAGTCCTCACCATCACCTACAAACCTCCAAATGAAGAAGAGAAATCTCTAGACCTCCCTCTCTCACCCCACACAGACGACCTAGAAGTCGTAGACATAAGCCTCCACGGCTCCCCAACAAAAGCCTACAAAATGCAACAACAATACAACGACTGGCTTTCCTCCTGCTACGGCTTCGAAGTAATCCTCACTTACCTCGGCCCCCAATACCGCCCAGTCCTCATGTCCTCAAGCCACAACATCCAACGCAAACCCAACAACAATTCCTCTTCAAACAACAACGCAACCGGCTGGCTCTCCTCCATAACCTCCACAGCCACCAATCTCTTAAGCGGAACATCAACCTCCGACCCCCAACTCCTCACCTTCACCGACGTAGCACCCTACCTCATAACCTCCTCCAAATCAATGGAAGACATCCACTCCCGCTTCCCCTCAACCACAGACCCCGCCTCACTCGACATAATAAAATTCCGCCCCAACATCATCGTCTCGGGCGCCAGTGCCCCATGGGACGAAGACTACTGGGGTCAAATCACCATCACCACAGCGTCCTCCTCCGCCAAGCCGACCAAAATCGACTGCATTCACAACTGCGGCCGCTGCAAAAGCATCAATATTGATTATGCGACCGGCGAACCTGGCACAAACGAAGCAGGAGAACTCTTGAAAAAATTGCAAAAAGATCGAAGAATTGATCCGGGAGTGAAGTATAGTCCGATTTTTGGACGGTATAGCTTTTTGAATGATGGGGAGAGTGAGGGGAATGTGATTCGAAGGGGAGATGAGGTGGAAATTAGTAAGAGGGTGGAAGAGGGGACGAAGTTTGGTGAGTTATTCATCTTTCGGCTTTCTGAATTTCTTCGCTTGGTTTCTTCGAGTACTCTTCGAGTTCTGAGTGGTGTTGGTTTTGAGTTGATTGAGCTGCGTTTCATCCTATCTGGGGGTTTTCTGATATCGAAAGCTAATTTCTTGGAAATCAACAGATTGGGAAGGTCTCAATACCTTGTCATCGACCTCATAGCCAACCAGCCAGCCATATCTCCACGACCCGGCAATCTCAATTTTATGGCAATATTGAGAAGTAGTTGGACTCTTCAAATTTCAATTCCCATGTCATCAAAAGTGTCATTTCCCACAGAGCTGAAACCAGACCACTGGTTTCCCCTCTGTCGTGAAAATTGAGAAGACGAAGAGGATGAAGCGGCGGAAGAAGAACTCGCCATTGCTTCCGGCCTCTTTCCAGCCTTCTTCTCCGTTTCCCAAACTTCTCTCACGCTCTCAAGCAGATGCTGCGCAGAATCGATCTCATGGAACAGTAGTGGCATTCTGTCACGCTGAGTCTTGACCAGAGCAAATAATTCCTCAATCGCTTCCAGTGAGATTTGCAGCTTCCGCATCGTACTGCCGAGAACTTCCCATCCGAGCGGGAGTCTGCTGGAATTGGGCGGGAGAGAATTGCCTCTGCCGGCGCCAGTCCCATCTGGCGGCGTGCACGTTCTGATGCCTGTCAGAGCAGTGTTAAAGCGCTGGACGATCCCCAAGTACGTAGCCAGCTCGTTGCAGCCCGATTCGGAAGTTGCTGCGGAAGCGAGAGAATTGTGCTCCGGACGACCAGTCCAGCTCAGTCGGATGGTCCACAATGAGTTTACGTATGCAGCAGGCAGCCAAGCTTGGATTTGGCGAGTCTGCGCATTGAAAGACGTCTCGATGCTGCGGCATTCCTGATTCGCACAGACGAGTGCGGCGTGCATGCACCGTGCAGCTTCTGCAAAGGTCAAGCTGCGTACAGCCCGCAAGCTAGGAGTGGTCTGCTGTTGGTAGGGTGAAGAAAGGCGAGTACGCGGCTGAGTATAGCCAATTGGCGGAGGTACTGCTCCGCTTTCGAACTCGTCAAGCTCCGTTATTCTTGAGTTCTCGACAAATGGTTGTGATCCGAAGTAGTGGTGGTCACGCATAGCGTCCGGAAATGTAGCGTCCCACTGTGGAGGTGTTTCGTAAGAGCTTCTGCCCTGATGCGGTCGTCGGCGCGTCCAAGCTCGACGCGTAGGTAGGTTGCTGAACGTAGCCGAGCTGAAAGGTGGCGCATTCATGTTTATGGCGTTGAACATGGCATCTATGCCGGATAATGGATCCATATTGACCTGATATTCTCTTCTCTCATTTGTCGAATTGATGAAGAGGTTTGCTTGCAGGTCATCATGTCGCGGTAGCGGTCGCGATAAGCGGACCGACGTTTTGTCTGCTGTGCGACTGGAGGACGAAGTTGGACTGGTCCACGCAAGCACTTGCACAGCTTCCGCGTATTGCATTCGTTACGAGCGACATGCGCACGCGGGAGAGCACATACAGCTGCCACTATCCGCGTGCTGTGTAGCTCTTGGCGGAGACGCTGAATGCTGCGAGCTCGCAACTGTCCAGGCTGTGCCGCTCTTCGCTGGTGAGTCTGCAAGGGTCAGCAATCGAGCTATTCCGCACAGCGGAGTGGCACAAACCTTCAGCAATCACGAGGAGATCACCAGGGTCCTGTCTGTCAGGTCTAATCTCCTCGAGGGTCGGAATGCAACACCTGCCTCTGCAGTGCGTTTCGTATCTCACAGTTGGGCGATTGTTACCCTGCAGTTGTTAGCTGTCACGTTCGCCAATGTGATACAGTTCGGAACAGATCAGCATACCCCTCGAGCGAGCCATTCACTTTGAACGAGTTGATTGCTTTCTGGCGGCGCGTCAGCGTTGTCATACACCTTCGTAACCTGACACAATCACTCACCTTCCGTCCATTCATCAACCTGATTGCGCAACTTGACCCATTCAGATCCACTTCGGTTGTCATTGGGGGAGTTCGTAGGGTCATCTTGATCCCGCTCGTGTCTGAAAATCTTTAGCCGGTCTGCTCCGTTTGATGGAGGATCGGGACCTCTTACAGATTCCGCTGGTCTGCCCGATGAGCCAGTCTCAACTCTTCTCATATACTGACTCGAATTCGGCAACTGCGGTCCAGCATGCCAGATACCTTCTTGACGCGGATTGCGTGAGAGCAACGTAAAAGCAGATTGACGGATGGTGGGATTGCGACAGCGTGAAATGGCCATCCATAACGGATCGGTAACCCAGAGGGAGAATGACAAATACGGCGTCCCTGAATTCGGCCCTGATAGTGTCGGAAGTGGTGGGCATGAGAAAGATGCCAACACTTCTCGTGCCAGGTCCACGATCGCTCGGAATTCTGCTTCGTATGCGTCATACGCGACAGGGCCCGCGGATTGATCGACTGATGCCAACATGGTGCCCACGAGGTGATTGGCTTTGAGCACCATCGCACGCTTGAGATCCATGTTGGACATGTAATCGCGCTGGTCCGATAAGAATGCGGTAAAGGCCTGCTCCCACTGTGAGAACCATGGCGCATAGCGGAGATATTTCTCCGCCATGGTCACTGCGATGTGGTCACGCGGCGCTGTAGGATGGAAGCCCTGCATGAAACGCATGACACTGTTCAGTGCAGTGTGCAGTGTGTTATGCGCATGTTCCAAGCTGAAGATATAGTCGATGGGTGGGAGAGGAGGTGTTTGTCCAGATGTGTCGATCTCTGGCCTCCGTCCCTTGTCGAGGAGAGCGGTGGCTTGAACTTCTAGTCGTTCCACGAGCGGACGCATCTGCTCGATGTCGTCCTCTTCCGCTGGAGACATGCTCGTAATTGCCGCTCGACCGGTTGACTGCATGAGACGCCTTCCCTGCAAAGCATGGTTGACAGCACTATCACATCTACCTTGCATAGCCTCGAAGCAAGTGAACAAGACGCACGTGGTCAATGCGAGCCGTGAGCTGGGAATACGTCGTCTGTTGGGGTCCTGTTCGTAACCTTCCTCGGCAGTCAAGCAGGCAATGGCCTTGTTGCATTGGTTGAGGGCAAATTCCATGGCTTTCGCTTTTTGTTTGTCATCGGCGAATGCGCGCTGCATGATGCATTCGTGCAAGGCTCCAATAGCAGTAATGGCATGTCTGATGGCAGGTTCGTGATATGAGGTTTGAATCACCATCCGCTGCCAGAAGGCCGAGTCGAAAAAGCCAGCCATCTGCGGGGCGCTGAAGTTGACGAAGAAATTGAGGCAGTGTCGCTCGCGCCAGCTTCGCCGCCATTTGGTGTCTGGGCGAAATAGTGTCAGCGAGTCTGGGTAGAAGACACCGTCCTCGTCTTCTCCCGGTCGAGTGCCAGCATTGATAGCCCAATCGTCTGATATAGCGGTGCTCCTGCAGTCTGGGTTGCTGGGATCGCACTTGATGCCTTTAATTCTGTTCAATGTTAGACAGCAGCTCTCACCACCACGTGCTTGTCGTCTACCTACAAGCACGGAATGCAGCCGGTCTGCATCTTCGTCCGCGGAATCTCTTCCACATCGTCTTCGGCGTTGTCCAGCGTCGTACTTGACGCTCCGTTTCGCGAGGAGTAGTTGGTTGCGGCATCGAATGGTGGGGTGTGACGCTGGAAGTCGAAGCCATTGCTCCAGTTCGCGGATGGGGCATTCTCATGCACCGGCGTCGCGACTTCCTCCCATGCCCTCTTGCGACTTCCATTCGCACCACTGGTACCGTTCATTCCATAACTCACACTGCCGTTGGTCCCGACGGTTCCGTGTCCGCCGTTCATCCCGTTCCCGTTGCTGTGCGTTGGCGGGGGTGAGCGCCATTGCAAATCCACGCCCGTGTACCAGGCGTGGTCCCCCTCTTTATCTCGGACATTGGACTCGGCGGGCACGGTCATGGTGGACATGCCCTGCGGCGAGCGCATCGAGCTGTCGTGCGAGGAGGCAGAAGCGGCAGGCCACGGCTCGGATTTGCAGTACGGGCGGTCGACTCAGCGAAGCCTCGCAGCGCCACACAGCTCGGGAGCTCTCATATGTTGGTGGTCGGTGCGGTCAGGAAATGGTGCTGGCGGGGCTGCACAGGAGAGCACTCTACGACAGCGGCGCGGTGGTCATCGATGGTCGGAGGGAGTTGAGGAGAAGAGGACTGCGGACGAGGTGTCGCGCCAAAGTCAAATGAAGGGAGGGTGCCAGGGCGTGCAAGGCAGGGCGTGGTGAGGACGTTGGTCGGCCTGCACGCACAGGATGACACAGCTCAGACCTGGTGCTGGGCCGGAAGTCTCTTTGGGTGTGCTGGCTGGCTTCCATCACGTCCACGGGCGACGGGCGACGACGACCTGTCTGCGATACCGTACCGTACATTTCTCAGCCGCAACGGAGCAGTGCAGCGTCGTCACAGATCGGCCAGGCTGGCCACCAGACTCGGCTGTCACCGCGCGCATCGCCAGAAGGATGCGCTGAAGGATGGCCGGGTGCAGCCCACGCACACCGTCACTCGCACGCCCACGCCCGCCGTGCACGCCTTTGCCTGCTGCCACAAAAGGCGGGCATCGGCTGCACTGCCGCGCCCGTTCGCTCGTCACTGCTGTAGTAAGCACGGCGCGATGGTCGTCCACCTCTGGCCACTGCACGCTGCCCATTACCAATCTGGCCGTCGACACGGTTCCGCAGTCGAGCGCCGCCTGCCCATGCGAATCCTCCCTCGCCCGATCCATCCTGGGCTCGTGCTGATGTCTCGGTGCGCCGCCTGTGCGCTGCCGTAGTCTCGCCCAAACAAGCCGACCCGCCGCTGTGACTCCTCGGCCCTGGAGCAACCCATCCGCCGGGGGCAGCAAGTGCTCGTCATGAATTTCGTCCATTGAGCGCAGCACGACCACATCTCCTCTCTCCTCCATTGTCGCCAGCGTGTCTGCGATGCGGCGATGCTCCGTTCCCGTCTCCCATGTGCACCGACGCTAGCATCCTCAGCGTGGCGTGCGCGAGCCATCGCTCCTAGCCAGGCATGCCTCTCTCCACTGCAGCTTGGAAAGCGAGGTTACAGCGCCGAAGCTCCAGCTCCCACTCACTCCCATGATGTTGCAATCCTCGGTGGTGGCATCACCGGTCTGGCCAGCGCCTACTTTCTGACTCGCCAATTCCCCAATGCCAAAGTGACGCTGTACGAAGCCAAAGACCGTGTCGGAGGATGGCTAGAGTCGGAGCGAGTGCCAGTCAAAGATGGCGACATCCTCTTTGAGGCTGGACCTCGCACCTTGCGCCCACAGTCGAATGGCGTCCTCGCGGCGAGATTGGTATGACCGATTCGGGCTCCAATGCACGTCGATGGAGCTGATGGGCAGTAGATGCAAGAGCTGGACTTGACCAAGGACGCCATCTTCACGCAAAACACCTCGCCCGCCGCGCGTAGCCGTTTCCTCTACTATCCCGACCACATCGTGCGTATGCCTCACCCGTCCTTTGGGCTGGCCGACAACCTGTGGAATCTGATCAGAGAACCGGTCTTCGAGACTGCTGTGTTGAGTGGGTTCAGGGAATTCTTCAAAGAGGGCAGAGACCCCAGCGTGCAAGATGAAAGCATCGGCGACTTCTTCTCACGTCGATTCAGCAAGACGATGGTGGACAACATTCTGAGTGCGGTGATTCATGGCATTTATGCGGGCGATGTCTACAAATTGTCGGCGAAGAGCTTGTTCCCCAACCAATGGCGAGCAGAAGCTGTCCACGGCAGTGTCTTTCTCGCCATGCTCAAATCCAGAACCGAAGGCATTGAGATGACGAAGAGAGAGGCCGATTTCCTGCAGGACATGAAAGCGTTCTCATGGGACCCGTTGCTCAAAAGCACATTGAAGGACAATTCGGTCTTTACATTCAAGGATGGTCTGGGTATGCTTTCGAACAGGCTGCACTCGAAACTATTCGAATCCGGACGCGTGGAGTTCAAAACAGGCACCGCTGTGCAAACCGTGAAACAGTCTGATGGCAACACAGGCATAGAGGTTACCGCGGAAGGATCACAAGAATCGCGACAGCATAGCCATATCATCTCTGCACTTTCGCCGGACCACTTGAACAAAGTAGCTGGCACCAACCTGATCGGACACGTCCCCACTGTGAACGTGATGACTGTCAACCTCTACTTCCGCTCGCCAGATCTACACGAGCCCGGCTTTGGCTACTTAATACCGCGCTCCACCCCTTTCGAGCAAAATCCGGAGCGTGCATTGGGCGTTGTGTTCGACACTGCGTACTCTCCGTCGCCTCGCGATGTCGATGTGAAGAACTGGAACGATCTGTCGGTCGACCAGCTGAAAGCTGCGCGTGAGGCTGGCCAAATCATCAATGTGAACGACTTCTCTTGGTACAATATGCCCGAGCCTCCAAATATGCAGGATCACGTCGAGGCGAGAGGTACCAAGCTCACTGTGATGCTCGGTGGGCACTGGTGGGACGATTGGCCCGCATTTCCAAGCGAGGAGGAAGGTGTAGCTCTTGCGCGTTCGGTACTGGAACGCCATCTCGGCATTACGGAGGAACCAGAGGCGTCGCAGGTTAACTTCCAGAAGGACTGCATTCCGCAGTACACGGTCGGTCACGAACAGCGGCTCAAAGACGCTCACAATAACATCTGGCGCCAGTACAAGGGTCGATTACGGGTGGCTGGTAACTGGATGTCAGGCGTGGGAGTGAATGATTGCTTGCGGAGCGCATATGAGGTAGTCAAGAACTTCTCTCGCGATGCGACAGGGCTCGAGCACGTCGGTGAAGCACCAACGGTGCGTCTCGCGCCACTCCGGCCTGGCCAGAAGGCTGGCGACGAGAGCGAGCGATAGACTTGTACATATAGAAGCATCACATGCACGAAAGCGGGTGCTGCATTGCAGCATTGCCCTGATGCATTGGACTCGGGCTGACGCAAGCTGTGGCTCCTTCCTCGAACATGGATGGCCCCACTTTCGTCCAAAGCGAACCTTCCACTTCAGTTTCCACGTCAGATCTCGTGACGCGCTGCGCTGCTAACGAAACAATGGCTGTCCTCGAATCACACCCTTCCTCACTTCCTGTGTCCACATTACCTCGAGCTCTATCCCGAGAGTACCAGCAATTGACGAGCACGTCGCACCGACTGGCCACCAAATGCGCCTGACTCTGCAGACTGGGAAGCTGGAACCTTGATTGGGCCGCAGGCAAACACAACTCCCCATCCGGTGCACAGCCAATCGCTGCTTTGCTTCAAAAACGAGGCTGAGTATCGAAAGACGTCTCGGTCAGCTAGAATCTGCCACACCCACTACATTGCTTCACTTCTGCCTGAAAGCTCACCTGGCATCCTGGCGATTGCACGCAGCGCTACAGCAGCCATCGCAAACGTGCATTGAAGCCAGACTTCGTTGACTGGCTAAATGCCTGTAAATCCAAGTTTCGTTCCGTCCACTGCTGGAAAGTGACAGGGTCAAGGCTCTTTCGAAACACCAAAGCAGAACCCAACGTCACGATCATCGTCCAGCCGCGCAGAACAACAATCTCTACAAAATTGGACGATCTTGGTTCGACCGGATCTCCACTGTGCATACTGACACACAACCGCCATGGCAGCGCACCTGGGCCATGACGCAGCTGAGGCTCCGCGAGGGCGACCTCCAGTCTCATTTAACCACCCACACCGCGCGACGCGATCCTGGACATCAAATGGCGTTCATTATACGGTCGATTCCACCACCTACTCAACTCCAGGTTTCAGCTTTGGGGCTTTTTCTGGAACGGCGAACGGACCCTTCACTTTCGAACCTTTTATGACATCAAGTCGAGAGTCTGCTGCAAGACCTGCGCCATTTGGACTTCTTGGGAACGCTTTTGGATTACTTGAAGACGCTTTCACAATGCGTCCACAGCACACCGTCATTGGAGACAGCGGCATGGGCCAAGGAGCACATAGACGGGTCCAAGTCGATCCTCCAGCCGAATCCTACGACCCTGACCTAGCTTACGAGGCACATAATTTCGCCGCAGACCGGAAAGCTCGACCAAAATCTATATTCTCACGATTAAAGGACAGGCTTGTCGATGCGAACCAAATTCGGCGGCAGCGTAGCTTAAGCAGTCGTGAACGATCTTCGGAAGATGAAAATGCAAGGATACCATCACGGAAGGCAAGCACGCGCTTCGCACAGACTGGACCACCGCCAGCAGCATGGACGACACAAAGAGAACAGGCTAGAGACGCACCGCGTGAGCCAGCGCCAGAGTTCATCGAAGTAGACTATCAGGACGATACAGCATCCGAAACGGAGTCCGAACCAGAGTATATACACAGCAGATCACGGCCTCGCTCCAAACGGTACAGTACAGCAGGTAACAACATGGTTGAGGCATTAGAGAATGCCGTCGAGCTGGAACGCCGCAACGTTCGTGCTTGTAAGCAGAAACTGGCACAGGCTTCGAGGCAAGGCAATATCAACTCGAACTACCTGCAACGTATCGTGGACGAGCTCAAACAACACGAAGGTACACTAGCAACAGCAACAAGCAATCTCAACGAAGCAAAGGCCCGCCAAGTGCGTAATGAACGACCGCATCTTCCACGTCGGCCAAGTTCCCGAACACGTGCTGAAATGCCGCCCCCACCTCCTCCACAGATGCCACCCAGGCAGCCCTCTCAGGAGCGGTCTCGTTCGCGGCCAAGGTACTCTCAGTCGAGTTACAACATGCGAGATCGATTCGTCCCTACAGATGAGTTCGCGGGGTTTCCCGATCATCCATCGCATCCGGATCCTATATTCCAAGCATTCCAAGATCTGCATGGCGTCCACGCTGGGATGCATTTCGACCCCTTCCACCACTTCTTCGCGGGAGACAGATTTCCCCTGGACGACGCACACATGCGCTTCTTTGCAATGCCAAGTGATACATTTCCGGCCGGTACCGATGCACGACGCAAGCGGGCGACATTCAACCCAGGCGCCCCGCGAGCATCGTTCCAGCAACCGCCTCCGTCGTACCGTACCTCGTTTGCACAACCGCCACGACGTACTCCTGCAGCACCCAGGCCACCAGCTACGGTTCTCACCTCGGAAGAAGCAAAGAGATTGTTCTCGATCTACGACGAGCGTTGGAAAGCTCTACCACCGACGAGCCCAAGCGTTCCCTATCCCGCTCGTGGCTTGCACGCAGGAGGTCTAGCAGCACGAGACTCGCTATGGGCCCCCAACATTAGCACTCATGTGGCTTCATGGTCAGAAGAGACGGTGATGCAAGCTAATGCGCAAGCGTTCTATCTCGGTGTGGTAGGACTAACACCAAGGTACACACAGAATCCAGCTTCTGGGCGGGTTGAAGTCGGATTTGACAAGCTGCAAGCAACGCCTTCGCAGCTGCAACAATTGGTGGATATATTGAAAAAGGAGAAGACCCGGTGGCATTCGGATCGACTGGGCAGACGAAATGGCGGGCGGCCGGGACCAAATGAGGCTTTGCAGAAGGACGAACGCGCGAGGGCAGTCTTCCATGCCGTCTGCGAACTCATGGAGACCGCACAGTAGGGTCAATGTCGAAGACCCTATGTGTAATGATGGTGCAAGCAGGAGGGAGAATGCTGAAGTGTGAGAGATATAATCGATGACATGTGGTGTCTTTCGACATGCTTGGGACTTCCTACAAGGTATCAGCATAGCAGTCATGGCCTTGCCTCACGATCTTCAGTCTTGCAGAATGAATGGGTGAACAGTTCACAACGGCTTCCTCGTGCATATGAATATAGTTGTCTGGATGAATCGCCGACTTCGGCATCGCCCAACGCACGTCATGAGCTCCCCGCTTCTACGTCAATGTTAATGTCAGCAACACCTAGCAGCTATGTGCATTTCTAATGCATTGCCATGGCATAAAGAGTCCTCGACACATGTTGTCAGCCGCGAGCGTAATTCGACCTCACTTGACTCCAATCTCCAACAAGATCTCGCTCTCAGCACCTCTCTACTTCCTGCATGAAGCAGTTGCAACAACAACACCTCACTCAATCTCAACATTGACGAGATCACCACGCCGAAGACTCAAAAGATTAGACATACCACTCCCCAGATACCTCCTCAAAATGTCCACCTCCACCTCCGACATCGACTACACCCCTCCAACCTTCCCCCCACCATCCCTCAAACCCCTCGTCGAAGAAATCGCCCAGCTCCTCACAACCCGCAAAGAAAGCATCTCCATCGCCGAAACCGCCGCCGGAGGCCTCCTCTCCTCCTCCCTCCTCTCCTATCCCGGCGCCTCAAAGTACTACAAAGGCGGCTTAACTCTCTACACCCTCCCTTCCCGAATCGCCTACGCAGGTTGGACTCAAGAAACAATAAAAGATTACCGCGGTCCCACAACCGATATCGTCTCCGGACTCGCGCAACATGTGAGGAAAGATTTGGAGAGTACTTATACGTTGAGTGAGAGTGGTACGGCGGGGCCTACGGGGGGTGAGACGAGGAATCGGACGCCCGGGTATGTGGCTTTGGCGGTGGATTGTGAGAGGGGGACGTTTACGAGGGAGGTGGAGACCGGGTTGGGAGGGGATCGGGTTGGGAATATGGTGAGGTTTGCGGAGGAGGGGTTGAAGTTATTGAGGGAGGTTATTGTGGGGGAGAGTACGAGGGGGGCGTATGGAGGGAAGGGGTTTGTGAGTAAGAGTTTGACGGGGCAGGGGAAGGAGAGTAAGGCATAGATAGAAGGAAGAGGGTAATAATGGAAATCGGGCGTTAAGGGTGAGCCAGGCGTGCATGGTGCAACTTTTTTTTGTTCATTTCTCGATTTCATGCTTCTATTGATCGCATTGTTCGCTTCTTCTTTTGCGCTCTACCAGGATCTTCGGAGAGAGGATTTATTAATCCCTCTGTAGCCTTCAAAGCTGCAGCTTTGCAAGCTGGTTTCGCTCCACAGTCTAACGCAGCTTGTATCCGGTGTCCAAGTTCATCCTCGATTTTGTCCATCTCTTGCAGTAGCCATTCACCCTGATCAGTAGGCACCACAGGCGCTGCATCTCTTCTCGCTTTTCTCCTTGCGATTCCGTCAGATCCTGACCGAATCCACTGCTCAGCTTGTTGCTCCAGCTCTCGTCTCTGCATCCTGCCAAAAGAAAAGTCCCCAGCATCTCCCGCTTCTTCCACAAAATATCCTCCCTCGATCTCCCTCTTCTCCAGTTGTCCTGCCCTCAGCTTCTTCTTCCAGTTATTCAACCTCTTCTCTAATCTTCCCCATTTATGATTCAAATCCATCCACTCATCGTAGTCCTGCGGATCTTCATAGCAGACTCCATAACCTTCACAATAGCACACTCTCGGATCGGGACACCACACGGGTGACCCGTCGAAGATGTATTGCCAGAAATACTCAAAAACTCTGCCAGTCATGTAATCCGACATTGGAGTATACGTGAGCCAGTCTCGGAAATGGACATATTTCTCTCGAGGTACGAATCGAATCCGTTCAGCTGTCACAGCGAATTGTGCGCAGCAAGGTTGCGCAAGCACTCTCGGTACTTGCCATTCGGGCACTTCGAAGACCTCTTGCCATGCGTCTCTGATCAAGAGTTCCTCGGCTTTGTCTGCATTGTATTCATCCGTGAAAGGGTATAGATGTTCTGGACAGCCTGGGTTGAAATGACAGCGAAGATTGAAGTATCCGTCCTTTTCAACTTTGTCGAATTGGAGACGTTGGAGCATTTGGGATGTGCTGTAGCCTAGCATGAGGTTGTTGTGCCAGGCTGTGCGATGGCCATGAATGAAGATGTTGATGGGTAGCAGAGAATCGTAGTTGTCAATGATGTAGCTGAGATAGACCATGGCTTCGTGGCCTCGGTTTTTGGGCGTGTGAAGTGGTGCGGTTGGGTCATCGTTGAGGTAGACATAGGGCATGAAACGGCCACCGGGTCCAAGTAGCCCATTCAGCTCTCTGTCGAGCCATGAATTGTTCGTTTTGCGCACTGTTGCTATGACGAGGGCTGCTTGAGGTATTTGTTCTTCAGCAACCTCGTTGGACGTTAGTGATTGATCTGCACCGGTGCTGTCAAGTTCCGAAGCCTGATCAATGACATTGTCGATTGCTCCTGATGTTTGGTCGACAATAGCATCAATGGGATCCGTTGCCTGGCCTGCGGCAGTCTCATTGAATACCGGTTCGTGGGCTGGAACTTCAGTCAAAGCGGTCGGGGGCGGAGCAAGCTTCGTTATTGTCGTGATCGTCGTTGTCGTGGTGGGAGGCTCAATGACATCTTTCAATGCCTCGACAGGGCTATTTTTGCTAGTCGCAATTTTGATGCGAGATGGATCCCCTTTCCAAGAAGGCACATGTTCTCTCCAAAGCAAATGTGATTCAGAAGTGTAGAAGAAAATGGTAAGCAGAACAGAGAGGACTGCCGCAGCCAAGAAGATGGAATATGGCCGATTCATGCTAGATGATCGAAGAGAGCAGCCGTAAACAACGGCTACTGGACTGCTGTGCAAACACGTCTTGAAAATAGAGAGCAGACATAGGAAAGAAGTGCTAGTGTCAAGTGGCTTACGCTTCTATCGTTGCTCGACTTGAACGCGTTGCAAATTCGTCTTCATTGAAGCAGGCGTGCGCATTGCGAGACGTCGGGCCATCCACGATGCGTAGTCACGATAGTGTTAGCGTCAACGAGGGCCCATGTGCTTGCGTGGTGTCGGACAGGGTGGTCGGCCGTCATCATTGGTCTTGTGCGGGTTCGTTCTTGGTGCTTGATATCGGGTCTCCTCTGGGCATCTTTTCTAACAGCGATAAGCCAAATAGTGCTTACCGGCCATGGCGGATGCGGCCGCTTTGGTGTTTGACGCTGTTTGAAAGTTTGAAGTCGAGGATGTCAAAATGGACACTGATAGCAAGTGGGTACGAGACTGATCGATGTTCCTTCTCCTGGAGAAGCTTGCGTATTGGATGATGAATGGCCGAGCGGCCCGAGCCGGCGGCTGTTTTCTGTCTCCATGTAGGGCTCTCCTTCGAAGAGTCTTCTTTGTAGAAGACACGACAGCATCTATGCTTGACAGTCGTCAATCTTTGATTCTAGTGTGTGGGGCTGAAGAGTATTTTGATGCCTCGACAGGCTTCCTGACGCTACGATGAAGTACAAGCCGCGCCTGGTCTCAGGGACGCCGAAGTCCGCTCGTCGGCGATTTCCGTTCTTCCCATCAAGGAGTATAAGATGACTGGATCTCCAGGGAAAGACCTAGAAGGCCAATGTATTCAACACTGCTGTACACTACCGTGAGAGGACAACTACCGAGCGAATTCATCAAGTATCATCAGGATCCCAGGCTCTGTCATGATGATCACATAGTCCAAGAACGAGGCCAATTTGGAACGATGCCACAACTGCGAGCGAGCAGTGTCTCTTATTCCACTATTTGGTGGTATCCGAAGCGAGGTACACGCGGCCATGACCTATGAGATCTACTGGCAGTAACAGCAAAACCATCGGACGACATTGATGTGAGCTCGACACTGCAACAAGAACTCTAGCTTCCAGGACGGTCTTCAAAGTCTACCAGTCTCTCTGTGCGTCAGCATAGGAATGGACCTTTCCGGCAACACAGCCTCAAGGGTCGGGTCTAGGTCATTCTCGCGGACATGCTGGATCCCATGGCAGCGCACAAGTTTCCTGGGCATCTCGCATGTTTCACGAAGACACGGCCCTTGTCGTCGCGGCCGACGTCTCGTGATGAGCTTGTACACGTTGAGCACGGGCTCTGACCACCGAAGCGTGAGCTTCATAAATGTTGTCGCGTGCAGCAGCACTGGCTGCCTTGGCCATCTGTGTGGAATCTGTCACGTTGCACCGCCCGAACCTGTCAAAATTTGATTTGGAATACGAGAGCGCCATCGATTCAAGCCCATTGTACTGTATGCCACGGGAGAGCTGGAAGGGAACGTCGCACGTGGACAGCACCGACGTGTCTTGGAAGCACCGACGAACGCAAAATGCGTCACTCATCGTCGCGAGATGCGCAGTATCCGTTTGCGCTATCGAATGTTACGCTTGACACGTTGTTTGGCGAACGGGCAAACGTTGCGAAACCTCTTAGCAGAACCGTTGACTCCCAGCAGCGCGACACGTTTCAGAGATCTGTGAAACAGCAGCAACAGCCGCTCCTACGTGGCATGCAGATCGTCCTCTCAACAACTTCTTGTTGTTCATGCAATCGGCATTTGCTCGCATCGAAATGTGTCCGTCGTCGGCGAGTGGGATAGCCTTTGATGCAGCTGCAAGCAACATACATTCTTTTGAGCTTTCATGACTAGGCGGTAGGTGAAATCTCAGTTGCACTTCTAAAGGATGCATTAACATAGCATACCAAATTGTACCACGACTGTTGTTCAGCTCTCGACTGCCATTGGAGTCTGCAGAAAACGGGCAGAAGCATTGCTGGCCAGTGTCCACGACTCGACAAGTTGCGCCGCAACGTCATTCCATGCTGATCTACACCACGACTCTCTTATTGAGCGCCTCTACATTCGTCCTGTCGTCTCTCGGCGGTACAACTCATGCAAACAACGTTTTGCCCAAGAATAGCAGAAGAAAAACGGCATTAGTCTTCAGAGCAATATGCAAGACGCCACACCTGCACACTGCCACGAGACTACATGACTATGCATGTGCCTATCTCCGACATCTGCAGATACGACTCGGAAGGCAAGATCGAGAAGCCGATTGAGCATCAGACCCCGCGCAGGGTGCTTAGGCCACTGTCTCCTCGGACCAGTGTGTGTCACGTTGTGGAGTGGTGTTTTGTTTTGCAGTGTAATGTTCCGTGGTAATCACAACGCTGCTTAGGCAATTGTTCGCTTACGCTAAATCCACGGCAGGTGGAATGCGACAAAATATATCGATTTCGAGCAAACCCTGCCCTCCTTACGAAAATGCAATGCTGCACCACGCTTTTCTGCTCTCAGTTGCAGTGCTGGAATCCGCAGCTCGCAGTCCGTCGAGTCGATGCACCGGAAAGGCGTGCTGGCGTGGTGATTGCGCTGTCCCGGCGCTATACCTTGGTGCCCGCTGTTGTGAGGCTCGAAGCACTGCCTCGTGTTCAACTCAAAAATAACGATCAAACCGAACAGCTGAACAGAACCGCAGGGTTGATCACTATACGCCAACGGTGCCAAGCCTGGAGGATTACAAAGCCCTACAGAGCTATGAATTCCACGCAGTGCTTGGAATTCCGCCAGAGTCGAATTTGCACTCTGCGCCGCCATGGGCAAGTAAGACGGACTGATACGCTGTCCTTGTCGGCGTCCTTCCGGTGAGCAACGCCAGCAGATTTGAACAATTCGAGATGACGCCAAGCAAAACGACCCTCTTTTGTAGCCGCATGCTTGACAGCGTGTGGTCAACCGAACACAGCTGAGGCTGGAAAGACCTAATCGAGGTTGCTGACATGCACAGTAGGATAGGAGTCGGCATGGCTAGAACAATTGCTCAGCAGAGCAGAGAAGGGCCTGCTTGATGCTAATGGTATAAAGTAAAGAGAGTTTTCTCGATTAGAAAACATCATCCACCACCAGCTTCTCATCCCATCGCATCATCCAGTCTTCCACGTAAAAGCAAGATCGTCAGCAGTTCCTCCAGAACAAGGCCAATTCAACCAAGAATATGAAGACTCCGCAGATTTTGGCCGCTGGCGCCCTCCTGGCCGGCTGTGCTCAAGCTTGCACTCGCGTCCGCATCGACCAGTCGCGCGACCCAAGCAACGCTAATAACAAGTACACCAGCTACACGGCTTGGGACGATGACAAACCGGCCCTCACAATCAATGACCACAAATCCAGGATCAACCAGGAGAACAATCGTGAGGCTCTTCCATACCTCCGTTCAAAGACCGGAGACGTCGATGTATACATGCACTACTATCAAGGACCATTTGCAAAGCAAATTGGCGGGTCGGTTGCTTTTCCAAAGACTCCGGGCTATCGTAAGTCTATCATCTCGAGTCTCATCTCTTCACCAGGCTCGTTCGCAGACTAACAGTGTTGTGTTCTCTAGCGAAATTGCCTTTGGAGCAAAAGAATTATTTTGAATACTACAACAAGGACGGAATCAAGCACCGTAAGTGGAACGATAGAAAGAAGTGCTGTGCGCTCCTCCCATATGACCTCGCCCGCTAACATTGTCCTCCTGTCTTCCAGAAATCTACTGTCTGTGGGACAACTACAACTGCGAAGGCAAATACACTTGCGGGATCTAATAAACTCCCGCAAAGATGGAAGTATACGAGCAGCGCATTGTCTGGAGTCCTTCGCATTTTCAGCGTTTTGGCATATTATCTCGATCATTTGTGGGTAGTCGTGCACCTACACCGCGTCCACTCATTATACAGTAGCAGCATAAAATAGATTCCAAATGAGAGGTGATTAGCATCTCCCAAGCAACAGAAAAGAAAACACACTTCCAATCCTGATACACGCTCATCACACAAGAAGCCGCCACCATCATCTTGCAGCTCATGCACCTCAGAACACAAATGTGCTACAGTACACAAGGTGTACTTCCCTCCTAGCATGAGCACGAAAGACGCCCACACATCGCACTGCAACCATACATAAAGTACCAAAGTAAGGAGGGAAAGAGAAACATCAACAACAACACCCAACGGATCTCATAACATGCACGACACAACAATACCCCTCTCTACTATAACATTCTCCACCCAATCACCATTGGCACACGTACCTCTTGCATGCATCCTGCATACTGCATTCTGCATACGGCCCCCACCAAACAAGAAACCGACTTCCCGGATCTCGTAAAGCACCAAAATAGGAAAGTGACACGTCTTAGACGGAGCACCCCAAGAGTGGGAACAAACAGGGCAGGAAAAAAAACTTGCTACTGCAAGGTCGAAGAAAAAAAGTCGGTCGCAGTGGGGCAGCGCCCGCCCACTTGTGCTCGCGTGTACGAAGGTGTGGGTCAGCTGCATGCAGTGCGACATCACCGCATCACACAACCGAAACGACGCGGTCGGAACACAGTCCGCGAAAGGGACAACATCGAGGGAACATGGTTCGGGACCGCGTGGCAGTGGAGCATGATCACGAACGTCGAAGAAGGGGAGAACGTTGTGACAAGGAAAAACGAAAACACTGGAAATAGTTGTTTTGAATATGATTCGTTTCATTGAGACATTACGGCAGAGAACGAGAGACACTGTTATTCAATGTCATCAGCCTCTTCTTCTGTTCCCTGGTTCTGCTTCTGACCCCAGGTAAGTTTTCAGGGTACCAGACAAAGGTTTCGTAGTACAACAGTAGTAGTACAAAAGTTGGGCCTGGCGCCTCCTGCATAAAGCGAGGTCATCTAGGCCGCCAGGGTCCCAAATCGTGGTACAAAGCTGGGGTTCAATTGCGCCTTGCGCGCTCCTCTCTTTCCTAGTCTGTACAATCCTGCAAGCTCGGTTCATTGGTAAAGCTGGGGTTGCTTGTGATTCTGAAACTCCTGGCTACCAAGTGTTCATGGATGCTGTTTTATTCTGGGTGTACAATTCGAAAGGGTCGAAGCTGTGGAGGGGCGATGCAATCGTGCCGGTAAAGCCAGGGCCGGGACAAGGCAATGTGTTGTCCCGCGCTGATGAATGGCGGTGGAATGGCGTGTCAATGCCTCTCAATGTTGGTGGTGGGAGAAATCGGGAAGGTGACAAATTTGCGCTCTGTCAAAAGTAGCGTGGAAGCTCCGGAGGACGTTCTGTTCCGGGCTGCTGAGGAGGAATTCGTTGTTGCTAAGAGAGGTTCGCCTGTGGGTGAAAAAAGGCCGAGAGGATTGTGGGGATGCTGGGTATCGTTGCACTTTGCCGACGGTCACTGTACTGATGTGCCGTGGTCTCCATCGTAAAAAGACATAAAGGAAGGGAACGCAATGAAAAGTTGATCGTCCAGAAAGGAAACCCGAGCGTCGGTCGCCGCCGACGTTGCACCTGAAAGGAAATCGCCACTGGAATGGCTCGCTTGAACGCCGCAGAAAAGCCTCGCAAAATCGAGGCGAAAGGGAAGTCGCTCCTAGAACGCCGTGCTATGCAATGCACCAAGGTCAGGAGGGGTATTCGTATATCAGTAGGATGCCATGCGTCGTTGATACGACATGCCAATGCCCTCTGCAATGTCGGCGCCGACGGCAAAGGTGCTTTGTGATCGAGGACCTAACGTACGACCAAGGGCGGTCGGTGAGTCGTCCATGTCATCAGATGTCGTGCCAAAGGCAAAGGTCTGGTTGCGGAACAGCTTCTGGCGTGGTTGTTGCTTGACCTTTGCCATGCCACGTTCACATGCCATCTCATGACGATGATCGTTCATTTCCACATAGTTTTGTGGGAAGCATTTAGAGGGATTCTCGGCGAAGAATTTGCTGTAGCCACCATCTAGGATATACATCTCTGGATAAGTGAGGTGGGGATAGTTGGCGGCATTGACAGTCCGGTCGTGGCCTCGGATAAACTTCGCAGTGAGAGGTGCACGGTGCACAGAATACTCACAGTGAAAGATGAGCAGGGTATTACCACTGGGCACATTCGGGCTGAAGAGCTCACTGGCCAAGTGTTGTTTGTCGTTGAAGTTGACGGCACTCTCGATGTGACCACCCTCATATTCGTATTCGAATCGACAGTCGACAATGAGAATGCGTTCATACTTGTCAGAATGCTTCTGGGCGAGAACATCAAGCATCGTTTCCTGGGTGATCCTGGGCAGGCCTTCGGGTTCGTCATCGGGCACAAAATAGGGCAGCTTGTGAGTAGGCTCCTGTTCAATATCCATGACGGAAGACAAACTCGATGGTGGGTCAAATGTCTCTTGCTCCTCCTTCATGATATCGTCAGGATGCTGAAACATGCTTAGAGATCTCCGGATGAGCTTTCTCTGTGGTCGTACGAACGCAGGCCGTCCGGCCAAAGACTTGCGAACATGACTGCCAGACGGTGACCCATTGCAGCGATTCGCGTTGCTGATAGAAGTCCTTCGCGATGGTGGCAGCATTGAGCCCAAGCCGGACGGCCGCGGATCGTCGACGGGTGATTCGGTGAAGCTTTCTAGCAGCGAGGGCGTCGACGAGCATGACAAGCCCGCGGTGGCGACATTGCCGAAGCGGAAGGGTGGCAGCTGTGTCTCAGCGGTGGTGGGGCGCTGAGGAATGTGGCCTGTGGAGAGGCCTTTGGTTCGGCTCAGGCCTGGACGACTCGCGGGTCTTCGACGCCTGGCGAGGCACGTGAGCGACGACGATCTCAATGAATATGGCATGCTTTGCAGTAGACTTACTCTGGCACCTCGAGCGATGCTGGGTCAATGGGTCGTTCAAGTACGGCCGGGGCAGGCAATTGATCGGGCGACAACAGGTCTGGCGACAAGTCTAGATCTGGACTGGGCGTGGCTTCAGGCGTTGGCGATGGCAAGGTCAGATGGAAAGTGCATGGCGCCTTGTGTGGCAGGGGCGAGATGTCCATGGACTCGTAGTATGGCGATGACGAGGGGACGAGGGGCGGAGTTCGCGCAGGTTCGACTTCGATTGGTGGAGTGTCTGTTCGTTCTTGCCTCGTTAGCAGAGTTCCAACGCTCGGACCCAAGGAATTTGCATGTCGGCACTGACCCAGCTGTGGCTTGAAGAGGTCTTGCGTGAACAATGAGCGTCGCGGGGTGGGCGCCTGGGGACTGGATTTGCCATTGTCAGCGGGACAACCACGCGGTATGCGAGGAATGTGCAAGTTACCTCTTATCGATGTGGAAGTTGGCGTCTAGATCGGCAGTCAGACTCGCGGTGGGAGATGACCCACGCACGGGCTTCAACGTGAAGTAGTCGCCCCGACGAGGCTTCTCGTGGTACATGCTCATGTTGTTGAAGTCGAAGTTGTTGTTCGGGCCCAACGTCTGATACCCACGGTACGCGGGACGGCCGTTGGGGACATCTTTTCGACCGCCCCAAGTAGGTACCGGTATCGGACGCATCGCCGCCAGAGGCGAGGAGAATTCCATGCTGGGTGGTGAGATAGTGGTGGTATGCCGGTCGAGAGTGGTGTAATTGTGCCTGGTGGATGTGGTGTGTGGCTCGGCGGGAGCTCACAGCTGGTGGGAGGATGGATACGTGGAGGATGATGGGTATCGGGCTGGAGGAGCGATGTAGACCAAGTCAATGGCTGCTGCCAGTGCTGCTGGTATTCCAATGGGTATGGGTATGTGATGTTGGAATGATCGGGCGACTGCTGGAGCCAAGTGGTCGAGTCGGATGGAAAGAGCGTCGGTGCCGGGTGCGAGGGAGTGTGTCGACGCTGATCAGGCCGTCTGCATGCCCGGCGTGGTACAGTGCTCGCGGGGTTCGGCGTTTCGTGGTGGTAGTGGAGGAGGGTGAGGTCCTACGACCGTCCTGAGGAGCAGCCTTTCCCGCGTGCGTGCCGCCGAGTAGAGATATAGGCACCGCACGGCTAGTCCTGCTCGGGGGGAAGACTGCAATGCACCTGCCCGACCTGCTTGCTGCTGCTGCTGCTCTGCTCTGTCGAAATGAGAGAATCAAGAGCTGGTGGCTTGGGCGGGCAGGTGGTGGGAAGAAGAAGAAGGCTTTCAGCAGCGCGTTGCTACTCACGACAGCCGATAGACTGGCAAGCAGCACTCGCCCCACACGACATGCAGCCCTCGGGCCTGTGCGCGCTGCGCTCACCACCCAGCACAGGACTGGTGCCAAAGCGTATTACCCGCTTTCGGTTACCCAGAATGAATAAGGCGACTGCGCGAGCGCTTGCGCGATCGAATGAGAGCGATGGCAGCGATGTATTGCAGCATCCCAGATCGACGAACAGCAGGGCATGCAGAGATGCCAACGCTCGCTGCTTTTTGATATTCATGGCCGCACGCTGCAGAATCTTGGTTCGACATCGTCGATGCAGCTGCCTTCACGGCTCCGGGCAGAGCCTCTTGCTGCCAAGCCGTGCGTCGGCGAGGAATGCCTCCAGCTGCGCTCCGTTTCACAGCAGCCAGCTCACCTGGCCAACTGCTAGGGACAGGCTGGTAACGAGCTGCGAGAGCTGCCCGCAAGGCACGCCGCCCGCCATGCACCGCTACACGCCTTGCCTGCTGCTGCTGCTATAGACTGCGACGCTGCACTATCGCCCATTGTTGATGCCGTTCGACTAACGCTCAACGCCCGTCCGTGCGTCGTCTTCTTCAGCTGCTGCGCTGTTCCTACGATCCTGTGCAGCCGCCGGCGCTCGACAACGACGAATGCTAATCGACGCTTCGACGCGAGCCCTCCTCCCATGATATCGTGCCGCCTGGCGTCATAGGGTCTCACTCGTTGCGCTCGCTCAACAGCCAAACGCAGCCAATCTCCGCGTCGAATCGCTCACGCTGTTGCCAATGCCCTCCTCACGCTCCCAATGGAGCTGCTACGCGGGCGCGTCCGCCCCATCGCGAGCCGTCCTTCCAGTTGCAGTTCGCAGACGCTGCCCGAACGCGCATGGGCGTTGCTGGTCGTTTGAAATGCCTGCCCGCTTGCTGCTGTCGCGTGGAAAGCTTCGCCTGCTCCGATCAAGGCCGGCACTCTCGATCCGCAACACACGCTGCCATCGCGATGCCGTACGTCATTCACGATGACACTCGCCCGCAGTGGGTCTATCTACGGCACGCTGCCAATGTTGTGCTGTGACGAACGCCGAAGGGCATCGTGAAGACAGGCACAACAACCTGTCGCCGTGAGCGGATCTTGGTAGCTCGTGCTGCGAACTGGTCCCCAGTCTCGCCCGCGCCCACGTTTGTTGGGCGGCCGAGGGCTAGAGCCAGCCAGTTGCCATGAGACGCCCACTCCATCGCGGCCACGCCGAGCTGCGAGAGGGGTACCGTGCTCTGGCGCTGACTGCACGACTGCTGGCTGGCTGTGGGACGCTGACTAGCCGCGCTGCGCTAGGAACGGTTATCAGACGACGACAAGCTGATGCTGATGGCGTCGCACTATCCGTGCCCATAACGCGGAAGACGCAAGCCCTGAGATCATGCCATCCTGGCTGCGGCAGGGCGAGCAGAGTGAGCGCACAGCCCTGTGGGCAACGCTGGCCGGGGCTGGTGTGGTCGTCGCTCTGTGTGACGCCGGAATACGCGTTGTGTACGTGACGGGATCCTCTTCGCTTCACGGCTGTTGCTCGATGGCACGTGTTGACTCTGCGACGGCTTCGCACTTTCAGCCCTCGGCGGGCGTGTGCACACCACCGACACCCCCATCTTCATTTCGCATGTCTGACGTGCCTATATAGACCCCTTCGCGCAGCAACTCTAGCACGCGAGCTACCCTCACCGGAGTTGCCAACAGACCAGCCTGGTCAGCGGGTATCTATGCGCTCCTTGAAGACCTTGCACAGGCGGTTGCTGCGTGAAGCAAACAATCTGGAACATGCTGCTCGTGTGTCCAGAGCTTAATCCGCCCAACCCCAACTGGGAACAGTAGAACCGACAACGACCTCTGCGACGTTCCTCAGACCGCTTTGCATGTTGCCATACGACAGCCCGAATCAACCCGTCCATCACCAAGTCATGCGCTCGCATATCCTGGAATGTTGGTGCGGCATTTCTATCGCTTCCATTGCCAGATTGTCACGCGCTTGTCGCTGCGATTCGGGAGAACGTCGCGAAAAGGATCCTGCAGCGAGGCTGACTACGGCATCATCATACATCATCTGATCTGGAGACGCATGGGCGAGGCCATACACCAAGCGTCATGACCGGCCCCAGATCCTGCTCACATTGGCATTGCATCACATCGTGGACTGTACGAAGCGGCGCGTAAACAGTAAACAATGAACGCAAGTCGCGTATGTACCCCGAGCATTGCTGCATGTCTGACTTCCTGCTGTGCATCCGCACATCCTCACGCCATAGCTACAGCTACAGCTACGCTGCTACAGCTTCTCTAGGTTCAATCGCACATGATGGTAGAAGACCGGCTCCATCAGACCACAACGGTACAACTTCGATGCGTCGCGTACACACCTTGGCCGACATGGCAGCAGCAGGCAGCTACATGTACTTTCGAGCGACAACATGCGCATGCAACAGAGCACAGCTGGTGAAAGAGCTTGAAAAACTTAGACGTCAGCTTATCATGCCCTTGCCAAATGGTCACAGGATGCGAAAGAGGCATGCTGGAGCAGAGAACCGATGCGCATCGCGATGTAGTGCTGCGCCGCATCGCATCGCATGACTTCCTCACGTCCGACGGCTGGACGTAAACATTGGAAGCCCTGCAAAACAACAATAATCTCAAGTCGAGTAAACATCAATGCTCTCCATCCGCGTCAGCCTGCAGCTATGACAAGGCGAGCTCCAACCTCAGTGCTGCCCCATCACTTCACTTCGTGACTCAAAATGCGAAGGCGATGAGGCCTCGACGTTGGAGGAAGATATTGACATTGCCACACTGGGCGACGTGCATCGCTGTTTGTGGTGAGTCAAGTCCAGGTAAAGCTGTACACGGTCCTGTCAGCGAGAAGCGAAGACCATCTGTTGCTCAGCGCTGGCGATCACAACCAGGTTGGAGCTGCAAACACATTTTTTGACAGCTCAGCAAGGAACTCAGTCGGAAAAAAAAAGCTGTCCGAGTTCCATCACTGACTGAGTAATCGCGGTTCACGGCAGCAGTATCCGATGTCTCGTGCGGACTCACCAACAGAAAATGATGAGGACCTCGATCAACGAGGACGGTGCAGCTGCCCGCAGATCATTCAATGACAGCAGCAACACATCCATTCGTGACTCACCACCGCGCAGATGGCCTGTACAGCATCATTCAATATTGTCTAGGGCAGCGTACGCAAGTTGACCGGGATGTCCAGGTGAGGCGTAAGAGGAACCAACTTTTTACCCAACACTGAAGCTTGCACGAACTGTACAGTAGGCGCAGCATGTGCTCTTGGAGTCTAGACCACCGCACACCACCCTGTGCTCTCCGCGCGACACTTGTAGCTGATATGTTGAGTGGAACAATAGCACTATAGCACTGACTGACGCCAGAAAGCTCGAAAGCAAACAGCCCATTTCTTCGCAGTTGACCGGCAGCTAACTAATCGGCAAATACAACGCCAAACTATCGCTCCAAGTAAACATCACAAAACAAACAGAAGACAAGACAATACTCACAAGCCCGTTGAACGTGGCAATCTCGAAAAAGTGAGATGTTGTTGAAGTTGCAGGAAACGAAGAATTGAGGCAGAGATCGGGGATCGAAAGGAAGGATGATCTTCATCACACGCATCGAAGATTTCGCATCCGACGAATACGTCTCTCGCGTTCCTGATCGTAGTGATCTCAAGATTCTCAACTACTACTTTCATCAGCGGCGCATTGTTGGAAATGAGACAGAAATGACTCGCTGTAGATTGCGCTTTCCTTACGTTTGCATGTCTTGTCTGTTGTAGCTGCATTGGGCAGTCGTCTTTGCCTGGCTTGGCGGATCGGTGGGATACATGTAGTCGACTTCGACAGAATGACGAGCTAGTCACTCTCAAGGTAAAAAGTCAACACTGAGACTCGTCAAATGCACAAATCGAAAGAAAGGTGAAGCAGTTGTGCGTAGAAGCATGTTATCGTTCAACATGTTCGAGCTCACATCTGCCTGAAAGCTGCTGGCTGATGCCTGACAACGCCCCCGCTTCTTACTCCTCTTGTGCGTGTCTGTTGCAGCACTTGCCTTGCAGCTTTCCACCAACATAATGATAATCGTAAACACTGAACAACTCACTCGAAGAGGAAATCACAAATAACCATATTGACCAAGCAACGAAACACGAGCTCTTATCACCATGGGCGGCAAACCAAAATTCAAACCATCCGCCAAGCCCAACAATACCAACAAGCAAGACCTCCTCTCAAAAACCCCGAGCACAAGCACCGAAAATGCAATCCCAGACAACTGGCCTCAAGACATAAAATTCCTCACCGACCACTGCTACACTCCTGCAGCCCTTGAATTGCAGCCCAAACTCTCACGAGCACCCTCCGACAACAGCTCCGACCCATGGAGCAAAGTCCCATCATACCTCATCCACCCCATAACACCTCACATCCAGATCACGACAATCACATCCCCCAACCACCCAGCCTATGGCCAACGCGGTCTCTTCGCAGCCTCAGACCTCCCACCAGATTCATTTATCCTCCTCTACCTCGGATTGGTACACACGAATAGCCTTTCGGACACAGATCCTCATTCAGATTACGATCTCAGTCTGGATCGAGAGATTGGATTGAGTGTTGATGCTTCGACTATGGGGAATGAGTCCCGTTGCGCGAACGATTATCGCGGGGTGGCGGAGATACCGAATGCGGAATTCAGAGATTGTTATGTGCAGGTTCCGTCGGAGAAGAGAGCGGATGGGGTGAGGTGGGAGAGACGGGTGGGAATTTTTGTGTTGAGCGCGGGGAAAGTTGGGAATGCGAAGAGGAGGAGGGGAATTTTGAAGGGAGAGGAGGTGTTGGTTAGTTATGGGAAGGGGTGAGTTGTGACTGTTTTCTGTCTGATCGGAATCATGTTTGGGGAAAGATGTACGCTGATGACAAGTACTGTAGATTCTGGGAAGGACGTCAGTTGTTGGGAATGTTTAGGAAAGATGATGAGATGGCTAGGACTGCTACGCTGGCGCTCGAGCATTGATGAGATGAGCGGTTGAAGAGGGTTCGGTCGCCCAGAGGACGAGCGAGACCGATGAGAAATTTTGGTATGTCGATGGTGAAGTTTGTCGCTGTGCATTGACGTCGCGAAGCGTGGGATAAGGTAACGCGATCGAGAACCACTGACTACATGTTCTCTGCAGCAGTTATCATGCCTTAGGCGCGAGACTTGCGTGCTATCGGAAGTCACAGAACTGCAGAGCTCAGCGTCGGCTCTCGATAAGGCGGTGCATCCAGATTGATGCATTGGCTGGCACGCACATCTTCGGACGAGCAGGTTCTCGCGCTTAGGAAGTCGCTCCGGGTGGTGGTCAGCTGTCCCGGATATATGAGCAGTCGTGCACAGCTCAAGCTGCAATCTGGATATGCCGATGCGGCCGCATTGTGATCTCGGTGAGCTGGACTTTGCTTCTGTGCCTCACACATCCGTCGACATGGTCACAAAGCGGATACACTTTTCTCTTGCGCAGCGCCAGCTTGCAAGCTTCCGGTTTTGACCTTCTCGAAGCAGAGATGCATCTGGAGTCAAAGTACCTGGCAATCCACGTGGGGAGCATGAAAGGTGATGGGGGCGCTCCGGCCATGTCACATTTGCCGGGGCGCGGCCGAGATCACTTGGTCCACAGGCCGCGCCATCAGAAGTCGGAGTCGAGCGCATCGAGAACGAACTATCTTGCGATAATGCTTTCCCTGCGTGCGACGCTGGAGTGCTTTGTTCGCACGTCAGCAGTTCAAGGGTCCAGCAATATAATCGAGATTGGCTGCGTCGAATGCTGCGCCGTGGTACGGCTCGTTCGCGGCAGCATCATCACCCGGAGAGTCGAAGTTAGCGTTCGAAACAGGGATTCTGGAACACTGGTCAATGGTGGTGGATTGTGCAATTCTTGAAGATTGCTTCAAGAAATATGATGCTCAATGTTCGCTCCATGCCGCTTCGCGCATTCCGAGGTTGTGGGCGGCGTGACGACAGAATTCTTGAATCGCAGCGCGCATTTGGGCATCGACGTTTGCGGCAACAACAGAAGCAACGACGTCGTCAATTCCTCCCTTCCCCTCACCATTGCGAGACATCGCATCCACCCACCACCGAGACTCGACTGACACACGACTGCACGCAGCGCCCGCCGCCGTTGTGCTGTGTGGTCTGGCGTGAATCAACCATCATCGAGGTCCACCAAATTGCAAGAATCGAGAGCCAGAAGCTCCACAGTGTATTCAACGCAGAAGCCCGTGCGCCAAAGAAACGCGTATCGGGTCCTTTGAAACGGAGCGCACGTCATGGAGCCTCCAATCATACTTATGCCGGCCACGAGAAAGCCTTCTCAAAAGGTGAGCGAACATCCCCAAACAAGTTCTACATCATTACCGCAAGCCACAGCAATAGTCAAAGCCACGCGATATTCCGAACGCTAGTTGCTTCGACGCTTGCGTGTGATCCGAGGAGGCGACACTGCAGTAGCTCAACTTTTTGCCTATCAGCAACCGAACTCTGACACCATTTCGCTGCGAAATTATTAGATTCCAATGTTGCAACAAGACCTCATACTTCCTTCCACTGGACGAGATATGCGAACAAGTCCGACACGACGACGAAGAAGATTATCTACGGCTTCCTCGTCTTCATCTTCCACGACGCCTCCGACATCACCTTCCCTCTCGCCGTCTGCGGCAGCCAGAGGAACCATGTCATCATCGGCGTCCAGCTCCGCCAGCGCATCACCGACGCTCGAAGCATCTGCGCGAGGATCATCAACACTTTCGACACCACTTCCACGTCCACGAAAAGTCTCATCACAATCGCACATTCCTGAAGCCATACCCGAAGACGAAGTTCCAGATTTTAAGCTTCAATATTCGTGTTGCTCATCGACAATGGATCAGGACCCGTTAGCGATCAAGGCCAATTTGACGGAAATGTTGAATTGCGAGCAAGTGAGGAATGATCAGAAGATGAGGTTATGGATTCAGTCGAGGTTGATGGATGCCGAATTGGAGCTGAGTAAGTCTTCCTTGTCTGCTGTCTTTCTCAAGTCTGCAAACTTGTATCGTTCCTCGAACGAAAGTCTCATTGCTGACATCCTATTCCTTGCAGAACGCCAACGCCGCCGAAGAGTCAGTCTGCCCACACCTGATCTGGTTCTGAATACCGGTGGTGCTGCAGACAAGCCGGACGAATGCTCCTGAGCTCCCTGCTTCACTCTTCCATTTTCGCATACTGGACTCTTTCTTGGGTTTCGATTTAGCGAGGAGTTATCGTGAGGCGTTCCGTTTTCGATCGATCGTCGGCTTTCGTCGGGTTGCAAAAGTGGGAATTCAAGTGGAGCCCGCCAGCTTGTGGGTTATCGGGTCCAAAGATAGGAATTGCACTTCTCGTGGAGTACATTGAGTCGAGCTCATCAGCTGAGAAGCGGTACAACAGGCCGCTATCGTGCGTGGCCAGAACGGACGACAGAAAGAGTGGAGTCGAGCTCTTGACATGTTTCTCTTCTATGTGCTTCTTTTCATTCACATGCGCATTCGCCAAGTTCAGGAAAGGCAAGCACGTATCTCAAACAAATATTCATTGGTATCACTCGTCAGATGCTGCAACACCAACCTCACAAGCAAGTCTCAAACAGCAGCGAACACATCCGCAGTCCCACTAACATCACCTTTCACTTCTGCTTGAGCCCCATCTTCATCAGAGGACTCTGCATCAACTTCTCCCAATCATGCGTCCCCTCACTATTCTCATTACTCGTCTTCACAGCCTCTTGCGCCCGAGGAATCATCTCCTGCTCATAAGCTTCAATAGCCTCAGCCGTAAAACCTTTCTCACCAATCTGTTGCGCCAACAATCCAACATCAAGAATGGCGTTGTTGAGACCTTGGCCTCGATCTAACATCACGAGTCAGCACAACGAATTCTCCCAAACAAACAGTAATAAGCAACACTGAGCAACGAAAACTAGGAAAGAAACTCACGAAAAGTCATCGGATGCGCCGAATCCCCCACAAGCGTCACAGTCCCATTCCTATTATCCCACTTCTCGGGACTCCAAGAACTCAATCGATTATGCCAACACCTGGTCCCCTCGGGAATACTCTTCCACAAAAATTTGAAATCCTCGCTAAATTCTTCTGCGCGAGATTTCAAGTCTTGTAAAATTTCCTCACTCGAATTATTCAAAGATTTGACGTCGTAATTTGGATCGGATGGAATCCAAGACATGATCATCATGAAGGTCCACTCTCCTGGTTGGGAATTACCGTAAGCGTCGTGGATTCCGATCCAGTTGAAGTAGCCTGAGGGATGGAAATTTATGCATTGTCGACGGGAGAGGAATTTGAATTTTTGTGCTGCTGGAGGGGGGAGTTTGGCCATTGTGACGCTTGCGACGAGGGGGGAGGGTTGAAGAGCTGCGCGGGAGGGGGAATTGAGGAGATATTCGCGGACGAGGGAATGGGCGCCTTCGGCGCCGATGAGGAGGTTTGCTGAGGCTGTGGTGCCGTCGGAGAAGCTTGCTGTTGCGGTGTTTTTGTTGTCGGAAGAGATTTGGGTGAGCTTTTTGTTCCATTGGATGTCGAGGTCTTGGGAGATGAGGCGGAGGAAGCGTTTGCGTGCGAGGCGGATGTTGTAGGGGGCGGGGAGTTCGCGAAGGAGTTCACCTGTTTTGCCATTGTAGATGGACATTACTTCGTCTTCGCCGGCGCGGTAGTCGTCGACTTGGGCATTTTCTACTTGCTTGGCGAGATGCTCTGGGAGACATTCTTGGAGTGGGACCTGCGCCCAGTAGATGCCGAAATTCCAGTCTCGAGGTCTTGCATCAAGGGAGACATCCTGCTCGTATACTGTCACCTTGGCACCCTTCTATGAGACAGTCGTTAGTTGGCTGTCATGCTTGCCTCTTTTGGTGCTCTGTACGACCCACCATCTGAAGAGCATGTGCGGTCAACAGCCCCGCCGATCCTGAGGAGCATGATTGTCAGATATGACTGTGCACGCAACCGAACACCTGCACGACATACCGGCGCCGATGACCAGCACTGTGGGCTGGGAGCCGACTGGCTCGTCGCCACCCATTGTGCTATTCCTTCGGATGCTAGCGTTGTCGAAACGGAGTCTTCTCCAGTACTGTGGTTCCAGCAGATGTTCTGTACCGGTCAATCCTCATTCGTAATCCAAACCACTTCAGCTGTGTACCAAGTTTTGGTTGTGGCGTGAAGTGCAGTAGGACTGGCTGTCGGCTTCGAGGAGCGTCACGAACAGCTGCATGGATGCTGGCTACGTCTCGCAGAAGTGCAGCTGTAGCCGCCCGCCATCGATCCTTCGGGAGAGCCTGTTCCGCGAATGATAGCTTCTTGCTATCTTGCTTCTTCTGCACTCGAAAGACGCAGTGTGCTAGTCCAAGCGGGCGTGCAGGCTATTGGCTCACGTAGGTACAGTGGTGTGCCGTGTGCCCCACTACCAGCGACATTCTGCCAAAGTCAAAGACATATCCAATATAAACTGCCGAATTTATATGCTGAATGAATGTTGAAAGCGAGCTGGGCTCGCGAGACCGCAGCATCGATATCAGTGAATCGGCATGGAAGCATTTGGTGCCCGTCAACATGCTGACGTCAGCCGCCTTGTTCGTTCGGGCCCTGCTCGCAGCGAGAGATGCAGGACGATCATAGCACTGAAACAAGATATATGTAATGTCAGGAGAAGTGGCTGCCACCGAATACCGATGCTGATCTCATTAGCTCGACGGACTGCAGGCCGGCACTTCGAACTTGTAAATACTCGGCTGCTTGACATGCTGGAATACTGGAGGTTGTTGCCAACGGAGCTTCTTACCTTTCTCCAGAATAGATGTATTGCTCGTGTTCCAGTGGCTATCAATGAGCGCATGTCGTTCCAAATCTGAACCATCGTAGACCTTGCTCGAATCACAGTATGTCCATGTGTAGCCGCAAAGGGTAGGAGCATTCGCCGATCGACATCAACCTGTACCGTCTCGCGCCGGAGACGATTTGGCTGAGGCCTCCCCAGCATAGATTGTCTATTGACCCGCAGGGCGATATTATGATAGCAGTGGCTATCGAATTCTTGCGAAGCTTCTTCGAAGGACGACATATTGGCCATCGAGGGCCGAGATCAAGTTGCGTGCATCTGGGAACGCTGGGTGAGATGATGCACTCTCGCCAGATCTCGTTTACTGCTCCTGGTCACGCTGGGAGCTGAATCGGATTCGTATGGTCGTCAGAAACCGAATGCATCTCAAAATCCATTGAATCCGAAGCTCTCCTGAACAGCGGTTTAAATCTCAGTTCTGAGCATTTTCCGAGATGCGCATGCTTGTAGCAGGTCTGAAAGCGACAACCACTCGATTGTCATGACATGATGCCATCTTCTAAGAAGGTGAGAAACACTAGGACTGGAGAGACGACTGGCCTCGGGAGTCCTGTACAACACAAATCCCTCACCGACTATCGAGGGAGTGGAGTGCTACCGGGCATAGTGACTACCAGCGGAGCGGTAGCGCACACCATCTCCCAAATTTTCTGAAGTCGTATTCGAACGTATTCAGCAAATCCGGGTCGAAGGTTTTCTGGGCTGGGCCTGTCTGTCTCTGAAGCAATGATGAGAAATCAAGAGAATTCATGCTTTGGGTTTCACCTGCGGGGATCTTCGGGCTTAGTTGGTCGCCGCAAGGCCAATGACCAGTGAGTCTTCCTGGCTGTCTTGTGTTTCTGCTGCTAGGTCGACAGCTGTCGACACACACCTGTATGGAGCAAGAACCCTTCACTGGCGCGTGAACTGGGCTCGGGCATCAAGCTGATGTCCGGGCTGCATGTGCATTCGGCTCAAGGAACTTAGCATTCGTCTTCGCGCGAATACCAGATACTGTATCCCATCACCACAGAGATGTAAGTGGAACAGAGTGGTGTAGGGGAGTGGATAAATTCGTTCGTTTCCCCATATTGTACTTTGTACTTTGAACCGGCAAGCCAGAGTGCTGTTGTCTTCGTGGCTCTTTCCGTATCTTGCAATCGTATCAGGTAATCGCGGACACGCCTTGCAGACGCGCCGCTGCAGACTGCAGCCAGCGATCCACTGACGCAGCGGATCGTGAAGGCAGTGCTGTAAGCTTACAGCAGTGTCTGCGACTTCTCCTGCAGTCGAAGAGTTTGACGGCAGCTAGGAGCTCATCCACCCGCCGACTGACTCGCTACATTCCATGATTCGCAGAAATTGGAAAGCAGGGCGGGATGGATGCTGATTCGCTTGTGGCGTCTGAGATCTGGGAAATGCGCGCCGAAGGGACAATGCTGATCTTTTGAAACATCTTCTTGGAATGCCACTGGACGGCATGACATTGTCATTGTTGACTCTCGCGGCCCACGATGGAAGAAAGACAAGCGCAGCAAGCAGCTGAAGATGACCATGTAGCCGCTACGGTGCCCGCCGAAGTGGCCGACGAGCCGGCATCGTCATTTCTGCCGAGACTGGATCCCGGCGACGCCGATTCAGGCTACGCCGCTTCAACGACAGCGACCGACACGACTTCACTGCTCTCCTCCATAGCGAGATATCGCGAAGAAAATGGAAGAACATACCATTCATACGGCTCCACCGAGCATTGGGGTCCCAACGACGACAAAGCCCAAGACCAGCAAGACCTGAGCCACCATCTCTGGACTCTGGCACTGAAAGGTCGCCACTACCTCAGTCCCGTCAAAGACCCCCAACAAATCCTCGACATCGGCACAGGAACTGGAATTTGGTGCATCGAAGTAGCTGAAAGCCTCCCCGACGCCGAAGTCACCGGCATCGATCTCAGCCCCATCCAACCTACCTGGGTCCCACCAAACTGCTTCTTCGAAATCGACGACTACAACGTCGACTGGCTCGACCAGGACAAATACGACCTCATCCATGCTCGCGAGCTCCTAGGTTCCGCACCGGACTGGCCAAGTGTGTACAAACAAGCTTTCTCCGCTCTCAAACCCGGCGGCTGGCTCGAACAGCATGAGCCCTCGTTATTTTTCACCTCAGATGCCGTCAAACTGGAACCGGACCATCCGTTCCTGCAATGGGGTGAGATGATGTGTGCGGCCGGAAACGCGGCCGGGATGAGGTTTGATATTGGCGCGGAGATGAAAGGTTGGATGGAAGAAGCAGGGTTTGTGAATGTGACGGAGTATCGGATGCCGTGGCTAATCGGGGGTTGGTCGAAGGATGAGCACCAGAGGGAAGTCGGACAATGGAATCAGCTCCGTTTGGATTTGGGAGTGGCCGACTTTTGCTCCAGGCGGTTCAGCAATCAGATGGGTTTCACGCCGCAGGAGATCGAAGTCTTTTGCGCGAGGTTGAGGGCTGCGTTTCGCGACAGGATCTTTGGATACCAATGGGCGTACTTTGTATATGGGCAGCGCCCAGAGGCTACATAATGGTGGAGAAGATCTCGCATATTGAAGATGTGCATTTCTGGCATGTGAGTCATGAGTAGTGGTAATTGTAGGCTGCGTAAAGAGCAGTAGCTTCATGAACATGCACGTACAGGTGCGAAGCCGCGTTGAATCGTACATACGCTGTATAATGCATCAGGTTGATCAAAACTCCATACTGTCATCTTCGCGTTCACGTTTCCCTTTACTTTCCTCCTTGAGAAAGCTCGCCACATGCCCTCTGAAGTATTCCACGTAGGGCTTCAGGCTGGTCTTCTGCCAATCTTGCACATTCGCTCTCTGCTCCTCAGTCATGCTTGCGCCCTGGTTCCTGTCCCATTGGTCGATCTCGTCGAGCAGATCTGTCACAAGCGGAACCTGGAAGGGATCAAATTCTTCCACGCGACGCATGTCGATCGGTACACAGACTCGCCCTGTCCCGGGATGGATGACGAAAGGCGATTTGAGCAAGTGATTCAGCTTCTTCGACACTTCAACATCGAGACGGGGATAGGTATATTCGATCCTGATGTCTTGCTTTGCCTCAACAAGCTGCTTGGTGGATAACGTGCTCAGGCTTCCGGCTTCAGCCAAAGCGTCAATGTCTGACCACTTCTGTGATGAAGAACGATTGGCAGAGGAGTCCCACTTCTTCTTCAATGCCGTGGTGAGCTTCTCGTCGGGAATCAAGCTCAATAGTTTTGCTATTCGCTCCTCTTCCTGCCAGGGATCTTGTTCTGCGAGAATGTCCTCCTTGAAGTAAGGTGTGAGCAGATCCAGACTCCGCTCCACGTGCGGATGCAGTGGCCGCCGCCTCAGCATTCTCTTGGAGTTTTCGTTGCCTTTGAGGACTTCCAGATAGCCAGCCACTGCTTTGCGTTTGTTATCATCCATTTCCCGTGCACGCTTGTCGCTCACCCACGCGTGAGCACCTCTTCGGCCCGAGTAGACCCACATGATATGCTGGAACCCAAAATCCTCACGCAGAGCCGTGTCTATGACTTTAATCGCCATGACTATGAATCTCCAGCACTTGTGACAGATCTTTGCGCCTGTACAGCATGTACGAATCGGATCATAATCTGTCATATCGATATCGAACACTAGCTCTTTCATGACTGGTTTGAATTTCGAGGCAGTTTTCAACGACTTGCGGTCTTTCGGGTTTATGTTGTATTGAGGTCCAATTTCGAAACGCTCCGGCGCCATTTGCACGCATTGTTTTCGCAGCAGATCTGCAGAAGGAAAGGAAAGATATCGGATGACTCTGTTCTCTGGCAGCCAAAACGAGAACTCTCGGTTCTGGAAATCAGGCTGTGGTGTGGCGGCATGGTTGAGCCATTGGAAAAGAGGTCGGAAAGGACATAATCGTGAGTAGTATTGTTTCAGCGTCTCGGGCTCTGCGAACTTCGATTTGGGAGCTGATTGTGGTGGGAGTTGTGGCTGTGAGCTGGCGTCTGGTCGCGTCGCACTCGAAGAGAACTCGTCATCGTCATCATCGTCGTCGTCGAACATATTTTCAAGGCCGTTCGATGCTGTTGAGGTTTTGAGTGCGTCTTCGGTCATGTCCACGTCGCCAGCATTGGAGTTCTCTGCACCTGCTTCGACAGGAGCGTCGGGAAGCGGGACATCTTCCTGGATGTCTCGCTGTTCGTTTTCTGGCGACACTGCGTGAGGCATGGTTCAATCGGATTGGTACAGGCGTCGTGAAGGTGGTATTTTGGTCAAGAGTGGTGTCTGGCAGATGAGGGGAGGCACGCGTGCGTGTCGTGTCGTGTCGCGTTCGCGTGTTCGAGTGGTCCGTGCATTCTCACCACTTCACGGCGCGATTGAGACGTACAAAACTCAACGAGCCGGCGTGTACATGTATGCAATGTCCTCGATCTCAAGACTTCAGGAAGAATGACGGCAACATGCGAGGACAAGCGTGCGAGAACACGCCGTGACGACAACAGGCAGGTCGCACAAGCCCCGATTATACCACGACCTCACGTGGCCGGATGATGAGTGGCACAATGAAACGCGAGAGTACTGGCAACGGAAGCCAGCTCGAGCGATCATATTTCGCGAGGGAGAATCGAGCATTCCGAGTTCTGTTCCAGGAACCAGATGACTTGGCCATGGCGATATCTGGCATTTTCCTGTTCGGGCATATTTTAGTGACAGGCTTGCGAGAACCGATCTGGTCTATTTATCACTCCTGTAGCCTTTCGACATGCATCAAGGACCAGTGAGAGGTTGAATACTCCACAAGACTTGACTGAACAACGTCATACGGATTGGCTGTCGGATTGTCACTCAGGGATATGGATACGCTGACTATAGATCTGATGACTACACCAAGCATGGACCTTCTGATTGTAGCAAATGCTTGAGCCGACTCAAGAGTAGCAAGGGAAAACTCTCAGTTTGAACCAACAGCAATGTAGTGTGACATGACTGCGTGCCTTGCTTTTGATTGGTAATAAGGCGTATACGAGTCTGCCTGGGCGGGCTGTTCCTGGAACTCGAACCGCAAGCAACATCATGCCATGGAGCAGCGGCTCTCATTGTTGGGTATTCCGTGATGAGGGCAAAGGGCGTTGATCTATTCATAGGTCCATCTGATCCCCTCTGCCAAAGTATGCACTGTACGGTCCAAAGTCGAAGAGGGACGAACTCGCATATATAACACATAGCCTCCTCCTGAGTGCAGTGCAGTCACTTTTGAGAATCAGCAAAGCAGAACTCACAAGAAATCATCCCATCAACACTCTGCACCACTATCACAAATGCTCTTACGACGTTTCTCTCCATTTTCCTGGCTCTATTCGCCGCCATGGCTATGGCTAGTCCAATCGACACTAGAGCGAGCAACGCCGATTCTGTCAACGACGCATTCTGTGGAGAGTGCTCGACCTATGTACCGGGTGAAGGCCTTTCCGGAGGGAGCTGTGTTTTGGATCCCTTCTGTGGCAACTGAGATTGGTCGAGACAGGTTGTAAGTGCACGTCATGGTGCAACAGTCGCGTACTCAAGCTGACTTTTTCACGAAGACGTACGATGTCATTTTCGTGTAGCGTTGTCGGCGGGCAGGCGTGACGAATGCACACGACAATGCGTAACGGAACTGGCCAGCAAGACTTTGGCGGGAGGCATATAGCTTGGCTTCATTGTGCAACACTACTTGCGCAGCAGCAGCTCAACGTCTTCTTTCCACCCACGCCTCTTCTTCATATCGCTGCCATGATCTGTGAATGAATCGTCCTGAGGAGTAACGTAGTAATGTCCATCATCAGTATCCACTTGCCACCTGATGTTGTATTGCTCCCCGATCGGCCCAGTGGCACAACTGCCTGCGATCTTGTCACTCGATGGCGACTGTAATGCGAGTGTGAAAAGGTGTGTGGGTTCACTGAAATCGGTGTACCAGTAGCGGTGGAACAAGAAGTATGCCAGGATGAGAACGCTCATGGCAAATACGATGATCAACACAATAGTAAATGCTTCCTCGTAGGGTTGAGTACCACCACTTTTATACTGCTGCATTCGGACTGAAGCATTGAAATATTGGTATGAGCCATCAATGGTGGGGTTACTGTAGTTCCAGAACATGACCGTTGGAGCGTCCATGGAGCTTTCAATCAGCATATTGGCACCCAGCACCGCGAGCGCCTCTGCCGTAGCTATGGTCTGTCAGATTTGAGGAGATTATTATCGTTATTATGACTTACACGGCAAGGCACGATTGAGGTCCCCTGATGTCACGATTAATTGTGTGAGGAGACGATCGAGGGTCACGTTCCTCTTTGTTAGCCCGTGGCCGATTGAAATTCCTGCATTTCAATATCAGGAAACAGGCCCGGAAATCGTGGAGCATATAGTATACTCACCTCTGGCCCACTCACTAGCAATACTGACAAAGTCCGTGGACAGCGTTTCATTACCCCTGGGTACCGCACCTCCGGCGCTTTTGATGTATTGATGTGCATCTTCATCGTCGCAGACTGCTTGTAATGCGGCGCCGCCTGTCGTAATGTTGTAGCGAGTTGAACAGAAAGGCGTGATACCAGCAGAGATACCACACATGACATAGTTCATGTCATCTCTGCCACGGTTTGTTGGCCACCCCAAAGGATCAGTGGGACCACCCTTTCCCAACAAGTATACCGAAGTCGAGCCCCAGCCCACACTCATACCTGTTGTATCGTTGAAAATTGTGTTATAGTCCCCGGGAAGTGTCGGAAAGACGGGCGGATATCTGTGCCGCCCATGATTGTAACCCCATTGAAAGATATCATCGAACTCCGTTCCATTCAGGTACAGATCAAGATTAGGGGGATAGCTTGCGCAGCGAGGCCAGGACTCATTAATCCGAATTGTTTCCCAGTCACTCTCATCGCAGGAAGTCTTGTTTCGATCTTCCCACAATGTGTACACGAAAGGTCGCAGCTGTGTCGTATTCATGGTGACGCAAATTACGTTCAGTATGGGACTAGGCAAAGAAGCTCGTATCTCGAGCTGTATATCTGGATCACTAGCCGGAGGGAGACGGTTGCCAGCATCTTGCGCTGCTTGAACAATTCCCGGATGGGGCATAGCCAGGGTTATGTTGTTGATAATGTAGCCCGGAAAAGCACGCTGAGTGACGTTCACTGATTCAACCCATGCTGCTTGAACGGTCGTGTTGTCATAGAGTAAGGCGGCACCGGCAGGCCGGTCGTTCGGGTCTACAGGAGCCCCGGACGCCACTCTATCTCTCCACGTGCTAAGAAAGCTTCCTAGGTTGTACAAGGCGCCCGAACCAGAAGTTAATTGGAAACAGGATGCTTGAGACGTGTCTGGCTTTGTATCGCTGAATTCTCTGTCGTAATCAGAAGATATTGGAGTCTTGCAGCCTTCTGTGATGTAAACGACATTGGCAAATGAAGCTTTGACGAGGGTCTGAAGCTGTCTAGGCGTCCACAGCATCATCGGCTGCGGCTGAACCAGCGCTGTAGCTGCAGACGTGTAGAGCAGGGTCATGATGGCAGCAACCACTGATACCATGCCCAACATAGATCGGCCAGCATAACGAGTACTCTGCCACTGAGTGAACAGTGTGCCTGGTTGCATGATCCACGTGCGCATATTCATCTCGGCGAGGGTGATGCCGGCTCCACTCTCTTTCTGCTGCTCGACAGCCCGACGAGCTAGCACTTGTCCCACAAAAGCAACAGAAATAGTCGCGAAGGACAACTCTATCAGCTTGGCGATCAATGTGGTCAAGAAAGCCGCTATCGATGGACTGAGGCCACCATGCTTGCCAATGTGTCTCCCATAGCTGGGTCCGCTCAGACCGATGACCAGAAATATGGCAGAAAAGGCGGTCGAGAATGCGGCGAGCAACGTAATGACGACGGCGATTGGAGAGTCCAAAGTCTTGCCTCTGACGCTCTTGGAACTCTTGCAGTGGTTTAGGAGCTGGGATGGGCTGACCAATATGCCTTTGGTAAACGGAGTTGGCGTTTTCGTGGGCACCTGGCCTGGCGAGGCTTCTTGTTGAGCAGAGAGAGGCAACGCAGTAGCGTCTGCAGACTCTGCAATAGGTCGTACAGTGCCATCTGGCCGGCTCCGCTGTACGCCACGCTCGTCAAAGAGTCTACGCAGCTCATGCTGTGACGACGGCTTGTCACTGCTATCGCCCATCCATAATCTCGAGTATTCAGCGCGGTGTGCGGTCGCAGGTTCAGGCGCCATTCTGTCACTTTGATTCTTGTCGACAGACTGGCTATATGAACGAGCGACTTCAGCGAGTCGACATCAATGTGTTGCTCCGTTGTGTCACAATGATATTCGCGACAAGGCTGGAAAGCGGAGCACCAGCGACACGACCTTTGTAGTTCCGTAGCGCGGGAAATGCCCACGCCTTGCTCCGCCAACGTGACAGCAGAGCTGTGCAAGGCTGTGAGGCGCATGCATATTGCAACCTATTTTGTAGTCTAGTCTCCTCCATGCCGCGAAAGGCTGCGCCAAATTTCTTGGCAGCAGTCCGGCCACGACGTGAAGGGCCCGGCAAGTCCTTGTTGTATCCGTCTCAGTCTTGCCACACAGCAGACGTTTGTAGCTTACTGAGAAGCCGTGGTCTGGCGGAATGGGAATTCGCCGCTTTTCTGCCAGACCGTTGTCGAGCGCACTTAGCGCCATGGAACGCCACACCACGTCCACTGCATATGCGTGTGCGACCTCTAATGAGGCTGAGATACATAGCTCCAATTGGATGGAGATGAGTTGTGGTCCTTGAGAAGCTGATAACAGCAGAATGACGAAGAGCCACACAGGTACCACAGCAATACAGGTGATGCTTTGGTTTAACCATCTGGCGGTCAGTCCTTGGAAGATGGCATGGTAGTGCAGGACTTACAATGTCTGCAAGGTGGAAGTATTCCACTCGGTCCAAGAGGGCACTGCTTCTGGCTTTACTGAAAGATCTTGCGCAGCCCAACAAATGCGGAAATGGAATCCTTGATCTTGGAAGGTAAAATAGCCACTCGTTACGTGAGCGTTGCCGGTAATTGAGTTTGTGCTTTCACCACATTGCCACCTTCATCACGAACCACTGGACTAGGATACTCTTCCTTACTCCGGCAGTTATTGACCATAAGTTGTAGCCTTGAAAGTTTCTCTGGTCGCCTGAACAGCGAGTCATCTCTAGCCCTACCAGGAGTCCTAGGCTCAGCTGTCCCAGACGAAAGGGTGATGAAAGACTCGGATCTTCGACCTGCAATTACTTGCCGTTGAAAGTTCTTTGGCAGATGCTTAAGTAGATGGTGCTACGGAAGACCTCCAGCATTCCGCCTCCCGGTGTTCGAAGGAACCAGCCAGGTGGCGCGAAAATTGCATGTAGTATTGTGCGTGTGCGTGTCGAAACATGGCTCTCTTGCCCGCTCGTTTGGGAAAGTGCTCCTTAGCTGATTGTTGACCATTTGCATGTCAGGAAGTTGGTTGCCTTTGGGGACAGGAACAGGAGCCAAGGCCATCGCTGATCAACCCGATCGGCTCAAGGTCTCGGGCCGATAGCCGAAGTGAGCTGACTAAGCTTCGAGCAGTTTGGAAAGAGCAAACAGAAATCGAAGCCTTTCCTCTGTTGCAGAATAACGCTGCAGATCAACACGCCGACGCACCCGATGTAATTGAAAAAGGGCTATCGCACGTCGCTACTGATCGTGCCCATGCAACAATGGAATCTGAAGACCTGGTCGACGGCGAAGGCTGGATCTCCGACGACAGCAGCTTCTATGGTATGGTAGCAAGCAGGGTATGGAGGGCACAGGACGGCTGATGCAGGTAGGCGACACCGATGTCCAGGCTGAATGCGACGAACAGACCCAGCGTAGCCTGAATATCGCCAGCCAGGCACCGATGTTTGCCATTACCTCGAAACGGTCCAAGACTACTGCTCAAGAAACGCAGATGGTCGCAACGCATAATCCTGATCGGATCCAGGTGCCCGATCGCTGGCCCGGACTTGAGAACGCATGGCAGCGTGACGAGGCCATCGACGCCTTTCTTGCTAGGAAAGCACCCGCCAATCCTCTCACTACAACGGATGATGGTTGGCTGTGGGTTGGCTGCCCAACTCTGCCACTTGCTCAGGTCCGTGATGACAGAAGTCCCGATCTGATCTCCTTACAGCAACGCGGCTCTGCTATTCTGGAAGCCTTCAAGCGGAAGTCCGAACTGAAGGCACGGCCGCCGAACTCGAGCCATTTAGAGCGAGATCTGTGTGCTCTAGCAATCGGGACAGGCGTCACATATGGCAAATGGATGTTGTTCCCCAGTGCCACGAATCTGGAGCGGTATTGGCGTACTGTCGCTACTGCGACAGTAGAGGGCAGGCTTGGGCCGACCTGCAAATCCGCCGTGCTGAATTCTGAGAACTCAGACACCTTGATCTGCGTCTACACCTACGACTTCTCCGACCGAGACGACGTCGAGCGAGTGCTAAAGGCGCTGGTAGACGCCGGTCTTTGCTCAGCCGAAGGAAAGCCCATCTATTACAAATGTGATGCTTATACTTATCTTGGGATTACCTCCAAGAACGATTACAAGCTTCGCGCGAGCCTCTATTCGAGCAGGGACATTTTGCATAACAAAAAGGGAGCCCGTTCCTAGCGAGGTCCAGGTCGAGTATGGATCTTTCTTGAATGTGTTGCAGGATGCAGAACTCACTGCGATCGCAAATGGACCCCGCGAGAACTACATGCCACGTCTCTTCCCAAGGTGCCTGCCCTCAGCGTGGTCAATGCAATTTGCGAAGCCGAGGAGATGGGTGTTGAGAGCATCAAGTCAAGGTTGATGACAGCCAAGCACCATTTCTGCAGGTGTTTCAGCTGAAACCTTGTGACCGAGTTAGCGACAGCGCCGATTGACGGATGAAGCGCTTATCAGATTTTGTTCGACGAGGATTCCTTGCGTGAATAAGCTACGGACTACTTCGACCAAACACCTGGGCCGCAGAGAATGAGTCGAGATCCGTGTCTCGTGCAGTCAGTATTCGGAGTCTTTGCCGACGCTCGTATCTAAACGCTGAAACAGGCAGGCTTCAGAGGTATAAGCCAGAAGTGGAGCAATGTTGACGACCCAGGGACGTGGTAGCTCCCTACTGTACTGTATTGCATTCATGCCATTGTCCCGGATCTGGAGCGACCCTACTGAGTGAGTGGGTCCATAGCACCGCAATCTCTGGTCGTGGTTGTTGGGCTGTAAGCCAGGTTGGTTCACGACTCTCACTCGGACATAACTTTCCATGGCTGATGCTCAGCGACGTCAGCATTTTTGGCAAGTGAAATCTCGAGATACCCGCAAGCATGCGCTGGTCCAAAGCTATTAATCCTGAAGACGAACGTCATTGCCCAGGAACCGCGCGACCACAACACGCGGAGCTCCAGGAATCAGCAAGGGCTGTCCGACCTGTCGTGAGTTGAAGTCACCAGCGATGCCCAAGATTCTGGAGCAAGCGATAGTATAGCCACTTGATCCCTGCGCCAATGTGACCCACGATCCCTTCTCTGGTCTCGAACGCTTATCCTGTATCCTGGTCCAGCGTGGGAAGCGGCATCAGAGTTTACCCCCGGTATCCTGTTTCGTCACCAAAAAGTCAGATACAGCCAGTGCTGCTGCCGGCACGGACTCTGCAGACACACCATTGGCCATGTTGTGATGAGTCAGTGAGAGCAGTGCTCGATCTCGCATATGTTGCCGCTCGCCGCTTTGTCCTAGGTCATGGCGTCTCTCCGCTCTCCATGGTGCACCTTATACGCGCACGTTCGATTGCTGTGTACGCTGGCTTCAGCTCTGCCAGGCCCTCGTAACGCACGACGCATGGCCTCACCAGTTGTCGCTTGGGATGTTTGAACTTGAGGACGGAAGCATCCCGCCCCTGGTCGACCCGCTGACATGCACCTCACTTTCGGTAGCATCGTGAAGAAAGCATTGGCCGATCAACAGACACCACGCTGACCGAGTGTAGGGAGCTCAACATCGACGCCACTGACTCCAGGGAAGCATTGGCAGAAACCGGAGATCCAATTGCTGCGGTGAGCCAGGTACCTTGGCATCCGAACATCTACCGACCACTCACAACGACTCTACCAAAATGCGGAGGGGTCGGTATATCAAACTCTTTTCCTAGCATCGGCATTTGCGGTTCAGCGTTCACCGTCACACAGCACTGTCTCTTTCCGATCCTGTGGACCGGCAAGCAGTATCAGGACTGGTCGTGTGAGCCGACAGTACTCTCTCTGCAAGTCTGTTCAGTGAGATCCACCCTGCTCGCACCGTTTACCGCATGCAGGCAAACAGGAGGCAGTCCATCGTGTGACGACACAAGTGCAGCAGGGCCTTCGCGAATGGACAACACAGTAGTGCAAGCTACTGGAGCTGCTCATTTGTTGCGGGCGCCAGGCTGCAGAGAATCTGCGAGTGCACATGTCTAGGATGCCGGCAAAGAGGCTATTGCCACGAGTTTGCTTGATAATGACAATGCCAGCAATGCATTCATACGACTTGGCATCAACCCGACGGCCACGCTGAGTCTATGAGTCGTGGTTGAAGTGGCCGCGGCCACGAATGGGTGCGCGCTTACTCGTGAAGATCGCCTACCAGCCGTGGGCAGCGCTTGCACATTAAGCATATGCAGACGAGGGTATCCCTCCTCGCACCTTTGCGAGCGTACTGGTACTGGCGGAGACCGCGGTACCATCATCCTCGCCAGTCACCATACAGGCAAGTTGTTTGTGAGCTACAATCCTGTCACAGAGCCCAGACAATGCCGACAGAGTTGCGGCCCATGCCACACAGGGCGATCTCCCAAGCCGTCTCCTGCTTTGTCCAAACGTCACCCACGTGGAGGTCAACGATCATTGCGGTGAAGGCCCTGTCATCTGTGGCATTGCTGGCTCCTTTGTCCAGAAATGAGTTGTGGTCCATATCCAGCAAATACTGAGTCTCCGTTGACACGGGATGGTGGTCTTTCGTCATCGACCGCCGTGCTGTCGACCAATTACCGGCTCAGCCTGCTGGGCTTCGTAATGCGTCTTTAAAACTCGTGAAACCACCGTGTCGTGTCGGCAAGCGCAAAGGAACATGCCCGAGTCCACGGGACAAGCCTACTACCGATGTTGGGATAGCGTTGAAAAAGCCGTGGCAAAGTGCTGGACTGCTACATTCGGTTGAGTCAGAAGGTCGCTGACTTTCACATTAGCTGCAAGACTGATTCTCGGATCGTTCGTACAACCTATACGCCAAGTGGATCGCGTGATTACAAAGAAAGCCCGGGCAATGCGATGGCTCCGCAAGTGCCAGTAAGTTGGATCAGCGAGGTCTCATCTCCTTCATCTTCTGAACGCTTTCCCAGGCATTAGCTCAATCAGAGTCGAAAGCACGATTCTTTGCGCGTCTTGGTCTCGACCCTACCAATGGCACGCATCGGCGAGTGTACAATCTTATGAAGGCATGCTTCGATGGCATGGCATGCATCCTTTCGGCTGACTTTCGCGCAGATGGAAGCCGCTGAGGGGCGCAAGCGATTGCTTGAAGGCCAGGCGACGAGCACTGCCCAGATTCATGAGAGCGCATGGCAGCGAGAAGTGTTGAGAATTTACCATGACGCTCAACCTCAAACCCGCGCGGTGTATCAATTTGGACACGACACCGCAGATCCGCACACTCCCGACAACTGGATCATCAGATGGATGCTGTGGCATGTTTTCCGCTATCGGGATTACAGGAACAAACAGCAACGTCAAATGAACGAACCTGCCTCGGGAGACGAAGATGATGAGCACTCGTCCGACTTACTATCTCCACCGGATAGCAGTAGCTCTCGCAAAGGCAGCGCGAGCTCGACAGCCGCGAGCAGCACACAAGCAGGCAAGCTTCTCCTTAGCAGGACACAGATGCAGACTGACCCTGACAACAGCTCAAGAACCTCTCGCCCCTTCGCGACCATATTGGGATCCCGTCCGCGACCAATAGACTGGGCTTCTGCATTGTGTCATTCGCTCGATCTAGCACTATACCCCTCCACGACATGATGACTCTCATTCGACTGAGCATGCGGGCATGCCTACGGCCTTGTTGGCCATGAATACGACGCACAGCTTTTGAACCGAGCACCACAAGGCGCCAAACATCCAACTCGCCATTTGAAACGCGAACAAACAATATCGGGAGCAGAGAGGCTTGGTTCATGCGCTCTATCACCTGACCCAGCACCACGAAAATTCATACTCGACCCACAGGCGACCTCTCCTCGGCGTGGCAGTGGCTCGTTGACCAGCGTGACTGCAGATAGCCATGGCCGGACCATGTGCGGGTCTAGCTCTTCAATATCTAGGAATAATGTATAATAGGCAGAGAGGCCATACATGTCTGGAGGGCTTGCGATGATAGCACCAACGTGTTGGAAATTGAGCGCACGGGACTATTGTTGATGCCAGCTTGACAGCCGATACTGCATGGAGGCGACAATGTACCGGATGGACCAAGACCGCTCTCGCCTTGAAGCCAGCTGGATCCCAGACATTTTCAAACCTGTCGAGCTCTGGGCGGGCTTGACTAGTAGTTGCAAGCTCGGAGCTTTGCACAGTGATGGAGGTATACGAGAGCGCAGCTGAGCCAACGCAGCACAGCAAGCTGAAGATGCTATATTTTGGGCACACTGCGAGAGTTTCGTTCACCACTGAGAATGCTAAGGGGCCAGAGCGCCATTCGGCCGAAGGGCCGGAGTCTGCGAGACTGTGCATGTGGGCACGTCGCATCTGTAACAATGCGACTTTCGACTTCGACTCCACCACTTTTGGAAACGTACATAACATCAAATGACTGTGCCATGAGCACCATGTCAACACTGGTCTTGGTGCCCACATCAATGACAATCATCTACGCGCCTCCCTTCTGCTTCCGCTCTTGGCGTCAAGCTAAGGGGAATAGCCGCCAGCGGAGACATGCGGGGTGCGTCCGAAAGACAGCTTGTGGCGTTGACTGATCCACTGGTCCAACCTCACTCATCGCGGGCACTAACGGCTGGACGTCAACCACCAACCAGGTGTATAAGTCATGAGTTGCATCAGACCACCACTTCGTCATCATCAAGAACGGCACACGTCGCTCCAGGCTATGCACGCTTCCCCATCGAATATGCCTTGGCAAGGGCGGCGACGATCGCCACCTTCTATCTGGCTGCGACTACCCTCCGTTCGCTTCAACTCCACGACGGCGACCACTGTGGATGTCAGCACACACGCGCGGACCGCAAACTAGGAGGAAGAGTTGCGGCAAGTGACAGGCGTGTTGCAAGCGAACTAGAACAACTTACGTCATCGAGGTGATAGACCGGAGCCTCCCATAGCCCCTGAACAGGGAAACCGCAATAATTCTGCCATCAGTCGCCGTCCAATGCCACTTGCGGTTTCATCGACACAGACAGTGAAGATACTGGAACGCTGCTGAGTTGGAAGTGCCCCAAGGAGCATCCTTTCCCTGCCCGACCCGCCTGAATGCAGGCTTCTTGTTTAGGCCTGTGTTCAGCCAGAATGGGATGAGACATCGACGTCAGGTTCCAGCGATTGCAGGCGCGATCCAAGCACACCTTGATGATAAAGGCGGTCACATACGGCGGGGACCCACCATCTACTACTGCGACGGATCTTCGTGGAGAGGATTCTGCGATTCGTACTCGGCCTTCGGCTATCCAGCGCAGCAGCATAGCCCCTATGGGGACTGATATCACACCCAAGCTCCTCGCAAATAGCACCGCATTGAGTGGAATTGCTGTGATTTGATGGACTAGCTGAAGCGTCCGCGCACTACGCAAACTGTGTCGCTTGACTCCTCAGCACAGAGCGTGAGTGGAAGAGTGAAGTCCAAGATCGCTGCAAAGCTTCTACAGGATCCCATGTCATCACAGCCAAGCCTCGGAATTCCGAGATTTTGCCATCGCAGCACCTCGCACACTGCACGGCCGCGCTCCGCAATACGCTGCTGCCGCACATGGCGAACCGCATGCTCACGACAAAAGTCATAACTCGACTGCAGCCTGCGCATCGACCCCGATTGCAACTTGACACCGTTTCTCCAGGCGCGATCTATGCTCAGGATACGATTTGCTTCCAATACTGCCAGAGCTTTCGTGGCCCATGCTGACGAGCAGACGAGAATCTCCGAGGGCAATGGGAACCGCACCACGACATCAGGCATTGCAGCGTCTCTCGGAATAAAATGCCAGACGCCATCGACCGATCCCTTTCGGAACCTGATCAAGGCTCTTGAACCAAGGTGTAACCTACCCTTTCCGTTGCTTCGTTGGGTCCAATAGCGACGAAATTGGACAGAAACGCCGCTGTCACCTCCACGATATCGCTGGATGGGGACCGACCCTGCTAGGCAGCCTGGAAGGTTTTGCCGACCTCGTAATACGTTGATACGAGCGCTGTGCTGGTTGCGATCATCTCGAATGCCAACCAACTTGCTCATGGGCGCTAAAATGCGGCTCCGACTGTAATGACTCGCTTCGCGATGAAGTTCTCCTCGGGGCCGACTGGACAATGCTGAAGGCTTGGAAGACTGCCACGTTTCTTTGCAGCATTTGCAATACGTCGATTACCAGAGCGGCTTCGGCTGGAGTAGTGATGCGACTGATGATGAGCAGATGTCATATCATAATGCACTTGTCGACCCACTCGTGGCAATCAGCAGTATCCTTGCCTGTTGCCAGGATCCGAACTTGCATGAAGAGCCTGATGATGAGTCTTGCGGCTAGACAACTTTCGTGAGAGGCTCCTCGGCTGCTAAGGGGCCTGGCTGGCTGGCATATGGCGATCACCGGATGGTTTCGCCAACGAGCTGCAGATAACGATCGCCGCTTACTAATTTGCATGTGCGCAAAAGCCCTCCAAGACTCAACGACAGCAGGTGTTCGTGCAAAGCACTAGCCTCCCAACAGTGCACGTATCATTTTGGGAATGTGGATGGGTTTCTGCACATTAATGAACTTGCAGATCAAATAGATCCCAGCCATAGAATTTGGTGTCTCGCTACCGGGTGACTACAACGATCAATCACCATGCACTTCCCACGAACGTATAATATATTGTTGGTAACTACCCCAACAAAGCTTCTTGTGGTTGGGAAACCTCGAGCTGGAGTCGCTGTGGGGGCGAGCTTGACAATCTCTCCTCTTCACCATGGGCCTTGAAGGTGAAAATATGAGTTGCTTGCCGACCTGAGCAGCCGAAATCTAAAATTGCGTGTTGCATGAAGAAGTGTCAGCATATCATGACTCACGAACATAGGCACAGGACAAGCGCCCGCTCAATGATGGAGAAGCCTGATCCAACTGGGGTAAGGTTTTGTGAGGATCCAAAGTGATATCGTCGGCATGCGCTCCGAGAACAACGTCAGTGAATAAGCTAACCAGCACAGCTGATTGTACAACACATTCATCACATATTCAGGGTCTCTAGCTCGGCCAGGTGGTCCCGTCAACAACCACGATGCTATTGAGGTACCCCTCCTCTCTGCCCTACACCGACTTTCACATTCTGTCGACTGTCTGGCGTCATTACACAATGGCGTGAAACTTTGGCCTGGACAGGGTGGAAGATACGTATCTTCTGCCTACAGTATAACGATACGCAATTCTGGTTGCATTCGCCAGCTACTTCAACAATGTACAGGCACGATCCCTGGCGAAGGATGCACAACCTGGATCCTGAGAGTCACTATAGCTACTGTACAACTGAGTTCAGGGTCCTTTATCTACATACTCACTCTAGCTGGCTTGCTATACAACCTCGCTTCGTCATCGCATTACCCAAACAACAAAGACAACCGGGGACTGGATTCCCTGATGACTTTGCTCCATCCCCGCTCTATACCATGTTCTTGCAACACAACACAATATCAAAATTCGATACCCGTGAACTCCGACCCACGCCAATCCATACTCTGTATCAACCTTCGTACCCTATCCGAAGTAATACTGCCTCCATAGCACTTAAGCTCAGCAGACATCAGCATCCCCCATGTCCTCAATACCCAAGCGAAATCTGCCCTGGTCTCTCATATGCCGGGGACATACGCTGAGGTCGGTTCGCGGGCGCAAGTCCGACTTTCTCCAGGAATCTCTGCGCGCGTGCATCCCATTTGTGCATGGATTCGTTTGCGTGGGTCTTGACCAGGGAAGCAGTTGAGCTTGTAGAGCTTGTGGATCTGCATGTGCTGTTTACTCTCTCTTTGGAGCTAACATTTGGAGTCAAAGAGCTGGCTCCACTCTCCGATTTGGGCTTGATTGTGGTTGTTGGTGATGCTTGTGATGCCATTTCCCGGGACTTGTCTTCGGTGCGGTAGTAGTATGGGTTTGCTGATGCGAGGCTCATGATTGTTGATGTTTGGTTTCTCGGTTCTGGATTCTGGCTTTTGGATTCTGGTTTTCGGTTTCTAGTTTTCAATCTCCGGTCTCTGGTTTCTGGTTTCTGGCTTCTGTTTTCTGGTTGCTGTTATTGTCTTGGATCGTATGATGTCAACAAGTCAAGGATGCTCAAATTGTTCTGATGAGCAGCACATCGGTTCCAGCGACGCCATATATATAACGACCTGTTCATCGATGCTTACAGATGTCATATGGCGCTGTGTAGGGAGCGGACATCCCAAAGAAGACTTGCCACGCGACTGACGTGGATGGAGACCTGCTTACACATACCATAGCCTCAATAGAGAACCTCCGCTACAGTTGTCATCAACATATAGATAGAGACGAAGCCATCCATTGCACTGGGCTGAGAAGTCGGCTCGTCCTGAACAGGCTAGGCCGTCGGCGCGCCACTGCCTATTTCGTAGCCGCCGTTCCATCTCGCTACTGACCTCCTACTTCCGCCGACAACACTGCATCGTTGTCGCAACGACGACAATGGCATGTTTCGCCGACGAAGACGTGGCGCACGTAGGTATAGCATTGATCACTAATAATCAGTGCAATGAGAATAGCAGCCGATGTTTTCATGACTGAACCCCCACCCTCATCCCCAGTCGCCAGCGAGAACCAACCAACCACCGCAAACCAAGAGGGGTCCAAACAGGCCCTGCAAAAAAGCAGGGCACACCCAAAAAAGCAACAACGTCCCAGAACCGCAAAAAACCATCTCTCACAATTCACTCTTTCCCTTTCCCATCAGAACGACTCCCCAACTTTCCAAAGACCGAGCACTACTAAATCGTGGTTCAGAATATGTCCGGTTCCGATCGCATCGCTCCTTTGCTCAGATACTCGAGGATGCGTGTGTGCCGATTCGCTCAATGCCTGCGGCTGCTAACGGCTGTTGGAACGCATATCTGCAACTTCGCCAATGAAACCCGATTATCTCGATAACATCTCGATAATATTTCTGGGGAAATCGGATTTTTGACGATTTGCGAATTCCGCGACTGAGGTCTTGGTTGCGTTGCGCATGCGACCAGATTTGGGATTCATGAGCACAGTGAGGGTCCTGCCAATTCTGCATGAATGTTCGATGTGACGGATGAGTGTGGATGTGTGGAAGAGGTGGAATGTGACAGAATTGCTGGATGTTGAGGAAGATGGAAGATGGAAAATCAGTATCCAGCAACGCTGCGCTAATACAGATGCAGATGCACGAACTACAAACTCCATACGTCTAATGCGACCGCGGTTCCAGTAATAATTCGCCAGCCGGTTTCGACGCTTTTGCGAATCCAGCTTCTCGTGTATGGATCTTCCGACCTCGCAGGTACGTCGCCGATGCGAAGCCCTTCAACGTCTTGCCTTCATAAGGGGAGCACTTATTCCGGAAGAGCATTGTATTCGGCTCGACTTGGAAAGTACTCGCATCGTCGAAGACGCAAATATCCGCGTCCATTCCTACTTTGAGCTGGCCTTTGCGATTTTCGAGACCGACTTGTTTCGCAGTGTTGGAGCAGCACCAAGTTACGATGTTGAGGAGGGTCTCGTTGACATCCATGTTCCGACGCATGGCTTCTGTCCATAGAATGCTGAGCCCCAGGCCGACTGAGCTGATTCCGCCCCAGGCTTCGAAGAAGTCGCCTTCTGCAATTTTGGATGTGCAGCAGCCTTTGGCGGTCTTAGGCTGTGAGCCTGGCACATGGGATGGCAGGAGTTTCAAGTCCGGCGTACAAGGCGAGTGGTCTGATACCACAGTCTTGATTATGCTCTCCCGGTTGAGCATCTCAGACCACAGGCTGTCCTGGTTCGATTCGGATCTGATAGGAGGGCAGCATTTGTGTCTGGTGTCGCCGTCTGGAATCTTCTCAGCTGCTAAGCTCAGATAATGGAAACACGTCTCGGCTGTGATTTTGACACCCCGTGCTACAGCGTCACGTAGCATGGGTATAGCTTCGGCAGCTGAAAGGTGCACAATGTGCAAAGGAAGGTTTGGTGCAAGGTGTGCCAGATCGAGGATCTCCAGGATCGCGCACACCTCGAATGACGAAGGTCGTGAGTCCAAGAAAGTTTGGTATTTGTCCAAAGGTCCCGAGGGCTGCAGAGGAGGCAACGAGGTTTGCACATCATCTCCCACAGAGTCTGTCACAGGAGGAATCATCTCGGCGTGAAACATGACTGTCGTCGGCTCGTCTGCCAGCTCTTCAAAGACCTTACGAATGTCAAGTGATGACACTGCAGGAAACTCTTCGACACCGCTGTCGATCAAGAACCCTTTGAAGCCCCGCACACCAGCTTTCACAAGTGGCTTCAGCTCGTGGGTGTTGCCAGGTATTATTCCGCCATAAAATCCAGCATCGACCCAACATTTCCCTTGGGCAGCAGCGACCTTCTCTTTCAAGCCCTCTATCGTGGTCGTGGGTGGGATTGCGTTGAGGGGCATATCAACGACAGTCGTGACACCACCAAAAGCTGCTGCACGAGTGCCAGTCCAGAAGCCTTCCCATTCTGTTCGACCAGGCTCGTTGAGATGCACATGTGCGTCTACGAGACCAGGTAGGAGTACGTGTGGGCTGTAGTCGGTGTAGGGTGTCCCAGGTGGAAAGTCTGAAACCGGGAGGACTTGATCGTATATGGTCACGATCTTGCCTGTGGAGGCCGATATCACGATTGTGGCTGGCGAAATGCGGCCTTCGATCACTGCTCGGTTCGAAGCAACGACACTGATTCCAGATGCATCTGTAATGCCTGACAGAATTGGCGATCCTTCTATCGAGGATACTTCGAGCGGTGTATCATGTCCAGTTGCGTGAGGGGCCATCTTGGCTGAGTCTGCTGTAATCGATCAAAGAGCTTTGAAAGATCTGGTCTTCAAGGAAACAATGAAATCGTGCTTCGGCTTATGAGTAGAAAGGAGAGCGTTGAGCACACAGTAGAGAGGTGCGTAGTGCCTGTGAGAAACGTGAGAGCAGAGAAGCCAACCAACCTATGCAAGTGAGACCTGCGGGAGGGGTGCACACTGCAGCAGATAAGAGTCTATGAGGGATTCCCCCAGACGGGCCATCTGCTCTTGCATGTGAGTGGCGCATTGTAGGGCGGTCTGAGTCCGATTCGGAGTGGGAACAAAGCGCACTCTCCGGACAGGCGCAGACGACAATAGCCGCGGGTTTGGTAGTATACGAGAGTGGTCGAGGACAGGCGGAAAGCGTATTATTACTCGATGAAAACTGCAGAATAGGGCGCTAGTGCTTGTAGAGGACGGCCATTGTGTGTTGGGTGCCGTCGCGGGCGGGAGATAAGGCCAATCCGCATTGAGGAATGGGACATGATAAGGCGGATGTGGTTGAAGTTGAAGGGCGCTAGCCCTGGCTGCAGGTCCTTGGCTGGGCTGGCCGCGGCCAACTTCTTCTTCACGGTCATCTCCGACCTATCTCCACGCCAGATATTATCAGCATCAGATCCGGTTTCCACATCTTCTCGCGACAATCACATTGTTGTCCGACTCCTGTCAGAATATCCGTGTGGTCGTGAGAAAGGGGCATGATTACTGTTGCAACAATGGAAAGAGGTGAGCGTGCAAAATGGCTGCTGCCGGAGCGGTGACGTCCTCCGTGTTCTCGATCTCAATGCGGCCGACGTTAATTTTGTTTCCATCGAGTAAGCATTACTCGATCGTTTGCTGACAAGGACGACTTGACTTTGCTTAATTTTTCTGCACTGCGATTTCCACGAGGCCCTGCCGAAAGCTACCTTGCGGCTTGCTGCGCGAATCTGAGGTCTGGAGCAATCGGCATCCCGGGCGAACTCTGCCCATCAAGAGACGCTGAAAAGCGAGCAAGAGTTTCTTCTTTTGGGGTCGCGAGGACATAACACACACTACAGCAGCGTCACGATGTATGGGAGAAGACTTTGCGGATGGCTCTCAGGATTCAGCACATTGAAACACAGTCGTCGTGGCCGGCCGCCGCCAACTTGGAATAGGCGAGTGCCTACATGGTTCGCCGGACTGGTTTGCAAAGTAGGACGCGAGGCCTCCGGCAAAACTCGGCTGCAGTGCTGCAACATTCCGTCTCGTTGAGATGTATCCCATCTGCCACGCCTCGCCACAAGTGTGCTGTCTGCCGTCGGCCACGGCAAAGCTGAAGGTGAAGCTTCTGCAGGCTGCGAGAATATACATCCACGAATGGAGGAGGAGGTGAGCAGATGACTAAATTTTGGTAGGTTTTGGTGGCATTGGATCTATGCCGCCTCCAAATGCGGCTCCGGCCACCGTACTCATTCGTCGAGGCATTGGAACGCGAAACACAAGAGGATCTCTCGACGCATATGGCACGTGAGGCGAGCTACTGTTCGTTGAAGCTGGTCTTTAACAGTTACTCGCCAGATGCTTGGCAGCGGGTTCTTGATGAATTATGATTCTGTGAAATTGACTCCTGGACAGCGAAGCAGGTACATTTCATGCCTTTGCAGCAACCCTTTCGAAGGTGGAGTAGGTGGCAGAATATGTTGCATTCAAGCTTCTGTGGAATGCGCGAATCCCCCGAAGAGAGGATCGTAATTGCAACGGCATCCGGCACAATGTTGGGAACGTGGTACGAAACCATGCGACTCGCCATGCAACACGCTTAGGGGAATCATCGTAGAGCTGAAGTTCACAGAACGCAAGGGAGAGTAGATCGTGATCAGAAGTGGAGTCGGAGTTCGCGAGACATGATCACGCTGACCCGACAGCTTGGTCGAGCAAACAAGAACCCCATGTTTCTCTCCGAAAGCAACGACCCGTTCCTCGAATTGAACGCTGCACTTCAAATAAATGCTGCTGAATGATAAGGAATTAGTGCCTCAACTCAGGCACAGGTGCGACCTGCCAGGCACGTTCGCGCATGATGGCGACACATGTGGTCTGCGGGGCGAGAGCTACAACAGGCCATGAGGTACAACACACTTCGACATCCAGTTGCCTTTGCGTACAACAGTGTACTGGCCGTGGAGCCCCCGGAGCTCACGATATGTTTTTACAACCATCCATCATTACAGTAATGGCATTGGCGCATAACACTCGTGTCTGCGACTGCACCTGTCCTTCTCCTTGCTTGGAGTGTGGCGTCCGAGATTCTCAATCCGAGCATCTCCAGCACTCACTTGATGAAAGAAGCCTGCATCATTGAGCGTCTGGCATTCTGCACATCTTCTCGCACCTGCTATTCTTTTCACACAATCACAGCCCCGCAAACAGACCGTCTACCCAGAACGGCTGCCGGCCCTAAAGACGATTTGTTTTGGCACATTCGATCTGGTCGATATGCGCACAAATCCATATCTGTGCCTCCTATGGCTCATATGTCTGACGGGAGCGACGTCTCATTATAATCATGAAATCGAAGAGCTATCTCCCAGAAAGCTGGCCACGTTGCCAAAGAGACAAGATGTTGGCTCTACCCATTTCCCTGTCACTGGAGTACAGAATTCTGGGACGCCAGCGAGGCTCGAGATTCGCCAGCTGCAACAGCGTGCTGATTTGTTCAATATCTTTCTGCTTGGCCTTGCACGATTCCACGCCACACCGCAAGATGACAAGCTTTCTTATTACCAGATATGCGGTCTGTTCGATCAATGTTCAAGCACTGGCTTGTGCCGCTTAGCTGACAGACTCGCAGCGATTCATGGCCGTCCATATGGAATGTGGGACAACGTGCCTCCAGCAAATGGCACCGAAGACAATGGTTATTGCGTGCATGTGTCGAATGTCTTGCTGCCTTGGCATCGACCATATCTCGCTCTATTTGAGCAACTACTTTTTCAACACATGACAGCATGTGCGGAAGAATTTCCAGCAGGACCACTTCGTCAACGCTATGCGCGGGCTGCAACGCAGGTAATACTCACTACTGATATCTTGGAAGCCCAGACTCACTTATTTGCTCCAGGTCCGGTTACCATATTGGGACTGGGCAGTGGCCTCGCCAAACGGCAGCGTGTATCCGGACATTATCCAGCAGCCTCGTGTATTGGTCGTCAAGCCGAACGGAACCAGCACAATTGATAATCCTCTTTATTCTTACAGATTTCATCCAGTATCGTACAAAGACATGGAGTTCGATCCCGTAAGCAGCAACATCGCACCCACCCGACTCAGACTGACAGTTGCGCACAGTTTGCCTCATGGAATGATACCAAGCGATATCCGACAGCTTGGACTAGCAGGGCCAGAAGCCAGAACAACCTCATTGGGCCTATACTTGACAACCAGCTGGCCTCGTTTGCGAACCGAGTGTACAACCTGCTGACCTTCTACGATAATTTTACCCAATTCTCTAACGAGGCGTGGTACGGTAGTGAGCAAAACATCGATTCTATCGAGGCTCTGCACGATGCTATTCACGCGATCACCGGACAACAGGGGCATATGACTTACCTGGACTACTCGGCCTACGACCCCATCTTTTGGCTTCATCATGTCAATCTGGATCGCTTGTTCGCTATCTGGCAGATGCTGCATCCGAACAGCTATGTAGAGCCGATGGCTGCTCTATCTTCGACGTTCACGATCGTGAAAGGCTCGATTCAAGATGCAGATTCTCGTAAGAATTGAGTGCTTTTTTGTCTTCAATTATGGAGGCTGACTGTAATTTACAACAGCATTGGAGCCTTTTTCGAGGGACGTAAACGGCACCAAGTGGACTTCCAATGCTGTCAAGGACACCAAGACCTTTGGCTATACCTACACAGAGACCTCAAAGGGCGATCAAGCAAATGCGAGGGCTGCAGTAAACAGGCTCTACGGCAGCGGCTACAATGGAGGCGGTCTCATCGGTGTGCGAGATACACCTGTAACGGCCGGGAAGATGAGAGGTACAGCAGGGTTCCTAGTCGATGGCCGTCAACGACACTATGCAGCAAGTTTGCTATCGGACAAGCACGCTCTCAATGGATCCTACGCGATATATGTTTTCGTTGGCGCGTTCGACGATCTTGACCCTAGTAGCTGGCCAACGTCGACGAATCTAGCAGGCACGCATGCTACATTTGGTAGTCTGCGAACGGGCGGAGACGTTGCTCAAAAGTCACTTGTTACAGGGGGGTCTATTCCGCTTACGAATATCCTGATTCAAAAGGTCAGCTCGGGCGATTTGTCTTCGCTCGGAGAAGACGATGTTGCACGCTATCTCGAGGAGAAACTGCAGTGGAGGGTAGCGAAAGTAAGTTGGAATGCGTGATGCACGCCAATTTCGCATTCCGCTAACAGTGAAGACAGTTCGATGGTGAGCCAGTGCCCGCTGAAGAAGTCTCTGACCTTGAGGTCCTTGTGACCTTATCAGAGGTCATTCCGGCAGCGAGTGATCAAGACGTCCCAACGAGGAATACGTTCAAAAAGTTGACCCGGATCACAAAGGGCAAAGTAGGAGGAAGTTGATTGTATTCTCAGAGAAAAGTTCAGTGAGGCGTGGTTTCTTAGGCACGTTGAGGAGTCTTGAAGCCTCAGGCAGGAGTCTGAGCGACTTCACCGATCCGACTGCTATACATTCCATCCAATACTTCGCTTATGAACATTGATCCATCAAGACCACTTTCGAGCTCATGCGAACGCTCCACTTTCCTACTTGGTCAGTAGACTTTTCATTGACTGCAAACCGCGTGGCCGCACCCGCAGCTTCAAGGGCCGTCGGCACGATCTCAATTGGTGCACTTTGAACCTAAAGTTGCTCTTCCCAGCCGCGAATTGTCAGCACTCTCAGCAGTCTCAGCAGAAGAAACGGGCAGGTCTTATCGGATTTGACGAGTTTGCGACGTAGCCCAGAACGGCCCTTCCTTGTCGCTTGCTTCGGCGCGACACAGCCCACTTCAACCTTCTTGGGAGATCTTCGTTGCGCTTCGGCTGCTTTTGCGTGGTGAGAGCGAGGTTACGGGCGCCGAGCTGGCACTAAGGGCACACTACGAACAACATGGCGTTTCTCTTCAGCCTTGCTCTTCCCAAGGACATTTCGTCATCGCTGTTGACACCAGTCATCTTTGGACGAAGGTAGCGACAACTACAGCCAGGAGCTGAATTCATTTCCAAGAAGGGAAGAAAAAGGGTACTGCGCTGAAGAACGATGAACTATTGAGTCCAGGAACGTGGTACTTGTTCTGGATTTGGAGCTGCAGCCACCAACACTATACTCCTCTTTGGTCACTCTGCCAAGTGCGGGCAATCACTTCACAGAGACTGCCGGAGGCATCTCACTTCACTCTCGTATGGGTCTGAGACTCTAGAGAAGACGACATTGCCTGGAGCAAACGCCTCAGCGAGGCTCGCGACTGGATTCGCCTACCTGCCACGACTCTTCATGCAAGATGCGCTCTGCGACGGCGCTCGCACTGGTGTTGCTCTCCACCTCAGCCGCAGCTAATGACAGCGAGTGCCGCTATGGACAGATAGGCCAGTTTGTAGCTCTACTGGAGAACTATGCGCCAGCGCAGACCTATTGCTCGAACTTGGTGTCATCTCAACAACTCCCGGCAACAATCACGACCACAATCACACAATGCCGACCAGACCCCACCGCTGCGCCACCAGCGAAGATCAAAGCGAGGCAAGAAGAAGACAGCACACAAATTGACCACGAGACTGGACCAGCAGCAGCGCTTCAACAACTAAGACGCTCTCACAGGATATCCAACACTGTCTGTGTCTGCATACTCTCCGCCACATCCGAAACCCCCATCATTGAAACAACCTACGTCACGACATCATGCTCCTCAACCTCAACTTGCAACCCAAGAACTCTGACCTGTCAACCAAAGCGAAATTGCGCCAATCCTGCTCGCTGTGCGAGCTCAAGCTACTGCCTGGAGTCACCCATTTCCGGAGCCTGTTTCTGCCATCCAGACACAGACGACCCGACAGCGGGCTACTGCATGTCTGCTGGTCCCGGCTGCCCTGATGTCTATGAAGACTGTTCTAGCAACTCGGACTGTGGAGGACCCGGGTCATCGAAAGTTTGCATTTACGCTTGTTGTAGAGAGCAACCATTTTGCGTGGATTTGGAGGATTATAGGACAGATATGCCTTCTACAGCCGGGACAGTGGCAGCAGACGGGAGCGCAGAAGAAGCGGGGAAGATGAAGAGAGATGGAGGGTGAAGTATTGCTAAAGCTTCGCTAGTTCTTGTAGATATTGATGTGTGCATAAACTCCTTCGACAACACGCCAAGCATGTATGGTCACGTCAAGACACCTTTTGTAGACATCGGTGAAGCCACAGCGTCAGAAGAGCTGTGGTATTCCTCCACATAGCACGAGGAGAGACACCACTCTGACAAGTCCGTCACTGGAAAGGACTGTTCTTTGGCCTTGCTCACGAAGCAAGCCATCATGAGGGTCGCCATGTATATCTCTGGGAGCAAGAGCTAGGCATCCCAAAAGCTCTCACTCCATGCCAAAGCATCGCATCCTCTTCGTCCGGCATGTCCGCGGCATCACATGATCATTGGCATGGACGACCACTATTCTTGCGGTCCTTGCAGCGATGTCTAGCATTCTCGACGGAGCCCTACATGTGCACACCGCGCAGAGGTTGAAGGAGCTTGTTGATAACAAAGACAACAATCTCTACAGGGCCTGAGAAAGTCTGTCGGAGAAGAAAGCCAGAGAATCCGAGGTATTCGTAATTATTCGATAGGCCTGTTCTCCTTGTTATCTTGCATAGGTACTGGAATGCGGCCGCGAAGTGTAGTGAAGTGCCCTATAAGATCGGTGGGTCTCCAGGATACCCCTGCTAACATCGCATACAGCTTGTGAAGATCATGTCTCTGATGCACAAATAGAAGTTGGGCTTGTCGAATTGGTAAATGTGACGATCCAGTGCTTCTCTTGCGTAGGGTGAAGGAGGCTTTCAACGACGTTCGCAGGCGTGCTGTGGTGTTGGTGACGAGTTTTCATCATGAAATACTGAATCTGTCACGGAGCCATCATGAGCAATATGGCAATGAATCTGCGAAGACGACAGCAAATACGTGACCTGGTCATCTGCCCTCATTCCATTCTGGACCATTCCGGGCAAAAGCTCAACCATGCGCGAAAACGCATTGGCGTCTGGGTGTGTTGCCTGTTCACTGACTCTCAAGGCTCGAGTCGACCTGTTTTATCAACAGCAAAACCAGCATCTAGCGGAGCAACGGAAGAAGCATTAAACATCATCGTCTTCGTTCTCGCATTTGCACCACAATGGCCACTTTGCATGTGAAAAAAGGAAAAACCATCACAAACCTCGCAGTCGTATACAGCCATGCACAGCCCTACAGTATCCAAGTCCTTATACAGAGACAAAGCCGTCGGCGTCAGGATGTCCCGATGCACAAACATGGTGTCGCACATTGTGGGGAATCTCGTACACGAAGGCAAATTTCGTATGTAAGCATAATGATTGGCCGCTTCGCATTCCTTCCGGGCCAATTGTTCAGCCGACACAGGCTGTCTTTCACGTGCAAGTGGGGAAGAAAGGTAAAAATGGCCAGGCACGTTGGCGACGCAAGCGACCGACGTACAAGACAAGACCTAGACGAGGGCTTGCGACGCTCTTCCTACGCGTAATAAGAGACGCTGCTGCGAAAGCGAGGGACGTCTTGTTTCTTGTTGTTCTTCTTGACCTTGCGTGGTGTGTCCATATATGTGACAAAGGGAAGCGCCTCGTCCTGTTCTTCTCGCCCATTGTCATTGTCCTGTACCTGTCGCCAGTCAGTTCAGCCGAAGACGCGGCGGGACACCAAGCAAGCAACCATGTTCCTCGTCTACTACCTGTACGACCGCCTGTTCTGGCTCACGCTCATCTGCTCCGCCATCGCGTACACCACCTACGTCGTCCTCCCCGCCCACCACGGCTCGCCGCTCATCTGCAACGTTCTCACCTTCTCGGTGATCGGCACATGGTTGACAAAATGTATCACGCACTTCGACGAAGAGCGACGGATCCGACGATTGGGTAAACATGCTGTTACCATTCGCACACACACCCCGCTCAATTTGGGCATGATCGCGCAAGCTCTGTACTACTTCAGCAAGCATCGCAATCACGAGTTCTGGTTGAAATTCTTCAAGAGGACGGAGGATAAGACGTATCCGTATACTGTCGAGTCGGTGACACTGGGAGGCAGAATCGTGTTCACTGCGGACGAAGAGAATGTCAAGGCGATTTTGGCGACACAGTTTGCGGACTACGGCAAAGGGCCACAATTCAGGCTTGAATGGCGCGACTTCTTGGGACTGAGTAAGTGTTCTCTTCCCCGTTCTGCTTTCGTACTTTGCCATTCCTTGTCTTGGATTGCAACAGCGACAGCGACAATGAGGTTCTGCAAAACGGCTATGTATGCGCCACAAGGACAAGGTAGCATCGCAGGAATCCTGGGGGCAAGCTTTGTGGCATACCCGGGGAAGACGATACAGGTTGTGGCTTGATCAGTTTCAGCGACGGTTGAGCTGCACGCTGCAAGATTGGATCGAGGAAAAAAGTGGCGAAGGTACCATGAGATCCGGCTGCAGGGAGCATGCCATCCGGACTGCAGCCCGCCGGTAGCCCGCCGGTAGCCATGTCCAGCTGTTCGCTTCCAAGCTCGCGGTAATATGCTTTGCAGATGGCGCTCCTCAGTTCGCATTTGTAATGGGAAGAAACCTGGGATCACCCTGTCGATCGCACTTGCCTTCATTGAACCAGGCTGACAATCTCGACCAGGCATCTTCACCACGGATGGCGACCTTTGGCACAATTCCAGACAATTGCTGCGTCCGCAATTCATCAAGGACCGTGTTTCTGATCTCCACAAGTTCGAGCACCATGTTCAGAAGTTGCTACCCATGCTGGCTGGAGCTTCCGATGGCGCGACAGTACGAGTAGATGATTTGGTATTCCGTTACACGCTGGACGCTGCAACAGATTTCCTGTTTGGGGCCTCAGTCGAGAGTCTGGACAATGGAGAGACCGAATTCGCTCAAGCCTTCAATGACGTCCAGAACGTCCAGGCCATGATTGCCAGGTAAGTCTCAGATCCTGGCAAGCCATAGTACAGAGCATTGTGGCTGATCGTTTGACCTTGTAGAGCTGGCCCGATTCGAGGCCTCATTCCGAAGAAGAAGTTCCACGAAGGCCTCAGAATCCTCAATAAATTTACTGATCGGTATATCGACCAAGCACTTGCACTGCCACAGGAGGAGCTGGAGAAGAAGACCAAATCCGACGAAGGCTATACTTTCCTGCACGCCATTGCTGCATACACCCGAGACAGGCAAGTGTTGCGAGATCAGCTCGTCGCAGTCCTACTCGCTGGCCGCGACACAACGGCCGTTACTCTTTCATGGCTCTTTTACGAACTGTCTCAGCAGCCAAAGATCGTAGCGAAGCTGCGTGAGGAGATCGTCGGTCGTGTCGGCGAACACAAAGTGCCCACATACGAGGATCTCAAGTCGATGCGTTATCTCAATCATGTCATCAATGAAACGCTCCGCCTGTATCCCGTTGTGCCATACAACGTTCGAGTGGCACTCCAGGACTGCACCTTACCTCGAGGTGGCGGGCCAGACGGCACAGAGCCAATTGGCATCACAAAGGATACCCCCATCGGCTATTCCACATTGATCATGCAGCGCCGCGCAGATATCTATCCTCCCGCATCAAGTGGCTTTCCGGATCATATGAAATTCGTGCCAGAACGATGGTAAGCAACAGCTTGCCTGTATGTGAGACCTGTGTCATTGCTAACGTTTTGAAAGGGACAACTGGACTCCAAAATCCTGGTCGTACATTCCCTTCAACGGCGGCCCACGTATATGGTAAGTAGCAGCTTGCCCGCATGTGAGACATGTGTCATTGCTAACATTCTGAAGTATCGGCCAGCAGTTCGCATTGACGGAATTGGCATATACCGTGGTGAGAATACTGCAATCGTTTGAGAAAGTCGAGAGCCGAATGAGCGAGCATCCGGGGCTAAAGACGGATATCGTGCTTGCACCTGCGGCTGGAGTCCATGTTGCATTCGTGAAGAGCCGAACGGCATAGTTGATAGCTTTTCTTGTGACGTGTCATCAATGAAGACAACAGAATCGTTCGTTCCTGTGCCTCGTTTGTTCCTTCTTTTGGACATTCCTGCCCCACCACGGCTCCTGTGGCTCCGTCAGTATGCAGGTCAACAACATTAGAACGACATTAGCTGCCGTCTTTGCAGATATCCTGTGATTCGTTGTCACGAAAACTGTCACCCAACAAGCAGCCAACAGCATTGCTGGAATCGTAAAAATGGGCCAACTGTCAGCCCAAAAAGTAAGATTCTGTCAAAGTGCATTGGTCGAGCTGGGAAAGTCGATGCCTTCCTAGAAAAGATCTGCAGCCTCCCAGGACCCGGTCTTCTTCTGCATTGCGGATGCAGGGTGCTGCAGTATAAGTGTTCACGGCTGCTGTACGGTAGTAGGAGTAGATGCATAGGAAGGGCTTCCGCCTCACGGATTCCAGCGTCCAGCTACCGCAGAGTGCGTTGCAGAACGCAGCATGGGCGTTGCAGACGCGAGAATTGTCATAATCGAGGACCATGGTCGAGAGCACATCTTGCTCTCGCCTACCCGTTGGGACGCAAAGACTGCATTCGCAATAGCGAGCCTCTTTGCCGCGCTCCGTTCCGCTCTGGCCCTGCTGTGCCGTTTCAGCGGAGAGGGCCTACAAACGAGTTTACGATGATGGTGGGGAACTCCGGGAGGGTCAGGAACATAGCTCGAGCACCAACGCGGTCCACTTGTTGTGTGATGAACGACCTAGCCTGAGGCCCGTTTCGTCAAGGCCACAGCTAGACATTTAGCGTGGGCTGCCTCTGCTCGCTTGGCTGCCTGGCTGCAGGCAATCGGTGCTGGTGTTGAGGTGTTGTAGAAGCACCGCATGGGCTCTTTCTGGACGTCTCCTGTTTGTGCCGTCGCCGCCCAGATGGTACTAGCAGCAGGTCCCGAGGGGCGATCGCGGACGAAGTGAGACTGGCGTCGTAGCTCGAGCCCACAGACCAGGCCCGCGGTCGGCGCGCGTGAACCTCCCTCCTGGAACGCGCTGGATCGGGACAGACGTCAAGCGTGTCAAGATGGCGCAGAAGGGCTGCAGGTATGCGCAATTCCGCTGGTCGGGTTTGGTCGCGCTGTCGGAGGGGGTAATGATGGAGCGGATGGGGGTGTCGGTCGCGGGATGCTCGCCATTCGTCGCTGCTGTCCATCATCACTGCTCTTGCCGGCCTTCGCCTTATCCTGTCCTCGTACGCAGATCGTCTAGAGCACGCGAGCTCAGTGTCCGGTGCTAGCATTGGGCGTCCGCGCTAGGAGGAACTGTGGGAAGGCGGCGGCCGGCTCACGCGTTTAACTTTGGCCTTCCTGCGCTAAACTAGACCCAGTAGCGTTGGATCCGCGGTCGCGGCTACGCGCGCCCGGCTGGAGGTTCCGCATCCACAACAACGCCGCAAAAGCCAGGGCCGTTGAAGGCTCGTGAAGAGGAGCGACGAGGAAAAAAGAGGAGACGGCGACGGCGCTGTTATCTGTCGCCCACGTCCTCGGCAGTATCCCATTGCTGCGTCTACTGCCATATTGCTTCAGCTCTCCCGCACGCAAGTCCTGCAGCTGTGACGGTGCTTTTGTCGCGTCTGCACGATTCTTCCATCCGCCGGCAGCTTGCACGCCAGCGCCGAGAAAAACACGACCCGCGCCTCAACTCCAGATTTGCGCGACCCGACCAGAGCCAGCGCCCCTCAAAACACCTTCACTTCCCCGTCCGCGCGAACCACACCAGTTTACGCACCTTGGGCCCTGGAAATTGAGACCCGTCGCTCACCACAACAACGACGACGCCGACAACACAAACAGCCGCCATCACCTTCATTATCCCGCCACTCACTTGCCCTTCTCACCCAAGCCTCGACATCTCATCTCGCCCGCACTCATTGTCGCCGCTGCTATTGCTTATGCCGACGACGTAAGACCGTGCTTCTCTGCCCGCCATGTCGACACCCAATCGCTCTTCGGGCTCTTCCGTCTCCTCCAATGGCTCGTCATATCAACTCATCCTGGATCACATCCTCACATATCCGGGCAGCTATGAGATTCCTTTGAAGACAATGTGTAAGTCGACTCGTCCCTTGATGCACCTCACCCCGCCGTCGAAGTGAGATCCAGTCTTCATCGAGACCTCCGCTTACGTTCTTCGACTTGCAGACAGCTTGAACTGCGCGCCCAAGAACGCGGCAAGCCCAAGCACCCCAACCAGCAATGGCACCTCGCCAAATCTCTCACAAGGATCCTTCACACCAGATACTCAATCAACCGCGTCGCTCACTGAAAGTCTCATGTCGCAGCTATCACAACTGAGCAACCAGCAGCAAACCCTGCCTCCCTCATTCATCACTGCCTTCGTTCAGAGGTGTTTTACTCCTCAGCTTCCCCACGTGGATTTCCCGCAGGCGCTCACTGGACTCGACTACCTCAAAGATCTGGAAACCCGCAGACGGCGCGAAGCCGCTTCTGCAATGAGTCGTCTTGGCATTGACCGCGATGCACTGGACCGAGATGTGGCTTCGCTCTCGCCCCGCAACCTGCAATGGGTCAGGTCTCTAGAGGAAAAGGAGAAGAAGATCGACACCCTTTACACGCAAGTCTGGATTGGCCTTCGTCGATGGATCTTGATCAACGAATTATCGCTGCAACCCTTTCACAAGCACAACTGTGTGGCAATGCTGAACACACTCTACCCTCCGGCTGGCATTACCGAGCAAGCACAACCGACAACCCTTTTGACGCCCGCTGTACTCAAGTCCCAACGAGATGGTTTCTTCAAATACGTCCAAGCTGTTGAGAAGAGCGGCCCTCGCATACTCACCAATCTTATGCAACAAGGCAAGGCACCGCATGACAACAACGGCTGGGAAGCTGTCGTCCGCAACCTCAGCGTGTACCTCCAGGTAGCCAACAGCATGATCAATGAGTGCATCCATGTTGGCGTCAACGTCGCCACGGAAGTGCCCCGCACTCCAACCAAGCACGTTAGGAAAGCAGATTCCAGCGCGAGCTTCGACAGCATCCCCGAAACTGAGCAACGTGGCCGTAAGAAGGCCGACTCTGGCGTCAGCTTCGGCAGTGCTGCGAGCACAGAAAACTTGCGCAGACGACTCGACTCGACCACAAGTATCGGCGCTACTTCTATTGCGGAGTCAAGTATCATCCGACGTGATTCGAATGCAACTCCTCCCTCACCCTCACACTCTGTACGACCGAAGACTCCTTCGGGCGGCAACCGACGAGGAACCGGCATGGAGCGACTGGCACGCGGACTCAAGTCAATTGGCCGTAGCAGGACCGAGGCGACCGAGATGATCGCGGATTACGAGATACCCGCCGCCGCACCTGCACAGGATAGGCCTCTGCTGAGGAAGATGCGTAGCCTGGGCGCACTCAGTGAGCGCAAAACATCTGGCCTCGGCAGCCGCCAACTTTCAGAGACTCCCGCCTTCGACGTCGACGCCATGCGTCGAGAGAGAGCATTGATTGAAGCTCGAATGGCCCAAGGCAAGACCGGCAAGCTTGGAGGCAATGAAGTATAACGGCCCGCCCAATCTTTCACTTCTACATGGCTCGCCACCTTGTATTGTTCGACCCATTTTTCCTTTGACGAAACTGTAACGATAACACGATGAGCATGCATTATACAGAGCCGGTCCGCTCTGGGTTTCCTTTTCCGCAAAGTTCAACGCATAGCATATGGAGCAGTGGTACTGCTTGGAGTTCAGACCCTTCCTTTTGTCTTGGGTTGGGTGGAGCATTGGTCTCAAAGAGACCGGTTTTTGAAAATTAAGAAGAAGAACTGCAACGGCAGAAGAAGTGTCCTCGCGGACGAAAAAGAACAGGCAAAAGCGGGAAAACGGAAAAAAGGTTTACCGATTGATCACAGGATGATGATCCAGCATTGGGAACAGTTGGAGCGCTCATGAACACTTGACGCGAGGAAAGCGGAAAATATGATCCACGAGATGGACAATTGAGAATTTTGGTAGTTGGTCGATTGACGAGGCATCGTCAACGTCAACGTGTTCTGATACGTAGCTTCACGATTTGCAAATTGAAGCATTGAGCTACCACCACCTCGATTCCTTCACCACCAACTTGCTTTCATTGTCGTTGTCGTCATCATCATCATGACCTACACGACATAACAGTCAATACTCAACGTTCGCGGCTAATCTTCTCCAACTTTACAATTTGATCATTTGCCGGGCAGATAAAGTCAGACACCGTTAATGGCTGCACAACCTCTATGTCTTTCCAATACCACTCGTTGCTTGTACAACCTTTGACGATTTGGGATCAAATAATGTGTATGAATAAGCACGGATCACTTTGTTGTCCCGTGAACCCGGATGAAGTGTTTCTTGCTCGTTGGGAAAGGGAGATACATGTGTGGGTTGAATGGTACGGTGAATCGATTTGGAAAGGTACCACTGTACTAGGGACCGGACAGCCGGAACTGGAGAATCCGATCAACGTTGGTCGGGTTCTTGAGATTTGGGGAGGGTTGAGAGGGAGTCTTCATTTCTTCATTGTGTTGGCTTCACGTGTGATTTTGTATTTTCTCAATACACATTGAAGTGAGGTGAGGTGAGGCGGTCAGCTGTCACTGCTGTCAACTGAGTCGGGTGTTCTTCGGCTTTTGGCAGGCCAAAACCTTGGCTGCTGCTGCTCTTCTTTCTGACCTGCAACAACAACATCAACAACAACAGCACCAGCAGCAACGATGAAGCATTCCATCAATTCGTCTGCTCAACAGCGGGCGACTGGAGGCTTGCATTTGGGCTGAAATCGTCTACGACACGCGTGGTGCTGCACACGCGACGAGCTTCGAATAAAAACGTCGCATGCAGGGCGCGCGCCCTTCTCGCGTTTCTGACTCCATCTCTGCCGCTTACAGTCATCTACTAGTTCCCAACACGTCCACCATCTCTCCTTTCCCGACCCGATCTAATCGGCAAGACTTCAGCCACATCTACTTCCTTCACTCCGCCTCCACCAACAACACAATCTCACAAGCAAAAACCAAGCGCTTCTTCGTATTTCTCAACCCGCATCCTTCGCCCATCAGCTGACTCGGCATACGTCTACCCTGCGCTTGTCAACGACCCGACAGTGTGGTTCTTCCAGCCCTCCACGCGAAACTCAATCTGAAGTTCTGCATTGTCTCTTCTGCAAAGGAAGGACGTTCCGTCACGCGCATACAGTATCACAGCCGCGCCCCAGAAGAAGAAGGAGCCATCCATCACACGTCCTTCGCTTATCGGGGAAGCTCGCATGCGAGTCGTCATCACAATTCTAGTGTTAATCTGATATTACTTGCTAGTTTCGGATATAGGTTTTCAGCCTCAGGACGGTCTCTGACAGCTTCGCTCTGACGACGAGAAGAAGTGCAACGATGCCGCGGCTGGAATTCGTGACCTTGGACGTTTTCACGAAGGAGAGATACGCGGGGAATCCGCTGGCTGTAGTGAAGGTGCCGGATGGTGTTGAGGTCTCGACGGAGGTTATGCAAAAGATCGCGAGGTACGTATAGTGTACACTATGCATGGCAAAGTCTCGTTCTGGAAGCTGGCGTGATTCTTTGCGCGTAAGCTCGAAGAGGAGAAGGTCTATATGTGGCGCTTGACTTCACTACCTCCTTCTCTATCACGAACGACTTGATGTTTGCATCGCGTCGAGCGGGCATGTTCGGCGGCCCCTCATACTCAAGCAATGAGGCGAGATGGGTCACCGTGACATGCATGCCTGAGCATCAGTCACTGTGGTGGGGTGAAATTCACCCCACGAGATGTGAAGGCGTGATCCCAGAGCGAAGTGAGTCTAATGCGTTGACAGGGAGTTCAATCTCAGCGAAACGATCATCGTTCACGATGCGAAGACAGGTACAGATGGCCTACCCGAATGGAGAGTCCGTATTTTCTTGACTTACGCCGAGATTCCTTTCGCCGGTACGTTCTTTCACGTGCGACGAATCTGCCACGCGACGCGACGAGACTTTCATCTATCGCACGTGCATCCCTGCCAGATCACCGCTTCCTCCAGGACTAGTAACATGCTGATCGGAGAATCCCCACATTAGGTCATCCTACAATCGGCGCCGCAGTCTACGCTCTGGGCAACCTGTCCGCCGAATCATCTTCTGACTCGCGCAAAGGGCGATTATTGGCGAATGCCGGACCTATGGAACTCACGTACAATCCGTCTGTAGGCGTGGCTACAGCAGGCATTGCTCACAATTTCCATGAGCATGTGCAGTACCCTTTCACAGTGGACGAGGTCCACACTCTGCAGCCTGCGCTAAAGACGGCCGTGAAGCTCTCGCAGCAGAACATCGCGATCGTCAGTCCTGTCAAAGGGATGAATTTCATTGCAGTCGAATTGCCTGATTTGAAAGCACTCGGTGCCGTCAGCACTTCTTCCAAACCTACTCCAAAGCTGGATGACGACTGGAACGTCGGCTTCTCGGGGTCATATTACTATGTCTACACTGCCACTCCTACCAAGTCATCTGATGGAATCGAGAGAATCACAGTGCAGTCTCGTATGATCGAAGGTCTATTCGAAGACCCTGCAACAGGCTCGGCCGGCTGTGGCTTCGCCTGCTACGTTGCGCTCAAGAGAGGCAGTAGCAAGATCACGCACTTTAGCATTACGCAAGGAGTGGAGATGGGTAGGAAGTCTGATATCGAGGTAACTGTAACATTGACCGAGGATCTGAAAGCTATCGAGCACGTCGAACTTGGCGGTTCGGCAGTAAAGGTCATGGAAGGCTTTGTGGAGTATTGAATTGGACGAGCCGATGGATGGAACATGAACTATCTCGTCGACAGGTCCCGAGAACTGGCACCGTACTCGGCATGTCTCATCCACTCCATTTCATGGAAACGCTGCCAGTCGCTACCACGCGGATATCAATAGAGCCACAAAGAATGTCTCAAAACCTCCTGTATCTAGTCTCAACTAGCACCTTCTAGATCAGAACAAATGCAAATCGCGACTTCCCGCAACAGCAGTATCTGTATTACCCAAATTCGGTTCTCCCGAATCTAGCTTCACGTGGCGTCCCGCGTTCTAGATTGCACGTGCGCGCCACGTTGTCATGTCTCGGTGCAAAAACGCCCCATTCAACACGCCGTGTTCTGTGGCTTGCTACTACTAGCACCGCCGTCGACAAATGTCTTAAAAGTCTACGCGAGCGGCACTGGTAGACGCGGCGGAGATGGGACCCGGACGGCGTTTCCTCTCTGGCGGGTTTTTTGTGTTCGATAGTTTATTGCGGCTTCGAAAGCTTGGACGGGGTCTCAATTGGAATTTGGGGAACCTTGAGTAATGTGCCGAGTGAGAGGGGCAAGGTGGCGGTGGAGGGCGTTTTGGGAGCGGAAGGTGGGCGCGAGGGAGTTTGCTGCGATCGTGATCGGAGATGTTGAAGGGATTGATTGTGGGAGCAAGTAGTTGAAGGCTCGTGGGAGGAGGATGGGAAGTTGAGTTGCAGTCACGGTCGACTTGTGCAGCTTTGGGTGCTTGCTGTGCGAGGGACTGCGACTTGCAGACGCAGTGGACTGATGAAGCTCCTGTGAACGTACAGACGTCGAAGGTCTCGTGAGAAGCTCTTTGTCTGGAGGCTGCTTTTCACGACTCTTCAAAAATCATCCTCCATGAATGGCCTGTTGGGCACTGAGAGTCTGGTGACTTTTCCCGGCAAGTACAGCGTCCTCTACAAAGCTAGAGGCTTCTCAGCTCATGAGAGTGGGCTGTTCTCAAGGGGATTCAAGCGCAAACACCTAGCCCATTCACCACCAAGCCCGCCCAGAAGTTCCCTGCCTGCTCCTCAGCTTGATACAGAGACGCAATGCCGGCACAGTGATCTGTCTGAGTTAAGACAACACGTACCTTCTGCCCGCGAGATCTGAATTTCGTCTGTGTTCTGCAACTTACCGTTCAGGTTGTCTCAGTCTCATCCTACCTTTCATTTCAGTTCGTTTTGACTGTTGCAGGTCTGAAGGGAAGCTGATAGTCAGTGCTACGTGCTTGTATGATCAAACCATAGCGACTGTATACCCTGCGACTAGATCGATGGCACTTCACCCCCATAGAAATCTCGTAAGTGCGATCCGAGAAAGTGGCCGTGGCCTGGTCGTTACTGCCAATGCTCGCTGCTGCTGGGAATCATCAGCGTCAGTGCCCCGACGGAGACAAATTCTGATGCGAGGATTTAACTCATCCCAGTGGATCTACTGGTAGTCTTGCTAGACGTCCTGTGACTGCTTAGTTCTAACACATCAATGCCTCGATAAACTCCTTGATCCGTGACCCTGATCGGGGCGAAAGCTTTCGTTCCTGGCGCTGGAGCATTGGCTACCTCAGAGCCGTGTACAGTTTCAGCATGAGAAGCATCTGGCAGACTCAATAGGCACTGCAGGCGTCCAAGCTGAGCATGTTGTCATTCTGGTAGAAGCAGGCAGTTGGAGTGATGGAGTCAGTTCGTCGCTGCACAACTTGTCGGCAGAGTGGTTAATCCGTGCCGGGACGCTGTGCCACTTTCGCTCCACCTCGCACTCGTCTCGCCTCGTCGCATCACCGCCGTCCATCATCGTCATCTCACCAGCTCTGTTGTCCGGATGAGTGGCGCAAGAACATCAGTACGCTGTGCGCAGAGGACACAGCTGAAGCAAGGAGAATCATTCGCTGTGGATGACCTCGCCGGCACAGTCGATCCGCGATTGCTGCTGCCTCACCTGTTGAGTTCAGCCCGCTGAGGCTGTGCTCCAGCTATTCAGCTGTCGCTAACGAGCTCGAACTAGTACTTAGTCCATCGTGCCACCTCATCCTCCTCTTTGCTCAGACGACATCCTCGGATCTGTGACATTTGATTGAGCTTTCCTGACATTGACGCATAGCACTGAAGTGTCACAGCATCTTACTTACCATGACGAGAAATACCTACGACGGGCCGCAAGGCAATAGCCCCTACGGCGGATACCCTCCACAGCCAGCTTATGGACAGCAGCAGCAAGAGTATGGCGGGTACCCTCCTGGAGAAGATCAAGGATATAATCAGCAATATCAGCAGTATCCAGGCCCAGGTAGCAACCAAGGTTACGGAGATAATCAAGGCTCTGCGCAATCGTATTATGGCAGAAACGATCAGCCATACCAGCAATATTCGCACGACAGGCCACAAGAACAGCCACCACATCAGAATTATCAGTCTGGGCCGGCGCCCGGCTACACACCAGCGCCCGGACAGTACAACCAACAGTACCCAGGTCCACCGCCGCCACAGGACTATCCACCGTACGGACAACAGCAGCAGTACCCTCCACATCACATGCAACAGTCTAGTGGTCAGGTCGACGAATTCAGATCGCATTTTGACCAGCCCCATGCCCAACCCAATGCTTCTGGACACTATGGCCAGCCTGGTCCCTACCCACCTGGAGCAAATGAGCAAGATCGTGGCCTCATGGGAGCATTAGCCGGAGGCGCTGCTGGAGCTTACGGTGGCCACAAAATGAATCATGGCGTTCTTGGAACCATTGGTGGCGCAGTCGCCGGATCCATGCTTGAAGATGCGTACAAGAAGAAAGGCAAGAAGGACAAGAAATACAAGGAACACAAACCACACCATTCTCGGCGTGGTAGCTCTAGCAGTTCAAGCTCTTCTAGCTCATCGGACTCCGACTCCAGCAAAGACAAGAAGAAAAAGAAGAAGAAGGGTACGTCCGTTCCAGCAGGAAACTTCCATGCCAGCTCGCGCAATGTGTATCTCGAAGGTCGGTCAACGTTAGTAGCTGAGTCCGCTGACGTGCGCGGTCACTTCCAGCGCACCGCCATTGATCTCAACGACGTATTCACCAATACCAATGGCAAGATGCACTGGGCAAGAGGCGGGAACTTTGCAGGCAGTGCTAGGCATATACGATTGACCGACAATGGCAACTGTCTCGAAGCTGAATTGGGCGACGGCCGAGGTGGCTGGATTTACAACAAGGTTGACTTGAACGAAAGAATCACAAACGATAACGGCAGGCTACATCTACTATAAGACAGATGAATTGTTTATGCGAGAACGCATTTGACAGCAACAAATGGTTGCCTCTTTACTCATATGGAAGCGTCGTGGTGTCCTCCAGACACTCTTACCAACAGACAGCCATGCACGTGGTTTGTGGAAGAGCCCTGCATGTACTGTCCGTACCTGTACCGGGGTCGCTGTGAGCTTCAGAGCTCTACCCAGTACGTAAACAGCTCTAGGATCCAAGCCGTGAGGGGTTTCATTGCACCACGACACCGCTCCAATGCAAGATCTCGTTGCTGAGCACGCCGGTAGGTGAAGGCAGACCACTTTTCTCAGTCATCGTACAGTCAGCGTCGCCCGCAACCTCTTCCCAAGAACTCAGAAGAACCCAATACACCACTGACATAACAACCACTTCCATCTCATCATGTCACTAACAAGAACTCTTCTCACTCGCCAACGCCCAATACTCCACAAAGCCATAAGACTCTCAACTCTCAGACCACTCAGCACCTCGCGCCCTCTCTACTGCGACGGCGACACAAGCTCCGTGCGCTCCGGCGGCGAAGCAGCAGGCGATTCCTGGACAAGAAGAGAAAAGGCCGCAGAGAATGTGTACATCAAACAGAAAGAAAAGACACTCTTAACGATGTTACGCGAGAAAATCGCAGCTCAAGAGGCAATTCTGGCGAAAGATCGGGCCATTTTGGCGGCGATGGAGGATCAGTACGGGCATGTGGTTGAGGAGAAGGTTGTTTGATGTTTGATGTTTGGTGTGAGTGGGCTGGAGTATGGGCTGTTGAGAGTGGAGCTGGGACACGGGCGTTATGTGGAATCAATCACTCAGGTGGTTCTAGGGCGATCGTTCTGCCACGAATGCTATGATGACGATTACGCTCGGTTGGCAAAAGGCTGCTGGGTGATTCGCGTGACAAGAGAGAAGCTGGAGCGAGCAGAAAAAGGAATAGCTCAAATATTGCCATAAATTCATTGCCATTTCATTGCTATGGGTATCGTGCTGTCGAGCCGTTCCATATCGTCATCAGAACTATTAGCATGGTAATAGGAAACCGCTCAAAACGCCACTGAGAAGCCAAATTGGCAAACTCCATCTCTCAAACGCCAAAGATGTTCACATACCCAGTAGTTCAATCCACCACCTTCCCCGAATCCTCTCTCTCCAGCCCCAACTTCTTCTCCTCCTCAGCAACTGCATCTTTCCCTTCTACCTCCCCCTCAACAATTTCCACTTCCTGCTCCATCTCAAACACCCCAGCAGCCTGCATCAACATCTCATGCAAAGAAGTAACGCAATCCGGCTCCTCTTCCAAAAAGTTCCCAATAGCCTTCTCCACATCCAACGTCCCACAATCCACGAATCTCTGCATCCCATCCAAAAGCTCCATAACATCCTTCCTCACCTCTCCATCTCTCACGGCATTAATGATAATATCAAAACTCGGCGAAAGCCGATCCGTAAGATCTCTCGCATCACCATCCGCAGAATTCGAAGCTCCAAGGCCTTTCATGTGGAACAAACGTTCCGATAGAGCAGCAGAATCAATGTCTGTGCAAATCGTGTAGATCTTCGCATCTGGGAGAGCGCGATGTAAGAGTTGAACGAACGCAGCTCCGAGATCTGTTTCTCCGCCTGCGATGAGTATTCGTTTGTTGTTGTAGCTCTCTACACCGCCGTCTTCTGCGGGTGTGGGCGAGGCTGTAGGCGTTCGGATTATGGGGATGTGGAGTTGTTCTTTGAGGATCGCGGCGCCGGTCATGAGAGCTGTGAGGTAGGCGCAGCCGGTTTCGGGAAGCATACTACCTGGCAATTCGAGAGCGGAGATTGTGGGTATTCGTAGACGTAATGAGCCTTCGTGAGCGGAGAGGAGACATGGCTTTGGTGGGATCAAACACGCGAGTATAATGTCGCCGGGAAGGAATGGAGCTGTGATGGTACTTGGGTCGTCTACCAGTTCGCCTGAGACTGTGATGCCAGCTGAAAGTGGCAGAGCAAGAAGATCTGGCCCTTTCGTTTGTGTTACGAAGCTCTTGGAGCTATTGCTAGCTGAAGCTGCGGCAGTAAATGTTATGCATAATTCGTCCGGCGGAGGTGCAGTAATGTCCAAAGTCGTCGGACTGCCTGACGAAACTCCAATGTCTCCCATAATGTCTCAGGTTCTCGTGGGGTAAGCGGAAAGGTGTGCAGGGAGAGGTAGAGAAAAGTAGTGCAATGTGGTTGTGTGGTTGTTCTATGCATGTAATGCAGGTGCATGTTCGAGCCTCAGGGTCCTGGGCTGGAAGATCCAACGACGCAATGGCGCTGAAATGCTGCACGTGCTGACTCGCGGACTTGACATCCCATCATCGATCGAATATTTGCAGGGCATCTCTGCTTGTGGCAGCGGTGCCCGAAGGGCAAACGGGCATGCATGCAGTGTGACCAAAAAGACAGAAATAATCTGTTCGAAACGGACCTGGGTGCACACTTCGCGTTTGGACCAGCTTACGGAGCATGTGATACATCCCCAGCCCTACTCCCGAACCCGAGACATGGAGATCGTGGGGAGTTGAATCGGTTTCATGATATTTGTATCATTTACGAACTCTTGCTTAGAAGATGCGGAGTTAAGAGTGTGACAGCGCATGGAAATGCGGTCTTACTTCGATCACGGATCCCTCGGCGAACCGTGACAACTGTTGGCGAGTTACGCTGACAACGGCATCCGTTCTGCTCCCATGGGATGCCCTCCCGATAGAGCCAACAAGGGTGGAACAGGCCGATAGGAATTGCCGACTTTGCAAAGAGCAACGTGCATGGTACTGCGCAAAGCTGGAGAAGTTCCGAAAATTGCGAGACTGCAAGACAGGCGGCAACTTGAATTGCCAATAGACATATAGGTGGATTCCAGCTACATATGGCGATTGACAAGCTATTTTCCGGGAGAGCCTTTCACGCAAACGGTTGGTCCGGCTGGATTGTCGCTGAGTCGATTCTGAACGATTACCCACACATTTCGGTCGTATGCTTCGCCAATGTGCCCGACTGGATCGTTAGGGCAATAGTCTTGAACAAAGAGATTCTCAACTCCGGGCTCATTGACAAATGCAGTCTCCACGGGCGTGACCAACTCATCGTACTTCGACGTCAAGATGGTGTATTTGATTCCAGGCTGAGCAATTGGTCCATTCGTAAGCCGTTGAACCGCACCTCCATCGGTTACAAGATCAGTGCACGCCCTGCAGCCAAACTTTGCAAGCACAGTATCGACAAGTCCCTTGGTAAGATTACCTCCAATGTAGCTCAAGGTGTAAAGGTTTCCGAATGTGGTGCCGTGAGTTGGAGGTGCGATCGCGACCACTCTTTGCACAATGTTGGCGACGCCTGTGAATTTCGGCACGTACAAGGACTGGAAGGCGCCCTCGGAATGGCCCACGAAGTCGACTTTGGCGGCACCAGTCTTCGTCTGCACTTCTCGAACAAAGTCCGCGAGCTCCACGGAAGATTTGTTGATGTACTCCAGTCCACCCACAAATGGAAAGCCTGGGTAGTCCCCGTAAGTGATGGAAAATGTGCAGAAGTCCTGGGTTTTCAGGTATGATTCGAGATAGTTGAGGTCCTCGTAGTAGGTCGCGCCCAGACCATGCATAATGATCACCTGTCTGAATTCAGCGCAAGCCATTCAACAGAAAACCACTTTGCCAACCACTTACAGGATTCGGGTGAGTGGCGCTCCGGCAGCTGAAATCATTGTGATTCGGCGGCGCCTGTCTTTGCTCCAGGACCTCCGCATCACGACTGTACACTGGACCGCCAGCAGCCAGCTGAGCCGCGAGAAAGAGTGCAGCAAATGTCTTGATGCTCATCCTTGTAACTGATGATGAAGGACAGGGTGGACGATGATGGAGGTAACAGCAGGGACGAAGGAATCTTCGCTGATCTTTATGGTTCACGCTCTACGCCCATCTCTGTCGATCTGCAATGCATTAAGCGAAAGCCGTTAGTGCTGTTGCTTCTACACGTCGTGCCAACATATCTGATAGGTTGGCCGCATTGCCCCAATTCGAAATGCTGAAAGTCCACTATTGGGACCTGTGTAACACAGCTCGTCCGGAAGCCGCAGTCCGCTCTCGAAGAGCACGAGCTGGCCTTTAAACGGGGCACGAAAGCTCAGGTCGCGTCAATGGGACATCTCAAAGCGATTGGCGGACCCTCGATTGGGATGTTGGGCGCCAGAAAGTGGCCGAAAATTGAATTTCGGAGGCGTTCAGGCTTCCAGCCGATCTGCCGCGCCATTGTACGGCAAGACCGAACAACTCCTCCCGTGATGTCAGAGTCCTGTTGTTCGCTGTGCAGTTTCTTCCAAAAGACGCATTCTGTGGTCCAATTGTATGTTGTGAGCAGAAGTGTGTTTCCGTGGCGTGAAGAAACCGACCGATGACAGCTTCTCTCCGCAAAGCTGCCAGATGCCAAGGCCACGCAAGTCCAGCTTAAAGGCAGCGACGACCACAAGGTTCCCAGAACATAAGCTGTAGCTCGAGGCCGAAAGCTCCGCAAGCACACGAGTAGTCGACCCAATAATACAGAATTATCCATTACCATGCTACGCTCGATGCTGTTAACCGATCTGTCTCTGTTGCCGTTTCTCGTCATCAACATAATCTGTACAATCAATCGCTGGTCCTGTGCTCCAAATACACCTTGGAAATGATCAGTCAGAGACCTGTCGCTCTAATCACGATTGATGACCCTCAAGCTCCTTCTCGGGTTGAGCATAACGCCCACAAAAGTAGGCTCTTGCCCCGCCAGCAAATCTTCTTCGCCATCACTTGCATCGCTATTCCTCCTCACAGCATTATACCCAGCCGCAGTGACGCCTGTCCCGCCGCGACTACTAGAACCGCTTTCGTTGCGACTATGCCCGCTTCCGCTTACTCGTCCGGTTTCGCTGTTGGTGTTCCATTTGGCGACAGAGCCTCCAAAGCGGCTTGGATCTGAAGGGGTGTTTTTCCCAGTCGAGTAGTCGGCATTGGTCCCAATCAGTCCTGGAATCGTTGGCGTCTTCTCGCCCCGCGCAGCAGCTTGGCTCATTTCTACGTGCCGTTTGTAGAGCTGGAGCTGTTTCCTGTACACATAGGCACAGAAAGCGAGGTAGCAGGCGATGATGAAGAATACGCCAGCAATAACGCCTGCTACGATAGCACCAATATTGGGTCCAGAACTGCCGCCGCCGTTGGAGCCACCTCTGGAATCTGGACTCGAAGTTGAGGTACTGCCGTCGGCATTTGTGTAAGTAATCGGCCTTCCTGTTGCGAGAGGACCGGCGGTGGCGGTGTTGACAGGTGTTGTCACGGTGGCGCCGCCATTCTCGTTTCCACCTACGACGTCGATGACAGCTTGGGGCACTTTGTATCCATACGAGCCCTCGAGGCCACCAGGAGATTCAGCGCTATACTTCTGTGCTGGCTGTTGATTGAATCTGCGATTGTCAGTACAACGCACATTTGCACCATAGGACTTACTTACGGATTGTTAGAGCCAGTCGAATCACTGCCGTCTGACTTCTGGGCTGTACGGGAATCGTCATCGGCGCCAGCGGACAACGCAGTAAATTGGTTAACCCATTGCAGCGCACTCATGTCGAAGACGTAAATGCCTGGCGTCTCACATGTCAAGGTTCTGTCTCCTGTGTATCCTCCCACCATTACCATTTGTGCATCCCAGATATTGCACGTGTGTCCAGATCGTCCAGGTGGCACACTCTGATCGTCGGTGTCAACTTTGATCCAAGTGAAAGACGGCAATGTCAATATCCACATGTCGTTGAATTGTGTCTGGTTGCCGAATGGGATGAGGTTTTGTCCTCCGAACATGTAGATGTTGTATGAAGTACCATCCGGTGCGGCAGCAATGACCGCACATGGGTTGACACGAATCTCAGGCGTCGGACCAGATGTCGATTGAATATACCATGAGCTGGTTGCGATATCGTAGACGTCGATATTGTTCATTTGGGTGAAGGTCTCGTTGGTACCACCTGCAATGGCAAGCAAGATGCCTTGTTCGCCAAAGCCTGGCACGTAGATGAGCAGGCCATCAGCGCGCTGCGTGAAGCCAACCTGAGCCTGTTGACCGCCCTCCGTGACGTTGCGGTAGACTCCATCTGAGCCTGCCTTTCGATCGTTCGACAGCGACTCTACTTGGTTGTTGGTGGCTCCCGGGAATGTGAATTCGAGAAGCGACTGCAAGTAGACACGGGGAACAGTATTGCTCCATCCTTCTGTCGTGTAAGAATCCAGATGCCCGCCAAAGTAGAATCCACGTCCAAGAGAAGGCACATTCGCTCCCGCTCCTTCAGCAGCTCGCTGTACTGGATCATCGTTACTCGGCGCACTTGGGCCTGACGATGTTACGGGTTGGTTGTGCTCAACCCATTCGTCGTCAGCAATGACATACTCCCAGGTAGAGTATGCTGTTGGCGCCACGGGTGGTTTCCATGAGTATTGGCCACCATACAAGAAAAGACTTTCTCGAGAGCTCCACAGATATCCCAAAGAGACATTGGGAGGTCCGGAGGGTTGGGCACGTCCAGTCAAGGCCGGAGTCGCGATTTGCCATGTCTTGGTCAAGTCCAATGACAAGAAGTAGTTATTCCATGCGTCGCTGTCCTGTCCGGGCTCTGTCGTTGCTTGGCCACCATACGTATACAACGTTCCATTGACGAGCGCGGATTGTTGGGCCCATCTGAAGCAGACGTTTGTTGGGCTATCCGCTCTGCGTTGGAGAGTCTGAAGCTCGCTTCGTACCGGCAGCACACTGCCACTGACAGGCTGGAGGACAGCGGCGTGGCCAAAGAATGAGGTGCTCTGCAGAAGCGGAACGACTGCGACGAGCAAGAAGGTAAACACTCCCAAGCGATACATGTTAGAAGTGTTTCGCACCGGTAGTGGTGACTGAATGTGCGCTGGAGAAATGGTCGGTGTCGAGAGCGGCTGTGCCTGCTTGTCGTTACGCGGTTCCGCGTTGTGGTGAGACTCGCCACCTATTTTGGAAACAGCATCGTCGTACTGCTCCACGACTCGCACGTCGTCCTTGCTGCGGAAGCGCACGCTCGGCGTAGGCCGTGAGCGTTTCTTGCCGGTATTCAGTGATAGAACAGGTTCGGAATCCAGGTGCTCACGAAAAACAGAGGTCCTTGGTGAAGGTCCCATTCCCTAGTCTGGCGTGCGCTAATTTTGGTGGAGCACACCCACTGCTGCAAGTAATAATACGAGAAGCTTATCCTCGGCGGAGGAAGCAGGAGCCGCCAGCGGTTTCAGAGGCTGGAGAGATGTTCATATAAACCAACAAATGTCCAGCAGTTCGTCCCGTGTGAAGTCACGTCGCAGACGTCCAGCGCAATCGATGCGTCGTCGCGAATTGCTCGGCAATTATGGCGCCGGGGAAGATATGTGAGAAGCGAGATGGCGCGTGTGTGGCGAACAGCTGCTGCAGCAGGTCGGTGTGCTGTGTGCCTCGAAAGCTGGTACCGCAGCTCAGCGGACGGGACGGGTGCGAGGGCAATGCGATGGTGGTTGTTGTTACAATGAGAGCGAATACCGAAGAGAGATGGATCCCATTACTTGCCTTTCTGCTCCACGTCGCGCACCGCGACATGAGGAGCCTCCCAAGGCATTGCCGAATCATGTCGGCGCACAATCAGGGATCGCAGTCGACGAACGTCATGTCCAAAGCCAAGACTCGATATGTGCCTCGCTAAGGGTGCAAGCGAGACGCGCACAGCCAATGACACTCACGTGCCCGCCGGACGAGCTGCTCTTCCCAGCAGATCAACAGCTCAACATGCCTTTCGCAGAGATGCCACAGGCCGAGCCCACAGAAATCGCACAACGTGGCCGGTGCCTGCCGTCGGCCGATGCCTCACATCCATGCAGCAGCATTGTTGTTTTGCAGAGCATGATGCGGATGGCTGCAACTGCAAGCCACAGAAGTAGCGAGCTCCATGCCATGCTTTCTGCTGCCATTTCTTGCTCTGTCCTGCTACAAGCGCGATGGCTGCTGACAAGGGGATGGTTTCCACTTTCGATAGCGAGTACTAAATCTGTCATTCTTTGGCTGGCTGTCTCGATGCACAGAAGATCCGCTCTGATGTTTTCATCTTATACCTGATATGATTGGCTTCCGTTGTGAGCCACCCTTCTTGCTCGATGATACATTATATCTAAACAGTTCCTATCATAAATGAGTGTCATTCCGCATATAATCAATCATCATCTGTCGACGAGGTTTGCTGCTCCCCATCACCGCCATTATACATTCATCAACTACTCTTCCATCTATCTGCTCTCCTTTCCTCAAAGCACAATCATTCCAACGCCCGAGATGAGCGCCACCTGCACCAAAACAGCCATCGTGATGTACTCAACAGTGCCACTCACGGCATGACCACCAGCAGCTGCACCCTCGCTCGTAGATGCGCCGCCGCCACCATTACCGGCAGCGGAGCTCGCGGAAGACAATGCAGCAGCGCAGCTTCCAGTCGCGCTCGTAGCCTGCTGAAGAGTGGCAGATCCCGAGAAATCGCAAGCCGTAGACGCCGAGTCACGACTGCTGTAGTACTGATTCAGCACGTAGCCCAACTGCTGCTGAGGACTGCACATTCCAAATTCGCCATAAGTGCCTGTCGTGCTGTTGGCTGCGATGCCGTTGCAGAGATCACCGCCCATTCCGCAGACGTAGTCGAAGAGTTCGGCGTAGGTGGAGTTGTCGGCCTCGTTGGAGGCTACGCATGAGAGTGAGTTATACATGCATTCGCAGACGCTCGTGTCGGGGCTTGGAGGCAACACTGTTGGCACGGCGCTGAAGCTGGCGTCCTGAGTTGGGCATGCTTGGGCTGAATTGGTGGGATTGTAGTCGTTCGAGTTGACGCCGCTTGGCGAGACTGTTGCGAGCTGAGAGCGGAGGTTGTTGAAGTCGACCAACGTGGAAACAGAGTCGCCGTCGACCGAGACAAGGCCCTAAGCAATCTATTAGCTTGAGAATACGGACAGTCATCATCGGAAAAGACTTACGTAGTCGTTGGCTTCTTGGAAATACAAGTAGACTATGCCTCCAGACCACACAGAGTCCATTTGTGGTCCATAAAGCACAGGAGTGTCTCCGAAAGTTCTCGGCTGCACTGTGTTGCATCCATACTGGAAACTGTCAGTCTGAACATTGTATAGGGTCAGGTGCCACTCACCTCGGCGAAGAAAACTGGAACATTGTAGCTCTCAAACTCTTGAGTCCTGGCCTCGTAGCCCGAGTTCTCGAACGAGGAGTCTCCGCACCAGCTGTATACATTGTAGCCCCAGAAGTCCACACCATCATCAGGATTGCCACAGTCCATGTAATTGGCGAGCGGCTCTCGGATGTCCACATTATCGGTAGTCGCATAGCCCACACCAATGGCGCGGTAGTTCTTCGATCTGATGTAGGCCTTGGTGTCTCGGACCGCAGCCTTGACGAAAGGTGCGGCTATGGTCTGATTCGGCTGATTTACCACTTCGTTTCCGGCGAAGAATCCAAGAGTATTGGAATACTTCGCCATCACGTCGACCACGCTAGTGTACCTCGCGAAAATGTCCGTATTCCAAGCTGGATTATTGGACTCAATAGACTCGGAGGGAGCTCCAAGATCTGCAACAACATAGATGCCGGCATTGGCCAAAAGTGTCATGCATTCGTCGTGGTCTTGCGCCGGATCGATAGCGTACACGCGAATCGTGTTGGTGTACAACTGCTGTAGGTACGGAATATCGCGTCGACAGCCATCGGCATCCGCGAGCGGATCATTGTAGTTTGTTGTTGTAGCGTCGCCGCGACCTGCGACAAAGTCTTGCTGATAAGCAATGCCTTTGATGTAGCTGGGACATGGTCAGCCGGATTTGCCAACACAAGCCGGGGTTCGTCACGCACAATTGGGTACCGTTTCCGCTGTAGAAGAATTTCGAGCCCTTGATCACGATGGTATCAACATCCTGAGCTGTCGCATGGCCAGCATAGCTCAGCAGGACGCTCGCGGTGGCGAGTAGGGTTGTGAGAGCCATTGTCGTGTGTGGCGCCAGTGTGCACACCAAGTCTCAAGTCCCCGGAAGGTCTTCAACCCGATAGATCAAGATCTTGACTCAAGTGTGTACTGTTATCGTCAATGAAAGTGGCATGTCGTTCTGTTTGCTCGTCCACAAACTCTGTTGTGCGGCTCCTCGGCATGGCGACCAGCTCTGACTGCAGCGGCTGTGGCAACGACCTGCATAATAGAGCTCCAAACCGGCTAGTTCAGGTCCTGCAGAGTCTCGCTCTGGCAACCCGGAGACGTGTACGAGACCTTTTCTCCATGCTGACACGCCGTAGGCGCATACGCGGCCGTTCGAGGTGGCATGATTTGTCCGCGTCACGCTGCTGCGCCGCCTGCTGTCTGGTAGCCCAAGAGAGCACAAGAGAGGCGTCTTGCAGGCTAGGTCCGCTCTGTACTACAATAGCTGGTGAGTTGCAGTCGTCGGGTTGCCCCAGCATTGATGGGTGAGGTCTGTAAAAGTGGAAACAATGGCAGCACGGTCGAGCGTTCCGGCAAGGGTGCCACGCACCTGCCAAGCCGAGCATTGATGCATGTAGCACTTTCTACGGACTGCCCATTGCGATGCGACGAAAGGTGGGCTATCGAGCATTGCCGGACAGACCCGTTCACGGCTTCATGCCTTCCCGCAACCAAGTGAACATGCCGCGTTGGCGATGAAGTGCCCGATATCCGCAAATGCACGCCAGATGGACAGCCATGTCCTTCTCCGAATATTGGAGCAGGACGCGGCTGACGAGGTCGACAATGTGCAAGATTGTGCCCCGGGGGTCTCTCCGAGTGGTAGTACTATCGGGATCGCTTTCTTCATACGGAGAGGGAGATAAATGCTCATTGGCTTTGGTCCAGGATAAGATCATGCCCTGAGGACCTGTCTGAACAGCAACGTCCTTCTTTTGAATGGCTTTACTTGCGAGTGTCGTATATGTATACTCATCACATGCCGCTCTCGGTGCGATAACAGACTCGCTCGTGGCCAGGCTTAAATAGTGTAGTCAGGATCGTGGCCTTGAAGATGTACAATCACAGAGCGAACCCTATCGAGCGCATAGCTTTCGAGCTCGACCACCCATAAGGCGACTAGATCAAACTGCAAGTGTGGCATGCCTGACCCAAAGAATCCGGGTATAGAGAAACCCCTGAGGCCAGACCACATGGCATATCCCAAAAGCATGGATCAAATGTGACCTGCCAGAGCAACCCGATAACTTCGTCGCATCAGCACCCTGTCCACGACCAGCATCAGACCACATGTCGACCTTCTCCAGCAGCACCTCACCTATTCCACCCGAGATTCTACCTCCTCCCAAAAACTCCCTTGGTCTTATCGAATGGACGTTCCGCCCACTCATCCACCAACAAAAGAGGTTTCCAACACCTTCCCAATGAGGAGGACCAACTTCTACATGAGAGAGACAGCACAAAAGCTCCTTCCCGCAGCGCCCTCTTCACTTTTCGCAGACCACTTTCCAGAATGACAGACATCATCATTGGAAAGAAATTCGGACCAGAAGCGAGCGGGAAACAGGAAAATATTCGGACCCCGATAATAACCTTCTTCTTCATCTCAAAGCCCTTAACCATATGATGTATTTCTGACGATATATAGCCACGAATCAACCAACCTGATCTTAGCTTAGACAGTCGGCCCCGAAATAACAGAACAGGATAAGAGGGATGATGCAAGACAAGAGCTTTCCAATTTCTCGCTTCGTCGTCAAAAGCTGTTGATCGCGTCGCTACGAACATCAAGCTTAACGTGTACAGGAAATCGCATCGCATCGTTTCGTCCGGATAAATTGGCAAAGCAGTGCCTGGCAGCCTTCGTTTGGCCAATCACTTAGTCATCAGCGTTTCTGCCAACATCACCCAGATTGTTCGGACATGTTCGTTCCGCGAAAAGCAACAAAAAAGTTCTCGTGCAAGCGAATAGCATCATCAGCAGCAAGGACGTGTGTGTCGCGAGTGATTTCCTTGTTTATTCCTTTCTCTGGGGGATTTTGTTGGCGTACATGGGTATCCTATCTCCTGCTGTCCGTTCCTACCAAAATGTGTTCTTCCAAAAAGCAATATCACACTTCCCTAGATTTTGTCTTTCCTTTGTGCCTTCCCTGGTCTCGTCTAGATTGCTCAAGATAAGCCGCCACCCTAGGTTTTGCCCACGTTTTCTACATTGCGACCATAGATCACATCAGAAGATCGACCCCCACCCGGGAATAAGAATCGGTTGCGAACCGCGACGTGTCGATCCCGGTTCTTCCTGCAGAACTGCCGCTCGCTCATTTGCCTCGTGTGCGGTCTCGGAGTCGGTTCCATGACCGCGAGCGTGGCCCACTCGGCCGAAGTCAAGGGTATTGGACCCCTGGCACATCACTCGGGGTATGTTCCTTGCCAAGTGCACCATTCGCGGCACTCAGACTGTCGCGACCCTTCGCGGTGTGCGGCCAACAGAGGTGGAGTCCATGAAGGAACAGGTCCACTATTGATCGCTTGCAATGTGCTGAGTATTGCAAATTTCCATTCGCCCAACATGTGAATGGCGTTGTGCGCTGCTGCCCGACACCGTGGCTCCCACGCGCAGGATCATGGGCATCCGCCACTCCATGGCCGAGGTCTCGGGATACGTGCAAGATTGTGCGACTCGCTTCGAACACCGTCGGTTGGCCGGAATGGTAGCGACTAGATGGCAGATCCTCAACAGAAAACCTCGTCTTGCCGCGTCGTCAAGTGCAACATAGCGGGTAAGCAAGGTCTCGCGTAGAATCCAACATCTCAGTCGATCACAATATGACACATTTGCTGCCGCCTCGATCTTTGGCACGCTCTCTTCGGTATCGCTTCTTGTCGCCTCGATCTGCGTAGTATTCGCTCCCGTTTGTCCGGGCTGCTCGCAGTCCTGGATCTGAGTGCTGGGAGGCCTTGCTGTTCCGTGCAGGTGCTGCTGCCCTCTGTCTTCGTAGTTGACGAACCACGTCGTAGAAAGCCTTTTCCACATTGACGCAGTTCTTCGCGGATGCTTCGACAAACTCGCAGCCCAGCTGCTTAGCAAGTGCTTGGCCTTCTTGTGTCGAGACTTCCCGCTCCGTAACTCGATCACACTTGTTGCCCACCAGCATAATGGGCGCGGGCCCGTACGAGCTCATGGTTTGAGACAGCGGCGAACCAGGGTAAGTTGGTGAGCCTGCAGACGTCGATTCCTTGACTCGTTGGATCTGATGATGGAATTTCTGTATCCTCGTGAACGAAGATCGCGAAGATATGCTGTAGACCAGGATGAAGCCTTCTCCATCTCTTATCCATTGATCTCGCAATGCTGTGTATTCTTCTTGTCCTGCTGTGTCCAGCACTTCTAGCATGCAGGATTGTCCATCGATGCCCACTTGTTTGCGGTACGAATCTTCGATGGTGGGGTCGTATGTCTCTACGAAGTGGTTCAAACATAACTGGAAGACGTGGTCAGCCGAGTCTGGATGCCAGCATCAATGCAATATGCTTCCCACTCACCTGAATCGTTAATGCGGTCTTTCCCACTCCTCCGTCTCCAAGCACCACCAGCTTGTACAGCGTCATTTTGCCGTGCGACATGATGGCGGGTGTTGGCGTTCTATCGCCCGTGTGCGAGCTGTGCCCGAAGATGAGATATGAAGGCTGTACTTCCGTCGCGCGCTCGTCAGGCGACTCCTGTTGACGTTGTGCTGCGTGCCTCGTGGCACGGTGCCTTCATGCGATAGCGTGGCGGCACCCAATTACACACGCGCCGGCCGCAGTGCTACTGAGTCTGGCGGGTACGGGCTCGCCCGGGGTCCAATGATCGGTGCTTGGCGAAGTCGAATGGCCGCACGAAGGCCGCGAAGGATGGCGGCGGTAGGGATGGGAGGTGCTGCAGCTGACGTCTTTTGACGCCGTCCGGGACAGGAGCTGGAGGGTGCAGCGAGAAGACGCCGTAAAGGTGGGAGAATCGGGGGCTGGCAGTCCGAGGGTCGCGGAGAAAGGCCGATGTCGATGGTGTTGCTCAGGCTTGGCCGGGCAGGCGCGGTGTGGGCACAATGATGAGATCAGCTGGGGTCCGGAGGGAGGTGAGGGGACAGGACGGGAGTTCTGTGGTCGCGCTGCGCACACAATGCCACTCCTGGAGCGGCGGAGAAGGTGTCGATCGGCGGCCGGAGGATAGATGGGCGACTAGTGCGCGCAGGTGGGATGTTGGTACGCCCGCAGCTCTAAGGTAGCTCGCACGGCGGACAAAGAGCAATTGGGTGGTTGCAAAGTCAAAGTCTGCCAGCAGAACTTGGGGGCCCGGGAGGTCTGTAGGCGTGATGACGAGAGGGAAGAAGGGCGGCAGGTGGAGGTGTAACAGGCTGGGATTGGATCCTGGAGGGGGGCTCTGTTTCCGGAACGATTTTCGATGCCCCCGAGCACGTGTGGTGAACGTAGTGTGCAGTGGAGCTGGGCGGCGCGACACGACGAGGATGCCGCGTGCTGGCGAGGAGGGGCGGGCTCACAGTCGGGAGCGACGGTGATCTGGTGCAGAGTGGGAGGGAGGACGACCGGTGGGAGGAGGGTCGGAGGAAAAGAGTCGCTCGCACGCAGCAGAAGGGTCGCGGGCAGTTCCAAGACAATTAGCATTCAGAGTTACGACTAAGAGCATGCCGGCGGGGATCAGAAGCCGTGTTCACATTTTTGAGAGAGCTGCCCGCCTGGGCTTCGTTCTAAAGCAGCAGTCCCGCCAGCGCCATGCACCCATGGCCCGTGGCATCTGGTGTATGGGGTCTTCTCGTCGACGCTGTTGGACGCAGGCTCCGCTACCACTTTTCGTGGCGCTGCCGTCTTCCCCACAAGCGAGCAGCGTGCGCCGGCAGTCGAGCCATCTCAAACGCCTGCGCGTCTGCAGCCATCCAGCGTGCGTGCGTGCATGCTGCAGCCTGCGTGCATGCGTCCGTATGGATTGCATTGCATTGCTCGACTGCTCGCAACCTGCTCCCTTTCCCATCGCGCACAGCGGCCGCCGAACAGAGCAGACGCATCACTTCCGCCCACGATCGATTTCTCGTTGAGCTCTGCTCTTGTTCACAAGCACCAAAACCCTGCCTAGTGCCCAGTAGCTCTCCCAGCTAAGAGGTAGCTGTTATCCGGTCCGATGAACCTTAGCAGCTAAGCGCGAGGACGAGAGGTCGTGCCTCACCACGCCGACAACCACCTCGCGCGCCGTGGATGCATACCACACGCACAGCAGGCGACTTGTCACGCCCGCAGACCGCGTCGCACACCTTCGCCATGGCGTCGCTTCAAACGTGTGCGGACGCATGGCGCAGTGTACCGAGGCAGACTGGCGAAATGGGATCGCCACGATGCCTACGCGCAGAGAAGTGGCTCGACTGTGTGGAATAGGAAGCCATCCGAGACATTGTTCTCAACCCACGGACAACCAGTATGGAGCACCTCCCGTAGCGTGGTCCCCTTGAACCAACGCTCGGCTCTCGCCAGCCCAGTCCAAGCATTGCAGAATACAGTATCGATGGGGGCGGCGTGGGCGTGGGGCGCGTCTATTTGTTTCACCGACCGACTCAGCCATCGCAGAGCTGCTGCACAATACACGATTTTCGATCGCTGCATTGTGATGAACTAGCAGTCACAAAGCTGCTGTGGACGAGCCGTGAAAGGCAGGGGGTCTGGTCTCCCTGGCAGAAGATGCAAATGCAGGGCTGTCCATGCACAAATCCGCATGTCCAGGCGCGCCGTCACGTTGCCGAGCACAAGGATTCACTGAGTTGCCGTTCTTCTACCGTGATTCGCGGCACTGGCCTTTTTGAGTGCGCACGATTCGTGCTGGTCTCGAAGTTCAGTGAAGGAAGGGATTTGCACACAAGAGCGAAATGGTTCCCGCCGGCATCGAAACGCTGGCTCGTCCTGGGTTCGTCTGCAGTGCCGTGCGGAGCCACGGCATCAAAGGCGATCCAAACAATAAGAACAACGACACAGACTGACCGCACTTTCGCGAGAAAGCTGGGCCGATATGTCGTGCTTGCTTGGACTCAATGGAACTAGCACGCCAATTTTTGTGCAGCTCTGCTCGTCAGCTTGCCGCTGTGCTTCTGACTCGACCAGGCAGACCGGCATTGCTGCGGAAGTAGTCACCGGCAGACGACATACCGCCCACCCCAACTCCGGTCCATGAGGTGCTATGCTATCCGGCTCCAGCGAGTCTTGCATGGCATAGGGTGGACACGGGACAAGAATGGTACACCAACAGCTCCGATCGAAATCGTTGTACGACCAAAGACAATGCCCTTTGGGTTCGCGTCCAGACCATCGGGTACTTGACGCAACGCCTTGTCTCAAAGCGATCCAGAGCCACTATGATGGGATGCATCATGGCAGCGCCTCGACTGCCAAGGTTGCGCTGCCGGGTCACGTCCCAGAGATCGTCGGAACAATCAAAACCACGTTGTTATCGAGCAGCTGCTCGTTGAGGCTGCGCTGCTGGCGATCTGGCAAGAACGATGTCGGCAGTGCCCCACTCTCGGGCTCCGCGCCGGGCTGTCACAGCACATCCGCCAGCAGTGGAGGAGCGTGCTGCTTCATGCCTCCCTGTCACACCGTCTTCGCTCAACCGCATCGCCGCGATAATGTATCGCATTTGACCCATTGCGCAGTTTCGGGTAGAAGACATGCTTCCGCCGGTTGAAAGCAGCGACCGACGCCGTCCCCCCACGGCCGCGCTCTCCTTGCTGCGCGGGTGTAACGCGCGCCCACACGGCCTGCTGCAGACTGCGCCCTGATGAAGACATTCCCTCTCCCGAAGGTATGGTGAAGAAGCTGTGACTGTATAGCACGCACCACACCTCATCCTCGCACAAAAAATGGGGCAGTAGCACGTCAGGCAGTGTCCAGACGCTGTTGCTGCTCAACGAGGAGAATTGCTGACCGCAGACACTGACAACTCCAGAACACGATGCGTCCGGACAAGTCCGCCGTCCGATTGATACGATACAGAGTATGAGCTGGCAGCAACCCACGCAGGTCAAGAGCTGGTTCTGGTGCTACGGTCTCCCACGCAATGCCATTCTCGTCATTGAGCCTAACGAGCCGACAGGTAGTGGAGCACAACCTGCACCATTTCTCGTCGTCACCGCAGCGAATTGATGAAGTCCTCACAACGACGTGTCTGCATCCCTGTGCGGCAGCTTAAACTGCGCGCAGCCTGCGTCGACACGTGCACTAGACGCTAGAGCTTTCTCGATGGCAAGGCATGCCCTCCAACAGCGTGACTGGGAAGGACTGATCTGACGCAACAGCCTGCGCAAAGGGTCTCACAAGTCAGGATTTAACGTCAAACTTGAACTGGGTCGACTAGTACAAGACGCGAGCGCCGTTTGTCACGACTTCTGAGCCAGGAATCATCCCTCGCGAAGTACCACAGCGCCAGGTATGTTTGCTGATAGCAACAGCTTTAGTCACGTCGGCCACACTACGCCAGCCGTACATAGTCATCTGCGCGAGAGACTTACGCTGCACCTCACTTCGGGTCATTGTCATGCGATAAGGAGCCACAAATCATGTCGAACGAGGTGTCCTTGGATCAATGACCTCTGCTCCACATTGTAGTAGCAGCCGGAGCCCCCGAGACATGCAATCCCTCATTGGAATCCCCACTGGTCGCACGCGAGGCGCGAACTTCTGGAGAAGCCCTTCCTAGACTTTCTTACCACTACCATGCTCTCATCCGACGTAATAGCATGGATGCAGTATGACACCGGAGGGCTTGCCGACAATGAGAGCAATCGCGTTACTGCCCGATCCATCCCAGGCGATCTGCACTCGTCAACCGGTCGACCAGCATCGCTGATACCAAAAACACCCTAGCCCAACCTAGAGACCGTGTTTTCCGTTCTCGAACTTCGTGGATCACTCATCGACAAATAGAGATCCCATGTCCCACCCCATGTTGCCTATCCTCTCCTGGCAACAACCAACAACGGCAACAACAGCAGCTATCGCAGCAGTAACAAACTACACCAGCGTTGGACGTCAGACACCAAGACGTCAGACTTACGATTACGCACTTCTCTCCGCAAAGATCGTCATCATCTAGGACCTGCCCTGACCGAATCGTGTCTTCCTGGCATCTTGAACCAGAAGTCGATTCAGATATCTCTTGGCTCGCTGGGTTGCGAAGCTCTCTCCCTTGATAATTTTTACTGTCATTCCCGGGCCCTCGTAGCTAACCCCGACTTAGTTTACCAATCAGCTCCGACGCAAATCATCATTCATGACAAAATCCTGTACCCAACCCAAACCAAACTCAAAAGGTTATTGTACGGGGGAGCGTGACAGGGCTGACTTTAAGCTCCAGCAACATGCCTCCTTGACAGTCAGCGAAGCCCACGTCAGGCATGATGAGGTGTTGCTGACCCTGGCTCTTTTGATTTCTGGCCTTTTCTGCCGCAGAGTGTGCAAGTCGCGGCGGTCGTGAGGGCATGTCCAGAAGCGCCTCTTCGCAGAGTCTCTTATCCCTGAGATCATCGTAGAAGTGGCTATGCGGAATTGGTGCAACCTCTTGGCCAGAAGATCGAAGTGAGGAAGATTCTCGGTACAGTCTATCTTATTCCCGCGCAACGCTCATGTCAGTCGGATCAGAGCAGACCTTTACTCTGTAAGGAGGAATCGCTCGCGGATCGTAATTGAGTGGAAAGTTCGTTTGGTACCTATCGCCTTGTAAAGTGGTAAAAATCGACATGACGGCTCTGATGCTGCCATTGATAAGCTTCCTGGGTTGAAACGACAAATCGTAGGGATAAGGGAAAGTATCATTTCATTTCCACTGTGTTTGAGCAAAATAAACGCCCACGCTAAAAAGTCTCACAAGAAGGACGAGAATCTGTTGATCTCTCGCTGCGTTATTTCTCTTTATCATTGCGCAGAAGCTGTAGCGACACCTTGCTGCTGCTGTTGAAACTTCAACATCGGTGCCCTCTTCCTCTTCCATTCTGCCATTGCTGCCGCATGGTCAGCTTTCATCTTCTCAATCTCCTTCTGTCCTTCTTCCAAATGTTTCGCGACTCGCGAATTGAACTCTTCGACTTGTTCTTTCGTCAGATTCGTGAAAGCATCTGCTTCTTTTGGTTTCGCAGGTTTGGTCGTTGGGTCACTGTCCGCTCGGACGTCGACATTCGGCGGAGGAAGAATGCCATCTGTAAGGCCTTTTAATTCTCCCATGAGGCCAAGGCCGAGATCTGGTGGGACGATTTGACTGGTTGCGTAGGGTGAGGAGAAGACTTCTTCCATCCACCGGTGGTGTTGCATGTACCGTGCAAGGCTGATGTCGCGTTGCGTGAGGTGGTCGAAGAAGTCGCCGAGTGAGGTGTCTTCTTCGGCTTCAATCGTCATATCGGGAATGCCTGCTGCTTCGCTCGAGCTGCCGGCCATGGGCAGGCCCGGAGGTCCTGCTACGCGTGGCTTCTTCGCGGGAGGGCCCTGTTGTGGGTATGCGGGGTATGGTCTTTGTTGTTGTGGGTGCGCATTTTGCATCATTTGTGCTTGGCCTGGAAGGTGAAGCGTGGGCCAGTGTTCGCGATCGTGAAGCATGAACTCCCTTCTTTCGAGTCTCCCTTGACCTTCGAGCCATCTTCTCTGTGTGATGATTGTTTGGACGTGTTGGCTGACTGGGACCTGGCTCGCTGGCATGATTTGATTGTGGTCGGCAGAGTGATAGTGTACAATCCAGAGACTCGGATCGGGATTTGCAGCTGCGACAGTCGGGCTCTTCGCGATGAAATGGTAGCGTGTTCGAGCGTGCGTCGCCATGTTATCGTGACCGGGCCGATAGCCTACTGTCTGGACGCGCAGTTCGAGTGTGTATCCGTTAAAGTCATGGCGATAAGAGTGTTCGACATCTCCCCACACGTAGCCATCTGAAGGGTATGGGTGATCGAGTTTCTCTTGGGGTATCCATTCGAGCCAAACCGTGCCGTCCTGCGGTGGGGTCACGTAATGCCACGACATGGGCGCGAGCTGCTTGACGATCGTGGGCGCATCGAGGAGGTAGCGATAGGCTTGTTCGACGCCTAGAGTTGCGATGTATGGGAATCGATGCGAGGAGATGAGGTGGACATGTTGCGCCAATTGAGGAGCGACTCCTTGTGAGCTGGACGCTGTCAGTAGGCATATGTCAGATAGTCGCGGTCGCGCTTACGGGTTCTGCATCTTGATGGTATGCGCGACAGTATGCGCTCGACAGATTGCAGGCAATGGAACGAGACTGATTGCTGCGCTGGTTCGCGCATGTGAAGTTCGCGTCGGATGTTTCGCGACGAGCTTGATCCAATCAATATTTGACAGCAATATTGATGGCGAGCTCGTCGCTTCGCAAGGCACAAGGCAGCCATGTGATGAGTCAGAAGTCTGCTTAGCTAATGCGCGCTACGGGCGCTGCCGGCGCTAATGAATCCGCAGCACAAAATGGTTCTCCAACCTCCGCTTCCTCCTTCTTTTCTTCTTTATCCGAGTGCAAGGGCATTACGCATATCAGTGAGGATTCGTCCGAGATTGCGTTTTTGCTAGTTGAAAACTATCAACTGACTGCTCCAGTTGGTCTTCGGATCGGCTGGGAATTTTTGGCAAACCACAAAACCTGTTTTCTTTTCATCATGCTGTCGGTTGGCCATGGTCAACCGGCGCGTGGAGAGGAGTCTGCACAACGGCCCCGTGCCTCCGACGCGTCTTTCGCTACCGCCGCGACCTTCGAGTATCACCTTTCTCCGCGTTCACCGACGCCGGCGCGTCGTTGCCAAATGGTACGCGTTCGAGCGATCTGTCTCAAAATCATCCACTGGCGACTCGACCTCGCCATCGACCTTGCCCTCCGATTTTTCCGTCATGCCCACGTCTTGGAGGGATTCAGTGACCCCACGTTTCACAATGTCAACCGCCGACTGCGCCTGCGACACAAAGAACGTCATGGCGAAGCACAAAATGATTTACACGCGACAAGGAGGAGATGCGAAAAGACAAGGGATCATACAGAGGCTTGGGGGGTTCATTCCTGGAGATGCCAGCAGAACTTAGTGAGTCAGGCGGGACAGCTGCAGAACGACGCCGGCGCAGGCATGTTTGAATGCAGAGGGCACAATAGCACTCCGCAACGCTCTAGCCTCAGCTTCGCGAGCGGCGACCCGATGGTGAAGTCGACGACCAAACAGATCATAGGCCCAGGTTGCGTTTTTGCAGGCAGTCGCTCGTCAGCTAGGTTCACAAAGATCTGCAGCACATTTTCTGGCATCACTCTGGCATAAGACGTTGCTTCCCCGAAGTTCAGGATACTCTGCGGTCAAAGTCTACGTGTCGATAATCTGCTCCTGAGCCAGCCCGAACCATGCACGTTGCAGCCTTTCTTGCGCTGCACGCAGTACAGTATCGCTTTCGTATCCACCTCTGCCAAACACAGCGAAAGCACCGATGACACGTTTGTTGACAAATACGCCTCGCCCCTCCACAATGCGGACCGGCAACATCCCATACTCGAAGTGCAAACATCCGAACCAATTGCCCCGCTCCAGAGTAGTACGAGGTTCGCACAGCTATAGCTACGAGATGCAGAGGTTGCCTTTTTGTGGCTGCGCCAATTCGGCCGCACCTCCAATCCTGCAAGGCAACTGCTGCTGCAAGATTCCCAATTTTCCTGTCTCAAGCAATGCAATCATGCACGCGTGACACCGTGGCAGCAGCCATAGGAGCTCGATTTCCAAGATCGAGCAGAGATATAAGTGGTCTTAGTTGCCGTATACGATATTGTATATTTCTGTCTCGACAGCGCAGTGCTCGCAAAGTCAACGACTACGGTCTATGCGCTACAATTCGGTAGCCTGATAAGAACATGGATATTGACAACCAAGATGGAAGAGAGGAGACTGATGAAGGCAGTCCAATGTTCGAGTACACGCCGTTCGCTAGCTCCAGTCAGGCATTCCGATTACTTCGCTTTGCGCCAGGATCGAGCAGCACGTCGCCGATTTCTCTCCTGATGGGGAAATGGTCTCAATCCAAAGCACCATCCTATGCTGCACTGTCATACACGTGGGGCCCGCCGGAGCCACGGAGCAACATCTTGGTCAATGGACGCAGAATGAAGGTCAGGGAGCATTGTCTCCTCGCTTTGCGACAACTACGCTCAATGCTGCAACCGTCGGCCTGGTTCTGGATTGACGCAATTTGCATTAACCAGGAAGACGTGGACGAGAAGAGTTCGCAGGTTCAGTTCATGGGTGAAATATACAAAAATGCGGATGAAGTTCTCGTGTCTGTGGGTCCCCATGATGACGCGAGCAAAATTCTGCTCGGACTCCTTTTGGAGCTGGAGTCGGAGATGCTTCAAGAGCATTAGAGACGCAGCGCAGGACGTCCCAAATCCCCAATCTTTGGTGACCGAATGCTTTCCAGCGCAGCAAGGCCAGGCTCGGGAGACGTCGACGCTCCGCCATGATTTCGATGGTACCAACAACTGCCCTTCGAAAAGGCGTCAGAGGTGCTCGAAGTGCTCGAGCGATTCGCCAAGCGACCATATTGGCGTCGGCTTTGGATCCTCTAGGAAACCATGCTTGCCACGAAGATTCGACTCCTCTGTGGCTTCACGGTAGTGAGCTGGAAGACTCTTTCACTGTTCTGCGATGACATCTTCTCGTCATTGTCGGGCAGTGACTTTCCCAACGCAAGAAAGCATATTTTTGAGCCGTTGAAAGGGATTGGCTTTGTAAACGTAGTACAGAAAACGGATCCGTCGAAAGTCATTGGTCGCGCAGAGCGCGCCTCCGAAAAGTACGAGGAGCTCAAACGCGATTTACGCCGTAGCCACATGAGGACTCTTCTGCTCAACAGAAACAAGGGCCCATGGACACCGAAGGCTGCACATCTGCCTCACATTCTGAAAGACAACCGCGAGCGTTTGTGCTCCGATTCGCGGGACAGAATCTACGGCTTTCTACATCTTGTCAATGGCACTCCTGAGATGGAAGTTGACTACCGGCTGTCACCTGTCCGAGTTGGCATCGAAGCCGTAAAATATTTCCAGCCACAAAAGAACTTGGCCCGGGCCAAGAGAAGCCCACTCCATTTCGATTACAGAACGGACTTCCTGCTGGGTGACTACATTACCCTCCTACAGCAAGAACTAGGTATCGATCGACAGAGTCAAGATTTCATGCGGATCGCCATGAGCCGACTCGGGTTGGGTGGCCAGCGCCACCTGACTGCTCCACCATCAGCCAACGCCAGCCTGCCTCACGGGTGGAGCGTCTATCACAGCGAGTTCTCAGACCTCAAAAAATGGCACCCTCACGACCGGCCTCAGAAACAAGTCGTGGATCCCAATTTTTTGGCTGAGAAGTGCTCTGTGATCACAAGAAACGACAATGGTAATCTATCGGTGCCTATTACCGTATTCAGCAAAGATTGGTCAAACTTGATGCAGGTCATGACCGCCTACGACGAGCAGAAAGTCAATCAGGCAGTCGCAAAATGTATATCGTCCGCGCAGGAGTTGTGGCCGAAGATGCCGCCGTTACCGCTTCATGGGACGCTCCTAAGCAAGGGTAACTGCAGGCGACAGGGCGTCATTGTAGGACTGTGTAGCGGCAACACACAGGACGGTGATGTCTTGGCCAGACCTGTCAACAAGAATGACATGCTACATGCTCTTATTTTGCGGCCGGGAATTCAGACCACTCTGCAAGGCTTCCAAGAGACCCTCTACGAGATAGTTGGTCAAGCAATCCTCATCAGGGGCTGTCAAAGCGACGACGACACCAGTACAAGTCTTTGGGCCACAGCCAAGTGCACAAACTTGTGGCCTCATGTCGCTTTTACTGTCATCTGGGGTATTGAGGATGCCTTCCTCTTCTACAGCAATGAGGCTGGAGAACTAAAGCAAGCGGTTGTGCACGATGAAGATGCTGGATTCACCTGGCACATGGAAAATAACGAGTATCGTGCCGCTAAGCCTGCTGTGCCAGTCGACTTCGTCGAGTCAAGCATGCGTCTCGTCACAAATGTTACCAGCCACCGGTACTCGTCTTATGCGATCGTCAATAATGCTCTCAGACGGGCTACCGACCAGGCAGCCAGGGATGCAGAAGATACGTACGACGGAGGTTCTGAGAATGGAAGTGACGAGTTTGATCCTGTGCTTCAGGAAATCGATCGTCTACATGATATAATCAGGTCACGCAAGGCTGAAGATGTCGAGTCCGACGATGAGATTGAGAAGATCGCGTGTGCCTTGAACGACATTGTTGATATGCACGGTGGCGCATGCCGCAGCTAAGGACGAAATTTTGTATTGGTCTCGGCTATCGGATGCGTCACAAGAAATCTAGGTGAGCTCGAACGCCTTCTACGCACAATTTCAGTCCACCAGCAGCAGCCTGGCTCCATTATCATCAACCCAACAGCAGGCACAGGAGCGAGATGCAAACATACTTCGTCATGCCTGATCCTGGATTGCGTACTTTCTTACCTGAAGACAAGATACCGTTCCACGGCTCCATTTCCAACCTGTCGAAAAATCTAGATCCGCGCCAGCATCGACGAGGATAGACAAGAGCTTATCGCACGCCGGAGTAGCACCAGCCAAATTGCTCTCGACTCCATCGCCAGCAAAAACGCAACAGACTTCCACCGCATCCCCTACCGCGCCATAGACTTCACCGCACAGCTTGAAGTCGCCCAACTCACCTGTGCCTACCTCGTATCCTTCGCGATCCACTTCCCATCCGGGCTTCCTCCTATTCCCGTCCCAGACTACCTGCTGAGCACCCAGCGCCACTTAGTCCACCTCAACGATCCAACCGACTGGCGGCGAATGGTATGGGAGAATCGCGGGCTGCGGGAAAGGGCACAGGAACTTGGGAGTTATCGAGCATTTGAAGCGTCGTACTATGCTGGAGGGATTTGGATTGGCGGAGAGTATCTGTGGGCAGTCGACAGAGTGTCGTGGGAAGTTGATTGGAATGCGGAGGTCAAGGCTCTGGTTTTGAGGAATGGAGAGGTGGTGACGCAGTACGTATTCCTGCCGGGTGCTTTCAATGATATGAACGATCAGTGTGAGGAACTGGTTTGGCTTGAGAGGTGGAAGGTCGGTGGAGGCAGCGCAGATCACGTGGCGCACAATAACATCAGCTGTTCAAGCCACTATCACGGAACTCGTTCAAGCTGGAGAAAGTCTCCATTGACCTTCCAGCTTTGGCTAGCATGGACTCGCCTTTCGAATCAATTTGTCATACAGTTCGGTTGACCAGCACTCGTCGAGGTCGCAACTCTTGTAGTCAGCAAGCCACGTTGCCGCTGCTGTACAATATGCGGATCGTCACACGTACCTGATTAGCTGGCAATGCAACAAGCTTCCGCATTGCAGAAGGTTTGGCACTTGGCGATGTCTAGACTGTTTGCCTACGGCCACCGGCGATGCTATCTTGTCGAAACCCAACGAGGGCGGCGGCGTGAAGAGCACATGGTGAAAGCTGGCCTGAGCCCTCCGTAGACGTTTCAGTACGTTTCCCTCATCTCTGTTCGAAATCGGCAACCATGTTCTGCTCGATCCATGTCCTCACTTCGCTGCTCGCCATTCGAGCCGTGGAAGGGAGCGTGCTCGCAGAGCGACACACCGCCGTACCAATCGATTTGCAATTTTCCGTCCCGGGCTCTGTCTTCTCGGCTCTCAGCAATGGAAATTTCTTGAGCAATTACCTCCGGAAGGAGACCCAGTCTGGATCGAATCGCGGCCAGAGCTATAACAATTTGGACATTAAACAACTTGCCCAAGGTCTCTTCGTCATCGATCGCTTCTTGAGTCAAGGTCCCGACGCCGCGGCTCGTCTAGGCGCGACGTTCTCAGGCGGCCCCGGAGAGGGCAAGGTCCCAAGCACGAGTCCAGCGAACAACAATCCTGGGGATGACTCAATTTACTCCGAATACACCGTGGCAGGAGCTGCTGGGCCTAACGGTGCTGATGATCCAACTCTTTTTACAGATGGCGTTGTCAAGGGTCTTGCTGCATTGTGAGTTCCATTCTCGCCAATAGCACCGAGCGGCAGTGCAACAGGTCTGACATCTTCTCGATTAGTGCCGCCGGCGTCCTCTACGGACCCCGCTTCGGCGATGGAGCTGGCTGCAACAATCTCGGACCGGGCAGAACTGATCCTGATCCTAGACGACAAGCCGCTGCAGAAGTGTTTGGCTTCAATTTGCCGCCCGGTTTCGGCGATAGTACAACTGCTGACTGTGATGCCAATTATCAAGAATTTGTCAAACCTACTACTGGACCTGTGGTTGTCGTGACTGCTCAGGTATCGGGAGTTGAAGATGGCCCGTACAGTATCAGGGGTCAGAGACCTGACGATCTCTTACTGTTAGCCAATTGTGTTGCCGGGGCTACTGGAGCGAAGGCTACGAGTACTTTCTCGACCACATTGGTCTGGCCGATCAACAACCCATCTGCCAACAAAACCTTTGGTTACGACAGCTGTTCGACCTGCATGGCGGGTGTGAGCTCTCGGAAGGGAGGCGTGCCATTTTGTGAGGGAAGGAGCACGAGCCGGGTGCAGGGTGCACCGGACTATTTGCCGGAGGGAGGTGTCAAGGCGGTGGTCAGTTGCAATGGGATGTCCGCGCCACAGCAGAAGTCCAAGGTGGTGTACACTATCAAGGTCAAGGGGATTTTCACCCGTGCGAAAGGGTTGGTGGGCGCTTTGACTGTCAAGAAGACGTCGAGCGTGGCGGCGAGTTGCAAATATAGTGATTCGCCGGTCCGCCATCGTGGGCCTAGCTCTTAGTAGTCCGGCTCTTGGAGCTACGGCTGATGATTGCTTTGATTTATCTACCATTTGTTAGCTTAGCAATCTCCACGCCTGTTCGACGACATTCCACTCCGACAACTCTCTCCTTCGGAGTTCTCCAACGCGGAGACGCTTCACAGGTCTGCTCAGGATGTGGCGGACAGCTGATCGACTTCTTCTGCAGCGTTATTGCCAGTATTGGTCTCCACTGCGCTGGCGGCAGCGACACTGTTCCACAGAAATTCCAGCCCTCCTTCGATGATGGGTCAAAGTGAGGCGTGGTATGATGTGTCGGCGCTGAGCACAAGAGGTGGACAAATTGGAGAACTGGAAGGTCGTGTATGGAGGACCTCAAAACCAATGTTGATTCGAACAACATACAGGCGGCTCCGTACCACCGTAGAGTTTGTCCTAGACTCAGCAATTACAGAGATGTCACAAGCCGAAGCACTTCCAGGAACCATAAACTGCATTAAGCTTGCCAAGACATTCGTTAAATAGCCAAGCCCCGTCCACATTCATCCGGCGCTCGGTCAACAGACGTTTCTCCATTCCAGACTGCACCTCCGAAGCCGATTCAATTCTCGAAGGACACAATGCAGTGTGATGCGACGCCTAAACGACGAATCTGGCTCCGCAGAACGTCGCACCTACGGCATTGTTCCTTCCGGAAATTTCGACGTCGGCCGAGCAGCGTCTGGAAGGAGACAGTCAACAACAACATGAAGTTTCTGCCTAAATCACAGGAAATAACTGAGACTCTTTTCAGTACAACAACATGCTGTTACGGTTCTCGGCGGGTAATAGAGCTTGACACATAGCAGAATTACTGCCGTGCACCATGACCGCAAGCGCCCCCACCCCCCCCCCCCCCCCCCCCCCCACATGTTTCCGGGAAATACCATTCTTTCCGGAGGAGTGACTACAGCAGTCACGACTCGGTTGGCTGACCCGTAGACAGTCATTGGCTGTGTTCGAACCATCGCAACTTTGAAAGTCCGGCCCGGGTGCGCAGCACACAGTGTCTCCATTATCGGGTTTTGTGCTTCGTCCGACTAGATCTTTCCTGCCGTGGCGGAGCGGCTCTGGACGTCACCACAGATTGCTAAAGTCCAACGTGGTGGGCCTCAAGAAAGATGTCGGTTCGAACAACCTCAACATGGACTCTGTCCTTCACCGTCTTGTGATCGTCGCTGGACTGCTCAGCGTTCTCTTCACGCTTCGCGCTTTGTATCGGTTGTTGGTGCATCCATTGGCGCGCTTCCCAGGTCCCAAGTATGCTGCCATCTCTCGAAGCTGGCAAGGAAGAGTGGTACTTGCAGGTGCTCCAGAACAAGAGTATGAGCGACTGCACAAGCAATACGGTCGGTCTGCCCTGTAACGTTTTCTGCTGTCTTTACCGGCCCTGATTCGATCATGCAGACACTCAAGCCCTTCGGATCGGCCCCAATGAGCTGCACATCAGTGACGTGAAGCTGTACAAGACGATATACAGCCAGACCAATCCGTTTCCCAAGCATGACTACTTTTACGAATGTTTCAACACCCCACATACATTATTCGTGGAGACTGACACGTCATTGCACAAAGAGCGACGAAAGACGTTGAATCCGTTGTTCTCGCGCACCGGCGTGGAGCAATTCCAACCGGTCATGGCTGAGAAATTGCACCAAGTCGGGGCAAAAGTTCGAAGGATCAGCAAAAATGGTCCGGTCGAAGTGAACAACATGATAAGGTGAGGCTATTGACCCATCACTAGCTACACAGAGAAACTAATGGGTCAAGGTCAATGACGGTGGACATCATATCGCAATTGGCATTCGGCAGTTCACTGGGCCTCATTGAAGAATCCAAGGATTCTTTCGAGGCTGCATTCCTGCAAGCGTTCGATGTTGCCGGCGCCGCGATCTACGGCATGTATTACAACCCAATACAAAAGTTCGCCTCCTCACTGGTACCGCTTGACGTGCTTGGGAAGTTGGACACCGGTCTAGGGGAATTGGCCAGGCTGCAAAGATACGCCAAGGATTCACACGCCCGGTTCATTCGACGGAACGACGAAGCAAAGCAATCATCGCCGCATCCAATCATATTCGATCGCTTGATGGGCGTTCCCATCGATCAACAAGTCACAGAGAGCATAGATATCCTCGTTGCCGGCTCAGACACGACTGCTTTCACGTTGACTGTCTGCTTAAACGCTGTGCTGTCAAATGCACATCTAAAGCGAAAGGTGGTCGCTGCGGTTGATGAGGCTATGCCTGACCCTCACAAGCTGCCTTCATTTGTTGAGCTTGAAAAGAACGCATATCTCTTCGCCGTAGTGAAGGAGTCCTTACGTTTCGCCATGGCTGTTCCAGGAATGCTTCCGAGAGTGGTGCCGGAACGCAGTCAGCCATTTATGGTCGATGGCAAGGTCATTCCACCAGGTACGGTAGTCGGCATGTCAGCCTATACCATGAACTTCTCCGAGGAGCTCTGGGGCCCAGACGCGAAGGAATTCAAGCCTGAAAGATGGCTTGGAGAGCAGGCGAAGACTTTGGACTCTGGGCTCGCCACGTTCAGTAAGGGGTCCAGGCAATGCATTGGGATCAAGTATGTGACCTCCGCTCCTTTCCTTTTTCCAGCTCGATTTACTGATCAATCTGCAGTGTTGCACATGCGGAAGTCATACTCGCCATTACCTACCTCTTCCGCAATTTCGACATGGATCTGGTCACGCCGAGCATGAAACTCCGGGATGTGTTCACATACCAGGTTCTGTCACCCGGACTACAGGTTCGTTTCACGGATAGGACTTGACCCCATGTATGCATATATGGAACAAGTGGAGCGGCCAGCAGAACGTGATGAGGTCTTGCAAGAATGTCTCATCGTCGGCTTCACAATCTATTTTGCTACTTTACGTTGCAGGAGGGAATATTGACAGGATTCGGCCACTTGCAGGTTCAGTTTGCCAAAATCTCCCGGATGGGCTTGTAAACTACCGAGAGCAGTCTCTCTGGAAAGTTTTTGTTGAAATGAACTATTCGCATCAAATCTCAGTGAATTTTCACGATATATTGATTGAAACTTGCGTTTGCCCGCCACATCAAGCGATCAACCCGTTGATGAGAAGGAGACGGACGCTGTAGACACTGGGTGCGTTAACATTCTGGCCGATGCATGTGATTTCTAGTGTTATTAACTTATCTTTGACTTGTTCATGTCTACATCGGTCGTTGATTCACGTTACAATCAAGCCTCAAACTTGTCGATTGAGCTTTCTGCTATGCGCTTGTCTGCAAATTATTCACAGCCACGATGATATCCATGATCGTGTGACGGCCTGTTGGGGTAAAGAGAGGTTGTCTTCCTTACATGGCAACAGGCTTGCTAGGCCGTACGTCCAATAACTGACGATGGTATGGAAACAAGCGAATAGATGAACAAGGTTTTGATTGTAGAAGATATAGAAATGAGACATTTCATTGTCACTTTTGACAACATTAATAGTAACACATTTATGCTCCCTCACACACTTCCAATGAACACTGCCGCTACGCCCAGGACCCTTTTGACTTTCCGTCAACAACGGCCATCATCTACCCAAGAAAATCTCCAAATGTTGAGCATACAACTCCGGCTCCTGAAACAAATGTCCATGTCCCGAATCAGGAAACAAAACAAGACTCGCGTTCGGAATATTCTGATAAAGCACATAGCTGTTCACCGTAGGAGACATGACATCCGTATGTCCATTAGTAACCAAAGTCGGCGCTTTGATATCCTTCAGACGGTCGAAATTACTTTCATTCACCGTGAAGGTGAAAATGGCAGCCAGTTGACTTCGCACTCCAAGACCGACCAAATACTCCTTTCGTGGCTCATCGGAGAGTTGTCGTTCGTGGATTCTCTTCCACCACGCCTCGCCAAGCGCTTTGCTTGTTTCGGAAGGGTAGTAGAAGAGGAATAACATTTGGTTCAGATCAGGTGGTGCCTCGTTATCTCCTGCTCCTTCGAGGACTTCTTTGGGCGGCAGGGCTACACCTTCTCCGATTGAGGATTGGGTTCCCGCGAGTACGAGTTTGCGGACGAGATTGGGATGGGTCCAGGCGATATATTGAGCGATACCCCCGCCCATGGAGAAACCGATCAAGTCAATGAGAGTGACATCGATGGCTTTCAAGAACTTGACGGCGATGTCGGCCATGTCTTCGATTGAATGAGGGACGGTGCCTTCGCTGTGTCCAATGCCGAAGCTGTCGTAGACGATAATCTCGCGGTTCTTGGCGATGGAATTGATGAAGAGTGGATCGATTGTGTCCATGGAACCTCGGAGATGATTGATGTATACCAGAGGAACGCCATCTCCTTTTCCGAGGCGTCGGTAGGCAACTTTGATGCCATCGACAGTAGTGTACTGGGTTGGAACGGTCTGGTAGGTCGACATGGTGCAGATCTGTAGTGTTTCGTTTGAGATGACAAGAGCGTCTGGGTGATGAGTCTCAGTGCAAGTATGGACGTATTGTCTTTATAGCATTCATCACTGCGTTGTATCTTCACCGACTTCTCGGAACTTTCTGGTGATCTTATAGCTTGCAGAACAGAACAACAACGCCTTCTCCGAGATTATAAATCACAAGCGCATCAACGTTCAGTCCTCTCCGCTCCGGAGCACCAGAGACCATGGAGTAAAACTTGAGGGGCTTCGGACAGACCGCTGACTAAGATGGCAGAATGTGGAGCTTAGCGTTCCACACGATTAGTGAGCGTGGTCAAGATCGTATACCTACAGTACAATGCAGCGACCCGCCTCGGCTGATCACCATAATTTCAGTGTGCTCCGCTCGAGAGTCTGGACAGCCAAATTGCGACTGTGTAAATGGTGAATTCATAAAGATGTGCTGTTCCTGCATCGTGCCATTCGGAAGCACTTGGTATCGCAGGCCATTAACAACGAATCACCTACTCCGTAGACATGTCTGCAACAACGATGAAGGCGTGGCAGTTCACAGACCCTTCGCATGGTCTTGAATTGAAGACCGTTGCAATCCCAGAACCAGGACCTAACCAGGTTCTCGTCCAGGTCAAAGCCGCCGGGCTCTGCCACACAGATTACAACGTCATATCGGGCCTCGACACGACATTTATGTTCAAGCGACCCATTACTCTTGGCCACGAACTCGCTGGTATAGTCACAAAAACGGGCTCCAGTGTGACGACCCTCGCAGCAGGTGACGGAGTCGTGGCTGTCGTCGCTGCAAAACGTCCTTTCAAGCTTCATGATGCGGCAAGCATGCCAGGCCTTGGTTACGATGGCGGTTTCGGGGAGTATGTCATTCTGGAGGAGCACAAAGCGCTACGCATTCCCCAAGGGATCAGTTTTGCCGATGCAGCGGTGGCGACTGATGCTGTGGGCACAGCTTATCATGCAGTCTTCACCGCGGGCCAGGTCAAGCCTCAGCACAAAGTCGCCATTGTCGGCCTCGGTGGCCTTGGCTTGTGCGCAGCGCAGCTTGCAGCCAGTGTCATCGGCGCAGAGGTGCATGCGATCGATTTGGATTCTAAGAGATTCGCGACTGCCTTGGGTTTTGGAGTTAAACGATGCGCCAAGTCCTTTGCTGGCCTTCCGGGAAAGAGATTTGATGTGATACTTGACTTTGCAGGTGCAGGAGTTACAACGTCTGACGCTGTGACGTCCATAGAACAGGGAGGCACTATCGTGTTGGTGGGGCTGGGCAAAAAAGAGTGCACGCTGAACACGTTTGAGTTTGTGTTGAGGAACGTTGTCTTGAAGGGCGCGACAGGCGCTTCGCCTGATGAAATCAAGGCATGTATGGATCTCATCGCGGCAGGAAAGTTTAAGACAACGAACGAAGAAATACCTTTTGATGGGATCGCGGCAGGAATTGATAGACTTGTCGAGGGAGGGGCGACGGCAAGGTTGTGGGCAGATCCATCGCGAAGTTAGGAGGGAATAGACGTTTGTCGCTCGAATGCATGGATGCCTGAGTGCCTCATTTTTGTGTTCGTCTTCGTCTTCCTCCTTCCTCACTCCGCTCCCCACTTTACTCGACACAACAATGCCGGATCGCTTTCGCGGCGACGAATCTGCTGCGATGGCCTATGGACCGGTCGGTCAATGCCGCTTCATCACCACAAATACATGTCTGGCGCGTTCCTCTCTTCATCATGTGCGCGCAGACGAGCGTGGGCCTGGAGAGGAGACAGACAGAACTCGAGCGGCGAGGAGGAGATCTGGTTGTTGGTGCTGCTGAATACGATGAGTGGAAAGATCCGTAATGACACCTGTGCGATGGCGCGCAGACAGTTGCCGCGCGTGTGAGAATGGGTGAAAGTCGAAGTGAGGGGGACTGGAGTGACACAGAGCTGCCTAATCGATCTTGTTGCCATTCACCTCAGCAATTCACTCCAAGCGGGTCCGAAGTTGTGCTTGCCAGCCTTCAGCTGACATTTCAGCTTTCACCCGAGACTCGAAAATCGCACTCGCCTCCGACAAAGATGGATCTGACCAACGCTCCTTCCAAGAAGGAGTTGAAGCGACCGTTTGCAGATATGGCCACTGGCGATCGACCGACCAAGCGGCAGTCGACATCGCCACTCACATCACCTTCCTTCTCGCGCGGCAGCACTGTCACCCTCGATGGGGACAACGACATTGTCATCGGCGCCCCACGCAAGAATGCCAACTACCTCGCTGGTCTTTACACGTACTTCGACGAACAGACACCGCCGCCTCCCTCACCGCGCAAGTCCCAAGAGTTAAACGTTCGTATTTCATCCCGTGCGTGTTTCGAGGTTTTGTCTAACGCAGAAACCAGACCGCCGGCGCCACGCCCATGGAAACCAACAATGACGAAGAGACCACCCCTCCAGCAACAACCTCAGCACCACCCGCCACGGATTCCGATGAAGAGTACATCGCCAACGCCCAAGCAGCACTGAGATATGTGGACCCGTTCGGTCCCAACGGCACTAGGCAGCAAATGCTCGAGCTACAGGCACAACCAATACCAGAACTACCCTTCCGGCCCTTCGGTCTCCTCAACCAATCCTCCTTTGCTCGAGACCTATTTGAGGACCAACCCATCCCTCTCTCCACGCTTCGTTACCCACCCATCTGCAAGAACTTCCCCCACATCAAAGACGAGCTGCTAGACCTCTACATCAAACTCAACACCTTCAGCGTCAAAGTCTGGTCCAACTACGATTCATACTGGAAACATTTCTTCTTCGACGAGCCTCGCCTCAACGACTGCGGGAGACTAGTTCTCTCGCCCAACGAGCGAATGCGTCTGGAAGTGCTGGATTCCGGCAGAGTAGGCCTAGAACTCCCGAAAGTTGAACTCGAGATCGGAACTGCTTTCCGGACGTTGGGCGTGCTGTGTCTGGAGTGGAACAAGGACCATCTCGGAGCTCTGAGCAGTGTGGAAGTTGCAGGGTCGACGTTTGAGGGAGACGATCACCGCTGGTTGGATTGGCCGCATGGTCTGATCAGGCAGCAGATTAGCGCGGCGATGAATCAGATCGCGATGCGGCCGAAAGAGCAGTGGGAAGGGAAAGGTGGATTCAAGTTGGGCGATTTGGACTTCGTGGCTGATATGTTCTTGAGACTGCATTGAGTGATGTCGAGAATTGGGGAGAGGTGGGGATGGCATTGAAGAAGTTGAGCGTAGACTGATGACGGTTTGGACAGTGGGAAAGGGGGATTCGATGCCTTTCAAGGTCAGGAGTACTATCTGCGACAGGAAAGATGGGCTGTGCGGATACGCTTGCGGAGACACGTCGCGGTTCATCACACACTGTTTAAGAAGCGCATAGAGTAGTAGAATTCTCCAAGTCCAACAGCGCAATGAGCACTTCGAGAGATTGAAATGAGACTTCTTTTGATTTTCAACCACTTATCATCACAAGCTCTACAGATACTTTGCGGAGCAAATGCCAGTGATCGTTTTCGCAAGCCGAGGACGCAAGACAGAGTTCCGTCCATGCATCCCTTCATGCTAGCTAACGTATCAAAACAGCCAGAAAGAACACCATACCAGATGCTGATCATAAACCCAGCGCCCCAGCCGAGTCATGCCATGTGAAGTAAGAAACGCCAGTTTTCTTTTGTTGTTTTGAGACCTTGCTTCAGTCGTCCGTGCTTCCAACATTCATGAAGAGAAGGCCGCGAAATCGTGCAGGTCGATCAGATCAGATCGAGTCGCCGCAGCCGCAACGCCTGACCAGTTTCGCAGAGGTGATAGGGCAATCGAAGAGCCTATTCCTCCATGACCGAATCCGCATCATCATAGTCCAGCCCCACCATCTCCTCCATAGCGCCTTTCTTCTGTCTGTCCAGATCGAATTTCTTAGTGCGCCGATAGGGCTTGGAGATAGCGCCAGCACCCTTCAGGCCACCAATCTTCTTCTGCTGTTGCTGCATAGCATTCACTCCTGTTGCGAAATTACCCTTGGGTCTGAAAACCAACCCAGGCAAGACACGGTCAGTAGTAGCAGCAGCGTGAGTAGTGATCGCAGGCTTTCTATGCCCACTCGCATCCTCCTCGAAAGAAATCGGAACCTCCTAGGCCCCGCCTCGCGCATATGGATGAAAGCCTCCACCGCGGCCTCCACGACCACCGCCGCGGTAGTTTCCACCAGGCTTTCCAGGGTTCTTAGGGCCTGTGGGAGCTCCGGCTGGAGCGTTGGGAGGCTGAGCAGAACCCTGACGACCTCCGCCGCGACCTCCACGACCGCCGAAGTTGCCGCGGTTATTGTGGCCACCGGGGCCCATCATGTTGTCTGGTGGAGGGACGTCGTCGTACATTCCATCCCAGGTGTTCTGGCCTCCGAAGTTCTGTCCTTGCATGCGGGCCAAGGTCTGGCGTTCGTATTTCTGTTGTTCGAACATGAGTTGGTCCTGAGCGGTAAACCCACCTTGTTGACCTTGCTGACCACCGCCGTTGTTGTTGCCGTTGCCATTTCCTCCAGCACTGCCTGGACCGCCGCGTCCCATACCGCCGTTCATGGGAGACTGTGAGTTTGGAAAGCCGCCGCCGCCGCCACCACCCTGCATGGCAGCCATTTGCTGCATCATGGCCGGATTCATCTGTCCGCCACCTTGCTGAGCAGCACGCATAGCTTGCATCTGCTGCATCATCATCGGGTTCATGCCGCCCATCATGGGGTTCATGCCACCTCCTTGCTGCATGGCTTGCATCTGAGCGAAATACTGCTGCATGCGTTGCCAGTATTGTGCCATCATGGCAGGCGTCATCTGGTTTGCGTTTCCATCGGATTGAGCTGGACCTCCAGCCATCTGGTTGTTGTTCCCGAATCCGCCGTCACCTCCTCCACGACCAGCGCCGCCAAAGCTGCCACCGCCACGTGCTCCACGCCCACCGAAGCCGCCGCGGCCGCCAGAGCCTTCTTCCTCGCCCATCTTGCCACGCGGCTGAGCGCGTTTGACCTCGATGGGCTTACCAAGAATGGCCAGTGGACCCTCGAGGGTACGCTCAACAGCCATTTCGTTGTCGAACGTCACAAATCCGAAGCCGCGTGGTCGTCCGGTATCCTTGTCCATCATAAGCGTGGCATCGAGCACGCGACCAAACTTCTGGAAAAAAGCTTCGAAATCCTGCTCTGTCGCATCCTGTGAGACACCGCCAACGAAGATCTTTGCCGTACGTTCTTGTTCATCGCGAGGGATAGCACGCTTGGGATCAATCTGTAAAGTACAAGTTGTGTTAGGCTTCTTCCTTTTACTTCTTTTCGTCTTGCGCTTGACGCGACAAGTCGTTACAGAAAGGGGAACATCGTTGCATAATCTTACAAGTTTGCCGTCGAGGGAATGTTCTTTGACCATGACTGTGTTGACCGTCTTGGGATCCTTGAAAGTGAGGAAACCGAAGCCTCGTGAGCGGCCTGTTGCGCCGTCACGCATGACAGTGCATTCCACGACTTCTCCAAATTGAGAGAAGTAGTCTTTGAGAGACTCTGTGATGACTTGTTAAAACGATGTGTAGCTTGGATACATGACGCGGATTGATGCTTACGATCAGTCGTCTCCCAGTTAAGGCCTCCAATGAACATCTTTCTACAGGCATCTTGTTAGCTATCTGAGCGTGAATATAAGTGTACAGTGCAGCGCGGCGTGAGCATGAGCGTGAGCTAGCATTAGTGCATTCGTCCGGCCCCCAACACCATCTATGTCCCGTTGATTTCCAGAACAGGTCGCCACAGATTTTGCCAAGCAAAGATCTCCGCATCTCAAGAGGACGAGAGGCGACAGGACCAGAGTGCGTTGCATTGATGACAGCAGACCAGGCCGTCATGTCATCGTAGGATGAGAGCGGCGTGTATTGCATTGAGGTTGTGGCTGTCGCACGTGCCGTGGAGGCACGATACGAACGTGCGGGAAGCCATCTCATGCCAGCATGCCAGCCAGCCATGTGGGGTAGCCGACGACCATGAACTTTGTCCAAAGGAAAAGAATTTCCTTTTCATCATCGACGATGGCGATTGAGGTATGCAGCAGTGGTTTATCTTCTCGCTCTTGCGCGTCTTGGATTTCTCAAGCTGAACGCATGCTATCAAGGCCGGCCATGTGCGCACGTCTAGGCGTGGCAGAAATTGGCGCGGCTGCATAGCTACATCGGCTATCTCCTCTCTGACAATGATGATGATGACTGCTTGTCTGTCTGCATGATCTGCTATTTGTCGCTTGAGGCGAGGTTATTGGCTTGAAGCTATCATCGCTGTTCTGTGTTGTGTACTTGCGATCCTGATTCGGCCCCTCTTTCCTCCCTTCGAGCAATCACGATCAAGGCTGTAGTATGGTAGTGTGATCATGATCCAGTATATATCGGCTCCCTCGTCTGCCAAGATACGCAACAATGTGCACCAAGTATCTGACGCGACTCAATATCTGCGAGGCTGAAATCATCCTTGTCCATCCCAGAATCCGACCCCTCCATCATAAGATTGTTGAGTTGTCGACACGATGATTTTTCCATGTAACGTATTTCCGGGTAGTTGATGTTTGGCTGCTGAGGACCATGATGCACGGTGCATGTGCGTCGCCAGTTGGCGGAACACCAGTTGAGCCTTGCAGTCTTCGTCGCCTCTCTTCTGAGAACGAGCCAATTTGCCGTTCTCCAGTCGAGGCGACTGAGCTTCGTCGCATGACGTTGCGCTTTGTCTCTCGACTGTGTCACGCTTGACAACGTTCTCGCATCGCACTCGATTTCAAGAATCACGTGCCGTGTGCCTCAGCGACACCAGTTCTGAGTATATGAAGCTCACCGATGCTCACGCCGCGCAGAAGAAGATACATGAAAGAAAGGAGATATACTTACCCATCCTCCTTGGTTCCGATCAGGGGCCTATTGTCCGGAGTCGGATCTCTGTACTCGGTATGTTGATTGCCCATGTTCTGATCGTACGAAGACTGCTGCTCTTGATGACCGCTGGCGCCGTTGCCTTGATGTGACTCGACTGTCGGCGCTGCGGCCTGTTGGTTGAGGAAATCATCAGCCGCAGCCGCAGCCGCAGCCGCAGCATCGGCATCAGCAGCAGCAGCTTGTGGTGCGGGTTCGGTCTTGGTGGGCGCAGCGGGCGCGTCGTTTGCGGTGTCGTCGCCGTCGTAGCTAACAGCAGTCAGTGTCGCGCACGGAAGGTGGATGGTCGGTGGGCGGGCTCACAGATCAGCGAAGAGATCCTCGTCGTCCATACCTGGCTCGGCCATGGTCGCGGTGGGTCGGAGTGAGGATGCGCGGTAGAGGATGTCGCAGATGCGAGGAGTAATGCGGGTGGTGTTGATGAAAGAGAGTGGGTGAGGTGGGTGCGGTGGGTGGTGGAGTGACAGCGGTGCAGAAAGCGGAAGCTGCAGTTTGTGTCAGCGGCGGGTGAAGGTGAGGTGTGCCTGAAACGGATGCCTGACGGCACGATTCAGCAGCTGCACGCTAATACGCTAATGCGTCACGAGATGGGGAAGGCAGATGTTGGCTGCATTGGGAAGATCATCTCGATTTCAAGCCGACGTCTTCTGCTAGTCGCTGTCTGCTGTCACAATGAACATGAACTTCAGAAAGCCCTCCCACCAGGTGTGTACTTTCTGTAACTACTGTCTCTTCCAAATCCGCCAAATCTAACGGCGTCGCAGCAGGAGATGGTCCAGGTCGGTTCGTGTCGCGCCCTCATCCACCCGCCGACCAACGCTCGCAGCCACCCACGTTGTTACCAGTCCGGCCGCTGACATGGACATTTGGGCCTTCATAGACCGCACCGAGTGAGTTGGCGTCTGTTCAGTCACTCCGACTACATCGTAACTGATGTGGAGCAGCACCACGTCTCCCTTCTGGCGATCCACGTCGGCCACCAGCAATCGCAGCAGCAGCAGCCACAATGCGAACAACCCCTCCACCACCCCGAACGCCGACACGCCTGAGCCGACCACACGCAAAGTCATTGGAGCGTCCTACAGCCATGCCGATATCCTAAACTTCAACCAGCTGTACGCTCCATCGAACCACTTCTCGCGACAATGCGCTCATGCATGTAGGTAGATCCCTCTCCGGCAACGATCGACCACGAACACCGCCCACCGATCCCCGCAACAGTAAGAACACGCCCTCGCCTGGCAATACGCGATCACCGCCAACGCGACCCAAATACCCCTCCTTCCTGGCCGAGTCGAGCAATGCGTACGACGATGACGACGATGGTGACGCATTCGGTCTGGAGGAGGACGATGAAGATGAGTTCGGCCTGCCCAGCATAGCGTCTATGCGAAGGAAGAATAAGCGATTATCAAAAGCGAAGGCCAAGGATCCAGGGGGAGGGCTAGGCAAAGGCAGCAGCAGTAACAGCAAGCAGTTCGGCGGGGCACTGACTGGTAACGGAGGCGCGAATTCACTGTCCTCCGCGTCATGGGCAATGGACAATGGCGACATGGCAGAGATGCGCACTCAGATACCAGCCTACCCCTCGTTAAAGAAGAGTACAGAGGGACAGAAGATCTTGCGACCACAATACAAGGAAATCCTCCGAGATCCTGCAAACTCGCTCCACCTCATATCACATCCTTCGTTACCGCCGAACGCGGCAGCCAAAGAGGCCGAGGCACACTCCGCACGAATCACGCGAATAAACAAGTTCAAACGAATACTGCAAGCATCCTCGGTCAATCTGGGTGAATTGCGAGACTCTGCCTGGTCAGGTCTACCTCCTGAGGTGCGAGCCATGACCTGGCAGCTTTTGCTCGGCTACCTCCCAACCAGCTCCGAACGTCGTGTCGCCACACTGGAAAGAAAGCGGAAAGAGTACCTTGACGGAGTGAGGCAAGCTTTTGAGCGAGGTGACAGGTCGGCAGATGTCCCTACTTCACCTAAATCTCCTCGCGTGGGCGGGCGAGGTCTCGATGAAGCCATCTGGCATCAGATCAGTATCGATGTCCCTCGAACGAATCCACATCTGGAGTTGTACAGCTACGAAGCCACACAACGATCACTGGAGCGAATATTGTATGTCTGGGCCATACGACATCCTGCTTCCGGATACGTGCAAGGTATCAACGATCTTGTGACGCCGTTCTGGCAGGTCTTCCTTGGACAGTATATTACAGATCCCGAAGTCGACTCAGGGATGGATCCTGGCCAATTACCGAAAGCTGTGCTGGACGCAGTGGAGGCCGATTCATTCTGGTGTCTGACCAAACTGCTTGACGGGATCCAAGATAATTACATTCACGCTCAACCTGGAATCCAAAGACAAGTTGCACAACTACGAGATTTGACAGCGCGCATCGATGGCGGGCTGGCGAAACACATGGAGAATGAAGGTGTTGAATTCATTCAATTCTCTTTCCGATGGATGAATTGCCTCCTCATGCGAGAGATTTCAGTGCGGAATACGATCCGGATGTGGGACACATACCTCGTAAGCCCTTCCTCTTCTCCTCTCCCCCTAAAAATTACTGACCAAATACTTTCTTTCTTCTTAGGCCGAGGACCAAGGCTTCTCTGCTTTCCACTTATACGTCTGCGCTGCGTTTCTGGTCAAATGGTCGGATCGTCTCCAGCAGATGGATTTTCAGGAAATTATGATGTTTCTGCAATCATTGCCCACGAAGGATTGGACGGAGAAGGATGTGGAATTGTTGTTGAGCGAGGCATTTATCTGGAAGAGTCTGTTTGCGGGGAGTAAAGCGCATGTCAGGCAGGGGAGCCAAGGCGTGCTGGGGGAAGGAAAGGGCGGGCGGGGCTTGCAGTTGTGAGATGCAACCTGAAGTCGTGAGCGGACCTTGGGAGGGACTGAAGACGGAAGCAAATGCCGGGATGGTGATACCCTTGGTATACTGCTAGGATGGGAATCAGAGCAGATGATATGGAAAGAGAGATACGAATATGAACAATGCCTCTCGCTGTTGGAACCAAATGTTGACGTGAACAACTCTGCTGCTCTCTTTACTTCTATCCCTTTCTCCAGAGAGCAATGAACAAGTGAGAAAATCTCAGTGCTCGCGGATTGGCATTCATATCCGATTCCCAGCCATGCCGCTCCAACGATCGTTCCCTTGGCTAGATAGTCAAGTCAGTAGATCGCCGACTTGTCTGGTGTTTGACGCTTTAGCTCATTTGCCTCGCACACCTCAAGCCTATCGTAGACTGGCGGCGGTCGGTGGTATGAGCAGGGCTACTATGCGGGGAGTGATTGCTTTTTGCTTCCTTTTGCTTCGCTTCGACCTTTTCCCTTGTTGAATTTTCCTTTGCTGCCTGGAACGGGCATTACGGCAGATCTTTATGTACGAATTTCATTGCTGATCGCTCAACGATCGTTCCCTGGCTAGATGGTCAAGTCAGTAAATTGCCAGTTCAAAGAATTGGTGTTTGACATCAGCATGTCGCTATTCTGTGGACGGCGAGGTCACTCTAAGCTTGGAGTTACCCAATCTGAATCCGCGACTCCTCTGGTTTGGGTATGATCGTTTTTTGCTCCACATCGACCACTTGGACCTTTGAGTCCTTCTTGCGAAGCTCCGAGTTGTGAATTGAAGTTTCACTGTTCTGGTTCGAGTTCTGGTTCGACCATGTCTCGATGACGATCGTTCCTCTGGCTGAGTAGTCGAGTTAATGAATCGCTGACTGAAGTCGGTGTCTGACGCTCTAGTGTCGTCGTGTTGCACGTTCAAAGCCCGTGAAGGCTGCGTTGTATGTCATGATGATGACGTTGTGCTATTCTGCTGTAGGATGATTGTTCCTGTACGTGTCGACCACTTCTAAAGCCCATGTCCTTGGCAGTCTTATTGCTCGGGCATTCAATGCTTATATACAATGCCTACCTTACCTCGTTCAACGATCGTTCCCCGGCTAGATGGCCAAGTCAGTAATTCGCCAGCTGGTGGGAAAGGCAGGTGTTTGATGTCTCCGAGCAATGGATGTACGACTCAAGATCAGATCGGTGGCTCTCGATGCCAGACAATCTCTTGTCAATCATTTCGCAGGCGCTCGAGTGATTTTTAGATTTTGCTTTCTGACGCATTCTTGCTTGCTTACCCTATTTTCGTTCTCAGGGATATGCGAAGTGACCTGTGTTCATCCCTGATTTCCCAACGGTGGTTTCTCTTGCTAGATGGTCAAGTCAGTAAATCGCCATTTTGCCAAATGTGCCAGCGTTTGACGCATTGATGAACATCACTCGCCAATGTTCAGCTTAGCATAGGCTGTTTTGAGTGGTGATGTTAGTCTTTCGCGGAAGCCGAGAACGATTGTTTTGTCCCAGAGCTGACAATTCTCTTGTGATTTTGTGTTAAGCCGAGGTCGTAGGCGTTCTGAAAAAGCGATGTGGGGACTTGCGAGTTCATTCCCCAAACCGGAACTTTTCGATGACGGACAACGTAGCAGATGGTGTTTTTGCTACCCCTGGTGCTTAATGACTCGTTCAGCTTACCTCCCCTTTGAAGTCTGGCTATGTTGTCCTCTCGATGACAGCTGGCGTCGCGAGACCTGGCATAGTTCCATCTCTTGTTGGTACTGACGCCTTCGTTGGTAGAGCTTGGTAAATCTCTTCGGCGAATAGACATGTCCTTTCGGAAAGTGTTCATGCGCGAGTGAGACGTACTGTTCTGCTGGGTTAGCGACGGAGATCAATGCCTGATCAGCGGTACCGATTCCCGATGCTTTGCCTTCATCCATTGACAGGCGTGGCGCAACATGTTACGAAAGAAGAGGTTTCGATGTCCTGAATCGCGGACCACGTGCAAGTCGTAGGCAATGTTTCGATCATTCCATAGACCTACATACAATCAGTTATGTTGTGCATGCGCTACACCATTAGTCTTCGGAGCGGCAGTCTTCCCGTCCTCTTCCACATTGAAGACTCCATGCGTCCAGCTCTCCACATTACCCAGTCTTCCTGTTCGCCTCGGTGATCGGCCAGTCCTCACCAGGTCTTCCCACTGCCGACCCAGATCCACTAAGCCCTCCTTGGGCGGACTGAACTGCCTCAATTTGACACCTGCCTCCTGAAATATCTTCGCCGCTTCCGCATCCATGTAATAACTCTGACTGTACACTACCTCCGTGATACCAACTTGCACGATCTTGATCGTACATGTCAGGCACGGGCACGTGTTGCAATATAAAACTCCCCCGTCGCCCACGCGCTCTCGCCCAGCTTCGAGCAACGCATTCTCTTCTGCGTGAATGCAAAGACAAGTACTCAGGTCCGCGCCTCCAGAAAGACCAGTGGCCCCAGTGCCGTTACATCGGGGACATCCGCCTTCGGCACAATTTTTGATGTTCCTCGGCGTGCCGTTGTAGCCTGTCGCTAGAATTCGCTTGTTCCGCACCAGAACACAACCGACTTGGCGTCGCATGCAATTTGATCTTCGGGCGGCGAGAGACGCAAGTGTCATGAAGTAGTGGTCCCATGCTGGTCGGATCCTGCTCGGATCTGTGAGGTTGAGTGCATCGAGGGATGCCCAGAGTTTTGGTAATGAAGGAGTTGAGTTGAGGAGTTTTATCTGGGCTCTGCTTGCTACTGTCGCGAGATTTGTGGATGTGTCGTAGAGATGCGCATCGTTGCGGATGACGAATTGCTCGAGTGTTGGTGGTGTCAAGCTGGCCTGGATGCATTTGTTTGTGAAGCGTGCCCAGCGAGTGGATATCGGAGCGTCCACATGGACCAGGATGAAGAACGGGCGTCTCGTCAAGACATCTAGAACAGACTCATCATGTATTGAAGTCGTGACAAAGTTTTCTTGCCAGTATTTTGTGGCATAGTCGAGAAGGTCTTCGATTTTCGTAAAGGTTGTGCCGGGATGGACGTGGTTCGATGGGACATGTGCTTCTGACGCAGACTTCTCTACACTTGGTGTCGTAGTACTTCGGGAGAGTGTGAGGACCTGAAAGTTGTGGCGTTGCACAAGATAGTCGAGAACGGAATTCTTGCCGGAGCAGATACCTGAACCATGAGTGTGAGCTGGCGGTGAACGTTATGTGTTGTGTAGGTGAGATATACCTCCGCAAATTCCGATGAGCATTGTCAGCTGTGGGATGTTGTTGCAGCACAAGTACCTCGCGACATATGACCTTGACGTTTTGTGGTTTCTTTGTTCATCTTGACATGTTCGTGAGCAGAAGATGGCACGTCGATTTTGAGTTTACTAGCGCGTCTTTGTGAGACGCGACGCGGAGAGCGGGAAGCTGCAGGGCAGACGGATCGGCTTCGTCATGTCCGGCGATGCACCAGCTCACGAGCTCGACAAGCAGCTGTACAGCTTCACAATTGCGGTATCAGGTGGGAGGCCGTCTTTGTTCGTTGTTTCTTGTCGCCGGCACTTCATTTCATCAGGGTTCAACACTCGGATGCACGAGTCAACTCATCACTCGAGCCTTCCTTAGCCTGGGCCTGCCCCGCTTCTGCAGGAACGACGGCACAGGGAAGCAGCTCACGCGGCAGGAGCACTCGACAGCTCCGGCTTCATTAGCAGGCACTGTCTCGTGACCGGCATCTCGACACTCCCCATCGCGTGATACGCCTCTGATGACTCTCTCCTTTGATTACTGACCCAGCGACGACCTTCTTCCGTGAACCGAAAACCATCAACATCCTCCAAACGACCCTTCACGACCGCCGCCAGCATGCTGCAACCGCTGCAGTATGCGCCATGGACGACCGACGTCGAACTCGCCTTCTACTCAGCTCTCGCCTCCCTCAAGATCAACCATGACAAACTTGACTCCTCCGCGCGTAAGGTGCTCGGCCTGTACGAGATCAAGCACTCGGATGCGCCTGAGCGGAGTACGAGGATGCAGATACACGGCTCGGCGCTTACAAATGATGAGTAGGTGGTGGAGGTAGGCAGAGAGAGAGCAGGGTTACATGCTGATGTGCCCCAGAACACCCAATGGACTTTACCGAGCCGAGGGCCTGATAAAGAACTTCAATACCGTGGAGGAGTTCCGAGAGGTGGACAAGGCTGCACACATCGAACGAGCTGGGCGGATGATTTGGGATGCGATTCGAGACGGAACGATCTACGAGTGCCCATCGCTGTTGTGCTCCTTCACAGCTCTCTGCTTTGCAGATCTGAAGAAGTACAAGTTCACCTACCACTTCGCTTACCCTGCCCTGCACTCCGACCCACAATGGCGCATGGTCGCGCCATACAACAACCCAGACGCTGCCATGACGAAACTCGAATCAAAAGAGACGACATTGCTTGTAGACGCCGTACAGACGTGGAGGTACAGTGTGGATGCCAGACAGCACGGCTTCTTCCTGGCTAAACGATTACGAAAGGCAGTGCTCGAGGAAGAGTGGAAGAGAGGGTGGGGCGAGGTGGAGGAAGAGGAAGAGGATGGAAACTTGTGCTCAAAGCGAAAGAAAAGTACACGATCTTCCAGCCTGAGTGAGCTAGGCTTCTTGTGGTGGGTCGGGCCTCTCAGCAGCTACGAGACCGGATTCTTCAAGAACGCTCGACCAGAGGATTGTTATGTTTGCTTCGCGGACCCTTCAACATTCCCAGCAAACCCAGGGTGGATGCTGCGAAATCTGTTGGTCCTGGTTCGCCAGAGATGGCATCTCGACAAAGTCCAGATCATGAGCTACAGAGACACGCATGCGAGGCGAGACAAGCCAACATCATTAATCATGACTTTGCAAACTTCAGAGCCAGTTTACGACTTCGCTGCTGAGGACCAGCTCAAGAAGTTGACGGAGATGAGCGGCTCCTCTGCACTACTGCCCGGTCAAGTCGATCAATTTGGCGAACTAATCGTGGAGAAACCAGTCGAACAGAAACTGGACTCGAAGGAGCTGCCAATACGGCCTCCACCGGAGAAAGCCCTCAAATTCCCCAAGGTCACAGGATGGGAACGTGCTGAGCAGAATAAGGTCGCTTCACGAACAGTGGACTTGGCGGCATATCTTGACCCTTCACGACTTGCGGATCAAGCCGTGGATCTCAACCTCAAACTCATCAAGTGGCGGATAGCGCCGTCTATCGATCTGGACACGATCAAGAGCACCAAATGTCTGCTGCTCGGGGCAGGAACCTTGGGAGCGTATGTGGCACGAAACCTGATGGGCTGGGGCGTACGAAAGATTACCTTCATCGACAACGGCCGCGTCAGCTACTCAAACCCTGTGCGACAGCCGCTCTACGACTTTAAAGATTGCCAAGGTGGCGGAGTTTACAAAGCTCAGAGGGCCGCCGACATGTTGCACGAGATTTATCCTGGCATCGACGCGGAAGGCGTGGTGCTGAGTGTTCCCATGGCAGGGCATCCGATTATCGGCGATGAGACCAAGATTGAGAGACAGTACGAGCAGCTCAAGAAGCTGATCGATGCTCACGATGCCATCTTTTTGTTGATGGACTCGCGCGAGTCAAGATGGTTACCGACCGTCATGGGCAAGGCAGCAGGCAAGATTGTCATCAACGCAGCACTCGGATTCGACTCGTATATGGTCATGCGACATGGTATGCGGGAGCGACCCTCAACAGAAGGTGGAGACGAGAGCACAGTCACGATACAGGCTGCAGACGATCCGGATCCACTCAAGACTGCTGCAGGCATCCCGTCAAATGGCACGAGTGCTGTCGCCACCCAGACAGATGAGCTCAGCTGCTACTTCTGCTCCGACGTGGTGGCACCGGCGGACAGCCAAAAGTCTGCGACACTCGACCAACAATGTACAGTGACGAGACCCGGAGCAGCTCCGATCGCATCAGCACTGGCAGTCGAACTTCTCGTCTCACTGACACAACATAGATTGAAAGGCTTCGCACCGGCCTCACAGCCTCCCACGTCAACAGCCATCGCGTCAGCACCTCCCACGGACCCCAAATCACCAGATTCACATCCTCTCGGCACAGTTCCACACCAGCTTCGAGGGTACATGTCAACCTGGCAAACGCTTCAAATCAAAGGCAAGGCCTACGACTGCTGTTCTGCGTGTTCGCCGAAGATTCTTGGAGCTTACGAGCGAGATGGATGGGCTTTTGTGAAGCGCGCAATGAACGAGAGAGGGTTCGTGGAGGAGATCAGCGGGCTTGCTGAGGTGCAGAGGCAAGCGGAGGAGGCTGCCAAGGCGATGGAAGACGAGGAAGACGAGTGGCCTGATGAGGATGAAGAGGGCGAGTTGATATAAGGAGAATTTGGAAGCAAGTGCTGCTTGACTCAAGTTAGTTCTGCGATGCGTGATGGCGTCTGCTTGCTAAAGCGGCTTCGCTGGCTGGTGCTTATACTATCAATGCTCAATGCATGCCCGAATACGGGTGAGTTTGAGGTCTTCTCCCGATGTTCTTCTCCGTCACGCCATTGGCAGAGCCATGACGTTTTGCAGTCAGAATGTCGACAGGCCTGATTCCGTAGCTGATATTTCTATTTGCAGATGCGGAGGGCATTTGTCGGCGGTACAAGGACACAGGTGTGATGTATGATTGAGGTACGTATGGGTTGTTTGTATCGCACATCGCTACTGAGTCTAGGCCCGCCGTATTTCGCATACTCGATACTCAGATTGAGCGTAAGCTTTCGATGAGTGTCGATGCATGTAAAGCGAGCATTTGAAGCTCATTATGCCCAGACCTCCTAGCATCGCGCGTAGAAACTGGTTCGTAACCAGTGTCCTCCCAAGGCCGAAGGTTTCCATCTTGAGCTACGCATCGTACAACCGTACAGCAAACGCCGTGTTCGCAGATAAACTTCAGACTTTCCAGCCACGTCTTTTCCTGAGAGGAACTTCGTGGAATTCACTGTTGGCGAGTGCTCAAGTACATTGGCAGGCCTTGAGGACGTCTGAGGGCTGTGTGAAGTCTTGGCTCGAAAAAGCCCCGATGCCTCACCCGAATTGCCGGCGCTTCCACTCTTCGATCCTGGCTGCATTGGCTGTTCTGAGGTCGTGTTAGCGCACGCTTCATTACATCCACAGATCGTCACAATCTGCCTTGCCAGATCTGAGTTGATGACTTACTCAAGCTGGCGCAGAACCCCGTCTGTGAAGAGCTCACTGCCATCTACGCCTGCGTTCTTGTAGATGTCCATCACCTGCTCTCCTGGTTCAATGTCCCAATCGGTGCACTTTACCTTGAAGGCTTTGTCGGCCACGCCCACACCTAGCAGTCCACACAATTGCAGTACTGTCTGGTTCACGGTGAGACCGGTATCCGCGAGGCTCTGGCCACTGCGCAGAAGATCCTCCAGTCCATAGCACGGTCGGCAATCGAACGAAAGGTAGAGTACAATAGTCTTGACCATTGCTGCGTGGGAGCCGATACGCTGCAGCCAACCCACCAGGTGTTTCGTCCGCTCGAGCGATCTTTGCATTGAATCCATAGACCAGAGGTCAATATCGTACTTGAAGCTATTGGAGCCGTAAAGAATGGAGCTCGCTTCGTCGTGTACTTGCCGACTTACGCGAAGCAGTGCAAGCTGATACGGTGGTTTCACCTCGGAGTCCTCGCCCAGGACGATACCCTTGTCGTCTTGTCCGCTAAGTACCAACTCGTAAATGCTGTTGCGCAGCTCGGGGGACAGCGACATGAAGCCTGTACGTGCCAGCGTCTTCTGCATCTCGGGTTTCCTGTGAATTGGAGTCAGTGTAGATCACAGCGCCGATCACATTGAGTTACGTACTGTCGCACGATATCGCGCTGCAGGTGTGCGACAGAACTATCGAGGAGCTTCTCAAGTGATGCCGTCTTCATGTACGGAAATTCTTCCCTCAGCTGGAGGGCAGCGAAGTCGCGTATGCGCTTCGTGACTTTGTCGACTCCATCTTCGAATGACATTTTGGCGATTGCGAGAGGCTGGAGCGGGACGTTGGAATCCGCAGGGGCGATGGCAGTGCTTGTTGTTGTTTGCGCGGTAGAGTGGGACCTTGAATTGGAAAGGTTAGAGACGTTGTGTGAGGTTTGCATTCAATTCATTTCAGGCAGGAGCTTATGCTTGTGGACAGTGAGCGTTTGTTGTGCGTGCGTACTGAGCCACTTATTCACTTCACTTTATGCAGCGCAAACCGGACTCGCGCCCTGCGGGCAGATATCAACCTGATTCTGCTCTCAATATATCCCGTGATTGGGCTTACCGCGAGTCTTGCCGTCCCATTACACCCTCCAATGAATTCCTGACGAGCATCCCCTTTCCCTCATCTCAACCTCTCGATAAGCTCCCTAGTCAGAAGATCCTCCCCGCTCACTCCTGCAGCTTCGTACAGATCCTCTCCTGCTTCCCGGCCATTGTGCAACGAGAATTTGAAGACCTCGGGCGAGACACCTTTATCAAGCAATCCAGATGACTTAAGCACCCCCTGATGCACAGTCAAACCAGTGAACTCAAGACCTTCACCGGCGAATCTTAGGATTTCCGACAAAGCTGACCCTGGCGTATCCGAGGCCCCCATATCCATCGTGATTGACTTGACCATAGCTGTGCCAGACCCAAGAGTCTCCAGCCACTTGCTGACAGATCTCGGAGAGTCAAAGTCCGTCTCGTGCTCCTGTGGGCGCGGCCAAAGCACTGGGTACCCGACTCGGAATGCAAAAGTGTTGAGACTGTACCAGATAGGGCGTGCTTCCTTATAAATCTGTCGATTTGCAAGAAGCAGTGTCGTGTGATAGCAAACGTCAGCCTGGTCAGACATATTGACTACCCCTTCGACTTTAAGTGCCATCTCGTATATCGTATTGCGTAGTTCTGCCGACAGCGACATGAAGCTCGTACGAGACTGGGCGGCGCAGATTTCCTCCTTCCTAAAACAACGTTAGAAGGTCTAAGGAACGCCCGCACAGGTGATCTGCTTACTGTTCGACAAGTCTCGAAACGATAACATCCGCAGTCTCGGCTAACAACTCCTCGAGAGCTTCGATCTTCATGTACGGAAACCGGTTTCGCAACTGTGTGCGTGAGAGCCCTTCGATGGCGTTCTTGGCCTGTTGGACTTCATCTTCGAACGACATGCTGCCGTAAGGCGAGCTCTGAGAGGCGCGGTGGGAGAAGACTTCTTCAGTGCCCTCACTCGTCCACGCGGCTGAGAACTTGTCGGCAGGAAGGCGCCCAAAGTATTCTGCGTTGTCACCACGATGCAGTCTACGCAGTCGTAGTATGTGTGGTCTGCCGTTGCTGGAGTCAATGTTGTTGTTGTTGCTGGCGCAGGTCGAGTCGGGAGGGTCTGCAGAGGTCTGAGGGCGGCGAAGGTCGCGCACGAGCTTATGCATTCGAGGAAGGCACTAGCTTGCGCGACTGCATGTGACGTGGAGCTGTTCACTCGCATTCACTTTTTTATGACTCGAACACTATCGAAGTGGACTGCACTGTCGTCTTCTATGAGCATCATTTGGTCGTTGTCACTCCTGCAGTTTTGCACCCAGTCATCGGCGGCTGTCCAGCGGGCAGAGCTGGGGCTACAAGGCTGTGGGTGAAGGCGTTAGTGGGAGGCTGGACTTTTGAGCAGTGGAGGAAGAAGCTTCACACGTTGTTTGGGGGGTTGCCTTGGCCGGTGTTGCCTCTGGAGAGACCGACATCTCCGCCACTCAGCTCGTTGATGAGCACCTATCTGGTGCGCATTTTGGACTCCTCGCTGGTGTCGAGGTTATTCAATTTGGCGCTGTGACCGCCTGCGAGATTGCCGAGAATCATGATTGCGGTGTTTTGTTGAAGATGTATAATATAAGTGCAGTCGATTTTTGATATGTTGCAGCGTTGATGGGAACCTGTCTCTGCTTTCGACGAGTGTTCTACTGCTTCGAAATTCTTCTCCAGCATTGGGCCTCAAAGCTCAATGATCGTGTTGCCGACAATGGTGCAAGCCACCTTACGTAGCCATCGTCATCAACATTAACGGCTTCAAAGTCTGGTTCTTCGTCCAGGACGACAAGGAGGTTAGTGTCGTTTCCGTTGACAACGTTATGAAGCACAGCTCCACGTCAAACAGGCTCGCGTGGACCTACGTCATGGACCGTTGTACGCTTCCTGTTCGATTTGCGAGAATTGATGATATCTGGTTCGGCCGCCGTTAGCACAACTCCCCGCCGCGTGTCTTCCATGCAACGAAGTGAAAGTTCTATCGTCATGATGAAGCTCATGTACTTCATGCCCTTTCGCTGCATTGCAGGCAGCACTCAGACGAGTGAAGAGGGCAAGACGAATGCTCAAGGTGATCGCGCCCGATTGGCGAGCGCACCGGTGCAGCGAGTGTGCGATGGTGGACGTATCTTCGTACGTCCTCCTACAGTCCATTGAAATTGCATGTTGGGCGCATGTGCGTCGTGGAAAAGGCACTCAGGCTGCGTCGCTGCACGTAGCCATAGCACATGAAGGAAAAATTACTGCTTTCTGAGCGCTGATAGTCAAAGCCGGAGTATGTAACTCCGCGAAGTCGTGTCGTACTTGAACCAATCGCGTGGCCCATGCCCCGAATGTTTCATGTATATGATGCCCAAATCGGCTTGGTCCAGATGTGTACCGATATAGAATTTTCGGTTTTTCAGGTTTCACAATGATGGACTTTGGTCCGTGTTTGGTACATATCACCTGTGGAGTCAGCTTCTGAATGACACGCCCGACGCCTCAACACAACTCGTCCAAGTGGGCTAGCCGAACAACGCAGCAGTATCGCCTTTTTACAAGGTTTTGCGTCGCTTCATCTGATACTCGACTTGTGCGATGCACCCAATCTTGTCGTCTCCGCGGAAAGACAGTGCTCGCAGTTCTCTCGGTCTTCGAATATGGCAGCCCCCGCCGGGTTTGCCTGAGGCAGAACTGATATCCGATAGAAGTACATGTCCCGTGTCATGTTGTAGCATTTGAGGTAATGAACCTCCGGATGTTGCGGCAACAAAGTCTTCGCGACGATACGGCAGGTGCTAATAAGGGATGGACGGCAGTCGTGTCCGAGAGCTGTGTGGCGCCAGGCAGTTACGAGGGACGGCGATCCGACGCTTGCAGTGTGACACAGTTGAGAGCTTGTCAAAACTGTATATGCACCTTCCAATGTTCTGGAGTCGCACGTCCAAATACAAGGCTTTCTCTGAAGGTCGTTGCGCATGCCGCAGCGAAGAACAGATGTCGTTGATTTTACGTTGGCAGGCACATTCCTGCCAAGGAAGGCGCATACGCCTGGCGTGCGCCCCAAAAGCTTCAGACTCGACAGTTCAATTTATTTCGTATTCGCTTCTTATTCTCAGTGCTTGTCCACTATTTTGCGAACCTGTCGTCGTCAGCACCATGTGGGCAGACACGCGTAAACGGCTTTTCTTTCCTCGAGGTCGAGCTTCGACATGTACGGCAATAGTGTCCCAAATCGACATGCCCTGAATGAGAAAGGAACCAGAGACGTGTCGCGATTGCGCTTTACACGACCATCATCGTATGGAAACGGACCTCTTCCAGAGTGCGATACGACCAGACACTCCACTTCTGCTGTGCATCGCATGTGCTACAGATTCATTGGAAACATCGGCGGAGGTGGCCGAAGAGAACAGCCCTGGTCGAGTGAACTCTATTCTCGAACAGTGAGCGAACGACGCCAAGATCAACATTGAGCTGCAGAACGATATGAAGACCGCCACCGCCATGGTGTGATAGGTGGCGCGACCTGTCTGCTGTGCTATCAATGCGGTCGCTGGTCAGGGCTCAGCTGCATCTATCCGGCAGACGGCAAGCTATGCCAGCAGCAAACATTCGGTGGTCCCAGCGCGCTCGTAGAAGTGGAGGAGCAGCACGTTGCCGTTGGGACGTTCTCGCGCATGGCCAGCAAGAATTGACGACTCGGCGTGATCATTCATGACACTATTGAAGAAGCTGACGAATGCGAGGTCGCCATCGTCATTCTGGGGCCACACCTCCACTGCGTCGAAGTGTATTTCTCCTGAAAAGCTCGCCAATGGCTCGGAACGTACCGAAAGTTGAGGTGGAGGAGATACTGCATAGGGACGACGCGTGGATATGATCCTCCGGCAACATTGCCCGAGCATGGCAAGTGACGGCTTGTCGACGAACACACGAGGAGAGCAGCAATAGAAGGAGTAGCGTCGCGAGGATAGGGACTGATTAAAGAACGATACGAACAGATGCCGTGTGGTCCGGCGACCGCGTGTGAAGGACGAAACCGGGCACGTTTGCTGAGCCAGGATGTCACGAAGCCAGTCTCCACCGGCGCGGGCTGCCTCTCTCGTATGTACGGTCGTACAGTAGAGGGTACACTGTGCGGTCTCGCGAGCGCCATGTGCAGCGACACGATGAGCGCTGGTGGCTTCATCTCTGCGACAGCCACCACTCGTCGTGTCGCTGCACGCCTGCGGCTGAAACTGCTGGAGCGCGAGTGCGAACAGCGACACGACACGGCGAAGGGCTGCTTTTAGAGGAGCGGGCGGCGTCGCACCAGGCGAACCTTGGGCGCTTCCCGTCGCGTTTGGCGTACGCGTACCTGACGATCAGCGCCGCAGCCGACCAGTGAGATGCGCAGCGGTGGAACTCGTCGCGACTTGAGCCTCCGTCACGTGCGGCTAGCGAGTTGCTTCATTTCCAGGTGCGTCGGTGTCAGGGACGTGGTGGGCCAGGGCGCAGCAGCGCTGAAACGACGTGGTTTCGCACGGAACTTCGGCACTTGCGCGCAACGGCCACTCGCGGTGCGGTTTGATTGATGACGGCGGCGGGCAGGCCCCAGCACGCGCCCGGGACAAGCACATCTCAATCTCCCGTCTCCTGCTCACTCGTGCCCGTCCGCTCGACCTCGCACTCCACGCCCACACCGCGCACCTCGCATACACCTGCTGGCCCCGGCCGCCGACTCTCGCTTCTTCTGACATCCCTCTTCCACTTCGTCGTCCCATGCCGATTGCGCATGTTTGAGCACTTTCCACACTCTTTCCTTCCTTCTTGTTGCTGACCGCGTGTTCGCTTGAACATGCATTTTACCTCCCTCCTTGCCGCGGCGGCGTTGGTCAACGTCGCCGTATCCAAGCCAGCTTCAGGCAACGAACTAAACCACAACAACTATGACCTCGCCGCCCAGCTCGACAAGCGCCAGGCGGGCCAGGTCATCACCACGGGCGCCCGCGGGCTCGGAGACGGCCGTGTGCACGTACGACTAGAGATCAACGAACTCGCCAACAACAGACCCGACATGTGGTCGCTTTACATTCGCACCATGGCCCAGTGGAAAGAGGCCGCCAAGGACGACTGGACCGGCTACTGGGGCATCTCCAAGATTCACGGTGTCCCTCGCATTGACTGGGATGGTGTGCAGAAATGTGACGACTGCGATGGCGCAGACGGCTACTGCACACACGACTCCGTCCACTTCCCCGCATGGCACCGAGCGTATATGGCTCTCTTCGAGCAAGAGCTGATCAAGCACGCCCTCGAGATCGCCGACTCTTTCGATGGCGCTTTCGGAGACCGCATGAAGGCCGCCGCGCAGGCACTGCGTGCTCCATTCTGGGACTGGGCAGCCAACCCAGATCAAGGCTCGACCGCCATGCCGCCTTTCATTAGCGGCCAACAGGTGACAATCGAGGGCCCCAACGGCCAAGAGACCGTCGACAACCCTCTCTACAGCTATCACTTCACCGATCCCTCCGACATGGAGTTTTCTGTTTTCGTCGACTGGCCAGACACTTTCCGCTGGCCCAACTCCAACAACAAGGACGCGCACAGCCAAGAGCAACAGGCCGTTGACGCTTTCTCCAACCTCAACGGTAACCTGCAGGATCAGGTCTACCAGCTCTTGACACAGTGCAAGAGCTATCTTGGTTTCGCCACCGACGCTTCTGGAGACCAGCGCTGCGCCAACAGTCTGGAGGGCATCCACAACACCATCCACACCAACGCTGGAGGTCCTGGCTCGAACGGTGTCTCTGGTGGCCACATGACCTTCTTGCCACTTGCTTCTTTCGATCCAATTTTCTATCTGCACCACTGCAACGTCGACCGTTTGTTCACTCTGTGGCAGACCGCCAACCCGAGCACCTACGGAGCTAGCCAGGTCGCTCCTCACTCCACTTGGACCATCGCTCAGGGCTCAACCCAAGACGCCGACTCTCCTTTGATGCCATTCCGTAAGGCTGCCGATCAATACTGGACCACCAACGACGTTCGCGACTTCGCCGCTACATTCGCCTACACCTACCCTGAATTCATCGTCGGTGATGGACAGCGTAACACGATCGTCAACTACATCAACCAGCTTTACGGCTCCAGCCCATCTCTGACCGCCTCCGCTCTCTCTGCTCGTGCCGAGCCTGTAAACGGCAGCAACACCGAAGGCGGCAATGGAGGACGTGGTCTCGAGGCACCACAAGGCTACGGTGGTTCGTCTTCCAGCTCCTCCAGCCCTGCAAGCTCTCAGACTGGTGGCTCTGGCTCCGGCATTGGCATTGGAATTGGTCCTATCAGCATCTCCATCGGTCTGCCATGGAACAAGCCAACTGGAGGCGCTAGCGGTCCTTACCCAACTGTCACTGGCGCATGGAATGGTACCAAGACCGCCGGCTACCCAGCCCCAACTGGCACCGGTGCTCCATTGAACCCTGCCTTCATTGCACCAAATGGCAGCGTCTACCAATACCAATGCAACATCGAAACCCCTCGCTACGCTCTCAATGGCTCATACACTGTTTATGTCTTCGATGGACAGCCAGGCACCAACGACACGAGCGAGTGGCTCGGCGAGAAGAACTGCATCGGTCAAATCGGTGTTCTCGCTGGTGGCGACATGGCCCACGAGGTTGTCTCCGCTGGCTCCGTTCCGATCACCCGCTACTTGCAAAAGCTGTACTTGTCCGGCAAGATCTCTGCCTTGAGCGAGGACGTTGTCGTCCCGTACATGAAGAAGAACCTCAACTGGATCATCGTCTACGATGGCGAGCGTGTCAACCCTGAGTCTCTCAATGGCTACAAGGCCTCTTTCCTGTCTGGTCTCCTTTCTCCTATCCTTGATGGTGAGCTGCCAAGCTGGTCGAACCTCTTGCCTCAAGTCGATGTCACCAAGGACAAGGTTGGTGGTATCACTGAGGCTGTGGAGGGACTGCTCGGCGGTGTTGGTGACGCTCTCAGTGATGCTGTCGGCGACATTGGTGGCAACATTGGGGGCATCATCGGAGGTATCATCGGAGGTGGCAACGGCAACAGCAACGCTCCACACGGCTATGGATCCGCCTCCTCTGCGCCGTCGTACCCAGGCAAGACTGAGGATTCGCCAGTGCCAGCGACGACTGCACCACCATCTCAGAACCCTCCTAGCTACCCATCACCGCCTGAGGAGGAGGAGGAAGTCACGACCACGGTTTACACGACGCAGTACGTGACGTACTGCCCTTGCACGGAGTCCACAGCAGCACCACAGCAACCCACCGCGACAGCATACGCGAAGCAATACTAGATGTCTAAGTTTTAAGACCTAATGCCCAGCCGCATGAAGAAGTTTCGTATTTGTTGATAAACCGTACTCTCTGCATTGCGTTTCGAGAACTGGAAAGGCGCTGGTAATTATTTGATGACAGAAGGGTTGGATCGAGTTGTTGCGAGCAGCTGTGCGCATTTAGACTACGCTACGAAAAGGGTAGATCTTATTGTGGCGCATGCTCGTGACAGACTCCCTGGACTGCACAGTGCCTGGAAAGGTGGAAAAAACTACAGACATGGCGAAGAAGAAGAATTTCCCCTGTGTTCAAGCCAGAATGAGTGGGAATTAGCTCCTTTTGTGTCCGCGAGGAAAAGAAGATGCTGAACGATGGCACTGTGTGAAGGTGCGTTTCGTGTGTCAAGTGTGTGTGTAGAGCGAGAGAGATCATCTTGTGCATATTTTATCTCATCAGTTACCAGTCTTACGTTACCTTTCTTGCCGCTCCTTTCTACTGCTGTTGATGTATCTACAACTAATTGGTACTCTTACAGACCTTCGCTCGATGCGAGTCTGAGCCTACTGTTGTCGTCACCTTCCCCAAGCATAATATCTTGGAAGCCAATGTTTTCTGCAATTTCCTTCTCAACTTGGCGAGAGCCGAGAATCTGACATCTTACCCCAGCCCTGCCTACTCTGCCCTGCCCTGCCTTGCCGATTATTGTATTGAATTTGTCCAGAACTGAGCCGATTTAATGGGGACAGGGATACCTGGTATATAACGTGGCTGACTTCTTCGACATGGAAAGATGACCCTGCATGTTTCGCGAATGCTGTGTGATGCTATCTTTGGGTTCATGGCTCGCATGGCAAGGAGAAAGTTTATATGTACATGGAAAGTTTATTTGTGTCAGTGACGTGGAAGGTGAGTCTCTTGGCGGAGGGAAGAGCGGGAGTACGGCACTGATTGAGTGTTAAATGGTGTTTCTGGTGGATGTGTGAGGAATGTGCGAATGACTCGGTGTTGCTGATGAGATTCGGATGCGGGGGCAATGAGCGGGGTGGAAGGCTCGTCTGTAAACACGTATCTTTGTCTCGGGTGCTCTGACTACAATTGTAGTGCATCATGCAGACTGATCGACTGCAGTCTGGGGAAAGCTGAAGCACGTTTCGCGATGTTGTGTGATTCAGTTACCGGATGGATTCAGTTGCGAATGTTCCTCCTCTGTATCGCTAGACAGTTTCGATTTGGAAGAGTCCTCGTAGCTCATTCAGTGTTTCTGCTCTGCTCTACTAATTTTCTTTTTTCATTAGCAGCTAGCGCTGACGCTCGCAGTCCTGCTTCCCAGGAATGTTCCCCTGAAACCTTGGGCAGATGTATAGCTTCCCTGAATCTGCACGTTGAACACTACGTTTGGTGTTCCTCTGCTTTGACGACCGTTACAGCTCACCACGGCCGCGACGCCTCCGTTTGTCAATGCTGCTTGAGTCGAACCGATACTCGTGCCGGATCCGAATGGTGTTCCAGCTCGACGAGCACTTACGCCTGCTTCGCAGAAACTGCGCGCAACGTTATTAACGCTCTGAGCGGGCGTAGTGACATTGACTGGGATGGTGAGTGTCGTGGTGATGCTAGATGTTGCTGATGCACCTGTTGCTCCTGCAGCGCAGTTTCCTGCGGTGAGTGCATCCGAAGGATTTCCTCTCACGCTGCGTTGGTCGGAAGCGCCTGCGACGGATGACGATACGTTGATTGAGACTGGTGAGTCGGATACTGTCGCTGTGCTGTTGGATTGACCAGAGGAAGAGGTCGATGAGCTTGTCTTTCTCATTTGGATGGCGCCGCCGGCTCTGATCTGTGAATCAGCACTACGTACACTTTCATGGAATTCCATCTCACTGTGCGGTCTCACGTGGCGGCATTCCCGTCACTAAAACTGATGACTTCAACCAAGTTCGCTGTCGCACTCATAGTATTATTCGTGTAGCTTGGACCGCCTTGCAAAGTTGTCGAATCCGTGTTTGTCTGAGGTTCGCCACCAGAGGCAGGAAAGCCATTGTCGGAGGATCCGCTTGATGATTGCGCTGCTCGCTGAGCGAAATACCGGTCGACACTTGCTACGCCTTGAGAGAGCTGGCTGTAGTTCAAATCGTAGTTGAAACCTCTTGATCGGACGTAGGAACGTAAGGTATTTGCGTTTTCGAAGGATTGAAACTGTGCTTCAGAGACTGAGAATTGAATGTTCACCTGTTGCGATTGGCGTTCGACGAGTAGTGCGAGTGGTGTAGCGGAGGCTATGGCTAGAAGCAGTTGAGCAATTACGATCTGAGAAGAAAGCATTGTTCCAAGGGCGAGAGGGGTTTCGCTGGTATCACAAAGTTGCTGAGCAGGTGGAAGCAGTCTGACCTTCTCCTCGCCGACTCTACTTATGTATGTGTGTCCTCGACTCACCATCGCGCGATCCTGATAACGTACTTCAATGTCCCCCTCATGTTCCCGCTCTATTGGCGGCTGGCTGCAGACTAGTCGACCTCGGACAGTTAATCAGCTCAGTGTGCCGGTCGCTTTGATGCCGTTTAACAGCAGCTTTCGCACTTGTCTACGTGCACCTTCTGATATCTGAGTCTCGCATGCCGCCAACACGGAGAAGAGCCGAAAAATGCGGTCTTACAGGTTAGTTGCACCACTGCAATACTGATCTAGCTGAGTTCCTGATACAGTAGGCAGTCCAGGTGTAGTCGAGCAGCGAGATAAAGTGGCGTCCAGTCTGCCGTACTGCGAATGTCACCGGCGTTCTTCTGTTGGGCCACACGTAGGCGGTGCGAGAGCCGCATAGCAGGCTCATTGGTTGTATAGAGTCACAAGAGGCTAGGTCTTGACATGCTTTATCTGTATCGTGCAGTAGCTTAGCCAGCGGCGTTCATTGTGCAAACTCTCCGCTCAGCCTCGCACATGGTCGGTGAAGGTATCAAGAGAAGCAGGATCATAGTGAGAAATACGCGCATCACTGCGACGAAGGCACTCTTCAGTGTGTGACGATGATGGTGCGGGTAGATTTGTGGGCAAAGGAAACTGCCTTGTAGGCAGATGAGGAGCCTTTGATCCGCCAAGCCAAGACAACTGCACTGGATCTGGCTACCTCCGAGGTACACACCAAACGGACACCTCACAGGTAGTCGGCACACGCTTTGAAGCTAGTGTTTTCGGCTGTAATTCGATCTCACATATACATCCCACCCAGCATTCCTTCTAGGACGTAATACATTTCCATTCCATCCAGGTATCATTCATCCACCATTCGGTACGCCAAACACCATGCCGCTCCATTTGCAATTGCTTGAAATGAATACCGCCTCACTCAAATACTTCACGCGCTCGCAGCGACATCTTGGCTTCGCGGTCCTCGTCGATTCCCGCCAGCAGCTCTGTTAGCACCAGGTCGGTTGAGCGTGTACTTGGCGAAGGCTCGCGCGAGAGCCTTCTTGCACGACACCTTCTGGCTGCCAACGAAGCTGTCGATGGCAACAGCAATGGCACGATCGATGTCGTGAGAGTTGCAGTACTCGCTCAGTCGCATCTTTGCGAAGGACTCGCTGATTCGAAGTATGGATTCAAGATGACGAACCTGTTGAGACTGTTAGCAGTGTAAGACGGATCATGTCGAGGCATTGGGAAGACCTACTGTGATGGGGTATGCACCGGTCGCCAGCGACTCTCGTCGCATGTCAGCAAAGAGTCGAGCAATCTTGTCTTGGTCAATCTGGTAAAGTTTCGGCCGGCAATGCTCACGCGCGTATAAGATGTACTTGCGAAGCAGTTCTTGGGGTATGACAGTCTTTGGTCCGGTTGTGCTCTCCTCGCCATCGACGTCCATACTTTGTGGCGCATCGGTTTGTGTCTGTGAACCTAGAGAGGACGCTCTCTCTACAGGATGTGCTCTTCCGTGACTGTTGACCACGAACTGAGCCAGGCGCTCATCCTCCTCGGGATCAACGGTGTCTCGTACGACGCAAAGAATATCGAAACGAGACAAGATGGGTTCTGTCAGCTCGACGTTCTGACTGAAAGGCACAGTGCCGTTGTAGCGTCCGCCGATTGGATTAGCCGCTGCCACAACTGCGCATCGAGCTTGCAGTGTGGTGACAATTCCGGCCTTCGAGATGGAGATGGTCTGTTGTTCCATGGCTTCGTGTATACTCGTTCGGTCCTGGTCGTTCATCTTGTCAAACTCGTCGATCAGACATGTACCTTTATCAGCTAGCACCAGTGCTCCACCTTCAAGCGTCCATTCGGCGGTAAGAGGATCCCTTCGCACACTCGCTGTCAAACCTACAGCCGAAGCACCCTGTCCTGTTGCGAAGACTGCTCGATGGGCGGTGCCCTCGACGTACTTCAGAACTTGTGACTTGGCAGTTCCCGGATCTCCAAGGAGCAGTAGATTGATGTCACCACGAATCGCATGCTTGCCTTGTGCCACCTTTGCAACACCGCCGAAGAGCGAAAGTGCTACAGCAGTCTTGATGTCCTCATGTCCATAGATCGATGGCGCGATCGACTGCACAATCTTGTCAACGATCTTCGGGTCCTTACTGAGTTGCCGAATTTTGCGTTCGTCTTCTTCGGTCAAACGGAACCCGGCCAGTTGGTCATGAGTCTTCACGACGTGATTTGCTTCCAGTATCGTCGCAAAGACGGGAAAACCGTTCTTATTGTTGAGCTGGGCGTCGTAGTTGTTGCGGTAGATACCAGTAATCTCAACCTCCTCGCCGGGCTTGGCGGAATCGATGAGATCCCAGAGAAGGATGACTTCTCTGTGTCGCGGAAGACGACCCGCAGGAACTGTTCCTGGTGATTCCTGCAGGGTGAGCTTCTGGTAGTTACGGTACACCGTCTTCTCGCTGTTCAACATGAAAGGACCTCGGGACTGGCAGTTCTGGCAGAATGATAGTTTGACTTCTGCGTTGCTGTCCTGCGGGAACGGGCCCAGCGTAATACCACACTTGCTGCAGTCAAACTTGACATACTTCAGCTGGGGAAATACGCCAGTCCGCCTTGTGACCACTCCGCTGACCCGCAGCAGGCAGTTCAAGTGGCTTTGTCGTAGCTGTCGGAGGGTATACGAAACCGGGAGATTTGTGATGCGAACATGCAGCTCAGAGTGGATACGTTCGTAGTCCGGGTAGTGGTAAAGGGCGACCTCAAGGGCAACAGCATCGAAGATCGGCAGAATTGAGGCTGGCACGTTGACCAAGAAATAAGCCAATGTCGGCTTCGACTGCGAGAGATGATCCCAGTCGACTTCCAAAGACTCTGCGTTCACTTCTCCAAGCGTTCTGATGCGAACACCATAGACAGATGTGCCTGCAGAATCCGTGTACTCGGTCAAGAAGGACTTGAACTCGCGAGCAACTGTTTTGTGGACAGCCGGCAGAGAAACCCAGTCCGTCAAGCTTGCAGCTTTGACATCTGAAAGTGCTTCCAAGGACAATTCCTCCGCCATAATGTCTTCTTGCATGTCCATGTCATCTGGATCCTCATCAAATCTGTGTCGTCTTCTTCGTGGCTGTCGCGTCAAATCCATTACGTCTTCCTCTTCATCGGGCAGAAAGGCTCCTGGCAGCTTTTTCTCTCGTGCCAGTTCTCTGTCGCGACGGTTGAGGCGAGCTTCGAGTGCTCTCCGCGATGCCGCATCCATTGCTTCGTATTCTTCTTCATCGTCAATGTCTGCTCCGCGATACACTTCATCGTCTCGGCGGTCGTAATCGCGATCAAAGTTGTCGGCGAAGAGGTCAATGCCTGCATCGTCCTCTGCCATCTCGTCTGCATCGTCAATGTCTTGGATCAAGTCCTCCGGATCGAGATTGTCGTCCTCTTCGATATCATCGCCGCCGGGGAAGATCGGAGGAGACGAAGCAGGAGCTGTTTGGAGTCAGTCAGGCCCACTGCATGTTCCATATCGCATTGCACGCACGACTTGATGGCGGTGCAGCTGCAGACGAAGGCATGTCGTCTTCTGCATCTCTGCCACGTTTGCGTCCACCCGCGGCGGGGCGCCCTCTGTTCGCGGAAGACATGCTGGGTCGTAGTGATGAGCTTAACACGGTCAGTCGGGGCTGTACTATGTGGAGCGTTCACACGTACCTCATTGTGTTGTTTGCGCAGTCTCAAACGGAGCGGGACAGTGCGCGCTTAAAGTGGTACGCCAACTCGACACGAAAAGACGCGACCGCGTGAGTGCCAAGCCTGGCCTGACTCGTTGTTTCTTAGCGCGACCACTTGACCAAACTTGCTTTCTTACTATGAACGAGGAAATCTGAATATGCATCGTGACACTCCTTGATGAGGTCTACTGACAGACCGTTCTGCAGAATCAAAATATTCCGAAACCAAAATTTTTGTGTGAATTGTGGAAGTGCATCATGAGAATCAATTATCCACCTCGAAATGTGGTCAGTTGCACGACTGATCTTATGCTCCGATGTTTAATATGCCTTGTCCACGCCTATCGCTTCTCACATTCTTCAAGTGCCACATGACCCTGGTCTGGACAACGCCTTCCTACGAGCTATCGTTCCCCAGGTCTACTCCCTCATACAGATTCCTCCCTCCACCTGGGTCAAGTTTCGACAGGAATTCCGGCGGCACTGAAGGTATGTATCTCCTCTCTCTTTCCTTGTTGACCCCACCAAAGCCTGCTCCATACGATACCAGCATGTCGGTTGACGTCGGTAGATGAAAGGGAAGCAATAGTGCTGGATTCATTAAGTTGCTCTCAGGTACATCATCCTCGTTGTCGTAGACAGGAGTGCCTGGAGCGATCGGAGAAGCAGGGGTCCCGTTGTGCTTCGAAGTCGGTGTAGCAGGTGTTGGGGGAAGGTCTTTGTCGTTGTTTGCGCCGGAAGCAAGGGCAGGGTGAATGGGCTTGGGTCTGCTTTTGACCTCCTGAATATGTCGTAACGCCGGTCGCGTTAGGGTCTTCTCTCCAACCTCCGCGCGATAATGCTTGACAGCATGCAGCAGCTGCTTCACAGACAGGTTTGGCAACTGCTGTAGCGTCGTCTCCATGCCGTCGCGATCCTCGCCCATCGACGAGAAGCACTGTAACCATTGCAATAATTGCACAACAGGTCCCAAATGACGTCGTGCGGTCTCTACTGTCGCTTCGCCGGTGGCCGTTGTTTCACCATTCGTATAGTGCTCAGGCTGCCTGTTGTTGGTGCGTGCCCAATCTTCGAGCATTGAGATGTTCATGCGGATTTGCATTGCTTTTGTGCGGGCGAGATAACGCTTGTTCGACATTATCCGGTTGAAGATCTCTGCGCCCAGCCAGTAATAGAGTTGCGACAGTATCTGTGCCGCGATGACAGAATGCACATCGTATAAATCGAGAACGAAGAGCGTGGATGACAAGAGCGAAGTGATGTTCCGGGGCGAGACCTGAGCTTTGCGCTTGGGCGATGGTGGTCGGAACCTCTTTTCCATCGGTTCAGGCTTAACAGTACTCTTCTTCTTGAGAAATTTCCATTCGTTCTGGAAGGTGATATCTTCGAAACCCGGTATCGTTTCGTGGTCCAGCATGGCAGCGTCAAGTACCTTGTCCATTCTCCTTTCAGCATCGCGTATGATGAGAATATAGATCTCGTGGACCAATTCCGCCATCTGCGCTTGAAATTGCGTGGTAGCTTCCGTCAGTCCCGTGTCCTTCTTAAGGTAGTATAGGAGCAGTGTAGCGTTTGACAGCCAGAAAGCAAGCATGGTCATATCCCACTGATTGCGGTCCACGATATCATATATCTTGTCCTGAGCAGTAGCGAGCCATTCTGTCAGCAGCTCAGGACTGGAGTGGTAGTGAGCGTATCGTGCACCCAGGAAGACAACGTTCGCAGGCACCGGTTTTTGTGTTGCGGATCTTTGCGGTGTCATCTTCGTGATTACCACATCAAGAATGCGCTCAATGTCGTTTTCGACAAACACAAACATCTGGTCGTTAAGACATCGCGTCCAATCGAATTCCTCGCCGTCTTCAAAGTCTTCGGGCGATTCGGGCGTCTCGTCAAGACCTAAGTTTCCAAGATCGACTTCCAGATTAATTGCACTTTCCATCATCATGCGTCGCCTCTGCTCACTCTCTGCGAGCTCTTCTTCGAACCGATCTTGCGAGAAGCCGGCATTATAAAAGTCTTCTGTCACCCCGACTGTGCCGATACTATAGCCACTACCCTGCAGGAAGTCCGACATCTCTCCGCCAGGAGGCACGAAGTCAAGAGGCGTCCTTCCGCTTGAAGACTTCACGTCAGTTGATGCGCCATGGTCGAGGAGGAGTTTGGCAATATCTTTGTGGGAGTTCGTGATCGCCCACATGAGTGCTGTCCATTGGTTCTTGTCTTGGTTGTCAACAGTTGCGCCTGCATCCAATAGAGTCTGTACGACATCTCTATGTCCAAAGCAACTTGCGTACACGAGTGGTGGTGTTCCCTCGGCATCGACGCCATCTATCTCCACGAATTGTGACGCAGGGCCCCGTACAAGCCTATGCACCCTCGACACATCACCATTGCTGGCCGCCATGAAGAGAAAGTCTTGCAGCGCCTGCGTCTTCTTTTCTCGTGTGAGCTTCTCGTCCTGCAGAACTTCGTCCTCTTGACTCTCCAGCGCATCGCTTTGACGTGGTGCCTGCGAGGCCATCATCGCTGCAATGCGGGCATCGTCATCGCCGAAGTCTCGATCAAAGGCATCATCGGGATCGTTGAGGGACAAATTGAAGGGTTTTGCGATTGTGGGCGCAGTCAAAAACTGCGATTGGCCTACGGGAACTCAGCAACACGTACATCACAACATCGACGGACCATGAGCGCACACACCCTGCCATGCATCGTAGTATTCAGTCTCTTGCGGTGGTTCATAGCTGTAGCTCTTTCGATCGTCTAGGGAGCGTGGCAGGTCGGCGGGCAGCTCTCTCGGCCGCGTGGTATGCTGCTGCTCTTCCTCGTCCGAATCCGCCCCATCATGTTCTCCGCGCTCGTCACGGCGACGACTGGCATCGGCTGCTGCTGCTGGGTCCATGGCGAGAGTTGCTCGCGTGTGGGGATGCCCGCCTCATCGAGGCCCCTCTCCGCCGGATGGACACGTGCAGGGCTCTGCTCACTATGACCGGAGCAGTGACAGCAGGCAGCGGCGCGTACGAGGAAATCGGGGCATTCAGTCGAGGCCGGCGTGTGTCGAAATGTGCGTATCTGATCTGATCGGTGACTAGACGGCTATGTGAGAGCGTGCATGAGCGGGCCGCCGCATAGAATGGGAGGCGTGGCAGGGATTGTTTGGTAGCTGCATCGTCTCGCCAAACACGCAGCAGCTTGCTGCAACTGCAGACAGCTCGTGTGCCAGGCGAGTGCTGACCGAGCTCTCACTCTGCGCATAGTCATCCACTCCACTGCTTCCTTCTGCTGCAAGTCGCGCCCACTGTCTGATAGTCGCTCCTCCTCGCGCTCATCTCCGCATCGTCTGGGGACCGGGCAGCAACGGTCCAGTGCATGTCGAAGAGTTGATTACAGCTGCGAGCTTGCACCGAAACCTTAACACGCGCAGCTCCACCCGCGTCCGCCGCCTCGTCCTCATCCATCGGCCTAGACATTACGCGAGTTTGTGCCCATATCCCGGACGAGAGCGCACACGAGAATCTACAGTGCATTGGCGAAGACCTGTGGATTGGAGCTGGACAGAGCAACGAACAGACGCACAGCGGCGGCGACAGCATGAAGTGAGACAGGGCCACAGATTCATTCGGAGTAGGCGATGAGAGCGGCTGGTTGCTGTTAGGCAAGTACGTGAGCCGACGAGCGAATATGGAGCGCGAGACCGACCACGACGCCACTGTGGCCCCGTTTAAACGCTTCTACGAGCGCCTACGCGAGGATGTTCCGGGCTACGAGTTCAACGATCGCATGCCGCCCTTCCATTCGAGCTACGACGACTGGCATTTCTTTGGTCGCAAGAAACACTCCAAGGCGGCAAGTGCTGCGCGCAAGACGAGCACCTCCTCGAACCCGGGCTCTCGTCCCTCATCGATTCGGACCCGATCCGACTACGATGCCAACACCCCAGATGAAGAGAAGGAGAAGGACATATGGGTGGTCGGACGATTGTCGAGACAGATCTTGCGTCTTGAGCGCGAAACCAAGCTATGCCAGACGCTCTTCAATTCGTCTGACAGTCACAGACATTTCGTTCGGCCCCTCGACTTCTTCCGTATGCCTGCGAGGCAGGCGGGGGAGGTACCTCTGGCCATTACCATCGTAGAAGCGCCAGGAAGAAACTACTTAGAGGAGCTGGTCTCGTTTGGCGCTAATTTCTACTCCGGGACGCCAGACTCGCCTCAAATCCAGCGCCACGATCAAGTTGCGCTACTCACCTTCTTGGACTTCGCGATAGGTGCCAGCGAGTGCCTCGAGATTCTGCATCACGAGCATGACATCGTCCATGGAGAGATCAGAGGCGACGCCTTCCACTTTAATCGGGAATCTGGGATCGTGCGCATGATCAACTTTGGCTCTGGTGTTCGGAGCTTCGAGCACGGCTTGACCTCAGCCAATTGGACCACTTTGATGGCCCAGCGTGGCGTGGAGCACCGTCTGCAGTTCATCGCCCCTGAACAGACCGGTCGACTGCCTGCCGAGCCTGATGCGCGAACCGACATCTACTCACTTGGTATACTCTTCTGGACAATGTTGACCGGGCAGCCACCATTTGAAGGACGATCACCTCTGGACATCATGCAGAACGTGCTTTCTCGACGCATACCTCCAGCCTCATCCATAAGATCAGATGTGCCTGACGTACTTTCCAGACTCATCCAGAAGATGACCGCGCGCAACATGGACGACCGCTACAACTCGAACACTGGCGTCAAACATGACCTGCAGAAGCTCAAACAAATCTTGACTGACGGCGATCTAGACGCCCTGGCAAGCTTCAAGCTGGGCGAGAAGGACGTGTCGTGCTTCTTCGTGCTGCCTTCAGATCTTGTAGGTCGAGACCTACAGCGGAATAAGATAATCGAAGTGATTGAAAGGGCAGCGGCAAGAGCTGCTCGCGCCACCATCTCCAAAAAAGGACTTTATACGCTGAGCTCGGCCAGCTCGTCCATTCTGTCTACTGAACCCCAAGCTGCGAGCCTACTCGATGATATCATGAGCGACAGCACATCCTCAACGGATCGTGATCGCAGTCGCGATGATACGAAATTGACGTCTATCCCGGAGTCGACAGCGCCAGAGCAACATCGCTTTAGTAGAATCTCACAGGACCGTCTGGAGACACTGGCACGCACAGGGAGCATGGCCTCGTCTGCCACATCCACGAACGAAGATGGCACCGTACATGGGCCCGAACGGAGAGACGCTTCCTTTGACAGTCTCGGCTCGGGGGCGAGGGCAACACCCGAGAGCTTGTACAGGACCGTCTCCAGCTATCAGATGGGCAGCATAACTTCAGAACCGAGCACAATGCTTCGCACTGCACAGAAACTTAAGAGGAAAGGCAGGACGGAGATAATCGGCATCTGTGGCCAAGCCGGCTTTGGCAAGTCGGCACTTATTCAGAGCATTCAGAGCCAAATCAGGAAGCATGGATATTTTACGACAGCAAAGTTCGACCCGGTCCGGAAGGCGCCTTTTGATCCTGTGGTGAGAGTGATGTCTTCGTTGTTCCGGCAAATCTTCTCAGAGAACGATGTGAATACAACCTTCCACGACAACATACGCAATTTCACTCGACCGTAAGTCGTGCCTCAGCTGAGACACCATTTCGACATGCTAATACTCATTTCACAGATATTGGGGTATTTTACATACCTACTTGGAACTTCCGCTCTGGCTGCTGTCACCTACAGTCAATGGAAAAATGGCTCATCAAAGCCCTGCAGAGCGGTCGCCAAATGGGCAGATGGGTCAGATGCCCGAGAGGAAGATGTGCAACGCGGCCAGTACTCAGGAATGGCTGCGCTCTGGCGGCTCGAACAAGTCATCCCGGTTTATGTCCATCTTCTTGGACGTCCTTCGCCTGCTGGCTGTACAGAGATTCGTCTGTTTCTCCTTGGATGATCTGCAATACGCGGACCCAGAGAGCTTGGAGTTGCTGCATATTATCGTGAAAAGCCATATTCCAATCGTGCTGATACTCACTTACAGGGATGAGAAGATCGCGGATCCCGCCATTGTAAGGCTACTTGACAGAGCGACGAAAGTGACAGTCGGCCCCTTCACGGACGACCAGGCGACTCACTACGTATCTCAAGCACTCCATCGTCCCGCAGAATACGTCACTCCACTCGTTGCGGTCATACAGGAGAAAACCCAGGGGAACCCATTCTTCGTACGAGAAATGCTTGACTCTGCATATCGTAAGAAATGCATTTACTATTGCTGGAAATGTGGCCACTGGGAGTTCAGTTTGGACAAACTTTTTGAGGAATTCTCGACGCCCGACAGCAGCAAATTCTCGACCAACGATTTCATCTTGCGACGCATGCGCGAGTTGCCTACCGATGCTCAGACAGTGCTGGCATGGGCCGCTATCATTGGCAACAGCTTTCAATTCAGAGTGCTGCAGCGGGTGATGAGTTGTGCGTGCTCAGATCTTGCGCCGCAGCCTCTTATCCCACCAAAGTCGAAAGACGCTGTTGCGGGGCTGCAGACGGCACTCTCTTCGTTCATTGTGATGCCGACAGAGGATGAAGATCGCTTCAAGTTCAGTCATGATCGATACGTGGCGGCAGCTGATGCCTTGTGCGACGATTACGTGCGCGAAGAGATGCACTATGTTGTCGCGTCCTCTATGATGAAGCACCTTCCATACGACCCCGTCAATCAGCCCAACAAGGTTCTGTTCGAGCAAGCACGACATGTCTGCGAGGGCATCAAGGCGATCAAACGCCGAGCGCCCAAAAAGACAAAGTTTCGAGAGCTGCTATACCAGGCAGCGGAGACGGCCAAGGAATCAGGAGCGCGAAAGTCCGGGCTATACTACTTCCAGGCATGCCTGGAAATGCTGCCAGCGAATCCATGGAATGACGAGACCGGCGACGCGACCTACGCCGAAACACTCACGCTCTTTATTCGTGCAGCCGAGGCTTTTTGGTACAATGGTGAATATGAAGATGCAACCACACTCCTGAACGCTGTCTTCTCGCATGCTCGTCACGCAACAGACAAGGCACCTGCGGCTATCATCCTCAGCCGTATGTACGTTCAGAAGGGCGACAGCAAGACCGCGTTCGAGGGATTAAGACAGGCCCTTGTAGATCTTGGACTGGCTATAGAGGACCGGACACTTGAGCAATGTGATGAAGAACTACAGCGACTCCTCCCACAGCTGCAGAAAGCCAGCATGGATCTTAGCGACATTGAGGCAAAGGATATCGACAGAAGCCTCATGACTCTTGGTGCTCTGCTTACCGAACTTCAATCTTCAGCATACTGGACCGACCCCGTTTTGTTCTACAATGCCACCCTCACCATCATGAAGCTGTACCTCGAACGCGGCATGTATCCCCAGGTGGCTCTGGGCTACGTGAATCTGGCGGCCATCAGTGTTTGGCGATTCAGTATGGTTCAGCCCGCGATGCAATTTGCGGACCGGGCTCATCAGATAGTCGACCACTTCGATCAGGAGTACTACACAATCGGACGCGCGCTTACCCTATACTCTACTTTCGTCGGCCATATCCAGTGGGGTTTCCGTGAGAACTTCCAGATCCTGAACAGAGGGCTGGAAGCTGCCTCAATAGCAGGCGACAAAATCTTGCATCTTCTGAACATTGGCGTTATGGCTGCTTATCGACTCTGGGCTTCTGAAAGCATCTCCGAAATCGAGGCTTACATTGTTTCCATCAGCGACGAATTCCCAGAATGGCAACAGAATCTCAGAGGCGGCGTGTTCTTGATGGGCGTCCGACAGTATGCTCGAGCATTGGCAGGCAAGACGTACTACAAATCAGCTCCCGATGTCTTGACTGACACGAACCATTCCGATAGTGACTACGTTCGCTACATCAGAGCGCGCTCGTCGAATCCGGAGCGTCCACTCTCCATCTACTTGACGTACCAGCTCATTGCGTTGTACCGCTTTGGCCACTACAAGGAAGCACTGGAACTCGGCGAGAAACTCTTGCCCATGACGGATGGATTGCTATGTATGCGTTACCGATACTCAGCGATGTTCTACCTGGCGTTGGGCCTTATTGCATCTATTCGCGACAATCCAGACCGGCCAGACAAAGCAGAATTGCTGGCTCGTGTTGCCCACTATCGGGCCCAATGCGAGATAGCGGCAAGCGCCAATGATGCGAACTATGTGACTTACATCGCGCTGCTGGACGCCGAGGTTGCAGACATCACGCACGATTATGCCCATGTGCTTGAGCACTATGAGAGAGCCGTCGATCACGCTCTGGTAACCAACACGGCCCTCGACGAGGGTCTCGCCTTGGAGCACTACGCAGACTGGCTGGTCCGGATGGGCGCTGCAAGACCTGCTCGCGGAATACTGCTTGACGCCATTTCAGCTTATCGTCGCATTGGCGCATATGGCAAAGCCGACCACGTCAAGGACAAGTACGAGTACCTCTTGTATGGCACGAAGAGCCTCTCGAACGTGGATGCTGCAACTCAGACCGTTCACGACGCTTCCGCTGGCGCAGCATATTCCTACAGACTGGAGCGAATGGCGAGCCACGGGGCAGCTCCCACGTCCGCGGAGAGGACTGAAGAGTGGCTTGAGCCTTCCCACTCGCAGACTGTAGCGATCAACGGGGACAAGGAACCTCCTGCTGCGCTGTCTTCGGCCGTGGGATTGGATATGATCGATCTCGCTGGCATTCTGGAGTCCAGTCAATTGCTTTCGTCCGAGCTTGATGTCGATCGCTTGCTCTCGAAACTCACAAACATCATTGTCGACTCGACTGGCGCAGACCTGGTTGGTCTTGTAGTAGAGAACGATCAAGGGGAATGGTGTGTGGCATCTGTGGGTACGCCGGATAACATCGAGGCACCCGAGATGGCCATACCACTCGAGAACGTTGAAGATCCGGTGGCGAGACAAGTCACAAAATACGTGCTGCGCTTCAAAGAACAGGTCTTCCTACGGCAAGTTCTGGACGATGAGCGTTTTTCAAACGTGCCGGATTCATGGCTTGAGCGGAACCCCGATGGAGCAAGCATGATCTCCATACCAATCCTGCACGGCGAGAACGCACTTCTTGGCAGTCTCTACTGCCAGGCTCAGCCGAATACATTTACAGAACGCACAGTGACTCTGCTGAAACTGCTTGTCAACCAGATTGCCATATCGATTGCCAATGCGCTTCTCTTCAAGCGATCCGAGAGAGTGCAGGCTAGTAATGCAAGCATGCTTATCGTCCAGAAGCAGGCCTTGGCGCAAGCACAAGAGCAAGAGAAGAAAGCCAAAGCTGCTGAGGCAGAAGCAAAGGAAATGGTTCGGCTGAAGGATGAGGCTGCAAAGGCGAAGTCAATGTTCCTGGCCAATGTCTCGCATGAGTTGCGGACGCCATTGAATGGCGTTATCGGGATGTCTGAGATGCTCAAAGCCACGATCCTGACGAAAGAACAGGAAGAGCACGCCGACAGTATCCGGGTGTGTGCGGATACGCTGCTTAGTGTGATCAACGACATCCTCGACTTTTCGAAGCTGGAGGCCGGAAAGATGCAAGTTTTCAGTGTGCCACTCAGCCTGACAGAGACCATTTCTGAAGTCGTGAGGGCCCTATCCTATACAAATATCGAGAGGAACCTTGTGACGAAGACTGAGTTGGACATTGACAAGGATTTGGTCGTCATGGGTGATCCCGTCAGACTGCACCAGATCCTGATGAATTTGATGTCCAACGCTTACAAGTTCACGGCGCGGGGCAGTGTGACTGTACGCGCAAAGGTCGATTGGGAAGACGAAAACTACATCAAGGTCACGACCTCAGTCACCGATACTGGCATCGGAATCTCACAGGAGCAGCAGAAGAAGCTATTCTTGCCATTCTCTCAGGCCGACTCTAGTACAGCACGAAGTTACGGCGGCACCGGTCTTGGCTTATCGATCTGCAAGGCGATCCTCGAAAATGTCATGAAGGGACAAATTTGGCTGGAGAGCACCCCAGACGTTGGTACGACCGTCTCGTTCAGCCTGACGTTCAAGAAAGTCCACGCATCCGAGCTTAATGAGCACACTGGCACGACTCCGCACGGCAGGGACGCGGATCCCATGGCCATTTTCACACCTCCTGCTGCGGATGATGGCCCAGGAGCTCGTGCAGTGGTCAGTCTTCAAGGCATACCGCGGGATCAGCTCAAAGTCTGCATTGCAGAGGACAATCTGATCAACCAGCGTATTGCCATAAATTTCGTGAAGAAGCTTGGCTTCAATTGCGAGGCGTATGGCGATGGGCAACAGGCAGTCGATGCTTTGACACGTGCCTCAAAGGACGGCAATCCATTCCACTTGGTCCTTATGGATGTTCAGATGCCCGTTCTAGATGGCTACAATGCGACACGGGAGATCCGTAAGCACGAAGACCCACGCGTGAGAGACATCTTGGTCATTGCAATGACGGCTTCTGCTATTCGCGGAGATCGGGAGAAGTGCCTTGAAGCGGGCATGAACAACTATCTTGCCAAGCCTGTACGTGCAGACACCTTGAAGCAGATGCTGGAGAGCTATCTCCATCAGCCCGCCAAGTCGATTCCTAATCTTCAAGATGAGGCGAATAAGCTGGTGTCGAGTGTCGAGGACGAGGAGGCCAGGCGCGAAGATCAAAATGTCAAAGAGAACATCGATTTCCGAAACGGGGCACACAAGAATGGCGTCGTGGCTGGGGTTGGGCTTGCCGGGAACCTCAAGGACCCACCTGAGAGACCCCGTAGTGCTCAGCGTGGAAGCACCGTTGTCCACCTCACCCCGGAGGAAATGGCAAAGAAGCCGAAAGCACAGACGCAGATGCGAGATCAGTTGAAGGTCGTCGAGCAGCAAATCCGCGAACTGCAAACGCGACCTTCGAGAGCTGCTGCCCGTCCTGGACTTGGAGGACGTTCCAATACGGGGAGTAGTACTGGGAGTCCAGGCGCCCCACTCGCACGATCTGTCTCTGGCAGTTCCGCGGCTGGCAGCAGTGTCCCTTCTGTGACTTTCGTTCCAGCAGGCTTTGCTGCGCCTCCAAGGAGCACGCCTTTACGTGCAGCAGACCTTGACGAGAGCGGAGACCAGTCGAGGCAGGAGGGAAGTAATGATGAACGCAACGACTGAAATGATGAACTGTTTTTAACGCAACGAATCCAGACGACGTTTTGAGAAGGTTTATATTAGCGACAGGAACTGGCAGGAGTTTTTTTCGCTGTACTTTGTTGTTGGGTTCTGTGTCTCGATGAAAGATTTCCCTCGGCGTCACAGAACCTGCTTCGTTGTATTTGTGTTGCTGAAAGTGGCACTTCTTCTTGGGGCGAGATAGACTATCGTAGCTTCCTTGTTCTTAGATTTGATACACCTGCCCGACCTGCTTTCGCAGGCTGCCGCTGCCGCCTAGTCCCCGGTTCCACAACAGCGGTATGTTCATATATCCCGGCCCCACTATATGCAAGGCACAAATTTTACATCACTTCACACGGCGTGCCAGCGTTGCTCGAAGCCATATAAGAATCGAAAACCGCAACTCGGTCCTGACAACATCATCTCCGCAAATATGTCTCAATACCCTCAAGCCTCCTTACCAGGCCTTCCCACAGAACTTCGTCTTCTCATCCTCGAACTCGCCCTCAAGGATGCTCGGATCGAAATCCGACGCCAGCGAAAGTCCGCTCGCCTCAATCGATTGATCTCAGCAACCTTCCTACCACGGCTCCATACCAAAACGGCTTGGTCCCTACCCCATCTAAACAGCAAGATTCGACGCGAATCTCAACCGCTCTTCTACAGTCTCGGCGATTTCCACATCTATGTGAAGAATATTTCACGAGAGAGATTTGTGATGTTTCTGGAGACGATTGGACCGGAAGCAGTCAAGTTGATCAGGACGATGTTCTTCCATACAGAAGATCGCTGTACCATGTACAGATTGGAAAAGAAGTGAGTTTTTACGTCCTTTACTCTCCTCAGATGCACAGATCCCACCATCCCTGCAAGGTTACCACCCTCTGCTCGTCTTGGAGAATAAGGCGTAAATGAGTTGCATCCTACCTGGCTCTTGATCTCTACTGTCTCCCGATCCAACTACATACTGCGAGATCTGGAATTGTGTTACGAAACGGTCCCGATCACAGAGAGCCTTGGATGGTACCGAATACACGGTCAAAGTGCCCGCCGGCGGTCTTGGAGACGTTCCAGGGCTAGTCAAGACCGAGTTATTGACAGTTGAGGATTTCCTGGATGTATGGGTCCTCATAGAGGCAAAACCTTGAGTGTTGGGACGTGGAGATCCCGAATCGAAACAACTCCCCGCGAGTCTCGAACGATCTCTGCCATGCGTTCGAACGAGGATGACTTCTGACATACAATCCGGCACTCTAGTCCCTTCCTCCCTCCAGATGATTCCAACTACTGTCTCAGAGACCTTGAGATCTGCTTGGTGCCCAGGGAATGGTTTTCCGAAAACCAAGATGTCACTCTGCCAACCCCAAGGTCAACTTGCCCGCCACCGTCCTCAGAAGATACGTACTGTGACTGCTCGGAGCTCGTCAATCGTCTCGAGACAACCAAACATTTCAAGGGCATGGAGACTTATAGCAACAGAATCGGGAGGGACGCAAAACCGCTGACGGCCGAGCATGTTCTCAACGTATGGGATCACATGTAGAAGCCAAAATATGGGTAGCACATACTTACAGCACGGGACGCTGCGGGACGACCGACATATCAAGGAGATGATGAAGAAGTGTTCGCTCTCCGCCTGTTGAACAAAAGTTCCAGTACATTCACGCCTGGAAAGAACAAGTTGACTTACATGTGTATGCCAGTGCAACCTTCCCTGACGAGACTTCTTCCGCCTATGTTCGAGGCCTCGAATTCGCCTGGCGGCACAAAGACGACCCGCAAGACCCAGACTACCTTGTGCGACTTCCATTGACCTATTGTACCCCTGCGTCCTTGGAGCCTACGCGGTGCTACTGTTCGATCGTCAGAAACGCTATCGATGAAAGTAGAGCAAAAGCGGAAATGGACGTATTGGGCAGGCAACTCTTGACAATACCAATTCCATTAACACCGGAGAACGCACTCAGAGTATGGGACTCGACGAAAAAGAGTCTGAGCGAACAGCACAAAAAATGAAATGGACATCCTGCGCAATTTGCGTCTTGTATTGCACCCGGCGACTGTCATCCGGAGACTAGCCATCCACTCAAAACCTGGAGGGCTATCCCTCTATCTTTTTCAGCGTGTTGTCGCCTCTCACACAGCACTAATCGTAATCTGCTAGAGACTCCAGATATCGTATTTGGGACCTCCAAGTCCTGCCCCGTCACCGAATCTTCCCACCTACAACTGACTTGATACGACTCCCGCTGAATACGTGCCCCCGAGAAGCGCGTGATGAAACGTCTTGCTACTGTTCGCAATTCACTTACATCATCATGAACCGATTGTTCAACGAGGAAGAAGGCGGCAAGGAAGTAGTATGCGGAAGGAAGTGGGAGTGGAAGGGCAAGGGCCGCGCAGAACCATCCACGAGCGACCGTATACTCAGAATCTGGGATTTCATGGAGCTCGAGGGATCATGGCGTAATAAGGTAGACAGTTGAGCACTCATCATATTGCATTTCTTACAAAGTCTCTCTCTTCAATATGTATATGCATGTATGTGCATGCAACTACCTTAGCACTGATCCCTCATGTTTCTATGCATCAAACATAAAATTTCTCCGCATCAACAATATCCTTTTCCTCCACCAACGCCATGCTAGTTGTCATTGTGTAGTAGCAAAACGAGAAAGACCGAGACCAAAACCAGATGATGAGACCAACAGCAGCCGTAAGCGTCGTCGTCGTGACAGCATCCAACGCTAGACAAATGCTCTTCCACTTCTCCCCGTCCCTCCACTATCTTCCCGTCGCACGTGCGAATCATAAAGATCATCTTCGTCGTCATCATCAAAATCATCGCGTCGTCTGCGGCCGCCGGCTCCAAGGTCGCCGCTCGTGCTTAGAACTTCTGGGCTCGAGCTCGCGCCGGATGTGACTTGCCATTCGGAGCTATCACTTCTTCGTTCTTGTTCTTCGGTCTCTTCTGTGTATACTGGTAGAGCTTTGTGGGAGTCGCCGTGGACTAGTCCCAAACGTTCTTCTTCTGTTTCGGCGCGAGCTCTCGGGTATTCTCGACTTTGGCTGCCTCGACTTGTGAAGGATAAGGCGCCTCTACTAATGGGCCTGGGTCCGTCGGTGGCGCCTGATTCAGCTCTATTGCGAGAGAAGACGTTCTGGAACGAGAAGGAACGGCTCGCAGCAGTACCGGGTCGATTACCGCTGCCATGCGGAGGCGGTCGCGGAGGCGCAAGACTGCTAGATTGCGAATCCGCTCGGTCTCGCTCGCCGACTTGATCAGAGAAGTGTATGTGCGAGCCGCTTCCGGCTCCCTTATACTCGGTATCGTCATCGTCATGGCCGTCCACTTGTCGTTGACTCCCAGGTCGTGTGTAAACATGCTCTCGCGCTCCCTGCTTGTCGCTCGCCACGTTGTCAAGCGCTACAGGGCTATGTCCTCGCTCCCGTCGTTGAGTAATCGTTCTGCCTATGCGACCAAAAAAGCCCGGGTGCACGTCACTTTCAGGTTCGCTAACGTCGTCTGGGAATTGTGACATGCCAAGAGGAGGATGCGCAGTTCTGGGCCGATGTATTGAGCCGCCTTGCGTGGAGACGGTCTTCCTTCGTCGCAGCCCATCCCACTCCACGATCTCGTTCTCGCCGATGGGTTCCATGCGCTCCTCGTGGATTCGTTTCGCTTCGTCCGCCTCTCTCTTCGTCCTCGCTTTACTCAGAGCTCGGATGATTCCAGCACCACCACGAATAGTGTCTGCGCGAGGCTCATATTCTGGTTCCTCTACCTCGGCCGCGGCTCTGATTTGATCCATGTCGCTGGTCAAAATCTTCGTCTCAGGTACTTCCTTGGCCGATTTTGCCAATTGTAGCAACACTACGCCCGAACAGATGGTGAGGAAACCCATGACCACGTCGATGATCTGGTTGGTAGTGCCATGGAAGCCGCGGAACAACACGGCCGATGTGATTATGGTCGACGACGTGAAGTAGACGTAGTATGTAGGCGTTACTAGTGCTGCGTTGAAAATGTTCAAGGCTTTCTGAGTACGTGTCAGCGTGGTCGACAAGGTAAAGCGTGACTTACGTTGAGATAGATGATTTCGGTCAAAAGCGTACAGATGACAAAGACGAGCAGCACATATGTGAACCACTTGTTGAACTGTTGTTCGCCCCCGATGGCCGCAATAATGGTTGCTCCCAGGCCTTGAGTGGCAACCACACTCAGGCCACCGATCAAGCTGCAAATGGTGAGGTAGACCATCATGCTCTTCTTCCCGTATTTTGGTGCCACGAAGAAAGCGACGCACGCACAACCGACAAGGATGACTCCAGCGAAAACGAGAAATCCTGGGGCAATCACGTAACTCTGCATCTCCTGGATGTTGGACACAGCCGATTGCTCTGGCGCGTTAAGCGTGATGACGACGGATCCGACGATACAGAGGAAGCAGGCAACCCATCCCACGAAGCTCAGGCGCTCTTTCAGGATCCACCAAGACAAGACAGCGCACACCACGACAGATATGGCGCCCAAAGGAGTGACCAGAATGGCGTCTGTGAAAGCATAGGCGACAAAGTTGCAAATCTCGCCCACGATCATCAAAGTCATGCCCAACCACCACCAGGCGTTTTTGAGATATCCATAGCCTTCACCCGCTTCCTCTTGGTATTTGATATTGGCTTTCAGCAAGCCCACCTTCTTGATAACAAAGGAGCTGCCGATGAACAGGCCGGATGCCACGGCGAGTACAATGCCCACAATCTTGTAGAAGCCGGGCCGGGGCGTCTTTTCTGCAGCTGCCGTAGAAGTTGCCGTTGCCGAACTCGTACCCGTTGCGGTGTCTGTCGTCTCGGTGGCCTGGCGCAGGACGAGGTCGGCGGCGTGGAAGAGGACATGGCCGGCGGCGTCCATGGCGGCACGGCGATGGCAGCCGCAGTGAGGAAATGTCCACGCGCTCGCTACAGCGTGCAGCGGAAGTCCGCCCACATGTGCGCTCCTGCTTGCGATAGTTCTATGCGCCTTCTCTTGCCGTGCTCAACGTTGCTGCAGCTGTCCTTCCCAGGGCCGTGGCTTGTGTTCTATCCTCGAGCTCGATCGATGCGGTGCGATGCGGAATCGTAGATGCAAGAAGGAACGATACAACCTCGTCACTCGTCCCGTGGTAACAGCGAGCGACAAGGGGAAGGATATACAAGAAGCGAAGCAATGCTGGGGGTGCGACGGTGCAAGAAGAGACAGCGATAAGCAATGTTTACGTCTGTTTCTCGCACGTCGCTAAGAAAGCCAGACGGTCGTGCAACTGCCCGCGCCTAGACCACCCACCCATCCCTGCAAATGTGGCTGAGGTAAGAGCGACACGCAACGCAGCTGCCCACTTCATGCCCACCTCGCGCCCGGCAATGGCGCGACCCGAGCAGTGGCGGTCGTTACATCGAATCGTTCGTCTTAGTGCGGTTGAACATTGTAGCCGCTGGCGAGCTCAGATGCACAGACTCTACCACTGCAACTGTCCAGCGACTGCGCCACAAGACGTGCACCCACGCACGCGAAGAGACGCCCCGCTAGTGTTTCACAGGGCTCGCGTTTCTGCTGTCGGACGTCGGAGCGAAGCCCACCACTGTCAAGACTTCCCACCTCCAAGACATGCCTCTCCTCACCAATGGCCACGCGAACGGCGACACGCCGACTGTCCACACCGCAGGCTCGGCCGATGACATTCGTGCAGCCCTGCAGGAACTGTCCCAACGAGAAGCTGCTGTGACTTCCCGTTTGGACACCTTGCTCAATTCTCAAAAAGACCTCAATCGCCAACTGAGCCGTCTGGACCTTGCACGTGCTCAATTGGGCTCCCAAGTCGTCGCCACCAGGAACATCAGCAATGGCATGCTCTCCAATGCCGCTTCGACCGCCCACCGAATATCAGGAGCGGTCAAAAAGCTGGATCAGGAACAGGCCGCCGTGAAAGCCACGTTGGAAGTTGTAGAGCAAGTGGCCGAACTGAAAGCATGTGTTCTTGGCGTCCATGGCTCTATGGGAGCTCCTCAAGACTGGGAAACGGCTGCGGATTACCTTCATCGTGCCTTCAAAATTCCAGATTCGGTCATTGATGGCGCATTTGCGGAGGAAATCGTGCCCACAGCCGAAGTTCCTGATCCGCCGCGGGTGACTTTGAACAACGCGGCCGAGAGTCTGAAGGGTCTCTTCATGCGCGAGTTCGAGAAAGCAGAGGCTGAGGGCGATGGAGCACGAATTACGCGCTTCTTCAAGTTGTTCCCCCTGATCGGCCGGAGCGATGTTGGTCTGGAAGCATACGGCCGCTATGTGTGCACCGGTATTGCTAAACGCGCTCGGGGTAACATGAGCTCGACGCGCGGGAGAGATGGCATGTTCTATGCCCAAGCGCTGACCAAGTTGTTTGAACACATTGCCCAGATTGTGGAAGGCCATCAACCACTCGTCGAACGTCACTATGGTCCTGGAAGCATGACCAAAGTGATTGAGCGAATCCAAATGGAGGCTGATAGGCAAGGAGGCCTTGTCCTGGACAGCTGGTCAGAGGATCGACGAGTACATCGCCGCCTCACTGAGATCAAGAGCTACCCGTTCAATTTCTTCGTACAAAGCTTCTTGCCGTCGCAGAAGCCCAGCTTACCCACGCGAACTGGCTCACCTGCCCCAGGCTCGGGTCGTACCAGTGAAGATGACAGCGTGGACATGAAGGAGATTGATGCGCTCCTGAATGAAAGTGCAATCATGCTCAGTCGCTGGTCGCTCTACACTCGCTTCTTGGCAGGCAAGACAAGCGCTCACGACCAAAATCGAGACGATGATCTACACCTGCCCAGCTTTCTAGTCCACAGCACACTTCAGAGGAAAATCACAGACCTTCTTATTGACCCCTTCAATGCCATGGCTACCTTTTTCTTTCGGCGTTCGGTCGAGAAATCCTTTCAGATCGATGAACCTCCTTCTGATCTGACTCTCAATCCGAATAAACAACTTGGATCGAGTCCGCCTTTCATCACATCGGCCGTGGATGACATTATGTACATTGTTGATCAGGTCCTCAAACGCACACTTTCAACTTCGCAGCTCGGCATCGTACGAAACGTGGTACCAGCCGTGGGCAGAGTGCTCGGCACCGACTTTTTTGGTATGGAGCAGCGCAAGATGCGCGATGAGAGCTATCCCAAGGCCGCCATACAAGGAGCGCTACCCCCCGAGAATCTGATTATATCCTTCCTCGTTCTCATCAACAACCTTGATGTTGCCACGGATTATGTTCGCAGAATCGTTCGAACATGCTTAGGTCAGGCTTCCGGGGATCAACAAGCACAGAATGAGGACGACTCAGCGCTACTAGATACGTTTCCTTTTGGCAGAGAGGCCGAAGGCGCTGAGAATGTCTTGCAGGCAATGGAAAAGAACTTTGCCGAGAAGACTGCTGTTCTCCTGAACGAAGCAATCGAGGTAATGCTCAAGCAGGTCATGAGGCCACGTCTACGACCAGTCTTCACCGAGACCTTCAAGAACATCGAGTACGACGAAGAGGATTCAGTGGGCGACGACGCCTCATCAGACGATCTTGTTGCACAACGCTTCGAACGAGGCTGGCAGGCGTTCACGCTTCCCATCAAACGCATTGCAACGCCGCATGTATACGACAAGCTCATCACAGCCACCATCACTCATCTGGCCCGCACGCTGGAGAAGAGAATATGGTCTTATTACGGCCGAGTCAATGAGTTGGGCGCAGTTCGATTGGAAAGGGACGTGGCAGCAATGGTCGCTATAGCTGTTAAAGGCGGCAAGTATGAACTGCGTGACGCCTTCGCTCGTTGCACGCAGATGACGCTCATCATGAACATGGAAGATGATGAGTGGGAAGAGATCTCCAAATTGACCGGAATACAACTGGAAAGAGAAACTGGCATTGATTGGAAGCTCGATGCTGATGAGAGGAGAAGAGTCCGCGCAATCATCAAGGATCGTCCCTAGTCATGGAGCTCTGCATCCCTGAAGCACATTCTCAGCATATGTCGCCTACGACCACTGATGTCCCATTACCAAGGCGACATGCGTCCGCACGTGTATTAGAGACCCATCGGGTTGTGCCGTTTGTCTCGGCGAGGTATAACACCATCCCGAGGCAGATTTCATGATTGGCTGTGGGGAAATGCTTGGTGCTCAGATCACCTGCCGCAAAGGCTCTAGATGACTTGGCGCCAGGAAGATCACCACAGCTTCTGTCGCACTGAAGACTTTACTCGAAGCCACAAGACTGCAGCTACTTTGCCCGTTCGCCAATAGAGCTGTGAGGAAGGCGAGATTTTCCGCGTCAAGGATGGCGCCTTGAAACTTCCATACGATTGTCTATTCTTGGCGCATATGCTTGGGGTACTATCAGCTGCACACTTGTCAATCGTAGCTCAAAAGGGTAGGAGACAAGAAACAGTGCGGTTCACGAGAGGCCCATCATCTTGCGCCGGTCGGCCAGCTGCCAATCTTCGACAGCTTGCCGATCAGAGAGGCGATGTCACCTTCGCGTCGGCGAGCGCGAAGGACTATAAGGGGACGGCCTCGTCTCAGCAATTCAGGTAGGAGATCTCGTGCCCAACGATCACTTCCTGGCAACGATGTTTGTTCTTCGATTACTATCGCTCGCGCCACTGGCGTTGGCCTCAGTTCTTCCTCGACAAGAGGCTGTCAACTATGATGGCTACAGAGTTTACCGTGTCGCGACTGCAGGTCAAGACGCCGCTGTTCTCGATGCTCTCTCAGCCCTCGATTACGAGCAGTGGGCTCACAAGGCTTCTGACTACATCGATCTTTCCGTCGCAAGCGACCAGGTCGACACGTTCGAGGCTCTCGGCCTGAATTATCAAGTTATGCACGCCGATCTTGGTGCCGATATTGCAGAGGAGGCGCAGAGCATGGCCGCTCCTGTTAAGAGGCAGGCTGGAAATCAAGGCCCAGGTTCGACGTGGTTCAACGCGTACCACTCATATGCCGACCACGTTCAATACTGGCGCGATCTCGTTGCGGGTTTTCCAAACAATGCCCAGCGATTTACCGCTGGCTCATCATTCGAGAACCGCGAGATCTTCGGTGTCAAGCTGTTCGGCAACGGCACCTCCACCAACAAGCCAGCTTTGGTCTGGCACGGCACAGTCCACGCTCGCGAATGGATCAGCACGATGACTGTCGAGTTCCTTGCCGCCAGCATTGTTGATGGTTACAAGAAGGGCAACCCGGAGTTCACTTCCATCCTGAACAAGTACGACATCTACATCCTGCCTGTCGTCAATCCCGATGGATTTGTCTACTCGCAGCGCCTTGACAGACTGTAAGTCAATGAATCGAGTTATTGAAAGGACAGAAAACTGACCTCAATGTAGCTGGCGCAAGAACCGTGCACCAGGACCTTCAGTCCTCGGCCGTGTCTGCTACGGTACCGACATCAACCGCAACTGGCCATACCAGTGGACTGGCGACCCGAACGGAGCCTCCACCGATCCTTGCGCTCAGACCTACAAGGGAAGAGCTGCTGGTGATACTCCAGAGATGAAGGCACTTACCGCCCAATTGAAGACGGTTACCGACCGCCAAAACCTCGTGCAATACATCGACTTCCACAGCTACGGCAACTACCTCCTCTCGCCTTACGGCTACACTCCAAACGTGCCAGCCAACTCTGCGGCACAAGTCTCTCTGGCTAGACGCGCTGCTGCCGCCATCACGGCTGTGTACGGTACTGGATACACCACTGGGCCTTCCGGAGCAACCCTTTACCCAACTACTGGTAGCAGTACCGATTACGCTCATGATGTCGCTGGTGCGGACTACTCGTACACCTTCGAGCTTCGCGACAAGGGCCAATTTGGTTTCTTGCTGCCCGCAAACCAGATTCGACCTACTGGTGAGGAAGTCTTGGCTGGTATCAAGGTCTTGATCGCAGGTATCTAAATGCAAGGTCTTACAGGCCAGCATTTGGTCTGAGAAGACATTATATATAATGATGAATGAAAGAACCAATATTACTTCGAGTTCAACATGAATTGCTCAACTTCTCCGTAGCCCTGACGAGCACGAGTCTGGCGGAGCCAGCGGTGTTCCGGAATACAGCGGAACACTCGACAGCCCGTTCCAGACTTGAAGCGGACTTGGCAACAAAGGTCGCGCGCTTCCAGTTCTCGTTTCAGCATATCAGTCGTCTCACATTCGTGGGAGCTCTCGTCGAAAACTTGGTATCCTATAGTGTGCGAGACGCGATATATTCGAGACCTGGTTAAAGAAACGCTTGTCATTGGTTCAGCGCAGATGATGCCGAGGCCGAGCTAAGCTACAAGGATGACACGTGCGGTGTGGAGGAAGAGCCAGTGGCACGACTGCAATACTGTACTCTGTAGTGTCAAATACTGGGGCGGTGCAGGATTACAATGGTTCATCAGTGGGAGCTTTCTCGACTTCAATTTTGTTCTGTTCTAATGTTGTAGTGCTGCCTCACCACAGCACTCCCGGCCATCGAGAATTCATTCATTCCTCAGGCTCGCGCTTTCCATCATGCGGCCATCGACTCTGCTGCTGGGCATTCTACCCATCATTTGCGATGCTTTGAATGTGGTGCAGAGCAACGACGACGGCTGGGCAGAAATCAACATTCGCGAAACATATAATTCGCTTTCTGCTGCTGGTTACGATTCCTTCATCTCCGCTCCAGCGGAAAATCAAAGCGGGACAGGAAGTCGAGATGAAGAACCTGAGGAAGTTGGGGATGAAGGGTGTCAATTTGGATCTTGTCCACCGAATAGCCCTGCCATAGGACGAAACGAGACTGAACCAAGATTCAATGTACGTTTCGAAATACATCTTAATCTCTATGACTTCGGGTATGAATAACGAAAAGAGAAAGAACATAAGCTAACTTCTTTCTTTCCTTGTGTTGGAACAGTACGTCAACTCCTTCCCCGTAACATCCATCCGCCACGGAATCGAAGTTTTGTCTGAAGAATTCTTCTCTGGGCCTCCGGATCTTGCAGTCACAGGACCGAATGTAGGCTCGAATTTGGGAATCGTGACGCAGTTTTCTGGGACTGTGGGAGCGGCTGTTGAGGCGACTAAATTGGGGATTCCGGCGATTGCGTTTAGTGGCTCGAGTGGGAAGCAGACGGCTTGGAATGCGAATGTGGAGAATTATGTGAGAGTTTATGCGGCTTTGGTGGTGAATGTTACGGAGGCTTTGACGGGAGGTGGCGAGGGGGAAAGGCCGTTTTTGCCGGATGGGGTTTGGTGAGTACTTTCTTCTTCTCTTTGCTTCTCGGTTGGTGTGTGGGGTTCTGGGGTGAGAAAGCTGACTTTGAATATTCTAGGCTCAACGTCAATTTTCCGAAAGTCGACAATCGATGCCGGTCACCTAGCGACTTCAAGTTTGTGCTTTCGCGGATCTATCCAAAGGTGCCGTTCGTTGGCGAAGATGATGTTGAGACTTGCGGGTCACCTCGCCTGCCAATTGAGAGAAAGGTCGTGGGTACGCCAGGTTGCTATGCTTCGATCAGTGTGGGAGAGGAAAACAAGACTACTGCTCCACGGAGGGCGCAGGCTTCTGTTTTGAACAGGCTGAGGCCGATTCTGTCTTGCTTGCCCTAGATAGTGAAGTCGGCAGGCGACGACTGTTCCGTCGAGCCCTCTACGGAATCGTTCATACTTCCCTACATCCATTTTCAGCTCAAGCGGCGTCCAAGTAGTGCTGCTTACGGAGATGGCAAATCCTCGAAGAATCATGTGGGGTTCAGATTGGCCGCACACACAAAGCATGAAAGTGAGATCGCTGGAAGAGGCGTTGCAGCTGACTCCGTTTCTGGAAGTGGACGATACGCAGCCTGAGGAGCTGGGTCACAGATCAAGAATGGCGAGCGATCCTGTTGGGGAATCCCACGAAGTTGTACGACTTCTGAAGCCGAATCTGAGAAGTCCTTATGGCGCAGGTGGTATTGTGGCTTGTCCGCCATGGTCACCACGCATAGGGCAGTGTCCAATTGGGATTCATGGGGTCGAACGGAGAGGCGTCCAGCGCATCGAGCATGTCTGTAAGCTGATATTCGTGCTGTAAGAATGACTGCAGAGCAATTTCGATATCCGCCCATTGAGGATTCGTGGCAAGACCGTGCTGGTCGGGCATAGGGATGTTAGCTCCATCAGTCGTTGAGGATGCGGCCTGATGCTGGCTGATACTGCGTGGCCCAGCAAGAAATTTGATAGTGGAATCAGCGAGGTTTCCAAAGCTTCGGCGTCCGCGCTGCGCGAGCGGCCACCACTCTGCCCTGCCAAGTATTAGGTCGTAATTTCCACTCGAACTGCGTAAGCTATGCAGCTGGCACATCAGAACTTACCCTAGTGTCAGTAAGCTTGAGCAGAGTCGCAGGTCAGCAGCCAGCTCAGCGACCACTGTAGTGGACCTTATCTCGGCGGAACTCCAGACGCAGTACACGAGGGTGGCTCCGGCCAGGAAGATGCCATGCGTTCGTGGCCATGAAAGCGGAAGATTGTTCTGATCCAGGAGGTCCCAGTAGAGCCGCAATCTTTCCCTAGAGCTGTGGAAGCATCGTTGCAGCGCTTGCGTACCTGGCGCAGGGCTGACTTGTGATGGTTGATAGAGCAACCCGATCGCAAAGTGGTAGTTGATCTTGATCTGCGTATGAAAGCGGCGAAGAGTATTCTCCGGCAGTTCTCCGATACCAGCTTTACTCTCCTGAAGCCACTGGTCAAGCCGTAAGTTCAGATCTGCATGCAGTTCGGCTGCAGTGCTAGAAGGTACACCACGAGGAACGAATGAGTACAGCTGTTGCTTGATAGCAGAGACGAGAGCTGCCCATCTGAAGTGACTGATGCTGTAGGACAGAAAAGCCTGATCATGTTGGGCGTCTGCTGCGCCGTCCTGGACGATTCGAGGCACGGCAAGGTCCAGTGTGTTATCCGGAAAGCCCAGTGGTCGTCCCTGGGCGGTGCTAACGTACCTATCTAGGGCGTAGAGGCTAAGAAAGACCCGGCGACGCATCTGCGAAGCCATCTCGGTGGTCCGCTCTGAGGCTGAAACATTTCGGTGCAAGCCAAGATCAATCGCGTAGGCAAGTGCGATGTGCAGAATGACCCAAATGTTGCCGCTTTCAGCTGTCAAAAAGCTATGTAGTACATAAAGTACCATGGATTGGACGGATGCCAAAGAGACCTCTGCGATGGCGATCTGAAATGATGCGAGCGCCTGTGCATGGAGTCTGCTGGGATCTGCGCTAAAAATTCGTTTCTTCGTTTGTAGGTCTGCCGCAATACTGAGAACAAAGAACAACTGTGTAGCTGCTGTGCGAACAGGTATTGCAATCGTGTCTTCGCCCCTATGATGGCCAACGAGGCCGTTGTAGGAGAAAATGCGAACATTGTCAGGCCAGCCATTGTGCTGAAGAGTGCTAGATGGAGGCGCTTCCGCAGCAACATAGAGTGCATCGACCAGGGCAACAAAGCTAGGCTGATGCAGCACAGGATAGTCTGCATGATAGTAGTCGTAGAAGAGCTTGATCATCCGATCACAATCCGTCCTTGGCGGCAGATTCTGCTTGAGAAGCGCAAATAGTGCGTGAGAATTGCCACGAGGTGAGATCGGCTGCTGTGGTGCGTTCTCGGCATCAGATTCTGGCTCCGAGCTGCCGTCTGGATGTTCGTCATGCTGGACACTTGGTAGCAGGCTTGCGAAAAAGGAGCCAGAGGATGATCCCAGGTAGTGAGTTTGCGACAAGTTCGTGTTCAAGGAGAAGAGTCCCAGGTCGAGTGCCATACGCCGTGCCTTGCGAGAGACGGCAGAAAGGTCCTCGCTACGATCAGCAGTCGAAGAACGTCTTCTCTTGCTTCCAGTAGTGGGAGTTTCCTGAACATTACTTGTTTCCCCCTCGGGCCTCCTGGGACCAGCCTGAAGATTGACTCCTGGCAAATGAGTCCTCACGAGGTCTTCGAGCCATTCAAGCCGGGCTTGGGCATCTGTCATGAAAGATCGTGCGATCGTGTTACCACTTATTCTCGCGTCGACGTCAATACATGGTACTGTATTCAATCAACATTCACTCAATACATTTCCCGAAAACTAGGCATACCGCCAGCCTTGGCGCATTTCGAGCAGCTCGGAACCTCTCCGTCACATTTGATTCTGCGATCTCGACATCGTTGGCAAGCCAGGCGAACTTTCTTCTGACGTGGTGGCTCCGGCGTTTGACTGCTTGGCTCACCGGAACGCGCCTGATTCATTGCGGTTGCTGGGTTTGTCGGGCATGTGCAGGGAAATGGCGCATGATGTCTGAAGAGCCAGGACTGTTCCGTGGTGAGGGATGGAAGAGTCCGGCTTGCCAAGAAATTTCGCCGCGTTGTCCCGCCTGCCTCCAACAACTCCAGCGGCAAGATGCTCACCAGGCAGTGGGAGCGAGTGAAGCGGACTGTGTTCGAATATGTTTGATTACGGAGATGACGACCTGTGCAGCCTCATGAAGAAGGTTCATCCGAAGGGCCTGGCAAAGACGCCTGGCGAGCGTGGTCTGCTCATTCGCAAGCAGATCTGGAGTACATGCCGATTCCTCACAGGATTCGCGACATGACACTGGCAGAGAGTCGTCACATTGAACGCCTCGCACTGTAACAGGATCGCAGAGATACTGAAAGCTCGCTGCACCCTCTAGTGGTCTGTTTGGCCGCATGCTTGCACAATTCTGATATCGGGTGCCTCAGAACAGGTCGATGTTGCAGAGATACTGGAGGCATGATACATGTCTCCAGTGATCCATTTGGATGCATTTCGGAAACGTGTTGACTCCGGATGCCTCCTAGATGGCAGATATTACAGAGACATGGCCAGCAAACACTGTCTCTCTGACCACCCGCACACGCACGGCAGCCAGACGTTTCTTACCCAGACGCGAAGAAAAGGTGGCGGGAAAAGGAAGCATAGGACCGCATGGCGAGATGACAGCAATCGCGTATCACGACTTGTGTTCGAAAGGCTTCTGAGACCCTCACATTTCTGCTTGATCACTCAGTTGGTGACTGGAAGTGGTTCTCAGCTGTTGATGCCTCAGTCGAGAAGGGAGTGCCTGAAGAGTCACAGAGTCGCACTGCTGCCTGGCCAATCAGAGTGGTTTGGAAGCCAGCCAATCGGCGGCCGCCAAGCATTGATCCGACCACTAGCGCCAACAGCATAAAAACCCTCAACTTTCCTTCGAACTTCCTGTTCTTTTCTCTTTAGCTCTCTTTGCCTTTTGGCTTAGGTATGTCTCACTTCCAACACTACAAATCCACTGAAACACTGCTAACGGCTTGGCAGATCAAGTGTAGTATCTGTTCTTTTCAGTTTAATCTCTGAAACGTCACTACGGTGACATTCAAGATTATTCTTATTTTTTGAACCAGTCACTGGGCCGCTGAGCTTGCTCATGTCCAGGGGCACCGTGTCGCTGGCCTTCCACTACCGCCGGCTGACGCGAATCAACTTTTTCATCAGTCTCGTCGCCAGCAGGCCTCGAGTTGGAGAAGAGGCGGCAAACGAGTTCAGCGCTTAAGGGTCATGGCGAAAATGGCACAGAGCTTGCAGTCATGGACATTGGACGACTTGCAAGCTCACTGCGGACATTGTCCAGCGCTTTTCATGGTATTTGCTGATCAGTACAGGTAATTAGACATGTCGCCCTCGCCTCACCGCACGTAGAACCCTCTCGAATTCGGACAGCTTCGCTCAGCGGTCAGCACCAAAATTTCTGCGGCACAGCTATGGCCAGCGTGGACAGCATCTCCAAGCCGGCGACGATACAACCATACCTTTGACCTTCGCCGAAGGCCAACACCATCCGCGCCAGGTTCATCCTCTCACCGAAGGCATTCCTGCGCAGCCTCGAAACTCCTCGCCGCCCGTCTGTCCACACTGAGTCACATCCTGACCGGTCCGTGGCATGACTACCTATCACGATCCTTCCATCCTTCAACCGGATCCGATCACCGCGTGGCACAGCAAAGTGCGCAGCGATGAGAAGAGGAGAGCGACAGCGACCTTCAGAGGTCAAGTCGACGTCCTCACAGTGAGGAGAGAGCTGGCAAGTGGTTGGTCATGGGCGCCACAGGACAACAGCGTTGCAGTGGTGGAGCGCACAGGTAAGATGGGAAAAATGCGGACGAATATCAGTGGACTGCTAGGCATGCTCTCCGAAATTCGCAGGTCCTACTGGCCGGCAACAGTGGTTCGACACGTTCATGCACAGTGTCGTTCGATCAAGGCGGAGGCTGAATGCGAAGCTTCAGAGAGAATTTGATGCCGCGAGGGAATCGTGTCGCAATTATTTCTTCCAAAAACTGTCTACATGCGTGTGGGGTATCATTGAATTCAAACGACTTTGCCAATTTCCATCACTCTTGATGTCGGTGACGATGGCTTCTGCTATGCCTTTCAGCGCGCTCTGCCGATCGACTCCTCCGCCGCTCAGGATCACCATCCCGCTCACGCGATCGACTACGATGTCGCCTGCGATCTCTTCCTTCGCGGTCTCTCGACCGACTTCGATGTCTCCTGTGGTGATGCCGATGGCGATGCCTGTGCTTGTCGCTCTTCTCATCCTTCGCGGGAGCATCTAGACTGAATTCGTCCAAACTGCCCTCATCATCTCCTTTTCTCCTCGTCCTCTGCTGCTCTCTCTTCAACTCTTCCAATTCCTTCTTCCTTCTCCTCTCCCACTCCTCTTTATCCCTCTCACTCTGCTTCAGCTGCTTCTGCGCACTCTGCATCATAGCAAAAGGATCATTCGAAACAATCCTCTTGGTCTCACGTTCTTTCCTTCGGGGATCTTCATTCCCCCAGACATCCTTACCCTTCAGTTCAGCGAGCATGATTTCATTCCGCGAAGCACTTTCGGACTGAGGAGTGGTATCTGTTGCAGCATACCAAGGTTTCCGCATTCCATTGTTGTACCCTGCTGCATTGCTGAATTTCATTGTGACGAGATCTTCTTCACGTTTACGTTTCTTCGCTTTCTCCGCTTCGGCTTCTTCATTTTTCTGCTTTGCACGGATTTGTTTCTCATAGGGAGGTGCGAAGAGTTGGATATGGCCTGCGTGGTCTTGTAAAGGAGCTTCAGCGGCAGCAGTGGCACGAGGTGTAAGATGCTTTTGTCCCTGGAGAAGTGTCTCTCTCGCTCGCTCTCCCCTCTCACGATTCTCTATCGCGTACCGCATATCCCGCTCTGTGTCATCTTCTCCGCGCCGACGTTTCCGTTTGCGGTCTCGAGAAGCGTACGTCTCGTCTTCACCGAGATTCCTTTCTCGGCGTCGGTCGCTATGTTGTTGCTCCTCATCTTCAACAGCAGGTATGTCAGGCACAGCTTCGCCTCGCAGAATTGCTATCCTTCGCGCAGCATCTTCCTCTTGCATTCGCTGCTCAGCAGCTTCTTCTCGGGCTTGCGCTTCGGCTTCATCTTTACGAACGCGAGAGATGTTTGCTGTGTTGTAGACATTCCATGATTTTTTGCCGAGGAGATGGAGAGGCATTATTCTCCGACTAAATTGATTGTGACTCGTTTGAATTCGTTCGATTCGATTTGAGGAGGTCTATGCTCGTGATCGGGATGCCGCCGTGTGCGGTGGGACGGGCAGATTGCTGTCATGGAAGGTTGCCTCGGAGGTTTGCTGCCCTCTGTCAAGGAAGGTGGATTGGGCGGATTGCTATCATGGAAGGTGGTCTGGGCTGATTGTGGTCATGAAAGTTTGTGGATAGGAAACTCTCTTGGCTGATAGATGACCGTTAGAAGACCAAAGTCAGTCGTGGATAGAGTGTTGTGGCTCATGTCATGTCTGAGGTCAGCGAGGATCGTCAGGTACGGCGTGCTGCTGTGTGAGGTCAACCAGGCTATGACGCCCAAAGTGGGATAGTTGTGGGATGCATGCGCTCGGCTGAATTGCTGCTATTCTATGTGCCGAATGATTAGTGACCATTTGTGCCTATAAGCTATAGAGACTGCCGGACGTCACTCGATCTTCTCGCCATTCTGATTACATCTCCAGATGCTTTCTGTCGCAACCATGTCCCTGCGCGAGTGCGATGCGGCGAAAATAGATGCAGCCTCGGCGACAGATCCGAATGCAAGCTGAACAGGGAGGCCCAGACCTGCAGACTGCACAGCTCCACACAAGCTTCTGGCGGCATTGATTGCGCCTGTTACAACACCACCAGCTTGTCCTCCCTTCATCATGTTCTGGCCAGGGAATCGTCGTTACTAGTTGCGAACGCTCTCATTGCACCACAGCATCCTCCTCCAGCGGTTCATCAGCGCGACGAAACGCGATCGGTTCACGGCAGCAACATGGTTTGATTCCAAGAAGTTTGTGTGCCACCACCTGCTACATAGAAACACTGCCCGTCTGCTGTCGCCCGCCTTGTCAGCCCGTCTGTCGTTTCATGCCCGTTCCGCTGACTTTCAACGCTCGTCAGACCCTCCACAACCCTCCTCTTCGCTTCTCCTAGCTCCTACCACCAGACAACTGCCACATTCCGCGAAACACACCTCACCTTGTAGCTTTCGGTACGCCTCACGCGTCGATCTTGCGCCACAATGCCTGTATATCTGCTACATGGCTTCAAGTGGCCGCGTCCACTCATCCGCATCCACATCATCCTGCAGAACCTCGACGACGCTGCCGCAGAATGGCTCGTCTCGCCTGGAACGACCCAATGCCTGCTCGAGAACTTCGAGACCCTCTACCCCGATCAGATGAAGCACCTTCCCAACTTGAAATTCATTGAGCAATTTGACCCGGAAGACGAGTCTTCCACGAACAATGGACCAAGCCAGCCATTCGCATATGTGGCTGATGTCTGCGTGGAAGTCAAGCTGGGGATTAACATCGACGAATTTCGCGGCAAAGGCGTGACGGGTGACCAATGGCAGGCCTTGATGGAGCTGCGGGACAAGATCGCACCAGAAGAGAGACCAGGCTGGTTCGTGGTTGTTTGTGGAGACGAGGAGCGCTGGGCACCGCCGACGATCAACACGCTGAATCATAGCGTGCGCGCGTCTGAAAATGGAGTGGTGCATAGTGCTGAGCCGGATACGGAGACTGCGGCGCCAAAGTCGACTTCCGCTGCAGCATCCCCAGCGAACCCATCAGTGCTTGACAATGGGCTCGTGTTGAGCGACAAGAGGAAGAGCAATCCCAAGGTGGAAGAATCAAGAGGCTTTCGGAAGTTCATTGGCGGCTTTTCCAGGCGCAAGAGGTGAAGTTGCTGTTCCCTGCAGTGAGCAAGTCTATGCTGACTAGCGACAGCCACGCCAACTTGCCCACACGAACGAACAAAGAGGATCCTCTGCCGCAGGCCCCTGCGTCGTCCTCATCGACCGCTACGGAGACAGCTCCACAACTGCCACCAGTGAGTTCAGCATCGCAGTCACCACCTTGCCCCAGTGTCATAACGAATGATAACTTAGTTGCTGAGGTCAATGGGAACGCCCGCGCAATAAGTGCCTTCCCGCTCAATGAGCCGCTGGTCGAGCTCTCGACATTACCGCCTACTCGCGCTGGCGAAGAGAGCAGCAGATCACGATCTATATCGCCCATTGAAGAAGTTCCATCCACTCCAGGTACAGAATATTCCGATGCAGAACCGGTAACAGGCACTCGTTCGGACACGAGTACGCCGATGGCATTGCAGAAACGCATCTCGGAAGTCCCAAGATTCAAGCCTACGCTCAGCAATCCCATCCCACCTGAGTTCCGGAGAGCCCAAAGCGTAGTTGTCCGTCGTCCCGTCGCCGCACGAGCCTCATTACCTCCTCTTAAAACTCACAAGTCGGACGAGACCCTGCCGGATCATGCCAACGACGATGACCTATCAGCTCCCGCTCCATCTGTACTCCCAAAGCGAGAGGGCAAACGAGCATTGCAAAAAGCTCCAGCCGAACCCCCAGCTGGCCGCCATTCTTTGTTTCCCAAGATCGACACCTCTCGTCCTCCAATGACCCAGACCGAAGTGGTCTCGAACGAAGATGACGATGGCGAGTGCATCGTAATTACCATGCAGCCCCGCACGTCTACGCCACCACGCGATAAGTCCCATCGACGAAGCCAGCATGGTAGTCGCTCGGACAAAGTATTGAGCCACCACTCAAGGATACGATCGAATGCTTCGCCAGTCAAGGATGATAGAAGTCCTGGTCCATCTCGTCCGCGGGGAAGTCGCAACACTGGTCTTTCGAGCCCTCCACGAAAACATTCGGACGCCGTCGAGAATTCGGACAAGCCAGCATTTGGGCAGCGGATCAGTCAGTTCGACATTATTGCAAATCAGATTGAGAATGCTTTGAATGAGATGCGGTGACGAGACGTCAGCGGGAGCTCTGCAGCAATTCTGGAAATCGATCAGAGAGAAAACAGAAATGCTTGCGATAGATCGCCGGTCAAGTTCGACAAGGTCCACGCGGGTACGCCCCCGCAGGAACGATGCATCGAATGTTCTGTGTTTGTTCCGTGATTTCCAGGTCACAGATCAAGAACGGGCTGGGCAGTGCTGTTCGGCGCTCATGCTCGCGTGGAAGCCAGCCCGCGAGCATCTGCAATCCGCATCTTGGACGTCAGGGCCCGACGAATCCCACACGAAGGCACGGGGAAGACAACCCGGTGAGAACGGGCACTGGAAGTGTGACCCACTTGTCGGACGTACTCGATGTAATATGCGACCTGTACTCGCAGGCGCTTCTGCAGAACATGCTGAGATCTTGGCCATCACGATCTACACACGGTGACAGAAAATTTCCAGCAGGTCTCCAACCACGCGCTACGGACGCCATGGGAGCTGCGGGAGGTTGAGACAGCGCACAATCCTGCGGCCTCAAACCAGACCAGCCGTGCCGCGATTGCTATTTCGGGCACAGCCCATGCGTACCTGCATGGACCGGACTAAGTTCCGACTCCCTTGAACAAACAGCGCTCCGGCAGACGAAGCGCGAGCTGGGGCACTGTGGAGGAATGCAGCAGATGATATCACGTCGTAAGCCAGCAGCACAGCAACCGGGTCTCGTTCAGAGTTCCAGGAGACCGCCACACCGCGACCGAACACCGTTTCCCCCGGCCCACATTGGCGATCGTTCGTGGTCCGGCAGCTAGTGCCGCGATGTATCTACACAAACTTGTTTGACTGCACTGGAAACAACGCCGATGATCTGCGCGATCTGTTGTCGGGCAAGTCCCGCGGGCCCGGGAGTGTCGCTGGAGAGCCAACCAAACCCCAGCAGATCCCACTGCTGGCCCTCTTGTTGGCTCCAAGTTACCTGGAATCCGTAGCAGTCAAACCACAAACTCATCGCTCTTTATGGGCAAAGGAGTGTTCACGACGCGACTCTCAAGCATGGGCCGGCGTGCGCTGACATATGTCGAGCGGGACAAGAGCAATACAGTGAACGGGTATCGTCTGGCGCTGGTGGCGGTCGTGTTACAATCAGTCGGGTCGCCCTCAGCATTCGGACTGACCAATAGCGTTAAAGACGACACCGTGTCGTCTTTAACGCTATTGGTTCTTGAAATCCACTCTGGTTGCTCCAGGCGCTGAAGCCTGCAGTCTGCACCGCTTTGATAATCGCGGCGCAACCTCCAGCTGTGAAATTCGCATGGCGCATTTTCCGACCCGGGGACGGGAGGAGCTTGCACGGTACATTCTCGCTAGCGCTCCTCTTGAAACGATCTCAGGTGTCGGATTGCGAGATTGGAGCAGGTCGGTTGGCCCCAACAGCTGCCGCTGGTAGGGCTGTGTTTCCTCCGAGAGTCCTCGCAGAGCTTCACGCCTCTGCATGTCGCGTGCAGGCCTCTGCTGCGTGCAGCCCCGGTCTGTCGCGCGTGGCCGCCCTCCCGAGCCGGTCTCTTGCGCGCTGCTCGCGCCTGTCTTGGATCGCTGGTTCTGTTGAGGATGCTAGCGCAGATCATGTATTGTACATGTCCGTTGCATGCACTGTCGAGAGGATATATGAACGAACTCACGAGATGATTTTCTGCCCATCACAACAGTGTCTCAATGGATTTGCAATAATATTCCTTGTGTTCCCTCAGATCAGGTTACAAGGCGTGCTTCCACTCTCTTATACCAGGATTCCACAAATCAGCTGCGTCATTCAACGCTGCTGATCAGCTCAAGCATAACACTTGCAGACGTCGTGACAACAACGATGCACGGCCAAAACAGGCGACAATCGATGGTGCGTATTGTCGGTTGCAGGACCTTCCGCCACGGACAACGCAACGAGCGTCTGGTGTAGTGCAGCTCCATGTGAGCCCCTTGCGAGCAACACACATGACACCGGCCACAAACGTATCCGTGCGCGCCTGCATTTCACTATTGGGGACTCGTTCGGGGTGCAGGAAGCTTTGTGTCTTCGAAATGCTTCATTCAATATATTGCATGTACGCGGCATAAAAAGTAATGACATAAAATTAATGCCAGAGCAGATGCCCGTCGCTCATATTGAGTGCTATGTGTAGCTGAACGGTATGTCACATTTAGGAGCTTGGCGGGGGCGAGGAAAGCTATGTAGTTCCGCCAACCTACGCGATGATCAAACGACATGTCGACGACGTGTGATCACACGTTCTGATGACGATGGTTTCGGGGCTACGCTATTGCGCACTGTTCATCTATGAGTTCAATTCGATGAAAAACGCGCCCATGCCACGGCCGTGGGACATCCCACAACCTGCCAGCGATCATTGAGGCAACCCACAATCTAGAGTCGGCCGAACATTCACCTGGGGAATACCGACTGATCCCAGACTGATACATCGCTTCGAAGAGAGGCTCTCTTAGTCTATGCCCTCATCGCTAGTGCATCCATGCCTGAGGGGGGTGGTCCCCCCAACGGGGCGGCCTCTCAACGTCGATTGTGGCATCTCCAACAAAACTTCGCTGAGATTACAGCTTCTTCATGCATGTGCAGAATGTCGGCGTCGCTTATGTTCTGCTTTCGCCCTCGACGAATCAATTGCAGTCCACCGTCGAGAGCAAATTGACATGATGTCGATCTTGTCCCGTCTCTGTTTCCCATAGTAGGCCGAGACCATGGCACGCTGGGTGACGGGATATATGAAGACCGGACGCCGGTAGTGTCTTCTGGCAACGTTTGAGCGGCCAATGGGATCGCGTTCCCTGGGACAAACAGGTTCCTGTGTGACGTTCGCTTGCCATATTCACCTGCGAGGGTTGTCCTCTCACGTGCGGTGGCGTTCTTTTCGCGACAGGTTCGAAAATTTGTTAGCAGAGGCGTACACGTGGGGTACATGCCGATAGAACGGGATGGTCTGCTAATATATGTGTTCGAAATGTGTCTTTACAAGTCTTTGTTGTACTGCGTCTGGGTATCTCATTCCAGCATCACTCTGGCCATACAAGTCCGCAGCACAACTCATAACGAGCAGCAATGAACACCGAGACCATAGTGCAGATAGTCCTTGGGCTCGCTGTGCTCGTAGCCGCATATCTCACAGTTCCATGGTTCGTTACGTGGACCAAGAAGAGTGAGTTATTCTCTATAGAAAAACGAGAGAAAGACCCAGACTGACATCTTTGGAACTCCCCTTTAGTCTATCGCAGGCTACGACCAGATGTTCCCCTCAACGTCGATGACCAACACTCGCCCACTTTGGTTCAGAACCTACCGGCCACGAGCCATGTGACATCAACCAGCACCTTCGACAACGCTAGCCGCATGGAACTCGCAGCCCGCAGACACTCCTGGCGATGGTAACCTTGGCTCATCATACACAAAAAGCAAGGGAGAGATTGGTTGAGTTACAACGAGTCGGAAGGGTCAGAAAGAATAAGAGAACATTATGACTGTGAGCCATTGAGAAGTTGTCCTCCTTGAGCAGATTTAGAAACCCCGTTCAATGGACGTTAGGGATCGCAGAGACTAGATAGCGTGCAAGGCGAACATACATGATATAGCCATTTGATGATATCACACTGTTCGCAATTGCTGCATAACAATACCTACAGCGTGATCTGTTGGCAATCTAGCTGCTTGGCGCCTCTGACTCGTTCCAGTCGCATGTAGGCATCAATTCAATGTTCGGTTAATGCTGATTCTTGCCATACATTGTAATAGGGTGAGAAGTGTACCGAAGCCAGGTTTATCGTCCTCCTAAGCTGTGTGGGTGGATGCAAGCATTCTCGTCGATGCTTTATCTTCATAGCTTTGGCAAGGCCAAGTTCGGTCGATACATCGCAGCATAGATCGCGCTCTGAGGTATGGCGAGACGCCGCGTCACCCATGCGCCCCGCCACATATCGTCGCCTGAGATCTTGGGTCTCGAGACAACTTTGTGGTCCACCGTAAGAGGAGTGTCAATGTATGGTGGTTTCCGGACTATGATGACCATCAGTCGCTGAATGGATCTAAACAAGTATCTGTCGCTCGTACATTAGCGTGTATACCACTTCTAGAGCGGCTAGTAGCGCGAAAGTGAACACGACCGTCCAGAGGATTGGGTTCGTCCTGAGAGTCTGCCAACGCACCGTAGGGGTTTAGAACGCCATGACAGCAAGATCCGCATTCCAAGAGAGGAAGTCAGCCATCCGATCTATGTGAAGACATTGAGAGGAGACATAACGTTCTTGTCTTGTTGGCCTGGAGGATGGTGACACGGCGCGAGTAATCTCGGTTGTCGTCACATTCAACACCTTTTCTGTCAGCTATCCAGACACGTACCGATCGTCGTGGACATGAATCGGTTCAAAAAGCAGAGCTGGGCTGAGAAAGCATATAAACAGCGTCTCGCACTGCACCTTCTGCATCGCAGCAATTCCAAAGTATCCCACGACAACAAAGCCCACTATAATGGAACCCGCGACTAGATTCAGACTGGTGGTCGAAATTCCAACTCTGCTCACCTTCATCATTGCCATCGGCAAGGGACTCATGAAAAGTTCGTCGACCGTTCTAGTGAACAACAAACGATGCACGCGCGTGCTAATCCTGTTCTTCCAGTGTACCAGTGGATGCGCAATCATACGTTCAACGACCTCGGACAGCTAAGACCACAAGATCTACTTCCATAGTTCACGGCCAGGAATGAGGACAGGCCAGCCGCAGCCTTAGACGACGCCAACCAACTCGAGCATAGACTTCGCAGGCACTCCTGGCGATGACGAGAAGGGAAGGAGCGAGTGATAGAGAACTTGTCGTGTCGTGGGATAGATGTTTCCGTCTTTTCGGGAAGCAGAACGAATGTCTGCTGTGGTGTGTTGTAATCTGAGCTACATGTTAGCCACGAACATGCGCACGGACGAATCACTGCTGGGCTGCCAAGCATCGATCTGCGTCCATTTCTGGGTTAGTTCAGTTTTGTGTGTGAAGATGTACGTCTCAGATGGCAAATCACTGCTGGAGAGGCTGGGTGGCGATGCGGAAGGCGATGCTGTTCTGCAACAGGAGGAGGTTGACACGTCGACATTCGGTTTTCAGACCAATCGTCGTGAAGAGAAGGCAATTAATGGTCCAGAGTTCTTACTTCACCTCGGACAAGCAAATGCCAATCCTGCGAGCGTAAGACTTTCATCAGCCTCTCGGCGCCCTTGACAACAACAAGCACACGGCGCGGACTTGAATGTCAATACAAACTCTGCCCACTTATACCACAGACACAGCGTCGAGCGAAGATCCTCTGCTGAAAATCCACCGATTTGGACTGGATCGACATGGCAAATCGTGCCTGAGGTTGAATGACTCCGTAATGGGGCGGCCTCTGAATGCCAGATGTGCCTCTTTCGTACATTCCCGCCCACACATCCGCTGAACTCACGGCTTCTGTCTGCGCAGGCGCAGGAGCCGGCCCCACAGTCGTTTCAAAAGTCCGCTCGATTTGACGAATTATCTTCCAACATGCAACGATGGAATCAGATCAATCTGATTCCCATACCCGCCCGTCTTGCAGCGGAACACAGCACCCGAACGCTAGCGGGTCCAGGGCGGTGGGCAGAAGAGCGTGGTCATTTTTTTCGAAGCCGCGGTCTTGCAGCGCTCCAACGTCCAATGGGGCTGAGTCGTGTGAATACGTCTTCGACGGTCACCTTCTCACGTGCATTGGCGAGCTGTTCGCGACAGGTTCGAAAAGATCTGGGGGAGGCGTAGGCGTGGGGTGCGTTTTGGCAGAGCGTTGTTGATGTCGCTTGTGTTGCGGTCAAGATACATTTATAAGAAGTCTTGTCTTGCTGCGTTTGTTACGACACGACACGATACTCAACCACAACGACACTTTCGAAAATGGGCATCACATTCCAGCTATCCGTCAGCCCGTTCGACGCGTATTGTCTCGTTGCATGCATCGTTGCAGGCATCATGAAGCGTTCGTATATGTTTTCCCTACCAGAGAAATGTTTCCAGGCTGATTCTTGCCTCATATTCCGCACAGTCTTTCACTGGCTACGACCACATGCATTCACAGACGTAGGCAGGATCATACCACAAGATTCGACGCAACTCCGACCGAGCACGAGCCAGGCGACCTCGACCGGACCGTTCGACACCGCTGATTTGCTCGAGGGACAGAACCGCAGACATTCCTCGCGATGGTGAGGTTGGACACTGGTAGACAGGAGTCAGAATGGAGTTAAATCGTTTGGATTATCGAAGGACTACACTGGACCACAGAACGTGTCATTGTTGAGTGGTGATTAGCAGTATAAAGTTCTTGTCTCCCTGGAGGAGACGCAACAATTGTGCTCGATACATGCTGCGAAGCGATCCATTCACAATCATCATCGCATGTGAGACGTGAAATGCCCTTGTGCCTATTATCGAACAGTATCGTAGTATCCTCTGACTGCTGTAGAACCATGTCTCTGGTGTAGACCTGCTTACTACCCAGCTGCCCACAGCCTTTGCTTCCTTTGAGATCGAACACAGCAATCATCTTGATGTCCGTATGATGCTGGCGTGGGTCATACAAAGTAGTAGGGCTTGGAGCCGATCCGGCTTGTGATTGTGTCCACGTAAATCTCGTGCGGATCCACCTTTCTCTGGAAAGCGGGATGCTTCATAGCTCACGAGGTTCGCTAGGATCAAGAACGGTCCGTGAGGAATTGTTTGAGATGCGGCTAGTGATTGCGAGACACCAGCCTCGCCTCCAGAAATTCGATTCATTCTCTGTTTCTTAGCCTGATAAAGAGGTGCAATAGCCCAGCAGCTCGCTGTCTGAGTCATCAGTGCTTGTGTTCCTCTGGGCGACAATTTTGGGCACATCTTATGTTTCCATCGCTCCCGCTAGGCCAGGTTCGACGAAAGACGTTGGACCAACATTCGTAGGCCCATTTTGAAATATGATAGGTCGCTGATCTGGACGTTCTCCCTGCCGGATGTCGCATATTGGTATCCAAGGATCGATGCAGCTTCGCAGACTTCTTCGTCGCTTGAGAAACTCAATGGATGGTAATGTTCGGACTAGCTGGAGACTCAGTTGCTGTCAATGCTCAGAGGAGTATAAATCGCTAGTACATTAGCGCGTATGCCATTTCTACTAAGGCGAGTATTGTAGCAGTAAACACGATCGTCCAAAAGATGGGATTCGTCCTGAGAGTCTGCCACCACATCCTGGCAGAATGAGAGCGCTGTCACAGTATGTGAAGGTTGAAGTGTCTCCAGAAATAAAAGGATTTTTTTGGACTGTGTTTCAAAACGTGATTGGGGACCAGATAACGTTCTCGGAGGCCTAAGAGGCGCTGGCACATCACCGTTGACCAGGGTTCGCAGGGATGAGCACTTGCCAGCGTGCTCCATCGCTGTACAATGTGGCTCGGACATGCGTAAGGTGCATGAGCTCGAGTTCCTCGACACCAGATTGTTGCAGGGCACCCAGAAGCAAGCACGCATGTCGACTCAGATGCGCAAGACCTATCCTTGCCAATTTCAGGTGATTGCGATTGCAGTCGAGCAATTGCTATTATTGGTTGGTCCATGTCTGGCTTAGTCAACACGTCCGTAGTCAACATATATACTGCCTTGCTGAACCTCCTCATTGATCGGATTCGAGGCATACTTCTGCTGGGATTCGAGCGAAACAGGTATGGAGAGCGATGATTGAAACTCGCACTGCAGATCTTGGAAGAGTCGATTATGCATCGTCTGTGCGTGCGTTGCGTCCTTCCTATCATGTCTTGACCTTCTGTCGCGGTGGCATACCTGGTTCTGAGTATGCGCCTGCTGTCCACAAGATGTACATAGCCAGAACACTTTGGGTGGTCATATTGTTGCATGGTTCAGGGCAAACCTGTACGAAGCGGAGACGAGTACTTTGCGTTTCCCAGTCCCATGTCCGCCTTCGATACAGGCATTGATGAACTACGGTGGCCTCTCCTGTTGTAAAGTCTGATCCAGGAGTGTACGGAGAGGCAAGAGCCATAGATGTGGCGGGAATCAAAGGTGATAAAGCATATTGGCATGGCCGGATTCGAGAGGTCGACTGCTGATAGACTGTTCACCACGACAGAATTTTATTCCGAAAGTCGCGAACCTACCGCTTCCTAAGGACACCAGAATTCGCGACCAGATTTTCTCGAGCTCGCCGTTGTCCCTACACTCGAACGCCGACTTTACGTGCTGCCCCGATGGACCATATAGAAGATTTGCCCACTTCAACCTCGACTGCGAGCTTTATGGTCACGATCCGCTTCAAATATGCCTGGGAGGTGGGAAACATCGCGACCCCCACACCAACGTATTCGACGACCTGCACGAGACCTCAAGGCACCCAGACAATATGGGCCAGAATTTCCAATATCGATTCTGGCATTCCTCGTCCTTGGCAGACGCAAGTTGTCGGCATTGCGGTCTCGATCAATTTCACCGGCGGAGTACACCCAACAGAAGCGCTCGCTACAAACGCGATACATACTCCAACCGCTTCAGCCGACAACCATGCTCCGATTGTGACGGCTTCCATCGAGCTTGGTCGATACACAGTTGCAGAATATGGGCGTCCAGAACTCTTTGGTGTGTTCATTGGTGTCATCGTACTGTCATCAGTCTTCTACTTCAATCGCAGACGTAGAAGGGGTCGCATTGTACTCAAATGAAGGCATCGCGTATAAGCTCGTGAAGGTGGTCACGGACACTGGGACGAGAAGCAGGATTTCAAGTTCGTCCACGAAAAGACAGAAGGGGAATGGCTTTTGGCAGTCTTATTTGTTAGTCAGGATTTGATGATGTTGTGTCTTCTGCTCAGTCGCGCGACTCGTGCGGGTGAAGTCTGGCGGCGGTCTTGGCGTGAATTGTTTATGGTAGCAACGACTGTAAACACGACCCTTCCACTGCGTCTGCTCTCACTTTCACGACCTTCACGCCCTCACGACTCTCTACTAACCACACAGCACACGCCCAGCGACCATGGCGGACGATCTCATCGACTTCAATGTGATCGAGGGGCAGAAAGAGAATATCCAGGCCCTCCCCAGCGGCCGTTCTGCCAAAGCGCTGGCACAGCTCTATTCACCACCATTGCTTGGAGCAAACCCGTCGCCGAATGACCAACATTCCGAAAAGCGCGCAGAATTCGAACGAGAACTCGCAACGATTGACGAAGCTGATGACCCACTCGATGTTTACGACCGATACGTGAAATGGACACTGGACACATACCCCTCCGCACAAGCGACACCGCAATCGCAATTACTGCCACTGCTTGAACGCGCGACGAAAGCGTTTCAATCATCGAAAGATTACAAGAACGATGTTCGATATCTCAAAATATGGCTTCACTACATCCGCCTTTTCTCAGATGCGCCTCGCGAGGCTTTCGTGTTTCTGGCGCGCCATGGGATTGGCGAGGGATTGGCGTTGTACTACGAAGAATTCGCAGCATGGCTGGAAAATGCTGAAAGATGGAGTCAAGCGGAGGAGATATACAAAATGGGCATTGAGAAGGAGGCGCGACCTTCAGAGCGATTGGTGCGCAAATTTGGAGAATTCGAGCGAAGGAAAGAGGCGCGTCCTGAAGACGCGACGGAGCCTTCGAGTCCGGCATTGCCTGCTGCGAGACCTGCCTTGGCGGCGAAGGCGGATCCTTTCGCATCTTCTGCGACGCCGTCGCCTGCGACACAGCAACAACAGAGTCGAACAGCCGCGGGCAAGAAACCCAAGATGGCGATTTTCACAGACAGTGGAGAGGACTCACGACCTGCGTCGGGGAGCAGCTCGAAGGGTTGGGATAGCATTGGCACGCTTGCGGATCGCAAGAAGGAGAATACCACAGAGGCGAAGCCAATGGCGGGACAGAAGCTCATGGCAGGAAAGACGAACACAGGAGTGCAGAAGATGATGGTGTTCAAAGACCAGGTAAGTTTTGTGTCACCCATATCCCACAAGAAACAGCACATGTTTACGAATGCAGGACTAAATATTGCGTGTTTCGTAGTCTTCATCTCGAGTTCAAATGCCACGACACACTTCCGCCTCGCACGCTGAATCGAGTAGTAATCATGAACAGCAGTGCGTTTTCAACGAGAAGACTGGTAGGCTGGAATGCGTATTTGTGAATCTAGAGGCTGTGTACCCTGAGGCCGGAAACCTGGCAGTTGAATACTGTTTCGAGGAGTTAAGAGCGAGACATCGTGGGTGGCTGGATCGGGATGGCAATGTGAAGGAGTCTGCGAAACGACAGAGGCTGTCGAAGAATGACTCTTTCGATATACAGCTGGATCCACCAGCAACAGTGCGACAACCCGTCGCTGAGCGTCCAGCTCAAGCAAAGCCACTGGCCAAGGAGAAGCCGTTCAAGATCTTTTCTGATGCTGAGCAAGAAGCGCCAGAGTCGAGGCCGACATCGAGGCAGAAGGGCTTCAAGATATTTGAGGACACAGACTTGGAGCCACAACAGCAACCCAGAGAGGAGACGCCTGATCTACCGACTAAATTCACCAAGACTCTGGCGCTGAACGATGAGAACGATGAGAACACGCCGCCGTCCAAGCAAGAAATCGATGCTGCGAAGAAAGCAAGACGAGAAGAACGCGCGAACCGGACGCGTAAGATCAAGGTCATGGAAGTCAAGCACATCAAGAACGAGACGCAAACGATCAAGTTGAACATGGACTCGCCCAAGTCGAAGCCGAAACGAAGAAAGTCTGTGGCACCGGAGCCAACAATGACCATCAACACCAAGGAGGCCATGGACGAGATCTATGGCATCTTCAGTGCTCCTCTGCCTTCACAGTCGGAACAGCCTCAGGAAGAGGAGTCCGAGTCAGAAAGCGATAGTGATAGTGAAGACGACGAAGATGATTACACGACTGGGGACGAGAGCACGGCGACTGGGAAGCTCTCTGCACCGGCGAGCGAGTACGGCGACGAAACACGCAACGAGCTTCTCGAATCTCAGCGCGACGATGATCGGACAGACGTGTCAGCTTGGTCAGACTTCGACACTGGCAAACACGTTCCGAGCCAAGAAGACGACAGCGGCATGACTTCTGCTCAGACGACCACGCAAGATGTCTACGAGGAGGCAGACGAGGCACTGACGCCTGTTCACGACGAGAACCGTCAGACACGATATGTCCCTGTTGCGCCCGAAGACTACGAGCCGCCTGTCATGCAAATGCGCGATACGAACGTGGTGCCGAATCATAGGCTGCCGTTTATGACACCAATCGTCGAGCAGACTGAATCATCAATCGGCATACCCACTCAAAGGCCAGAGAAGGAATACTTTGGTGCGAAGACTCCAAGCAGAAAGAATGGTATGCCTGAAGATTTTGACGACGAGGAAGATGATGAACCACCTAGTAGTCCTTTTGATGATGTGACGGCTGACATGGAAGAAGACAAACGTAGAGTCCTGCAGCCGATCCGAACGAAGAGCACAAAGGGGACGTTATCGCTCGGGAAAGGTACATCGAAGGCACAGATTGATGCGAAATTGGAAGGGCCGACCTCTTCTTCAGATGCCGTACAGAAAGGGCCCATCATCAAAGATCTGCAATGCAACCCGATGGATCCATATCTGCGACAGACGATTTTGTCGCAGATGAAGCCTGCTCTGACGACTTACGAAGGATATTACGAGCATCTTGATGCCAGCTCGGGCAAGACTGCAGAGATCAAGAAGCACATCAAGCAACTTCAGGCTTCGCGAAAGAGCCAGAGCCACTCTCAAGAAAAGACGACCTCGATCCCTCCCATGGTCGCTTTCCCCGGTGCAGGAGGAATCTACACTATCAAACGAGAGCTCGGAGCCGGTACTTTCGCCCCAGTCTACTTGGTTGAAAACAGCGCCGCAGTTTCTCTCGAAGAACGCGAAGACTACGATGAAGACGATATGGATGTCTCCGCTTCTACTGCCACTTCCCGCCTCGGGAAACTCACTCACCGTCGTCCTCTCGAAGCCATCAAGATGGAAGAGCCACCTTCAACCTGGGAGTTCTACATCCTTCGCGCCGCGCATCGAAGACTCGGTGTCTCGCGTCCTTCGGAATCCATCATCAAAGCTCACGAAATGCACTTATACCGCGACGAGTGCTTCCTCGTCGAAGAATACCGAGACCAAGGCACCCTCCTCGACCTCGTAAACCTCGCTCGCATGGAATCCGCGCATCAAAATTCCGGCACGACCGGCATGGACGAAATGCTCGCCATGTTCTTCTCTGTCGAACTCCTCCGTACCATGGAAGCTCTACACGCCAAACACCTCATCCACGGCGACTTGAAAGGCGACAATGTTCTCGTCCGATTCGACGACCCGGGACAAGAAACAGATTTCTCCGCGACGTATTTTCCCTCAGGCGCGCATGGGTGGAGTTCGAAGGGTATTTGTCTGATCGATTTCGGACGAGGAATCGATATGTTGCATTTCGAGGAGAAAGTCGGTTTCTTCGCTGATTGGAAAACGAGCGAGGCGGATTGTAGTGAAATGCGAGAAGCGAGACCTTGGACCTACCAAGTGGACTATTACGGTGCTGCAGGGATCATCCACTCGTTATTATTTGGGAAGTATATGGAAACAACAGTTGAGAAGACCTTGAATGGTGGTGCTGGTGCTGCGGCGGGTGGTGGCAGTCAGAAGACTTATAAGATTCGAGAGAGTTTTAAGAGGTATTGGCAGATGGAGATTTGGGCGGAGGTTTTTGGGTTGTTGTTGAATCCTATGAGGTATGTGGAGGGTGAGGAGGGGAGGAAACTGCCAATCCTGAAGGGCTTGAGGGAGGTGAGGGAGAGGATGGAGGGTTGGTTGGAGGTGAATTGTGAGAAGGGAGTGGGGCTGAAGGGGATGGTTTTGAGGATGGAGGCTGCGTTGAGGGAGAGGAGGAGGAGGGTGAAGTAGGTTAATTGATTTTATTGGCGTCTTGGGAGGGAATGATACCATGGTGTGGCACGGCAGGGCTTGATTTCGCCTGGGAGGCGAGGGTGTTTCTTTGGAACTTTTCGTATTTGGCACTTTCATCTTTGCATACATCATATTATGAAATGTGCCTGTTCACAACAAATCTCCTTCATTTCACATGCTGTTCGTCTCCTCTCGAGCCTTGCATTGTTCCGTGTACCAGCTAGCACGTCTACTTTTGTTCCCTTCTCACGGCCGCGCTCTACTGAGCGAATAGATCAATTGTGTATGCCGAATCCAAGTTCTGGTTCAAATTGATCACCACCTGGTTATTCCTCACAGCCACGGTACCATTCGAGACGACATTCGGATTGTCCACGCGGCCGCCGTTGTTGTACGGGATCTCCTTGATCAAAGCCCTCAGGGTGGAACGTCCATTGTACGCTGGCATGCTATTCACGTTCGAGATCGTAATAGGGTATGAACCGGTCTGACCGCGCGTACCAGCGAGAATGTGTGTCACACCAATATTGCGTTCTTGGGTGGCGTAGAGATCGTAGCAGGTGCTGACCGTAGCTCCGGCGCGCGTAATGAGACCTTTTTGGGCTTGCGTGTAGTAGTTGAGGACGTGCCAGTCGCCGAGCTTGTAGAAATTGGAGCTCTTGTCGGAGCCACCTGGGCCGAGAAGTTTGGCGAGGTCATTGTGAAGGCCGACTTTGGAGCCCCAGTTCTGAGAGATAGAGTGTCAGTGGCTGTCCTGTTTGAGTGTCTTGGGAACGATTGCTTACAGCTCGGAGACCAACGATGCCGGTCCTCTCGAAGCGCTCGATGAACCAAGCGGTGTAGGCTGGAGTCTGCTCGTCTGGAGCGGCATACTCGTTGAGCTGAAATGGACGACCTGGGAGGCCGGCGCGCGAGAGGACTTGATTCAGCTGGTTCTGAGTGTTGACAGGATCGTTACCGCAATTGGCAGAGTTACGGCCATTCAACTGATGGGCGCTGTACCAGTCTGGGATCTATTTGGAGCGAAGTGAGTCTTCTGCAAAGGACCGATGTGTAACGCATGATGCCAAAGCTTACCTTATTGTTTCCCTTGATATGATTGGCGTAGTTGGTCCACCATCCATTGTCGAGAGCAGGCTGGCTTGCAGTCGATGGGCCGACTAGAATCGCACTGCCGAGTGCCGAACGATATCTATCGTAGGCATAATCCCATGCTTGCAGGTACTGATCTTGGGATCGTGGCCAGAAGCCAAACCCATCAGGCTCGTTCCAGATATCGATATACAGATTGGTCGTCATGCCACTGCCACGCTTGCATTAGTATGTGTTGGTGACACCAGTCAACAAGAAAGAATAGACCCACTTCGACTTCAATCTTGCAATCAATTTGTCAAGAAAGCGACCCCATTCTGCGCAGTCACCATTGTCGCATGGGTAGATGGTTGTGGATGCCTCGAAGCTGTCTGCTCCCCAGATATCATGCGGCAGAAGCACATATCGCGTGTTTGAGTCAAGCGCTCTGGCATCTCGGTAGTTCTGCAGTGCAGAGGCGAAGCGATTGTCGAAACCGGTGGTGTTGCCACTCTTCACGTCTGCAGCGTAGCCACCGAAAGGGATCTGAGCTCCTCCAGCACGTAGCCAAGAGACACCTGCACCCTGGTACAGCGGACCCCAGATCGATCTTGCTGGTGCGCTTTGAGGAGAGTAAGCTGGGTTGTTGGGAAGTCCGTAGAGGATTCCAGCTCCTTTGCGATCGGGTACTCCTCCGTATACTGCGAGGTCAACGTAGCCTTGTCCTCCAAGATTGCTTTGAGCGCTGGCCGGCGCGCTGAGGAGCGCGGCCAGGATGGAAGATGTAAGCATGAGCATGGTGTTTGATTAGAAGTGAAGGTCTGCTGTCCTTCTGCAATGATATGTAGTCATGTCTCATGATGACCATTTTATACTTCGTCTGCTTTGGTCAAACCTACCATGTTTTGCATACTCATTTACCCGCCTGAACAAGCTAGCAGCGGCATCGGGCCAAGTCTGAGGGCTCGCATCTCTACATTGGTGGATTTGAGTTATTGTCCCCTCATCTTGACTTCTGACGGTATGTCGAACAGCAGTGGAGATCGGTGACAGAGAAGCGGAGGTTGGAGACGTATCTTGGCAGTGGGGTGGTTTCTGTTCTCCTCTTCGATGACCTGTCTTGCATCCCACCCCCACCGGACTTAACATGTCGAGATCTTTGCGGGATGCATCACGGAGCAGACAACATGTCACTACTATCATTCTCAACAAGCACCTGCGCCTGAGGCTCTAACACCAGGCCAAGTCTCATGCAATCCCACTGACAGACGCGTCTCAAGCACGAGACAAGAGCGGCTTTCACGTCGGCGCTCTCGGTGAAGTCTTCCGTGCTGGGGCACTTTCTCAAGCAAAAAAAGACGCGTCATGAGTACGTGAACAGCAGCCGCTGGGTAGGGGGCGGGCCTCAGTCCATGGCCCGTAGGACAAGAGTAAGCACGGAATGCACACGCTGAAAAGGGTTATCGCTATAGGATAGTACCCTTACTTGCAAGACTACCTCTGGCGGCACCATTCCTGTTCGTGCCGTCATCATATCTTACTCAAATCGCAGATACTTATGAACCTTGAGTGCTCTAGCAGCGAACGCTGTCTGTCGGGCATTGTGCGGGATGCCGTTCCACTCTCCACTCAATACACGTTTGGAGCTCTCACTGTTGCCGGCTGGAACTCCTTGGTTGCCGGATTGGGATGTCTGCTTGCAATGGCTCCATTCGTGATCCGTCAAGTACGTAGCGCAGTTCGGGGAGATCCAAGTTCTTCAGCATTATCGAAGCGAGTAGCAAGACATCGCGAACGCTCTTCCGGCCACTTCTTCCTCCAGGCGCGAAGGAAGCAATCAATCCAGGTCTTGGAATGCAATCATGCAGCTATGCCTATGTTTATAGCTCAAGCTTTCGCCAAGTCGAACTGAAGCTCGCTTGAAGATGCTGAGGAACGAAGACCGGCTAATCACAGCCTTCACAGCCCTCTTCGCTTGTGAGACGACGGCTGAACGACGGAGAATTTGCCTGGCTTCGTTTCGCTTGAGACCTTTCTGCCAGCGCGTAGGACAGGCCCCAATGGGGGAGAATGATCCCACGAGCCAGGATTTGCTCGTTGTTTCGCAACATCGAGAATAGCTCTTTGCAGTAGCGCGCAGCGCTGAGCGCAAGCCAATGAAATGCATTGGTTGCTTCGAGACATGCAATTATGCGCCGGCCGTGCAAGTCTTCGGCACACTGGCTTCGATCCTACTGATGGTAAGAATACTTCATTGTCGACTTGGCAGTGTGTTGGTTCATTCACCAGCCATGATTTCGTCCTTAGACAACGATCCTACGCATTGTCAGCGCTGAAGAGTGTTGCTCCGCCTCCACGACAGTGTCGCTTGGAGAATGGAGAGATGGAGACAGACAGGAGTGTTATGAGTATAAGAGCTCGTGATCTTCGCAATGAGAAAGACCATCACATAGCACCATCACATCAGCTCAAAGCACCTCAGCAATTTCACCCGAAGCAATTCGCGTCTCAACACCACTTTTTCCATCCATCATCATGTTCTTCAGCACTTCCATCGCAGCCACCATTGTGGCCTCGATCTCTTTCGTCTCCGCAGTACCCACAGCAAACCAGAACTGGAAATTCGAAACCAACGCTCTTGGCTACGAAGTGGCTCGGTTCAAGCCTGGCTTCGAGCCAGGCAGTGAAGACTACACCCACCGCTTTGGAGCCATCGACTTCAACAGCACATCATCTCTCGTCACCCGCGACAATGCCCGAACAACAAAACCCTACGTCGGCAAGACCAGAATCCCCTACGGTATGCCTTACAGCTCCAAGTCGATGGCACTCTACTGACTCTTACCCACGCAGGCTGCAACACTGACATTGGCAACTACGTCTTCTCCCGCATCCACGAACTCTGCGACGAAGACCGTTGCGACGAGGGCTCCACCGTCAGCGCCGAAGTCACATATCCCGTCTCAGGCAAAAAACAAAAAGCAAACGTCGTAGTTTCCGCTTCGGGTTTCTATCCCAGTGGCTCCAAAGACCATATGATCCGCGCCGTTCAAGCCATGGTGCCTCAGAATGGCGTCGATTATTACAACGTTGAGAGCTGGGGTCCCATCCGAGGCGGGAAGTCGATCCAGGAAGCAACCTATTGCGAAGTTGTGGGATCGAGTAACTTCTTCTCTGTTGTTGTGACGAACGATGCGGATGATAGTTTGGTGGGGAATTTGGATGTCTCTGTCACTTTTGATGAGGGGGAGAATGGGGTAAGTTTCCTTTGCCCGATCTTAGTCATTGTTACCTTACTAATGGATTTTTGACAGGCGATTTGCGGAACCATTGCAACTGTGGCCAAGGAAATTGCTGGTGCTATCAATGGAATCGCCGGGGCACTCTTTGGAGTTGTCCAAGCAGTGTCTTGCAAGTAATAAGAAGCATTCGGAAATTCTTTGCATAGCGATTGGGCGATAGATGGGCGAGGGACAGGCGTTCGTGGACAGGTATCAAAGCGTTCGGCAGGATTTTGTTTGGAATTGGTATCGAATGTGCAGAAGAATCTCCAGTGAGACCTACTTAGCTGTCAAAGAATCCTCAGTTGCACTTTGACGTCTGCCGCATTTTCTCATGTGTCTAGATTTTGATTTTCCAGAAATGGGAAACAGAGTTTCATGCAATCCTGGAATGGCAAAGACTGTGCAAACTACGATTCGGGATCAACCGGCTGATGCTGAGACAAGTTGAGCTGTATGTAAAGCGAGTATTGCGCCCCGCTTCTTCTCACCGTCACAGTGACCTTTAAAGCTTGCGAGGCGCCTTTCGTGTTCGTCGTTTGTGTACTGAATTGAAGAGCATACTATCGAGATCAGATTTGAACATGGACATCGCATCATCAATCGAATGTATCAATACCATTGCTGGGCATTATGCCAAAACGAACATCACAGAAGACCTCGCGGCCCGTCTCGAACTTCTCAAGGCGGCTCAGAACCTCGTGGCAGCCTTAAAGCCACCCGACATGGTAGTCGCCGACATGGCTTTCTCGATTTTCCACTACGCAAGTGTAAGGCTAGCACTGGAGATGGGCATATTCGAGAAGCTGGTATCGGCTGACCGTCCACTAAACGCGACGGAGCTGGCAACTTCTACCACGGCCGATAGTCAACTTGTTCTTCGTATTGCCCGATCACTGGCAGGCACTGGCTTCTTGGCTGATGCACAAACCGCAGACGGGCAGAGCGGGTTCGCAATCACAGCAGCTGGAAGACATGCGATTGTGCCTTCTTGTAAAGCTGGTCTCAAGTTTCAGTGAGTAGAGCACGGCGAGCTGTGGGGAGCCTCGACTAATTAAGATTCGCAGCTTCGATCAGAATCTTCCAGTGATCATGCATGCTCCAAAGTTCTTTTGCCAAAATGGCTTCCGGATTCCTACGACTCAAGCGGACGGCTTCTTCCAACATGTCTACCAGACTGAAGACGATTGCTACTCATATTGGTCCAAACAAGCCGGGGTCATGGAGAATTTCAACACCTTCATGCAAGGCTACTTTGGCGCGAGGGAGTTCGTGAGACCGATCACCTGGTTCCCATACGATCAAGTCTGCTTTGACGGCTTCGATGCAAGTAGTGGATCGAGGTATGCGTATGTCGACGTCGGAGGTGGAAAGGTATGTTCGCATGACCTTCAGGCACCACTGCGAAGCTGACTGTGGGTGACACTAGGGCCACCATACACAGGGAGTTCTGGAAAAATATCCTGGAGTGCAAGGCGTTTTCATGCTGCAAGATATTCCACAGGTGATTGAAGACATCGATAAGACTCCAGGAATAGCTCTGTCGGACCGAATCGAGAGGCTCGGCCATGATTTCTTCCAGCCTCAGCCAGTACGCGGCGCGCGTACTTATGCATTGGACAATGTTCTGCACAATTGGAACGACTTGATGGCGCAGAAGATTCTCGAGAATATCAGGGTTGCCATGAAGCCCAAGTATAGTAAGCTCATAGTCCAGGGGATTGTGATGCCAGATGCGGATGTGCTGTTGTTGCAGAGCGGGCTTGATCTAGCTATGCTGTTCTCACACAACGGCGTGCAGCGGAGCAGAGCTCAGTGGCAAGGGTTGCTGGAGGCTGCTGGCCTAAGGATTATCAAGTTCTGGACGCCGCCCGGGACGGGCAATGCCATGATTGAAGCTGAAGTAGAGGAGTAAAGACGCGTATGCTTTCAAGGCAAGCAGAGCAATGTTGATATAAGCAGATCATTCTGAACAGCTCTGGCAGCCCATGCTCTCCACGTGCTAACCCTGGCAGGCTGACGCGTGGACCAATTTGTTCTGCTCTGGCTTGTGGTGATTCGTGCGCAAACATGCTCATCAGCGCAGACTATAGGAAGATGGTCAGCGGCGACAACGCAACAACCACACTTTCACCTCTCCCTCGTTCCAGCCCGCCCCGCTCCGCTGCTGCACGGCTGCCGACTTCCAGAGCATACGCGTCGTCAGGTCGTCCAATTCGCCGGCTTTGGTCACCAGACACTCCATTGCGCGTTTCCACGAGAAGCAGATGCAGTCTCAAGGCGAGCACAGCCCGACCGACGAGCGTGCCAATGGCCGACGTCGGCTTGGCAGCCCGCTTTCTGGCGGCATTTGAAACCGCCTCGACGTCAGGACATCTGGCGAGAACACGACACACTTCCACGACTCAAGCCAAACCCGATGGTATAGCGATTGGTGCTCGAATAGGGGCGAACATCAAAGTCTGGACGCCCGAAGACCGGCAATGCAGATCATCGAGCACAGCTATCCGCCAGCTACCGCAGCTAATGCCACGCAAGCCGCGGTGTCACGAAGACGGCACACCAGACGCTCTCACGGCCTTATGCATTCTTGTGCACTGGTCATGATTTCTCATCCGTCGGCCAGCCAGCGCTGTTGGCAAAACATTCCTCTGCAGTGCCGCAGCTTAACATTTGACCTAGGTGTGCCCGAACTGCTAACGGCCGCAGACTTCACGAATCCGGTGCTTTCCAACTCACGATTTGTACAAACAAGGCATAGTCTCGACCGGGGTTGCTAGTTGGTGCAGACAAGCCATGTGCCGTCAGATCTCTATTCAAAGTCTCGCAATCTCTCCATCGGCCCGCTGCTTCAGGCTTGCCACTGCTCTGCCACAGCTGTTGCAGACTCGTACTTCACGTCGCACCAACACGCGTGTGCCAGTAGGACGACCTTCACGGCCTGCAGTTGCCGGCCAATCTCGTAAAAGCAAAAAGGTAGGCTTTTGATGTTTCAGGCGGACGGCGTAGCCTCAACTCTATCGAAGCGGCTTTTTGATTAGAGCCTGGAGAGAGCATGGGTTCGTACAAGGGATGCTAGGTAAGAATGGACATCCAAATTTATACACTTCACCTCCCGGGCCTATCATGGCATCAACCAACGCGCCACTTCCACCTTTCCTCTCATCTATCACACAAACATGAGGGGATTCACTGCTGGCGCAGCGATATGTCTCGCGGCACTCAGCGAGGTTGCGGCATGGGGAAATCGAGGTGACGCCAATGGGCCGCCAGGCTACGACGGAGGACTACACGAACACGGGAGCGACTTCCAGCCGGACCACATCTTGCGCGTAACTGCTGAAGATGTCAAGGTCGGATGCCAAGAGCGCCACTCTGTTGTGGTTAATGGAACGACACCAGGCCCCGCACTCCGCCTTCAAGCAGGCAAGCGCCAATGGATCCGAGTATACAATGACATGTGTGAGGAGAAGCTCAACACTACCATCCACTGGCATGGACTCACACAACGCCTGGCACCCTTCTCGGACGGAACCCCTCAAGCAAGTGCGTGGCCAATTCCTGCATGCCACTATTTCGACTACGAGGTTTTCCCGCTAAGGAGTGAATGCGGCACATATTTCTATCACTCGCATGTTGGTTTCCAAGCAGTCTCTGCGACAGGCGCGCTGATCATCGACTGTCCTGATCCTCAACCTTACCAGTATGATGATGAGCGAATCATCGAGTTGTCGGACTACTTCAACCACACCGATGAGCGTATCGAGAAGGGCCTCATCGCTAAGCCTTTCGTCTGGTCAAATGAGACCAATGCTATCCTCATCAACGGCGTGGGCGTAGCGCAGGAAGAGGCTCACCGAGCTGGCACAGAGGGATGCTCCCTGCCAGTTATCGAGGTCGAGCCATGCAAGACTTACCGTTTCCGTTTCATCGGCAGTCTGGCCATCTCACTGGTACAGTTAGGTATTGATCAGCATGAGAACTTCACCATCATCGAAGCAGACGGATCTTACACAAAACCACACACGGAAAGGTTCATGCAAATCACGACCGGCCAACGCTTCGATACCATCTTCAAGGCCAAAGACGAAGCTGAGCTCAACGGGAAGAGGGACTACCTCATCCAGTTCGTGACAAAGGATCGTCCAAAATCTTACACTGGCTATGGTATTCTTCGCTACAAGGGTGGTGCACCAGAGATTACAAAGGGACCTGACACCCCTCCACTCACCTTCTCCAACAAGACCTACGAGTGGGCCGAGTTCGCGCTTCAGCCTTTGCACGACAACAACTTCCCTAGAGCGGATGAAGTCACTCGTCGCATCGAGCTTGACAACCGACAAATGTCCACCGACAGCATCGTCTGGCGTACAAACGGCTTGGAATGGAATGAGACTACTCCACCACAGCCCGGCGATGTCCCATACCTCGTCGACATCTACCAACGCGGCGAAGCAGCCATGCCAAACTACACAGCAGCGCTTGCAAACAACGGTTGGGACCCAACAACGTATACTTTCCCTGCTAAGCTCGGCGAGGTAAGCTCAAACAATTCCTTCCACATTGCGTTCCCACTAACCTCAATATCTCTCCAGGTCCTCGAAATCGTCTGGTACAACACCGGCTCCCTCGTCAAAAACAACGGCGGCCAAGACTTCCACCCCTTACACGCCCACGGCGCCCACTACTACGACTGCGGCTCCGGAAACGGAACCTACGACCCCATCGAACACGAGAAAAAATTCGCAAATTACACCCCCGTCCTCCGCGACACTACAACTCTCTACCGCTACATTGACAAAACCATCGCCGGAAATCGTTTAGGCTACCGAGTCTGGCGTCTACGAGTCACAGACGCAGGAGTGTGGATGATTCATTGCCATATTTTACAGCATATGATCATGGGAATGCAGACGGCGTGGATTATGGGCGATTTGGAGGAGATTCGACGGGTGCCGTTGTTCGATGCGAGGGCGTATTTGGATTTTGGGGGTGGGGCGTTTGGGAATGAGACGTATGCGCCTTTGGTGAATCATTATTTTGAGGGGGCTGAGGGGGAGGAATGGGAAGAGGAGGTTGTGGAGGAGAGTGAAGCCGCTGAAGGAGGGGAGTCATGATGTGAGTGTGAAGGGTTTGTGTTTGGATTTTTGCAGTGTCACATAGCGAGAGGCGTTTTTTTGCATGTATTGCGACAACAACATATCAGAGGGAGATGTGCAATTTGAAGCTTCTGAGATAAATTTCTGTCATCATGGACAATACAATACACACAGAAACTGTCCTATGCCTGCTTTTCCTTGCACATCTTGTCTACATTACATCCTTATTCGGGACAAGTTGCTTCAGTCGTATACTGTATCAATAGCCTGCCCATAACAAACGAGCGCCGATTGATTTTCTGCACAAGCACAACAGACTTCGTGCGCGTTCACGCAAAGAACTCGTATTCTCGCTCGTCTCAGCTCAGCCCAGCGTGTAAATCCTGCACCAACATGCTATCTCAGATCAAATCGAGACAGAGACGCAGCCCAGTGGTCACATGCAGTATATCTAGTCCTTGGCCGTAGTAGGAGACAAAGAGCCATCGGCGAATTGAATGACGATCGAATCCCAGTCGATGTCGCTGAGTTTCTGCATACTACAGAACCAACCAGGGCAAGACAGCAGGAGAAGGAAGCATTTCGAAATTACTGGAGAGGGCAGAATATTGTCCACAACTCCAGTTTTGCTAGCGGTATGAGGGCTCACGAGGGCAGAATACCGTCCACAACTCCATTTTCGCTAGCGGTATTAGGGCAGAAACGTAGTGGAACAGGAGTCGATGCCACATTAGAGTCAACGCATTGAAATTGTGTCTCTCTGATAGTCGGAGAAGCACAGGGCTAACGAGCGGAAAGCGGCAGTAGAGAGGATAGTTTTTTGATTGCTGGGGAAACCGGAATATCGCTACTCTCCACGGTTTCTAAGCATTACAGAGCTAACGAGAGCAGATATTGAGTAGAAAGAGTAGTAGCTAATTGCTAGAAAAGACTAGTTCATGTTCAGTGTCTTCGATTTCGCAAACAATACAGCGCCCATGTGCGTGGATGTGTGGCGGATGGGAAAGCCAACTAATTGCCAGAGCAGACCAATTCGCACCTGTTGGGGTCTCTGGATTTACACTGTTACAAGCCATGTGATACCAGTTGAAGCTTCCTACGACGCCACGCTCATGGCAAACCACTTCCATCGTAAGAACAGACATCAAGAGAACGCTACATGGAACGAGGATGTATGTGGGAAAGGCACAACAAGATATTGTTATTGAAGTACACGGTGGACACAATCTCATTACAACAACATCTCAACTTTTCGAGACAGGCCACACTCATAATCGTCGTCCGAGCAAAGTCCTCACCACCACAACCATCATCACCATCGATGACAGCAGCGATAGCTCAAACCCCACTCGTGAAAAATAATTTTCTTACAAGCGAGACAATCCTACAATCTCGCGGTTGACCTGGTAATCTGGAACTCTCATATCGAGAGCACGGCCAGTGTAGCCAAGATCCTCTGCAGTGAGAACAGCGCACTTCTCACCAATGAGGAGGGCAGTGGAGTAAGTGTTGCAGCCGACATTGTCGGGGCAGATGGACAGATCGGCGACCTTGAGGTTCTTGGTGCCGTGCACGTTGAGGCGCTCGTCCAAGACACCGTGCTTGACGATGGAGTTGCCCTCGCGTGGGGCCATGGAGCAGGTACCTGTGCGTTGTTAGTCGGGGGTAATTAAAGTAAGTTGAGTGTATGATTGACTTACCAAGAGAGTGCCAGGTGGTCTCGGTGTGGCGCTTGACCCACTCCTCGACAGCGAGGAGATCGTCGCGGCTGTACTGCAAGTCGTCGTGGAGTGCCTGCTGGTTGGAGTTGAGGAAGCTTGGCTCTGGTTGTCTGCTTGGGGCTGGAAGTGGGTTGGTCCAGGCACCAGTGACGAGGTTGGAGGTGATGTGGTTTGGTCCAGCATACGCATTGGTGGTCGCGAGGTCCATATCGTGGCAACGAGCTGGGGAGTCGTAGGCGTAGAATGGGTGGTTGTTGGCAACCTCACCGGCGAAGGCATCCATGCGGCGGGCAGTCTCACGAGACTTGATGTAACCCCAGACCATTGGTGCCATATCACGTCGGTCGTTCATGAAACCGGCGTCGAAGTCTGGTGCCTCGTATGGGTTGGGGCTGACAATGTTGGTGAAACCGCGAGAGAATGGATACTCCAAGAAGTGGAACATGGAGAAGTACTTTCCGGGGGGAATGTGCATGTGGTCACCGAACCAGCCAGCGACGACAGCCCAGTGCATGACCGGCTTGTCTGGCTTGTCCTTGAAGTAGCTGTCCCAGCCCTTGATGAACTCTGGGAATGGCGAGCGAGCCATGTCGTCGAGATCCTTTTGAGTTGGTCGCCACTTCACACCGGCTTCAATGGCATTGGTTGCCAATGGACCAGTGCCATCGAGCTGCCACTGGTTGAAGACCTTGTCCTGCACCTCCTTGTCGCCCCGCACGAAGTCATCGAAAGACTCGACGTGTGGCTTAGCACGGTAGAGAGAGAAGAACAGGTAGTGGTCCTGGAAGTTCTGGCCAACACCGGGAAGGTCGACCAATGGCTTGACACCAGCCTTGCGGAGCTTCTGAGCATCACCGATACCAGAGCGCTGGAGGATCAAAGGTGAGCTGAGCGTGCCGCCAGATACGATGATTTGCCGGCGTGCTCGGAATGTGCGGGAGTGGTTCTCTGATGGGTGCAATGGCTTAGTGGGGACAGTTCGGACTCCAACGGCCTTGGTGCCCTCGAAGACGACCTTGTCAACCTTGGTGTTGACAGCCAGGTGCAGGTTCTCGTAGTGTTGACGAGTGCTGTGGATGTATGCGTGGGCAGAGTCGGAGCGACGTCCGGTGTCCCGGTTGATCCACTTCAGCCAGTGCTCAGCACCGTGGCCGGTGGTCAGATCCTGGAGGTCGTCGGTGACTGGGATGCCCTGTGACTCGGCCGCTCGGAGGAAGTCTTGCATCACTGGGTATGTGTAGTTACCGAAAGAAACCTTGATAGGTCCATCGAATCCGTGCAAGTCGCGGTTGTTGCAAGCACGTTGATATGTCTCGTGCTTCTTCATCAAAGGAATGAGCTCCTTGGTGGTCCAGCCCTTGGCCTGGAAGTCATCGTAGTCTGAGGCGGACGCACGAGTGTACATCTGTTCACGTCAGTGGCAAATCTCAATACGTTTGAATTGGTGCTCACCATGAAGTTGATCGAGGAACCACCACCGAGGATGTGGGCGCAAGGAACGATTGCACGACGGCCAGAGAGCCATTCGGATGGACGCGAGTAGTAGAAAGTGGCAGTCTTGCTGTCCAACTTCATGTTGCGTGGGAAGATACCTGGGCGGAAAACCCATGGGTTGTTCAAGTTGCTCTCACCGGCCTCGATGAGCAGCACCTGAAGCTTGTGGTCCAAGTTGGCCAGACGGCCAGCAACGACGCAACTGTGTGAAGTCCATCAGCATTGTTCCAAGTTGTCCTTTGAACTGGCGACGACCGACCCGCATGATCCTCCACCGCACACGATGATATCAACCTCGTCTGGGATCGTCATCTTGAATAGCTTCTCTTTCTTTCAATGGACTTTCAAAGGTTTCGTTTTGGGATATGTCGGAGAGAGTGAGATCGAGGAGTGGGATCCTGATGCTCTCTTTCTTCCTTTCGAGAGCGGGCTCGTTGGCCGTATATCAATACCCACTCCCCGCACATGTCAGGTGCTTCGGAAACCTGGAGCTTTCACATCCTCCTAGCATTGGTCAAGGGTTCTGAGGGGGATTGTTTGATGAGTGAGATCCTACGTGTGCCTGGAGCTGGGAATACTGGAGCAGGGGAGCTCACGCCACAACGGGGTGACTGCTGAGGACTGTCCGCGACAGGGAATGGCCCTGGGAAACTCAGGCGGTTGCCCAGCTAGGCGCTTAAGCTCTTGGTATGCAACAGCTGTTGGAGCTTGAATGATCCTGCCGTAACATCGTTCGCCAACGCCAACCGCGCTTAGCACAGCCGGTTGGGGGTCACAGCGAAACAGACACCTGTTGTGTTGCACAACACAGCGAGCATGCCTCTTCGCTTCCTCCAACACGACTTGCCGATATACGCGGGCGCATGAGCCACCACAGTCAGATCCCCAGGTGCGGAGAACCTAGCAACGCGGCACGGTCGTGCAGCGTCAGAATCATGCAAACTTCCCCAGTCTTTGCAGTGAGATCGCAATTCGGTGGGTCGAGACAGCGAGGTCATGCAGCCAAATGCTTGCACCGCCTCCGCTCGTACTTCCAGAGACTCGTATGCCTGGGCGATACCTCGATACTTCACCAAAAGACTTCGATACCAACCACCAGGTTCTCGACTTGAGGCCAGAATGAGATGTCTTTCGACTGCCAGCTCTCTTCTCAATTCGATTGAAGATCGAACTTGATCGCGATGCCGAGCAGCTGAAGTCATGACAAGGCATCGTACGTTCCGGCAGCGGCGGTATGCGGCCGCGGCCGCCTAGAGTGGGCGACAGCCAGTCGCACCGCAACGCTTTTGGTTGCCAAGTAGCTTCCTCCACTTACCCTGAGCGGAAGGCATCCAGATGCAGTGATGGACAGGCATATTGCGGAGACCTCGAGCATGGGTTGGCGTGAGATTGGACGTGTGAGCGTGTGCCATGTGCGCAGGAGCTGTCGTTGCGCGGCAGTATCCTTTCTCCACCTGCGTCAAACCTACTCCACAGTTCACGACCCTGTTCATCCTACTGCACGAACTCTCCACGGTCGATGCACCTCTGCGGGGAACCTAGTCTGCCGCAATCCGAAGCATGCGCTGGCTGCCATTTTGGCTGTAGACTTCCCGTTGAGTTCTCTCCCGACTGACCCATTCAGAGGGCAATAAATTTTCCCGAAAGACCACTTTTGTTTTGAAACAACTGCCTGGCAGAGTCGAGGCATAGACTTTCCGGAGTTTGTGGAGTCAGCATCGCTCAGCCACACATCATGCTATGCGCGCGCAATCGAGTAGATGTTGGTCTGGGATCCAGCATGTTTGAGGACTGAACGTTGAAACCAATGCCGGTAGAGTCCGGACAGGCGTCTGCACCCCATGTCAAGGATTGCGGACCCCATGCGGAACATTGCGGTCCATTGTTCTATTGGAGCTTTTGCATGGAGAGCTCCTACTCTTCTCCGCACGGCGACCATAATACCAAGCCTCTTGTATGATGATAACACGCGTTCTCGCTTGTCGCTTGGGGAACGGTCGCTCACGTCGTACTGAAAGCTGCTCGGAGTTGTTGCCGTGCCTTTCCTGTCGAGAAGCGAGCAACAACGCCGTGCAACCACGTCCACAGTTCTTGACTCCAATCGCCTGTACTCGTGAAGAAAGATCAGCACGAATGTGTGGACGGTGGCTGTTGCTGCATGTCTCCAAGGAGCTTCGCCAAAAACGCATGCCGTTCGCTGCTATTGCACCCGAAAGGAAGTTCGGCTCGACAAGGACCCGTGTTGCCAGGCATCGGAACGCAAGTACCAGTACTCAGAGGGAGTACGGCTTCGTGATCATTTATCGTGGATTGGAGAGCTAACTAAAATGTCCGTTCTAATCTACAATGACCAGAGACGCCAGTCTCAGTCTACATCGCAGACCAAATTCGCCCTGCGTTGTCAAGAGTAGCGCTGTATGAATGCTGCTGCTATGCCAAAGTACCTCCCCCACCCTTGCCTTAGCTGAAGTCACATTAGGCTTCAAATGTATCACTTTCTTCCTGCTTGAGCCGACATAATCCGTGCCGGGCTAAGCAACACTGCCCTAACGTTGACCTCTTGACAGATTCGATCACCTCCCTGCATCCCCTCCCTGCTTCTTTGCAAGATCAGATTTCATCGAATACTTCGTAAATGGTTTCGCCCGCGTCCAGGTCGTCCTGGTCAACATATTCGTCTATGATGCCCTTATGTCGACGTCCATCGGCGGCCACCGGTGAGGTCGTCGGAGCATCTTGCATTCCCTCCCACTCCTCCTCGAGTTCCTCGCCATTTTCGCTATAGATCATCGGAAGCTCGTCGTCGATCTCCAGGTCGTTATCGTCGCCCCGCGAATCGTTGTGCGAGCGCGGTGTGGGCATGGCAAAGGGCGTGGTACCCCTACCTCGACTGCTGGCGGCTTGACTGCTTCGGTGATAGAGCTCGACGGAGGTTCGGGGAGGGCTGTATCGTGGGGTAATACCGAATCCTCGCCGCTCCCATTCTGGGGAAGTGGATATTCGACGTCTTTTCGTCGAGCCCTCCGTCGAAAGCTGAACATGATTGGTAGTCTCCAGATCGAAAGAGGTCACTCTTCTCTTTGCGACAGGATCGACGTCCATCAAATGCGCCGAAGTGGAGTTGGGAAACGAAACCGATCGGCGCTGGATTTGTCTGCGCGCGACTGGTGAGCCAATGTCCACTTCATCTTCAGCATCCATTTCTCTGAAATCCTTGAAGACGGATTCGCTCCAAGGTGAGTCTCCGGAGGCATAGGAGGACTGAGGGCTGGTGACACGATCCAGTCGCGGTGTGAAAGACCAGCACGCATCCACGACTTTGCCAAGAGCTTCAGCAGCCTGCAGCTCGCCATCTCCATCGTACAGCGGCAATTGTCGAACCCTCTGCCAATTCCAACCATATCGAGGTGGCTGCAAGTATCCGTGCGGTGTTGTCAAGTACAATCTCCTCTCGCCGTTTGCTTTCATGAACACACTAGAATCCAGAAAGTCAGCAGACCACGAAGTTGGCGTGATCATCTCTGCCAGGCTCAAAAAGCGTAATCGAGACGATTTCCGCACTTTGCGCAGCGGTATGAACTTTTCTTTCAAACCGTGATATTTCGTCCCAAGATCTGTGGTAACGGTCTCTTCGGTGGCGACGATGTCTCCGAAGACTGATGAGATGGCAGCCAAGATATGCGCGGCGTCCGGGGCCTGAATTTCAACCTCTCGTACGAGTCCTCGACTGGCCAGGCGCTGAAAAACCGTCCCGCTGGGCCCACAAGCCTTCGGAGAGAGCCATTCCTCCTCGGTCTCTTTCGCCCACGCCTCAATCGACTCGGTCGTCCATGCGCCACTGGTTGCGGCAGATCTGAACGATGATTTCGAGCCTCCGTTGGGAGCAGACCACTCTCGCGAAGTGAGATGGTCAGCGTCGCGAGCGGACTGCTGAGTGGATTCAGCTGAAGAAAACCATACGCCCGGCAACTGTCTGCCAAACGGAAGGAGGACAACCTGAATGGTCCACGGTCGTGCGAATGTTGGCAGTGATGCGTTCTCAAGCTCTGCAATGCGGGACTCGAGCGCATCGATGCGTGGTCCAGTCTCAGCGTTAGCAGCAATTGTTGCGAGAACGACAGCTTCCGTCTGCTTGGCAGCACTGAGGTCAAACGACTCGTCCGAATCAAAGGAGCCAGTATCAGGGAGAAGGGATCGCTTCTTGGTGCCCGCAATTGGTGGCGAATGTGCTCGCTCGTCGTCGGTCTCAGCCTGTTCGCGCCATGACTCGAGCTCTACGAGTCGTTCTTCCAAGAAGGACAGCTTTTGATGCGTATCGTCTGCTGCTTGAGTCTTCGACTGGTCCTCGCGCCAGTGCTCGAGATCAAGTAAGCGACCATCTTGCATCTCAAACCGGGATCGCACCTCATGACTAGGCATATTGTCAAACGACATGCTTTCCAGTTGTGCAATACGCTGGCCAAAGTTCTGGATCGTGTTACACATTTCCTGGATCGAAAGCGAGGGTCCAGCGCTGACTGGTCGAGCGGAGGGCCGTCGAGGCTGGCTTGATTCAGAAGGAGGTGCTCGAGCAGCGTGTCGAGCAATGGCGGTCTGGGCAGCATTTCTGGGTGAGCTTCGTCTGAATTCAGGCGTACCGCGGACGCTGGGCGTAGCGACTTCCGTTGCTACTTCTGTCGCGCTGTAGGGCCCAGCTACACTTGCCATGACCTCGGCATGAGGAATAGTGACTGGCGGGCCCATTGACCTGAAGCGATTGCATCGGTCCTGCAGATCTCGAGCTGGACTTGCTCTTGCGTCTCCGGTCACGCTAGGCACACCTGTGGATGGCAGTGGTGCCGTAGACGGTAGTCCCGAGAGACCGCCAGCTTGTATATCATCTGCCTGTTGCCGGGCAAAGCCGTTCAGAGCATCCCACAGTCTCGTATTGATGGATCGTGGCTGAGAATCATTCGTGATGCCCAGACCTGCGGAGTGTTGAGTCCGTCCGATGGGCGTAGCACCATCTCTTCTCGCCTCATCAGAACCTCGTACCAGCTCGCTCCAAGTCGGTGCTACAAAATGGTTATTATCGTTGGAATGTCTGAATTGCTGCTGCGATGCGACACGCGTGTCTGTACCAAGTCGCACGTCTCGCACATTGGCGTCGTCTGCGGCGATGTTCTGTCGCTCGCCATCATGGAAACACGCGTGGTGTCCGCAGTAACAGTATGCTCTTTCGCTCTGCTGATCTGGCGTCGCAATCGGCTCTCTCAGCCAGAATCGCTTGCAACCACATTGCGGAGCTTGGAGGCCTCCGTTCAGGTCTTTGAAACCACACGCTCCACTCGGCAATATCAGGTCAAGTCCGCTGCCTCTGCCTACAGAAGCCCGACTGATGGAGTGCCCATAGTAGGCCGCCATAAGGCGTGCCACCAGTGGCCGTAATCACTCAGCATGCCATGGCCATTGAACGAGATGGGAAGATGGGTATCGGTCGGTGTGTGTCGGCCGCTTCGTCTCGCTCGAGGCTGGGACCGCTGTCTAGAAGGCGCAGGATGGAATTCACAGGGCAGACAATCGCTGATATACTCGTACGTCGACTCGTGGGTCGTGTGAGGGCGTAGCTGGAGGTCGCGTGGCCGAGCGTGATTGTGGGTGTACAGCACGCAAGAAAGTCCGTCGAGGAACAAGAGACTCAGCGAATGCCCCACGCTATCCAGCCGCCAGACAGGGTTGGTGGTTGCCGCGATACCAGATTCGCTCCATTCGCGTGGCTAAGCGCGAGTCAAGGTGCAGATGAATGGCCGTGATTTGTACGGAGGTCAGGTCCGAGATGAAACCCCAGTTTACCGCCAAGATTTCGACCTGAGGCCGCACGTCGGACTACGACATCTTCTGACGCGTTGCGCGTCGCGATGCATTGTATCTTGTCTGGACAACGCAACTTGCGTTGCCTGAGCGCGTCTCCACGACAGCGGTGATGGACAAGCCAACATGGCCCCGATTTTGAAGTTGACTTTTCTCCCATCCCACGCCGGCTGCTGCCTAGCCACCAAGCCTTCCGCTGTGCCGTCCGAGGAAGAATAGCAACCGAAATGTATAAGGCAGGACACTGCTACTATCGACCTGACAAAGACGACTTCACTTGATGCAAGACCTGATGTACTGTCGAGAGTCAGCTCAGAGCAACCAAAGGCCGAAGGACTGGACCAAGAGTCAGGCTGCCGGCGTGTGACGAGTAGTAGCCGAGTAGGCGCAGCAGCAATGCCTCGTGAGAAGTGACTCTTACATCTTGGACCAATGAAGACCAATGATTGAAAAGCAAGACAGTCCAAAGCCAAAGAACACAGTGACGAGAGGAGACATCTGGGGGTCTGTCACAATGGTGTTGCCTTTTCGGACACCGCACCCACTGAGCTAGGCCCCCACAGCCCCATAGAGGCTTCCACAAAATGGTATAACAGATGTCGCTTTTCACTTATTCTCCTGTCACATCAGAAACCACACTTCTCGAGTGTGTCAAATATGGACGCTCTTGCACGTTTCAATCACAGCTTGAGCTGGACACGCTCATGGCTTGCGGCCCATCAGCAACAGGCAACCGAAGATGATTTCGAAGTCGTTGACATCTCGGAGGGCAATGGCTTCAGCCGAGACGAAGATGTCATCTCTCTCAGCTCCGATGACCCCATAACCTCGTGCAACGAGTCCGAGTTTCTTCACGAACCCGCCAACTTCGCCTTCCACCCAGGCTCAGACATCTACTCAAACCCTTCCACACACGCAACCCATCCTCTGCATCACAATCCCCTTCACGACACCGATCCCCTCCCCTCCGACCACCTCGCCTACGCCACAGCAGGTCGAAATCCCACAACCCCCTTCCGCGACCTCCGCTCCCCCTCCAAAGCCCACGACCGCACCCGCAAACACAGCGAAAAATACTTTGGTCACCGCCACATCAAACTCGGCCAACTCAATCAACCCCACTGGGACACTTGGCCCCCCACCAAGTACATTAAAATCACCTTGCCTGCCTACACCGTCATGCCCAACGCAGAATCCCCCCTCCAACACGAAATCAAACCCACAATCATGACAAAGAAGCAATTATACATCGAAGCACAACGCTGGCCACGTCCTCCCAAATATCACCGAAATCGGGTCGATAGAGATCGCTGGCCGTTTGCGTCTCATCCTGATAAAGATCATCTGGTCAAGAAGCATATTCATCAGATACGTGAGCAGGATGAGATTGAAATGTTTTGGGATGAGGAGATGATTGAGGAGATGGTGGGGAGGGAGCACGAGGATAGGGAAGTTGATCCACGAGTGGAGAATTGGTGTGTTTGTGTTTGGAAGGGGTGTAAAGAGTACTGTGTGGAGCATGGGTATGGGATTCGTTGAGATGAGACGAGAGTAGCTCTGATGCATTCCCAAATTGCATGCTTCAAAAACTATACTCTCTGCGGTCTATGATATCTTCACAAGCCTTCTTCCGGTAAACACATTCGTCGGCGCGAAGTGATTTTGCTCACTCTTCATCTGTTTGTATCGTTGTCCTTGTTGCAAAATGTGGGGTTGTCAGTCATCAGGACGTGTATCGTGAATGCCTCCTGCTTCTGTTTCGCTCGCAGGCCGTAGGGCTACGGTTCAAGCCTCCTTGTATCCGGCACTGCCCAGCAATCTAGATATCGGCACAGCAGTCCATTCATGGTCGCCTCTGCCGAACCACAGTGTGTTTCCTGCGGGCTGATTCATACCAATGAGCTCCAGCTACTTGATCCAGGCGGAGGTCGAACAGCATGGCTGTCAAAATCGACAAGATGTGCCATTTGCCGACACAAAGCTGGTGGTCACGACCACTTGGCCGTCACAGTATCGAAATTCTTCCACTGAACATGTCTCCTAGCCTCAATCTCACCCATTCTCGGGCGGTGAGTTCCGTGATCTCGAGACCAAAGTCGCATACCCAAGCAGTGGTGGTGCCGCATTACTATCCTCTTCCGGAGTATCATCGACCTCCACCACCGAGCTTTCCGAGCAGACCAGATGCCAGAAGTCCTCAGTGGGAGAATCACTCGAAAGTTCAATCCATGGTAACTTAGTTCCCAAAAGTCTGATCTGACCATAAGAGGTATTCGTTGCTCCTGGTAAAATGGCTCGCACCAAATTGGCGTACTCTTGACGACCTCTAATCGAAGACGTGGCAGATCCGCACACAATCAACATCCAGACAAGCAGATCGCTCATCGCTTTCGTGTTGCCGCACTCATCCAACACTTTCCGTAGCAGGGCAGGCGTCAGCGTTGCGGAGATGTGCTTCTGAGTAGAAACTATCGCTTCGGTGTTCTGGAGGACTTTACGGCCGAAGGTCCATGTCCATAGAAGTCCAGTCAGGCGAACACATTCCTGAAAATCTGCTATCCAGTCATATCCCGCATCAGCCGGACTCGAAGCAGGCGTAGAGTAACGAGCGAGCCGAAGTGCAATCTTGACAGCCTGACTGGCCTTCTGCCCCGAATGCATATGTGGCACAGACTCATCCTTTGTATCACTGTCCGCGCCGCAGATATTATACAGTGCCGTCAAGCCCAGAAGAGCGTCGGTAACTCTTGGCGGCACAAATCCAGAGATTTCCCACTGAAGCATCAGCGCTGCGTCCGGTACCTCATACCCATCAGCCTCCACGTCGTCCACGGCGTTAGTCGCCATAGATCCAAAGGGCATATGCAGCAGCGGCTTCACCTTTCCAGCTTGATGGAAATTTGCGAGCAGCAGACTAGCCATTGCCGATTGATAATGCGGTGCGAATTTACTGTGCTCCCAATCTTCTCGATCAATCAAGGCCAAAGCATTAAGATGCATCATCGATTCGTCCAGCTGACCAGAATTGACCTTCATCGTAGCAAGTCGAATGATAGACCACATTAAAGCGCATGCCATTTCGCTTCGGGCCTCAGGGGCAAGGCGGTCAAGTCGAGGGAGCTGTTGCGAGATGTGCATCATTGTCTGATCCTCATGAAGTATGCTTCGAGCTTCATCTTGCGCCCAGACATGGTTAGCAATGGCGAGGAAGCTATGCGCCAGTACCGGGCTCCACATAGTTTCTTTGAAAAGGTAGGTGTGATCCTGATTCTGCCATTTCCAGCTCCGAGAGTCTGCCACTGATTAGCTCTTTTTCTTGAAACGATGATAATAGGTCTTCACGTACAGCCATAAAAGAGATCCATAAATCTTTCGTCGATCTCAACAGGAAATGCAGCAAATGGATCCGGTCTCTCTCCCGGAGACGCGCTCAGTGAATGCGACTCGCGCTTCACAACGCGGCGCTCAATCTCATCCTGAGCCTTCTTTCGCCGTGCCACCGATTTGTTCGACTGATTCCTCGTGGTCGTTGGCCTCTTGACTTCCTTTCCGGACTTCTTATCAAAAATAAGCTGTAGGAACTCAGGCCGGGAAGGTCGATTGGCAGCATCCTTTGCTGCGTTCTCAGAAGCATCTCTCTTCGCCTTCTTGGCCTTTTTAGACCACTTCTGGTCTTGTACAGATTGTTGTGCGTGCGAGCGAATGCGGCTTAGGGTTCCTGCATCGACGTGCCGCTCAGTGGAATAGCTGATGAAAGCGAGATCGTCTCCCATCTCCGAAAGACGCGTCCCAGGTTTGCGGACTATGATCCATGCTCGGGTGAGAGTTGTTTATTTGCTGACCTGCACAGCCTGGCAGGACTGCCAGCTGGTTCTTCGTCTTGTCCTTAGGTTAGGGAAGTCGCGTTCATGGCGAGCAACATGATGGAGATGCAGAGTCATGCTCAGCGCCCAGCGCCCAGTCGAAGGATTCGGCCAACCGAGGGGATGACGTGCGGTAGGCTTGCGGTCCAGCAAAACTCAAAATGGTTTCTGGGACTTTGCACAAGTGGTGATGCCTTCTCTTTCGCTGATACCATGCTCTTTGGCTGCAGATTCTGAAACAGCATTATGCAGCCTTTCGGATTCATCGAGGATTGACACCCGGCGGACAGCGTGGCGGTGGCTCATGCATCCCATGCTGAGGATGTTTTGGGACAAGGCAGTATCACTATCAAGCTTACCAAGATTCGTACCGCTATCGGGGCTTCGGTCAAAAGTTACCCGTTCGATAGCTCCGGTCCAAGCTTTCGATATCAATAGTGAACGGATGCACAATCCAAGAGGGGCATGCCAATCTCCCTCATGTACAAATTGCGAATGCTCAAATGTCCAGTTATAATGGTGTTGAGGGATATTGGCCGGATCATGGAAGATGCTCTCATGGATCAGTTCTGTCAAATACATGGCTCGTCAAACGAGACGAGACGAGGACTCAAAGCGACGCCCAAGTCCCTATGCTGCATGAATCGCGTCAATACATCGAAGCTCATTAGTAACTCCTGAGTGTGACCAGCGTGCCACTCTTCTTTTTCGGCTCCGAAGCGCATCGGACCTTGCAATCTGACGAGACATGGGCTCTGTGCAACAAGCGCCAGGAAGCTCATATGGCTTCACAAAGATGCCGCCCTGTTCTCATGCTCTTGGTATCTTCGCCAGCCTCTATTTTCCAGCCAACCACCCGAACTTGGCCAAACGTATCCGACTCGCCACACCGAGCACTACCAAGACACTCGCAACGACCACAGCCCACAGCTGGATCTGCAAAACATTCACGTTGAATGTAGTGTACGTGGCCGCACAGATGGTGGCCAACATGAACACTGTCGTGATGTAGCCTCCCACTCGATGATACTTGTATAGCGACTTCGCATTATCCACACTCCCATACAACCCTGGAGTGAAGTACTGCGTAAATCCCACAAGAGCCTGCAGCGCGACCAGAATATATGTTACGAGTCCCAAAATCGCGTGAGGAGACTCGAAGTGCGTGCCGTTGTGGTCAAATTTGTTGTACTCGATGACGACGAGGCCTGCGATGGCTGCGAGGATTCCTACATCGTTGAGGGCTGCGTGCGTGTAGGTGCCTTGTTTCTTTTGGGCGGCGGTGTGGGTCGGCTGGAGGACGAGGATGCCTTGAATGAGGAAGAGGAAGGCGGCGGAGTTTAGGAGCTGGATTGGCGAGGGTTAGTATTGCTGTGCTTTTGCGTAGAGGCTGATGGGGTTCTGGCGTACTGGGTGGGCTGAGAAGAGGATCAGGTCATTTGCGAAGACAGCTCCCCATACTATTGCTGCGATCTGTTTGTGGTCAGTCAACTGTCATTGCCCAGTGTCTGCCAGTGCGGGCGATGCGTACAATCCAAGCTCCTGCCTGTGCCACGACGGCAGTACCTGATGCCATGGTCAGCTTGTCGATGATGAACGGATGAGGAAGCAAATCCTACCGAGCACGAAGTTGTAGTATAGTGGCTTGCCCTCCGGCAAGCTTGCATCTCCTCTTTCGCCCAACAGAGGCTCCTCCTCAGCTGTGCCATCTCGTCGTGTCGCCATACTGCTTATCTGCTTCCTCTGAGATTGCGGGTCGTCTGTTCAAGATGTCGTCAATTCCGTATGCGATGAGCTGTACTGCGGGCCTGCTAGATCAGATAAAGAAGCCGACCAAGTCTTGAAAAGAAGGTTGGCTAGTCGAGACGGATCAGATAGACAGGAAGAAACTCTCAACTGTGCAGCTTGTTTCGTACTTGTCCTCTCGGCGTCATGACCTGGGAGGAGTGGGAGGTCTGCAAGGTTTCACGACGAATAGCTAGAGGTGGATTACGTCTTCGACATCCCCGCCTGTCGTGATGATGCTCTTCTCGATGCGGACACATGATGGTGGGTGGCATGTATGGAACATGCTAGAGAGCCAATTGGAAGCTGCGAATTGCTCAGCTTGCAAGGGCAGGCGGCATGATCGGCAAATGATCCCGAAGGATGCTCACTTGTGATTCTTTTGAAATTGGTCTTCAATTTTCTGTCAAAATCTCGGTGAGTTTCATGGAGGCGATCAAGTTCGCCGAGATACCAATTTCGAGATTTGTTATTGGCTTCTTTATCAGATATCGTCTGCTGTATCGTACTCTGCTGTTATTCACGGAGTTCATAGGGCTTCTTCAGAATCCCTTCCCAAGCCTTACAGTCTCACCGGCTCCATACCATAACTGGCCCTTCCTGAAATCCAGACCTCTTTCTTCGCCGACTACCCACTCACTACCTGCTTTCGCATCCTCACCCTCTTCGGACCAGTACTTCTCCTTCAACCAGCCATTGATCCTGTCAATCTCCTCTACAAGCCGAGCAACCTTCTCCTTGTCCACGCTCCCGTCCTGCGTTTCGAAGTCCGACTTGGTGATGAATCGTCCGATAGTCAAGTGGGCAGAAGGGATCACGTATCTACTGGCAACCTTCACACCTGTTCCAGAGACAAGACTGAAGAGATCTCGTCGAAGGTGGTGATAAGTATAGTCATCAGCCTCGGCAGCTCTGTCTCCTTGTGTAGGCTCATTCGAAGCTGGAAGCCAGGAAAGTGCCAGAGCCTGGGCATCGAAGCTCACCATGGGCTTCACCAATCTGCATCTGTGGTCGTAGGTGAAGTCGGTAATGCTCTCCGCGTGTGGTCGAATTTGTGCTACCAGCGCTTCGATCTCAGGCTCGGTCAAAGAGTGCGTCACCTCGAGTGCTGTCATGTGAAGGTTTGTCCGCGGCATGAGCCACAGGCTTGGAGCCAGTTTCTTCAATGCTTGCTGGATTTCTGCCACCATGGCCTTGACGTGCTCAGTCGGTCTTGCCCAGAAGACGAGACAGTGTCTTGGATCTTCATAGCCTGGATTCTGCTGAGGATTTTCCAGCTTGGCCAGAATTTCATCGATGGTCACACCTGGGAAGTCTGCAGCTAGTAGCTTTTCTTTCTGTTGACCATTTCGATTTACTCGATGATTCTCGTAGCGCTTCTGTATTTGAGCTCGGTCGTTCGAACAAGATTCAATGAGATCGTGATATGGGTTATCAGTCTTCTTGTCTCCAGCGCTTCCCCCAGAGAGATCCTCAAAGGTGTAGTAAGCGGCCATTGCGAAGGAGTTGGAATCTCGATGTTGTGATGAAATGTCCTCAACCTTCTATATTTGGCGAAGACATCCCCTGCCACCGGAGCAGAACCTTTCACTTCCAAGGTAGTCGCGGTGAGTCGAAATGTGTTGACCGCGTGGAAGGCGCAAGGGCGGATCTAGACCGGCTCCACATCGTAATCGGTCTGGGCGCCACTCGAACCCCTTCTCAAACGGCGCAGATTGGTGACGTGCAACGGATCTGGTGATGTGTTTTGATTGAGAGATTGATGTGGAAGTGTTGAGCTAGGAATGATGTTCGCCAGGCGTACGGCGAGAAGGCAGGTGCGTCTTGTAATCTACTACACAGATTGAAATTCTGCAGCCAGACGCAATTATCGAGGCACAAAGCTCTGGCGCGATGTTCCAGCTTCAAATGGGATGGACATCGCGTATGTCGGTATGTGGAGGTGTTTCGTGCGATTGACTGATAGAAGCAGGTGTAAGATGTCAGTTAGTATGTTGCGGAACTGCTGAGCCCGAAGTCATGGCAAAGGTTGTGCGCACAGGCACCGAGCTGTCGCGGGAACGAGCGACATATTCGCAGAGACAATAATGCCAGTCAGTATCTCATTGAGGGCCGTACGGTGGAGAAACGTGAGCGTGAGGATCTGGAATCGTGAACTTCTTTTCAAGGCTTTCAAATTGTACCGCCTCAAGTACACGCATCATGCCCTCGACGCGACACGTAAAGCGCCCAAGCACCATCCACAGCAAGTAACAGCACGCCCGAATAACCCCATGATGATACCACTCATAGTTTGGCCTAGGGCGTACCCATGTTGCCCGTCCTTGGTGACCCTCTTCTGATGATCTGTGGCATGCTTCGTGACATTCGATAAAGACTCTGCTGGGTATGCGTCTATTGAGCGGCAGGCTCCTCGTCCTCGCCAGCAAGTGCGTTGCGCTTGGCAGTGATGCGCTCTTGTCTCCGCTCGCGGGCAGCCTTGGTCTTCGCACGCTTGGCGTCCATCTCTGCCTTGAGCTTCTCCTCACGCTGCTTCTCGGCCTTGGCCTTGTGAATCTGTAGCGAGCACCGTCAGTTTGCGATTCGACGTTTGTGGATGGAGAGCACGTGACGAGCTCGTCATGGATGCCTCGGGTCCTACTTACATGCTCAACAAGAGCACGCTTGTGCTTGAAGGTGTTACCCTTGCTCAAGTGGTAGAGCTCGTGGTAAAGGTGCTTGTCGATCTTGCCGGCGGCACGGTACTTGACCAACAGACGGCGGAGGACACGAAGACGGCGCATCCACATGACTTGGCTGCGCATTGTCAGCAATTGTCCCGATGCATCCAAACAATTGTTTCTCTTCTCGCTTTCACACTAATCCTCCTTCTTTTGCACGTTTCTCATTGAACCAACCCACATTGTCTCTCCCAGGATCGGTGCAAACTTACGTTGGCATACGAGCGTCGGCAGTACCCTTCCTCTTACCGAAACCACGGTGACGTCCAATTCGGCGGGCAGCGGTGAGCTCTCGGGCGCGGGCACGCGAGTGCATGGTCACTGGCTTGCGGATGATGAGGCCATCTGCGAGCAGCTTGCGGATCGTCTGACGGGAGTTGGCGTTGGAGATCTCGTTGACCTCATTTGGGTCGAGCCAGATCTTGCGCTTTCCGGCACCAGTGACGGAGGCCGCCAGGCGCTTCTGGGTGCGGAGGTTGACCCTACAGGAGCCATTGTGTCAGTACAAGAGTCTTTCGAGACTGCGTTTTGCCGGTGCGTGCGGAGGGCGTTTCGCGAGGCCGGGGGTGCGCGGTGGTGGCGGCGATCGGGGAGCGTCCAGGTGTATTGTACGCATTCGTGGCCGTACTTACATCTTGACGTCGCTGGGTGGTGGATGGTCGGGGTGGGTGCGAGAGCAGTCGTCGCTGAGGTCAAGCGAAGTGCAAGTCGTGTGTCGACACAGCCCATTTCGAGCGCACGAGGCTTGGCGTGGATTTTTCCACTGATGCCTCAGGCACTCGCATGCAGCTCCTCCACAGTTTCCATCCCGCTACGAACAACATGAACATTTTGCTGAATGCATGCTCAGTTGCATGGGATTGTGATCGTGCACTGTATCGCTTTCCATCCCTGCTCTCATTTTGGAACTATCTATGTGAGTGAAATTGTGAAGGAGGTGCCAATTTTCTTTTTTCGAGGAATCTCTACACTATCTGCGTACTCCTTTCTGAGACGCGTCAAAAGAGGCTGCGACAAAGTGGGCATTCTATGGAATTCAATTATGGTCGCGCCTAAAATTGTGCTGTGATAGATCCAGAGCCCAGGAAGACCAGGCAAGTATCTCGTTCCAAGATGTCAAGTACTAATTTCCATGCATTTGCACGGCATTCTCAGGAACAGATGGCAAAGTCTCCAGCTTTCCGTCAAAACACCTGACGGCATAGTGCTCTCACGACAAATGGAGCGTCGGGTTACCCAGACCTCCCGATATCTCTGCCTACCAGTCATGCTCGAGCCGCTGCAGCGTAAGAACATACGACAGCATCGTTCTCGAAAACCGCGTAGAAACACGCAAGAACACAAACCATCAAGTTTCTCCATTTCAAGGCTCAAAGACGACTCTGGCGGTACAGCATCGCCATTTGCACGGCTGATGAGATGCAATCAGAGGCAAGAGGTCGAATCGTAGTGCTTCCACAATCCTCGTCGGGATGCCCAATGCTTCGATGGAACACGAACTGGCACGCCAGATGTGAAAGCGATCGAGAGCGAGACCGCATAGCCCAGAGTGCATCTACTACACGCGTGGTCCGCAGTCCCTTCGAATCCCTCTTCTTGGGCACAGCCAGGCAGGTATAGCCCATGCTCACCTTCGTTGGCTTGAACCCAGTCTTGTCCTCAGAGTCTGGAAGAGAAAGGCGCGAGCAGAGCGGGAGTGAGAGTCCCTCGCAGGCGAATGCTGAAGACTCGACTCCCTTCGAAGAATGACGACGAAGACTGTGGCTTACTCCAGTCGCTGGCCGGATCCCAAATCCAGTCGTGGAGACCAGTGATAGCAGTGCGGGGAGACTGGCCTACTCGCAACGTCTGAATGCGTTCTCTGAGAGACCAGCACAGAGATCATTAGCAACGTCGGAGCATCAGATGGCAAGGCTGTTGGCGAACGGTCTGAAAAAGACTTCCTAGGCTTCAAGTGCTTCTGCAGTCTGGCCTTGTGCCAGCGTCGATCCTTCGCGACTCTAGGTGGCTTAGAATGGGCCCAGTGGACGGAGAAAGAAACGCGAACAGTGATGTCTCCGAAAGTCATGCACAGGACTGCTCGGAGGCGTCACGACTCCAGGTGGCGTGAAGCTGGTGAGATCCACAGAGACAGGCAGGACGACCTCGTGCTTCGAGGAATCGCGACGATAGTTGCGCAGGAGCGTCAGCACTCTTGTTGGCTCTGCACGCCCACGCCAGACGGAGCGACGCGTGGCAGAAGTGCACTCTCAGCGCTCAGCTCAGACAGATTCTCTGGAGCGTGGGTGCACTGAGCGGCATCGTTCGTGCATCTCAGACGGAGAAATGGCAAGCATGGAGGCTGCCTCTCAGCAGGCTCGCGCATTGCAATTCGATGCGACGGGAGTCGCGACGCCGCTCCAGCCAGACAACTGGCGGAGAAACGACGCCGCAACGGATGACAGCGGGGACATACTCTCACAGAAACGCAGTGTCGCAAAGACACCACGCTGCTCTCCTCCGAAAGCCACCCTACTGGGCAACGGTCGATGGGGGGCATTAGAGAGAGTAAGGACGTCGGAAGCGAATGTAAGGTCAAGAAAGGAGTGTCTTGGGTGGATAGTGCCTCACCCGGGCTTTCCCTAGAGAGTGATCTCTAGTATGTAACCTTGGACGCGGCGTAGCATGGCGTAAGGTATTCTCGAGGTGTGAGTAGAGGGAGGACGGCCCCTACTCACGAAGAAGAAGAGGGATGTGCGTGAGTGTGACCTCTCACGACATCGGCGGAAGAAGAATTTTGCTCAGCGGCCGCTGCTCGCGCAGCAGTCGCCTTGCGACCGAAGAAGAACGGCGGGACCGTCCCTCTCAGGCAGTCGGCCGGAATGGCGCAGTAGCGCTGCCACTGCCATTCCTCCAACGAGAGGTGTGGCTGGAACACCATCAGACCGCCTTCCGGCACTCCAGTGGTGTCAGCATCCTCGAGGAGCTCCTGGGCCCTGCTCGGTGAAAGACGCAAACGAGAAAACTCGTGAGCGACATCCACGCGAGAAGGGGTACCAGCCATATTGCCGAACAAGTATGGTGAGCTCCAATCAATCTGAATGTGCGATGGTCAGTGAGTACAAGGGCTTTTGAGGGCACCAAGGCGTCACTATGGATTCGAGATCGATGAAGAAGAAGAAGAGGAGAAACGAGGGAAGAGAGGGCCTTTTGTGCTCGCAGACTGCCAGCAGAGAGGTGGCATCTTCACATCCATGGCTCCGTTGAAAGGTTGTCGAAAACTCATCAGCCGAGTTACACTGGGAAACATCGATGGGTAGCCATTCAGAGAGACACAACGCGTCTGCTGCCAATGGGTGAGGGAAAGCATACTGGAACTTGCAATCTGGCATTTCAAAAGACGAATCACTGCAGGCGTAAACGAAGTGCTCTATGGCAGAAGCGTCAAAGCGTATTGACACTGCAATGTGGCCAGTTGAAACACGAATCATCGCAGGTGCCAACGAAGTATTGTATGGTAGCAAAGGAAGTTACCCAACCCCGGCCGACCTTCGGCATGCCGGTGCAATTACACGCAACGTTTTCTTCCTCAAGACAGCACAGAAAGCGAAACGCCCAGAATGACGGAAGCAGAGAAACATTCAGCACGATAAACAATAACGACCTCTCATTTCATACTATATATCCTTCTCCTCTCTCCACCACATGCAAAGGAATGGGTATCATTACATATGTACAAAAGAGACCGAAAAGCTCACCCAAAAACGACCGATCACGATCTAGCAATATACTGCCCACTGGTCAACTTCTTCTGTGTTGGCACATTCCTCCAAGCTGTAGTCGAAGACGCAGCAGCAGCGACGCTCTCGTCCGCAAAAGGGTCGGCGGCAGCGGCTGCTCCATCAGTGCCAAGCACACTGACAGCGAGGCCACTTCCCAGACCCTGTGCCTGCTCACCCGAGATCTCAAAGCGTCCTTCCACGTAGCCGCCCGTAGGCTTGCCCTCAGTAACGAACTTGGCCAAGAGCTTGTTGGCTTCGCCGCCAGGACGTAATGTGATCTCATCCAATTGCCAGAAGATCAAATTCTTGTCCCGGGAGAAAGTGCCGACAGGCTTGGATTGGCAACTCGTGGCTTTGGCACCCTCGAGTGTGAGGGCGATAGTCACATTATGAAGTGTGACGCTGTTGCTTCCTAGCGCCGCGAAGCTAGGATGCAGTGCATAGCTGACAATGACCATGGCCAGATTCTCGTCGAGTTTGAATGCTGGGGTCAGTAGCACGGGTGTTTGCGACTGTGCCGCTTCGCCACGCACCTGGTACTTGAAAGCGACAGATGTCTTGGCAATGTTGGCCAGGTTGACGGAATACTCGCCTTCGCGCCCGGTAGCTTGTCCAATGAAGGCTGGGTTAGGCGCAACTTTATCAAGCTGCCCAAAGTTCTCTAGGCGAATAGTCTCGTGTCCTGACGAAGGAACTGAAGCATCAGGATGGTACGCAAGCGCGATCTCGCCAATCAGCGAAGATGATGCTAGCTGCCCATTCTCAAATCGAGCAGAGACAGTCTCAATGATCGAAGAGCTCAAGCCTGGGCTCGAAAGCTCGGGATGTCTTTGTGCATAGCTGGCCGAGCTCTGTAGCGAACGACCAGAGCGGATTGAATGATTGTCGCCAGTGTGTTGCGCTGCCAGAGGTGCAGCATAGCTTGGCTGCACAGGAGACTGTGGCTCGCTAGGTGGACTGAAAGGCGCAAAAGCCGTTTGACCTGCACCGACTGGGCTGAAGGCTCCAGAAGGCGACTGAAGCAAGACAGGGGCGGCCGCCTGGGGCGATGTCGGAGCTGGAGATTGTATAGCGGTCGGTGCCACCACAGGAGGGCTTGTGGCCACTGGGGCAGGCGCAAAAGGCTCGCTTCTTTGATTCTCCAAAGAAGTTGTCGAGTTCGCTGTATCGGAGGAGAATCCATCTGGCGCGCCGTACGTGCTTACTATAGCACTATTACGGTTGTCACGCCGGCCGCGAATGGTACCGCCTCTCTTTTGAGTTGGAGGAGGTGCCTGGAAGGGTCAGTCAGGAATTCGTTGCCCACGCATCTGCACCAACTTACGAGTTTGTTCGCCATGCTCGCTAGAGCAGCATCAGCCCCCTCCTCTTGGATAGGCGCATTTCTAATGTTGACGTTGAACTGTGGCTCCTGTCTTTCTCCAAGCTCCGCTGCATCTGCCTGTGCCTGAGATATCGGGTCGAGCTGCTGAGGAGGCACAGAGAATCCTTCATTATCCCTGCGAGGCTCCGGCGGCGGCTGCACTGCTCTTGGTGGTTCAAGATCAGCCAGATCGTTCTGATGACTACCATTGGCAACCATAGATGGAAAGGCAGGGGCAAGAGCCGATGTCGCACTTGTAGGTCCGGAACCACTGCCATTAATGTGCGGAATTGGCCCAAGTTGGGGTGCTTGTGAGGAAGACATGGCTGACTCTTGCGTACGCGGAACTTCTGAGATCTCGCTGCCCTGTCTGAACGATGAAGTAGGACGACGGGACGACGACTCGCCTTCTTCCTGCGGCGGCTCCATGGAATAAGAATTCTTGTTGCGTCCCAATCGACCGAAGGGTGATGACTTGGGCTTCCGTTCTGGCGATTCTTCAGTAGTTGGAAGCTGTTGCGGCTGCTTGCTCGACCGTCGCGACATGACAGTACCAAGCCGCTTGAGCCCTTTGAATCCTCCCTTCTTTTGTGGTTCCGGTGTAGAGCCAGGCGCATCGTCGGGGATCTGCTGGGCACCCGAGGAGGAGCTCGGCACAAACATGCTCGCACGATGCGCATGTCGTACTTCACTCTGTCTGCGGTTCGCGGCCTTGATTGCAAACATTTTGATCTCGTCAGCTGGCTCCACGTTGAGCAGCACATTCAATGCTTGCTCTCCAGCACCACGACTCTTCTCATTCTGGTCCACATCCAGTGTCACGAACTGCGTAAGGGCATCGCGCAGCTGGTTCAGGCGCGTCTCATCCAATGTCTGCAAATTATCAAAGACAAATGGCGCCTGAGAGTTCCATTGCGCCCGCGCATTCTCCAGATCCGAGCTGGCATTGGCCACTTTGTTCGCATCTGCATTCTCGCCCTTGCCTTGTAGCTTTTCCGCCGCCTTCTGTGCTTTCTCGATCTCTTTCGCTATCTGGCTCAAGTTTCCCTGTATGGTCGGCATCGCCTGAATGTCGCGGTTATTGTTCGCGAACTCGCGCAGTGGTTTCTCGACATCGATCTCGATTCGGGACGCAAGAGACGTGTGCGATTCGGCCAGGGCCTCCATTGAACTGGTCAGTGAGCCCCATGGCACGGTGAAGATACTGCTAGTCGTCAGCTCAGTCTACCAGCCCATCGAGTCCTGCAGGTCCATACCCAAGGTCCTCATCCCCAATCGGCTTGCGCGCAAGCCTTCGCAGACCTGCAGCATATTGCTCCTCGAGCTTACTACGCTCCTATTGCCATTCTCTTAGCTGTGCCATCTTTCCGACACATCCTCAATGCATGCTTACTTGAAGCCAGTCTGCAATGGTGATATTCAACCTCTTGATCTGCGTCACCCGGTCATTCAGGATATCCACCGCTTGCGTCGGCTGTACTTTTTGCTATGCGCGAGTACCCGTCAGCTTCCATTCGCTCTATTCGCTCACAGCGAGACTCGACAGTCCTCTCTGGCTCGCCCCATTGAGCTTACCAGCAAAGCCGGGTAGTCCGACCGATCCGTAGTGGAAGCCATGGGCGCCTAACGCAGTCAATAACCTGCACAGAAACGAAAGCCAAATAATACACGCTGCCAATGCCCACGCCGGTGGCAGTAGCAGCAGGAATAGACTGGAGGGCGACGATTGGTCGTGGAGGATGAAGTGGTGAAAGCACAAAGATGTGCAAGCTCGAGGCACAAGGCAAGCTGCGATGACCGGGCTCGGCAATGGCGCAACAACGATGACCGAAGCGCGCACGATCCTGGGAGAGGCTTGCCAAAACAACAGCCACGAGACCTGAATTTCTACATCATCGTCATCGTCCATCAGCACCATACTGCTCGGCGGTGGCACTACGCATGGCCCACCCCTGCCATCGCATTCGTCAGCATCCGCGCGGAAGCTGAAGAGAAGTCGCCTTGGCACTGTCTGCGTGAAGTCGAAGTCGATCGCACGCGGAGGCTGGTGAGCGGCTGGCGGTGAAACGCCATCACGAAGATGGTGCTGAAGACATGCACGCACGTGTTTCACGAAAACTATATCCTGAGCATATGCACGAGCACGTTACACCGAACATGTGTGACTACATACAAGCAAGGGACATGCAAGGTTTTTTGCTGATCGAGCTCGCTGCTGCTTGGCCAAAAGTCAAGATCACTCAACCGAAGCAATAAGAATTCATGTTGGAAAGTCGAGAAGATGAAGGTATTCAATGTTTTGATGAACTGATTCCATTAACTGCTACACTAGTGTACAACTCATCATTCATTATACGTCAGAAATACAAGCTCGAATTCCCCACTAACTCCTCCGCCATGCGAAATCCTCCTCGAATCTCGAAGTTAGATCTTGTCAGTCGAGCATTTACTCAATGTTGATCTTCTTGCTCGAAGGAGCCGGAGCTTTTGGCACAACAATCGAAAGAATTCCATCCTTCAGGCTGGCCTTCACATTGTCCTGATCGACTCTGGCAGGGAAGGAGAATGTGCGAGCGAACTCTCCGACTGAGCGTTCCGAGAGCCAGTACTTCTCCTTTGGTGCTTGGTGTTGCTGGACTTGCTTGTTGTCGGCCGAAGACTTCTGGACCTGAGTTGAGTTGGCTGCATTCTCGTCCTCGACAGTTGGCTGGTGGGATTTGTTCGAGTCTTCAATCTTGCCTTGCTCAGTGGAACCCTCGATGAAGCCCGATGGACGAGTTCCCTCTTCGCGGACATGTTCAGTGCGGCCCTTGATGGTGAGGGTTTGGCTGTCGGTGAACTCGATGTTGATGTCCTTTTGCTGGATACCTGGCAGTTCGGCGTGGATTTCGTAGTTCTGTGCGTTCTCCTTCACGTCCACTTTTGGTGTGAAAGACTTGAAGGAGCGGGAGACGGAGTAGTTGCCGTTGCCAGATGAGTTTGCCACGTGGCGGGAGTAGTCATCTGCCAGCTTGAAGAGAGGCTGGAAGGTTGCGAACTCCTGTTCGAATGCGCGTGGGAAGAAAGACATTTTGCGTGTGGTGGTGTAAGTTGATGGTGTAGGTTTGCAGGTGCGTGCGACTCGCGGTAGGTTGTTGGAGAGTGTTCTTTGCATGTAGTGCTTGTGAGTTGTTTCTTGTTGTTCTGATGATGAGCTGAAGAGTGAGAGCAGTACATACTTATACCTTTGGAAGACCTATCTATGGGTGCCTACGAGGTGTTCTGGAGTCATCTTCGAGAGTACGAGAGTCGTCTAGAATTCTCCTCTGCTGTCGTAAGCACTGCAAGCGAAGCATTCGAAATGGTCACATCGAAGCCTTCGAGATCCTTCAGGTCAGCCTTCGAAACATCGTGAACATACGCCGCCACGCCAGTCACTTCAGGATCATGCTAGGTGCTTCCAGAACACCTGGGACGGCACTAGCCCAATCCGGCGAGATGCCAAGAAAGTCACGTGTGTGCAGTCCTTCGAGCACACAGGCCAAACGTGACATACTCTACGGTCGCCCACCACAGCAAGGCAAAGTGGCTGAGAGCGAGTACCACAGTGGACATTGGGCAGACGTGCGTCTCTGGCTCTCCGCTCGGCTGTCTCATACCTTCCAATGGCAGCCGATGATTGGCCATTCGGCATCTCTGTACTACGCGGGCTTTCACGATCAAATCACGAATCAGATCTTTGTGAGACCTTAGCACACGTGCTACACCTTCACCCACCCTCATCTCGAGGCGGATGGTCATCACCAGCCACTTGCAGCGGCGCAGCAGCGACCTCCAAAAGAGAGCACCCGCATAGAAACGAGTCAGATTCAAAACCCAAAAGGGCTACATACCCTCCCTCAAACATGCCAACGAACGAATAGAATCGCGCAAAACGCCCAAGGAAGGCCTCCAATCGCCCCAAAATTAACGCCTCGTCACAGTCCCCCCAAGGAGCCACTCCGGATCGTAGCCGCCGTTCCCCTGCACTTCGGCACATTCTGCCTTCCGGTAAAAAAGTATGGCGCAGGAACTACTGCACGTCGTTCATGCATCTGAGAGGAAAGCGTAGTGGTCCGCACGGTAGCCCTATGCAAGGTACTGGAGCATGGGCCTCGTCGTCTGCGAAGCTTGTCCAGACGTCGTCTCTTCTTTTTCAATGATTGTACAGTGAATGGAAACCTCATTGTCGTCGTAATATCGTCAAGGATCGCGCCGGTATCGTTACACTCTTTGCTGAAACTTGCAGGATCGGGTTTGGCGACTAGTAGTCGACGGGAGCAGGATATCTTTGACTTGCTGCGCGGTATTGTTGTGGGTATTTTTGCGCTGCTCGCGCGTTCAACGCGCTGGCGATCGTTAGCAAATGTTCTCGTGGATAGAGTTTGTTCACAATTCGCATACCTGACTTTCTTTTGCGTCCAATCGAGGTCTCGTTGCACGTCTTTCGCCGCTTGCATGCCTTCTGCAAAGTTGGCGCGAGTCTTTGCCAATCGTGCTCTCGCTTGCGCTTGCAATGCCAATATCTCGCGGTTCTTCGCATTCAAAGCACCAGACCTATCGATGTCAGCTTTTGCGCCGGAAATGTCAACGACAGTGATACTCACATTTGCGCCTGGCTCGCCAAATTCTTGTCCAGAGGAATTGGGTTGTAAGCCTGCGAAAGACGGTCGTTCATGTAATCGAGCAGATCGACGCTCGTAGCACCGCTAGACGAGTCGTAGTCGCTGCCGCCATATGCGCTTGATGCTGAGGAGTACAATCCTGCGCCAGTTGACGAGACGCTCTCTGGACGTTCTGGTGGTGACGCCGAGAGCTGGCTGTACGCAGACGGGTTTCGTGCGTGTCGGGCATTCTGCGGTGTCTTTCCGGGTACGTTCACCGGGAGCGTTCCGGTGGGATACTGGTAGTAAGAGGTAGACATGGTAGCTGGTTGTGAGTAGTGTTGGCCAACGACTAGGTGTGACAAGACGTAGTTGCACGTGGATGATCGACTGTGATTGCAGACAAATGTCAAAGAAAGGAAACAGAAGCACTCAGCCTTCGTGTCACCTTTTTATACCCTCGCTGGCGGTTCAGTGACAAGCATTGAGGAGTCTGCAGCATGGTGAGCACACCACTTGCTGCGCGTGATAGCTGGAGCTCGAGGCATCGAGCCTGTCAGAGGCATGAGGGCATGCGGCCGACAGGCCTCTCAGAGCACGGGCAGGATGGAGCGGCCAATGTGTGAGAGGCGATGCCGCCGAGGCTCCCGGCCATGGCATGATGGCAAGAGTCACAGCAGTATGCCATTGGCTTTGACAGAAAGCTAATTGCTAGCTCCATGCACATGTCAGTAGCTATGCCGTACCATTCCTGTGCCGGTGGGTCAAATATCCATAGCAATATCCTATCGGCTCAACCGAGCTGGAGGGAGTCGATACTCAAGGTTGCGAGACTAATGTACCACGGCCGTCATGCCCTAGACCGGTACAGGAAAGAGCCGTCAGTCCGCGAGCAAGTGGCCCAGGGCATCCATGTCTGAGGAGGAATGTGAAATCCGGTTGGAATGTTTGCGCAAAGAGGGCTTTTGGGCGAGGAGGAGCGCTGGGATGGGCCTGATCGGGAGCGCGCAGCAAAGCAAGGCCAATGTCTCATGCAGAAGGTCGCGCGCGCCGTGGGACCATGACAGACGGGAGCTGTCAAGCGCGCCGTGCCACATGGCATGGGTACACGACATTGGGAACCAGAGAAAGCGTCGACGCTGTGAGCATTGGACGAAGCCAGACGTCGGGTGTCGTTGCGCGACCAAATTTTGCCAAGTCGCGCTAGCGGCAGCGAAGCGAGCGAGCAAGGACCGCCGACTCGGCCTCCCTCCCACCACCAGTTTCACGCTGCCGCCACGCCGCGCCCTGGCCCAGACGATCACTGACTCTCCACCGACACCGCACCGCACGTCGTCGTCGCCGCTGATCAGCACCGCTGCCCGCCATGTCGTCGCGTCGTGGTCCTCACCGATGACCCCGCGCCGCCCGCTTCGTCCCAGGACTTTTGGCCGCCTCCGCCGATGGCTGCCCAACTCCATGACGTTCGGGCAGTCTTGCTGCTCGCCCTGCACGCCTTCCAGACGTGGCCCACGGAAAGCCTCGCGGTCAACTGCAAAGCCGTCGCTAGTGCTTTGCGAAGGAGGTCATGGCCTGCCATCGTTTGGACGCCTGCCTGCTGGCGCGACGGCTTGCGCGGATAGCCGCAGGAGCTTTCGAACAAGTGCTTTCCTTATGCGATCAGCTCCCTGACCGCTACAATGACTCCATGCCTTCATAAAAGCAAAGACTATTCACGTTGTCACGATCGACATCTGTACTGCTGAACGACAGCTTTGATCTCGACATGCTGTCTTCACCCGCCAAGCACTTTGCAGTTCACTTGGTACCCAAGGTCATACCAAAGGGCGCACGAGAGCGATGATCCTCGTCGACTGAGCAAGGCCTGCCTCTCGATCAGACAAGACCACCCGACTGAAGCAAGACTCAGCGACGAGCGCCCGACCCCTGGCTGCCTCATTCCGAGCCTGCAAGAACGCTCGCAGAAAACGCAGAGCGGAGCAGTCAGGCCGGGATTACCAAGCCGTGGCCACAGGACACGACCGACAGGACAGCTTCGTGCAGCTCTGACACGCTTCAGGAGGCGAGTTTGTCCTACGAACGAGGCCAGGAGAGGTATCTCCAGCTTCCCGCATTGGGCAAGCAGCGACGTGTTGCTGCAGCACCACTTGTGTCTCTCGTGAAGGGCATGATGGTCTGTCGATCCGTCAGGTCTCGGACATGACGAGGTCAGCGCAGCGTGTCCGGGCTCGCAGCAGGCCTGCGCCATGCAACATTCCGAGCCCATTCATGCAGAAAATCACTGCTCCAGCGTGTCAAGGTCTATCGTGCTACCAGCACATGAATCCGACTTGCAGCTTCTTGTCATCCTCGGCTGTAGCGAACGCAGAGACGGCCACAGGAGTAGGTCTTGTAAGAGATTCGCAATTGTGTCGCAAGTGCAGCCGGCAGACATCGCCGCGCCTTGCAAGCGTGTTTCACCCACTCGACCCCTGACGTGCGCGAAAGTCCCACGTGCAACTCAAACAGATGAAACAGAGCTTTACGTTTCCTCTGCATTGTGTAGGACAGCATACTCGTTCTCGCCTAATGAAACGCTGCGCAGGTTCGAACAACGTTCTTCACGAACCTGTCTGTCTGTTCGGCTGACCAATCCAGCGTTTGCGCGTCTACCTACCGGTTGTCTTCGCGAGCGATTGTCTGCAAGGCAGTCTGAACCTCGAATGAGGTGACAATTGATGTGCAAACAACTGATGTGAAGCGCAGGTAACGATGAATATCTGTGTTCTCAAAGAGATACACAAAGAAGGGAAGCGGCGCAAAACGAATGTGGAATGTTTGTTAAGATGGGACCAATCCCGAACACAATTTTCTTGACATTACTGCGTCACATGCAAACTCGGAGCATAAACTTCAACCCCTCCACGACAGCCAGTGGCCATTTTTCTCGGCCAGCATCCTGCAGAATATGTCTTTACCACGCTACAAAGCCAGCAATGTGGGCGACACTCAAACCGAACAGAGACGATCAATGTACTCCAATCTTGAACGGCAAATGATAGTCTCGGCAAAGCAGCCAGTGAGCAAAACTAATTGATCAATAGGATGTTTGAAAAGAGTGAGTGGTCCGACCTCAAGATCAAAACAGCGACGCACACCTTCGAGGTGCACAAGAACATCGTTTGCACAGCTTGTCCATTCCTAGAAGCCGCCTGCACTGGGGATTGGAAGGAGGCTCGTGCGGGAATCGTTGAGATGCCGGAGCCCGAACACATCGTCAGAGCATTGCTTGCCTATTGTTACGGACTTTTCAACACAGAGGACTTCAACCGCGAATTTTATCCATTTGAGACCATTTATGATGAACAGATCGGCTACTGCGAACTTTTGGTGGCCGCTGACAAGGTTCGCTTCTGACGTGAATAGCTTTATTCTGAAAGCAGCCAATGCTGACCACTTAGACAGTATCGAATGGAAGGCTTCAGAGCCATGATCACCGACCATCTCGTTGATCAGATGTCTACAGAATGGAATGGAGATGATCTAGCAATCATCGCGCTCTGGCTCTGGGAAGGCGAACGACGCCGAATTTTCGGTCCGCGGCTGACGCGAAAAGTCATGATCGAGCTCGCGCTCGAACTGGACTCTGTGCTCACGAGTGAGTGGCCAAGAGTTGCGGCCAATGTCGAACTCTCGAGAGATCTTATGAGGTTCGTGGCGCGACGTTCTTCGAGAGTTCGATTCTATGAAGAGAACGACATGTACGACCCCACGCCAGACTATCTATGCGTCAACCCATCGGATACTGATGCAGATGAGTAAGTTGTGCTGTTGGCAGGCCATTCTATCGTCCTTGCATGATGACAGTCAGGAGGTGCCAGAGCCAGGGCGCATGCAGTCTACAAGTTTGGGCAGAGTGGCAATGGGTAGGATGTTGCTCGAGTTCCTCGGCTGGCATGAGGCACTGAAGCAGATGTGAACGACGATGTGATCTCAGATCCATATCGTGGCACGGATCACAGGCGTCGCACACGACAGCTCCGTGCTCATTCGTGGAATGAAGAAGCTTTGGCATAGCATACTACCGGGCGGTACGGAGAGGTCTTCACATGGACACGATCTCGGGCAATGCGCCTGCCAGCTTAGTAAACCGCTCTGACATTCTCGCATGGTCCTCGGGCTTCCTTTTGTCATGATTGCTGCCGCATCTGAGGGAAAGAGACAGTCCGTATGTATACAGCCAAAGCACAAGCAGCTCATCGTAATCCATTTTAACCCTTGCACATGACGAAACAGCTAGGCAACAGCGGGTGGCGCGAAGTGAAGCTCAAGAACTGGACTCACCTTCAATTTTCGAGCTCATGCATGTGCAATTACTAATCTCGTGTCACATGCAAACCCGCCAAACAGACCTTACTTTTCGAACGTAACTTGACATCTTCAGGAACCACTTTCGAAACTTTTCTAACATACCAGCGATACCCTCCCCAGTTCAGGCGTGGCGAGCATGTCTTCACCACGGTACCATGCCTCCAGGGTGAATGGCGATGAATACAAGATTGCAGAGATGCCGACCAATCTCGAACAGTGCGTTGCCACTTCTGGAAGCAGTAACGGAGCTAACCTGAATGGCCTGCAGTCTCTTTGACACTGGCATATGGTCAGACTTGACAATTCGAACAGCAACGCATACTTTTCAGGTACACAAGAACATCGTCTGTACTGCATGTCCGTTTCTGCAAGCCGCTTGCTCTGGAGGGTGGAAGGAAGCTCAGACTGGTGTGATCGAGTTACTAGAACCTGAACATGTCGTCAGAGCCATGCTCGCCTACTGCTACGGCCTGTTTAATTCAGACGACTTCGATAAAGACAGTCCACTGGATTGCATGATTAGCTGGGGCGAGTTATTGGTGGCTGCTGACAAGGTACACTTATGTTCTCGACTTCATGATAGAATGCACTGCTGACACAGAGACAGTACCAATTACCAGCCCTCAAAGACATGGCCGCCAAATGGATTGCAAATGCCTTGGCTGATTGGACTCTATGGCGAGACAAGAACAACCTTGCCCAATGGCTCTACAAGGGACAGCGCCGACAAGTCTTTGGCCCACGGCTGACGCGCGATGTCATTAAATGGTTGGCGTTCGAAATGTCACATATAATGGACGAAGACGGCTGGGGTGAAATTGCGAGCTGTGCAGAGGTGGCCACAGATCTGATTCGGTATGTGGCAGGACGCTCTTCTCGAGTGCACTGGGACTGGCCACTTCGAAGTCCGGATCACCTTTGCGTCGATCCCTGCGCGTACGACAGCGACGATTGATGGTATTGTGGCAAGTCCTCTGATCACATTGGTATTTTGCAAGAGGCGTCAGAATTAATGCACATGGCATCTTACAGTATCATTAGGATGCATTCTACTGGTCAGCTTCCACAGTTGAAGCGTGATTGAATGGCCCGGGACGAAGGAGTAAGACAGTCCGTATGTGTATACAATCAGAGCACAAGCAGCTTATTATTATGATACATTTTGACCCTTTTCACATATAGGAGATAGCTAGGCAACAGCAAGCGGCGCGAAGTGAAGCCCAGCTCACGCCTTCAGATTCACGCATGTGCAACTGCCAGTCATCTATCACATGCCATAACGCTAACTATCTTCCGCACAAACACCAACCATATTTTCAAGCACTCTCCAAAGTTGTCACGACCCAACATTGCCACTGCCAACGACTGATCAAGACCGCCCTTTAACACTACGACGGGAGCTTCACGACCAGCACCGAATCTCGAAGATGTGCGAAGAAATGCAGGAGGCCAGAATGAATATTCTCTCGGAGTAAGTTATCGGCTTTCTCAATAACAGCCAGAGTGCGAGCCTGAACCATTGCTAGGATGTTTGACAACGATGAATGGTCGGATCTGAAAGTACAAACAGCGACTTATACTTTCAACGTCAACAAAAGCGTCGTCTGCCTGACCTGTCCTTTCTTTAAGGCAGCCTGCACCGGAGACTGGAAGGAGGCTCGCGCTGGGATCATCGAATTGCCCGAATCTGCAGAGACGGTTGAACAGCTACTTCAGTGGTGCTACGGGGTGTTCGACACTGATTACTTCACGGGTAGCGCGGAAAAGCTGCGCTACTACGAATTGCTCGTGGCCGCTGACAAGGTCTGTGGCTGGTCGCACTACTTCCCAGGTATAATGAGAACTGACGTTGAAACAGTACCAACTGCCCAGCCTCAAACAAGAAGTTGAGCATTGGCTCGACCCTCTAGGCCCTGTTTCGGACTACGTGGAAATTGCGCTCTGGCTTTACCAGAAGGAACGACGACAGGTAGTTGGTGCACAGCGTACGCGTGAGATCATGGAAGACATTGCGGCCAACATGGTCGAGATTCTGAACGACGATTGCTGGGAGAAGATTCAGGAATGCCCTGAGTTAGCCAAAGACCTCATGCGATTTGCGGCGCAAGAGTCCTCTCGAGTTAATAAGCGACGGAGGCTCATCGATCCGAAGCATCTACGTAAACCTGCACAGGCCACCGACAACGCCGAAAACGCCAGCAATGGTTGAATCAGCCATGATGGCAATACATCTCGTGCTTCTGAGGTGAAGAGGTACCAGAAGTGCGGCGAATAAACCCGGCGGCCTTCGCCACACTAAGAAGGATGGAGAGATCGCTGGAGTGCCACTTGCGACGAAGCCTTGATACAGCTTTGAATGGTGAGCTGACGGGACTGCTGCTGAGCCTGGATCAGACATCACTCAAACTAGAAGGCAGAAAACACTGGCAATTTTGCAAGATTCACCAATCACCACGACGCGCCTAGTGACCCTCATCCACGACAGAGTCGACGCAGGAAACTAGCAGACACTTTTCACAACATCTTGTCTTCATAAGTCGTAATACATAGCGAAACGTAACCTTGCGACGCATCGTACAATCCAAACCTCTCCAAAATTTCTCTCTTACAGGTAGAATTCCACCACGACATTGCAGCCCAGCGGCAAAGTCGCATCTGTTTTAGATCGTCCTTTATTCCAATTCCAACAATGCAAACACTTCATCAGCGTTCAATTCCCGTCAAAACCGAACATGCCCGTTCAACACCACATCCAGCCCCCAGTCGGACCGATACCTTCACACCAAATGGTGGCAAATCACAATGCACCCAAACCTCACCACACGCCCTGACACCTCATCCCAAGCACCCCATTTCCTCAAAAGGTACATGATCAATACTTCTTCTCCCATCCACTCGGCGGCCTAGGCGAAACCGGACTCGAAGGCGTCCGACTGGATCTCGTCGAAGAATACGAGTTCGATTTAGATTTATGCGATCGCGACGAAGCAGTTCTCGGTCGCGAAGAAGCGACGTAAACAGAAGAAGACCTTCTCGGCCGACCGTCGGATGTTGTAACAGTGGAACTGCGCTTTTTGACGTATTCGAGATGTGGGTCGCCAAAGTAGAGAGGACGTCGGTTGGGGTTGAGTTCAGCTTCTTCGGTGAAGGCGCCGAAACACATTGTTGGATTTATCGTCGTTGATGATTGGTATTTGGAAGTTTATGGATTGGAGATACTGGTTTGCGATAATATTGAGAGATGTAGAACTAAGAAAGCTCGCGCGCGCTTCGGAACGTGTTGTGGTCGTCGTTCGGCCTTAGCTGAATTGTTCCGAAGGATTACGCAGCCGCAGCAGCTGCGCTTCGCGTGTTTGAGAGGGCGTCGGCGCTAAACAATGTTGGCGTTTGTCCAGAACCGGTGTCGTCGTTCTAGCTCCAGAAGCTGGGCTGACGGGCTGTGTGCAGCGTGCGGCCTCTCTCTCAAGTCCGAAGGTGGGGTGGGGGTGGGCTGAGGTGATTTGAAGAAGTCCCTCAGCACGAGCACGAGTCAGGACTTGTTGTAGAAGCTAGATGCCTGTCAGACACCAGAAACCAGCGGGAAAACCTTGCGCAGTGCGTTTGTTTGTGCGAAGTGTGCCGAGTAAGCTGTGAGACAAGTCTTGCGAAACAATCGGAGACTTGTCACTTGTTACCTTCGATAGCGCGATGTGACTCGCACGTGGTGTTGTAAGCGTTTCCATTGACGCTGTGTGCAGTCCTTGGGTGTGACGCTTGTGACACGTCATGCCGGCGAGGTATAGACTTTCCTGCTGCTTCCGCCATTGATGAGCGTCAGATCCGTCGCAGCTCGGAGTACCGCGAGACCTTGGGCCTGAGTCTCAACCGTCCTGTTGTCGGCTGCCTGTCTCGGGTAGTGTCTGCGGCGACGCTTAGATGCGCTGTAATGAGCACAATCGCTGCTGGAACACTTCCAAGGGTATGTGTCGAGCAATTGCGGCTGATTGCAGATATCGATGCTTCCGTCAGGCTTCGACTCAGCATACTTCGGTGCAGGTCCTTGAGTTCTGTTCAACTAAATACCGATCAGTCTTTGACCCGCGCTGGTAACGGTGAAACCAATACTTACATAAGGCGCACCCCACCACTCGCCCATGATTTTGGTACCATCGCGTGTACTCAGAGCAGCGTGCGCATTGTGCTGCACCCAGGACGAGTAGCTTCCGCATCGATCACTGTGGTGCTGCGCGAGCTCCGTCGAAGCTAACACGCTTATGCCATCAACAAGAGGCACATCAGTAGGCAGTGATGCGCAGAAATAGTCAAAGTGCTGGAAATAAGCACCCTTGAAGATCAAATTGTCCTGAGAACAATTCGCAGGAGCGTCGCAGTAGTCTTCAAGTATACCATTCCGACCCAGACCAGCCCATTCACTGGCTTGGTCGGAGACATCGGCATCCCAGCCCGTGGCATTGATTACTGTTTCAATCAGACTGTAGCCGTCGTCAAGATAAGAGGTAAGTCCTGTCGCCTCCCACAGCCCACGAAGACCAGTCAGCATGACTCCTTGGTTGTAAGTGTAGACCATCTCATTTCGTTCGTCGCAAGTCGTCTGATTCGGCGTAATGTGAAACCCGTCGACGATTAGTCCTTGTGCATTCGTGAAATTATGCGTCTTGAACCACGCCCATTCGTCCTGCGCATTCTTCAGAAAGATCGGATCGTGTGCTGACATTGGCTGCAACGGAGGAAGCGTTTTGTTGGTTTGAGCAGTGTAATTGGGATGTGGGTAAGGATCGGTATCGCTATCGCCTGGGAAGAAGAAGTACATCATAATGGAGCTGGACACGAATAGCTCATTGGTGATTGCGTTTTTGTATGTCTCGAGGGCCGGGTTCCTGCAGCGAAGCGAGCGTCAGCAAATCGAACTGTCATCAATGGTGGTTAAGCAATAACGTACCAGGTCAGGCCCCCTTCGCACTGCGAAGTATTGAATTTATCTTGAACAATATCGTAGAAGATGTGTGCTCGATGCGCATAAGCCGAAATGTCGTCGATCCCAAGTCCAGACTGTGAGTATGCTTCGTACTGGTTGATGAATCTGATGGCTTCGAGCCATTCCATTACGACCCATTGTGCATCGTCATATGCTGCGTCGAATATCTGTATAGTGTCCTCAGTATCGTAATATGCTTGAATGTGAGAGTAGTATTCGCGGATGTCGCTCTCCAGCTGGACCTTCATGTCATTTCCATAGACCTGAAGGCCGTCAACGAAAGTACGTTCGGACGAAGCCACAATGGTATCAATGAGTGCCCCAATCCATTGTATTGTACTTGGCCAGTAAGTGCCATTCCAAAAAGTTGCTTGCATTGTTGAGAGAGCATCTTGTGTTTCGTTGAACCAGAACTCAGGGCTAGTATCTGGCCCAGTGTATCTCCACCGATGCTCATCCCCTCGATAGCCATTCCAGAATGTCGTCTGTACTGCAGCCGACGAGGAAAATGTGATAGGATGAACAAGTGACAGGGTTACAAACCATGGCAGGAACATGGTGAAGAACGAAAGACATGCAATGAAAACGACCAGGGCTTCGCAGACCTGCCACAGCAGGGCACTCGCTCTTGAAGAGCCTTCTGCGACGGAGGAGCCATTGTCTTGCAGATGGGGCGGGGAGGAGGTCTTCGGCATGGCGAGCCTAATCGCGTTCAGCCTTTTCCAGAAATAACGTTACATGAGATTCCGGGATGGTGGTGCATCGGAGCTGTGTTCCTGCATGAACCGTTCTTCTCACCCGTTGGGCATGGAAGCGGAACCACGGGGATTACAGAAGATGGAGGAGAAGAGGGCAGTGTGGCTAGAGGCCACTGTGGGGAAAGCGCCATTAGCATTTATAGGCCCGAGAAAGAGAAGGGCGGTGGGAGGACCTCGGGAGGGCTGGGTGGAGAGGAGACAGCTCGCTGGTCAGCACCGTCACTTGCAGAGGTCATGTTCGACTGATATAGTGAGCGACGGGGGCAAAGTGGTGTACTCGAATCGCAAGCCATTATGCATCGCGCTCGTGCGCACCGAATCTCACGTTGAAGGAGTCGCAGAGTGGTGTGCGTTGACGAAATCCATTGGATCGATGGCAGGGGCTCGTGACACTTTCGCGTTGCGGAGCAACGCCTGTTCCTGAATTCGGGCGTGAATGCGCTGGCCGCATGACGCCTCGACTCTTCCTTCTTGTTGTTGACAACCACACAGCTTTTAGGCTGTCGACGGACATGCGGACCCGATAATCACAGCAGTCATGCCGTACAAGGCGCCCGTGGCTGCGAAGCCGTCGAAACAGATCTTCGACCCGTTCAACTCATCCGCCACTGGCCATCAACGCGCCGAAAACCGACTTGGTGGAAGTACATCATGGCGCGACTCGAGGAGCCTGAAGCTGCGCGAACAGTTCAGTGCTGGTAGTGGAGGTGGAAAGCGTATGAACGATACCGTCGGTGCTGGCAGTCTGGACTTTGGGCAAGATGGGCGGACGGAGAATGGCGGATGGGAGAGAGGCGCAAAGGGCTTGCGAACCGGAGGCCAGCAAAGCATCTGGGAGAGCATGAAGGTCAAGAAGGAAGAGGAAAGCGAACGACCGGCGAAGCGCGTCAAGACGGAATCATTAACATCGAAACCGAGTACAATCGTAAGCCCGTTCACGCCATACAAGAAGCAGGATGGAACAATCCGCGAAACAAGCTGGACTTCACACGAATTGTCGCCATCAGATCTGCTCGAGCCATTATACACGCCAGAGAAACCTGACGAGTCCGCGAGCGTCATGGTCAAGCAGGAGCAGGACTCGACACCATTCGCCACAGCAGCGGACAACAGTACCAACGCGGCTGTGGAAGAAGATGAGGTTGCAAAGAAACCAGCTGCACCACAAATTTTCACCAATCTCACCATCTATCTCAATGGCTGTACGGCTCCTCTCTCAGATCACAAGCTCAAGCATCTTATCAGCACCCACGGTGGTAACATGTCTATCTCCCTAGGTCGTAGAACAGTCACCCATGTGATCCTAGGCAAGATCAATGCGAATGGAGGCGCTGGCGGTGGACTTGCGGGAAGCAAAATCCAGAAAGAGATTGCGACTTTGCGCGGCAAAAGCGTCAAGTTCGTCACAGCCGAATGGATTGTAGACAGCATCAAGGCTGGGAAGAGACTGCCTGAGAGCAGATACGAAGCGATGAAGTTGGCTCCGAAGGGCGTAGCCAATATCAGTACTATATTCAGGCCGACAGCAAAATAGTGACAGTCACGATGAGAGGCGTTTTGGGAAGACATGGGTCATGATCGACATTCTGAGATACCCGGCGATTGTTACCGCCACTGCATAGAAAGGATGGAATGATGAGATGAGCCAATATACATTTATCACCTTGACGAAGTTCCCATGCGCGATTTTATGGTGTCTAGATAAGTCGCAGCATTAGTTGATCTGTTGCAGGCCGAGCTGCAGCAGGATCCGAACTTAATCTGACCTTACCAGCACGCAGTGGGACACCTGAAAGCAGCACCTCAATTAACCTTCAGCTGAACAACCATATGTCGCATTCAATTCCATCTTCACTCGGTGCAACTACAGCTTCGGAATGGAAATGTGCGATCTTCCATGCCCGATTTTCCCCAATCCTCTTCCCTCCTCATCGCTGTTTCCATCCAAGATCCGAATAACACCCAACTCAATTCAAGATGCCCACGACTGGAGGATTCTATATCATCTGCGTTCTACAACAAAAACGTTAGATCCAGCAAGAACTCCGCCTCTTAAGCTGAAGATTAAAAGAAGAAAGACGTTTCGAGTTTTGCATGTTATTCCGGCGAGCACGTTTACATCGACTGCAAGCCACGATACAGCAACAGCGAACGAAGTCCAAGGAGCTACACAACAGCAGACAGCAGGAGTAGTGCAACTCTATTCTCATCGTCATGGCACTATAATTTCATGTCAAGGGCAGATGTGGCAGACTTTAAATTGGAAGAGGAAATGGAGGGGTTGTGCTGGGATGGTGGAAGTGAGAGGGTACAGGTGGCAACCACTGCAGAAGGAAGAAGATGGCAATGATGCACCGTCTACAGGAATGGATGAGAAGCGGTCAGCTCCAACACTGCTCGATGATCGTGGAAAAGTAAAACGGAAGACGATGGAGCCCGGAACTTGGATTCCGTTTCTGGTGAAGAGGGAAAAGGGAAGTGAGATTTGGTGTTGGGAATCTCGAGATACGACTTCTGGTCGAATTGATGCTGACGGCAAAGGAGAGGAAGAGATCGCAGCTTTGATGGAAGAAGGGAGATTAGATTTCGTGAATGAAGGTTTAGCTGAAGAAGAAAAGCGGCAGATTTTGTTAACTGCCGTTGCAATCACAGAGTGGCAGAGATGGGAAAGAAGGCCTGCGTTCGCACAAAAAGCGCGACAGCGAGTATTGAGAATTTTATGTTTGACAGCGTGAGCTGTCCTCTTAGTTTAGCCAGGTTTGCGCTACACGAGGGGCAGCGCGGTGTATGCAAGTCGAGGTTGAGCTTCGTCTCTTGAGCCGTTCATGTCGTCCGTCGCCGCCATATTTCCAACATCGATGTACACTATCGAGCGTACTACTGTAACGCCAGTTTGGCATGCTTGAACTTCTTGCCTCCAGAGCCGTACATGGCTGCCGTCTGCCCATTGCCCGCAATGCGGTATTCATGAATCATGAGTCCTTCGAGTCCAACAGGTCCTCTTGCATGCACCTTATTTGTGCTGATACCGACTTCTGTGCCGAAGCCGAACCTCATGCCATCGGAGAAACGAGTAGATGCATTCCAATACTTGCACGCTGCGTCCACGCCATTGCAGAATCGATCAGCGACATCTTCCGACTTCGTGATGATTGCGTCTGTGTGATGAGAGCCGAATGTGTTGATATGCTCAATTGCTGCATCGATGGCCTGTGATGGATCTGTTGGGGAGCCTTTGATGGTCTTGATTGCCAGGATGAGGTCTAAGAACTCCGTTTGGTAGTCCGCGTCGGTGGCGTCCTGAAGTGAGGAAGCTTCGTTGCCCAATTCAGACGAAAGTGCTGATTTCGATTCGGCGTCGCAACGTAGCGTAACTCCTTTCGCTATCAGAGCTTTGGCGACTGACGGGAGAATCGTCGTCAAAGCGTCCTCGTGGACAAGTAATGTTTCCACGGCATTGCAAGCAGCGGGGTAGTCGGTCTTGGAGTCGACAACGACGTTGACAGCCATCTGCACATCAGCATCGGGGTGGATATATAGGGCACAAAGGCCATCGGCGTGCCCAAGCACGGGCATGTGAGCTTTTGTTTGACAATGCCTGACAAGCTCATTAGAGCCTCTTGGGATGACAAGATCAATATACTGGCTGAGAGTGAGCAATGAATCGATGGCATCACGCGTTGCCACAAGCTGGATCGAATCATTGGGAACTTCCGTAGCTTCGAGCGCCTTTCCGATGGTCGAAGCAATAACCTTGAAGGACTCTGTCGACTCTTTGCCGCCCTTCAGGATGGCCGCATTGGCAGATTTGATCGCCAGTGAAGCGATGTTGGCGATAACTTCCGGTCTGGCCTCGAAGATGATGAGAAGGACACCAATTGGGCACGTTTGCCGTGTAAGGATGAGGCCATCGTCGAGCTCTGTACGTAAGTCCACTCTGCCGACTGCAGAAGTCAGCAGAGCGCGGCGGAGTTGTCTGAAGAACTCGAGAAGAGGAGGAAGTGAAATGTAAGTGATCTTGCCGAGGAATCCTGCACCTACCTGGATCTGCGAGCCCTCGAACATCTTTGATCCCCTGCAGCATATCATCGAACTTGCCCTTTCGGGACAGATCGAGGCGCTTGTAGATACTGGGGTTCAATTCTCCGTTTGCTGTAGATTGCTTTGCCTTGTCAAGATCTATGGCATTCGCTGCCAGGATGTCGTCTCTGGCTGCTGCCAGCGCATCGTGAATTGCATCCAAGGCGCGGTTTCTGGCATCTTCTGACAAGATGCCGAGCGTTCTGGATGACACTTTCGCAGCACGCGCGGCTTGCTCTGGCGACGCGTTGGTGAGGGACATGGCTGGACAATGGTTTCGTGTTTGTTGAGGGGCAACCGCAATGCTGTAATGACTCCAGAGCTGGCAGTCGTCATCCCAGTACTTTTACCGCCAGAAATTAATGTGGGCTGGTGAATTGATGCCTCAGGCGACATAATCATATTCGTGTTGTTACATCGGGATGCCTTTCTGGCCTTCGTAGCTACATCATCACCACCTTCGACTTGCTGACCAAGGATCGCGATCTCCTCTCGGGAAAAGGACAACCCTGTCAGGACGTGCGATGGCTGTCTCCAAGTGTAACCTTTGCAACTCGGCCTCGGGGCCATCTTGCCCGCTCTCGCCGATTTCTTCTCTGACACTGCCGCTACGCTTGGGTTTCTATTTGCTTCAAGGCCGCCGAGAAAGAGCTCCGTGACACCGGTTCGATCTTTGGAGACTCAGAGTCTGTTGGCATTCGAACACTTCGCCCACGCTCCGGGGGAGTTCTGCGCGCTGCTTTGCCCTAAGTTTCACGAATAGGCCTACACAGGTCTGGACTACTTTTTCACACAGCTCTCTAGCGACGCCTTTGCTCGGTTATCAAGCTGTCTCAGTGGGCCAGCCTTACTTTCACTTTCTCAAGCGCCAACTCTCCTGTACGCTTCCACTCCATCGCACACACCGCATGGCTGTGCAAACTGCAATAGTATCCAGAGCCGGAAGTGGTGCTAAGTACAAATCAGGCAGCCAAGCATCGAAGTCGGATCTAGTCGTTCGCCGTGGCTGCGCTGCACTGCTACTATTGCTCAGTGAGCATTTCCGACCAGGCACCATGCCATGCAGCCATCGAATGATCTTTTCTCACACACTTGATGAGCTGATGGCAATGGGAAGCGTATTCATTGGTAAAAGAGAGAGACATGACCTCTGGCTGCATCTTGTTCCTCCCTGAGCACCCCATCCACCGTTTTGTGCATCTCTTGCTCTCTTTGACAATGAGGTCCTGGCTCTTTATTTTCCCTCTTGCTGCAATGGCCAGCGCCGAGGTACTCTTGAGACCTCGTCAGGCCGTCGAGTTCTGCTCTTCTTGGAGCCCCTGCACACAAGGTGGTCAAGCTACACAACTCACCACTTACTGCCGCTCCATTTTGAGCATGTCGGACCAGACTAGCACGATCACTGCATACGACAGCAGAACGACTGAGAGTAGGACAATCACGACTAGCGTGGCTGCCACCACGACAATTTATGGCACTACTGTGACCACCACCTCGACCGTCACAGAACCAACGAGTACAGCATATGTTTACACCAGCACCGCCACCACAGTCAGCACAAGTACTGTGACGGTCACTCCGACGTCGACGACGACGATGACCACTCAAGCTCCGGATGCTACATCAGTCATATCTCAATGCCTGGCTCCTGGTTTCAAGCAGCAGGACAAACGAGACCTGGTCGAGGATCATGGCCTAATCAAGCGACAGTCTTCGTCTTCATCTGTACCCATCCCGAATTGCTTCCTGAGATCCTATTCGACTACTTTGGGTGACGGCAGGTCTACCGTCACCACTTCCACGGCTGGTAAAAGCGAGCAGGGCGCCGTATGCACATCGTGCGCATCGGTGACCCCCTTCACATCCACTACTACGACTCGTGTTACAACTCCCACTACAATAAGGTCCACGAGCACCATGAGTGTAGTCACGCGCACAATGACAGTGACCTCGGGAACTTCGACTTCACGTGTCAGCACAGTCGTGTATCGCACCACAGTAACGTACGACGCCGCGACTACCAGTACTGTCACATTTACAAGAACAATTATCGGCACGACAATGAAGGTAAATCTACAAACTTTCATTTCACCTCATCGCGCAAGCAGCTGATATCGAATCGCCGCAGACCACAGTCACTAAAACACTTAGCCCCACGTCCACCACGTATACGCTCACCGGTGCGGCCGCTTCTCCAACCTTCTACATTGCCAACATAGATGTCACACGCGGACAGGTCCCCTCTGGCGTTCCCATTCAAGACTACGGATGGCATTATTTAGTCCAAGATTACAACAAACAAGTCGCTGGCGGCAACGTTCTCACGTTCAAACGAGGGCTTACCAGACCGCCCTCCGGCGCCGAGCGCTTCGTTTTCTATGTCAACCCTAGTGGGACATCACTCACAGGAACTCTGTACAATATACTTGGCAACGGCGTCGCCGGCGAGAATCCGATCGAATACACCTACCCCAACGGGACCAAATATCGATATTACGAAGTCGCGCTCTTCAATCGACAAGCGCCCGCTACCCTGTCTATCCCTACCGTGGCGTGCAGGTATTCGGGTGGACGATTCAGTACGTGTCCGATGCGGTGTTGGTGGACTGGTGATGGAAACGAGACGACCAGTAACAGTGTTAGTCAGGGCAGTCTAGAGGGCCCGTGGTATCTTGCAAAGCCTGGACAAGTCAGTCAATCTACTTATCCTCTTTATGCGATCAATTGAGAGATGTGAGGGAGTGTATTTAGCATCGAGTTAGTTCTATATTTTTCCTTTGAGCGTAGTTGCGACGCCGAGATCGCGAAGCTCATTCCTACTACCTTCCACCTTCTCTCTTACCTTAAATTTTGTATTACCTCTTACCTCGACTGAGCTCATGATGTGTATACTTTGAAATACATTCGCACAATTGGTGCTGTTTCCATAATGGAAGCCAAGACAGCAGGCATTCAACACTGCGATAATGTGGCCAAGATTGATGGCGCAAGTTTCGCTTGCTCCAAACTGTCCAAGTTCCCTGCTTCCGGCCGTCAGTGAAGAAATGGCGGAGAAAGGCGGTGCATCCTGACGAGTACTCAACTTGGTTGCTGTGTGCTGGACGAACTTTAATCGCCACGGGTAACGCCGAGGTGGCTTGGCGACGCGCTTCGTCGCGTTTCCCTGCTAGCCACCCGTGTTTACCAGCCACTCCAACCACGCACTTTACCACAAATTCAGGGCGAGAACAGGTCGGTGACGAGGCCGCAAAGCGCAGTGCGTCGACCAAGAGATGGCGGGAGACTGCACAAACCCACAATAAGTATATCCAGGCACGACGGTGTCTCTTTCCTTCCTTGTCGCACTATACATCCTCGCAACATTCCTGCCTCGTCCATTGTACAGCAGCAGAACTTACTCCAGCAGCTTCTGCACGACTGCAGACATTCACGACAGAGATCCACAGCATTATACCGAAGTGCCCTCCTGGCATGCTTACACTCAATAACCTCCTCACCATGCGGTCCTCACTTCGCATCGCCGCCATTACCACCATCGCTACACTCATATCACCAGCAACAGCACAAACATGGTCGCATTGCAATCCGACAGTACAATCCGGTTGTGCACCCAATCCAGCACTCGGCCGAGCAATCACTATTGACTTCGCTGATGGCGAGTCTGACCAATTCACCGCCTCTGGCAACCCAGAATACAACTCAGACGGTGCTGTCTTCACAGTCGGCGGGTCAGGGCAAGCACCGACACTCAGCTCGAAATGGTATATCATGTTCGGCAAATACTCAGTGACACTGAAGGCCGCTCCTGGCGTCGGTATTGTCAGTTCAGCAGTACTTCAAAGCGACACCCTCGACGAGATCGACTGGGAATGGTTGGGCGGAAAAGCAGGCGAAGTTCAGTCAAATTACTTTGGCAAAGGACAAACGACAACATACGACCGAGCCGCTGTCCACGCTACCGACAACACACAAAGCGAATTCCACACGTATACGGTAGAGTGGACGAAAGATCAGATTGTTTGGTCAATCAACGACAACACAGTCCGCGTTCTCAACGCTGCCGACGCTCAAGGACAATTCCCACAGTCACCGATGCAGCTCAAGCTCGGCTCCTGGGCTGGTGGAGATCCGTCCAACAACGAAGGTACCATTTCGTGGGCTGGCGGCGCCGTCAACTACGCAGCTGGTCCCTTCTCGATGTACGTCAAGACGGTGTCCATCGTCGACTACTCGACCGGCAGTGCATACCGATACGGCGATTCGAGCGGTTCGTGGGAAAGCATCGAAGCGACTGGCGGCGAGGTGAACGGCAACTCCGGTGGTAGTGTCACCGTTGCAAACGCTCCTGCCATCACGTCAACAGTTCAGGGTAATGAAGGCTGGAGTGGAACACATGCGACGAATACGGCCACTGTCTCGTATACCACTCTGCCTGGTCTGCCGTCTGGCTGGACCATCAGTGGTTCGGGCAAAGTCGTTCCTCCGTCGGCAGCCCCAGTGAGTAAGATCATTCCAGTGCGCCCTTGCGTGATTGCAATGCTGACATTTGTTCTAGTCGCCGTCCCCACTCGGTTTATCATCGCCATCGCAGCCTGCGTCTGTAGCGGCAGCATCGCCCACGCCCTTAGGTGGTGAAGCTGGTAGCCCAGTCACGAAATACAACGATCAAGGCTTCCTCACGACCGTTATCATTCCGGCTGGCGCCTCAACCGGCTGGGATGAAAAAGGACTGCCAACCACATATCTTGCTGGTGCTCAGGTGACACCGTCCGCTGCGCTCAAGCTCAAGGCAGTGACTGGGACGACCACCGGCCTTGCTACCCTCACCACAGACAACGGCAACAACTTCATCACGGCATCGGTGACGCATACTGGTAGCGCTGTGCGACAGTTGCCGTACAATGATCGGTACCTGGTTGCTTCCATCATCGCCGGATACTTCATCGTGGCCTGTTTGCTGGCGTGTTAGTTAATGCACTGCATACACAGGCCGCACAGATTGGGCCGTTGACGAAGTCTGGACTTCGCACTTCTTTTTTGGATGATTGTTTTAGCGGCATAGCGACAGGTTGCATTGGGAAGAGTGGGGTACTGTACAGACCAACAGAGTCATGAATTGGGTAATGAAGGGGTAATGAAAATTGAACGACAACGCTCGTGGGACTGGGCATGGAGACGCTGCAACGAATGATGTGCATAGACTACGCAGAAATCAGATGATCATGAGACTCCAATGCTTGCAAAGACTTCTCCGCAAAACGCCAACGCTCCACGCCATTCTCCAATATGGCGCAGCTCGGGACCCCAGACCAACCGTGCCAACGACTTCGGAGGCTTGTGACGATATGCGACTAGGGTCCCGGCCTGCCACGGCGTGCATGACCGAGCTCACGTTGTCAGTTCTTGTGCTAACGACGACGCTTTGCCATACCGCTCCAGGTCCAGAAGCCGTGCGGACTTGACGGACGGTACGTCAACGGCGGTCAGGCAGAGCACGAGACGCTGACTGCTCTGCCACAACGCCCCGATGTTCGGTGCTCGTGAACCAGCTGACCCAACAGAAATAGTCTCACGGCTCTCAGGCGTTCACGTGGCTGTATGCGAAGAGGTGGCGCCCTGCCGATCCGGGGCTAGCCAGGTACCAAAGGGAGCAAAACGTAAAGCTCCCAAAGCCGCCCACAGCCGAGCGCTGATGTTAAGTAAATTTTACCCCATCGTGCATGAGGACGGGTATTGCGTTATTATTGCTCTTGTCGTCGTGAGAGTATAGAAGAAGGCGTTGCAGGAAGCGTGAGGTGAGGTATTGTTTGTCCTCAAAAGCGTTTCATTTTCCCTGCAATCTTTCTTCCCACCAGACGATAAGCCCGTCCTTATCGGCAGCCAATGCAAAAGGTGAGTCTTGAAACGGACACTCCGAGCACGGTGCTCAGCCTCCACGATGATCGTGGCGGCGGCTGTCAGAGCGACGACGGCAGCGCAAAGTGAAAAGTCGCCTCACAACAGACGCCTTCAGATTCAGAGCCACGCGCGCCTGTCTGCGGCTGACGTTGCTGGTTGACGAATCGAGCTGAAAAGCCAGAGATTCACCGCGAGCTTCCTTTTGTCACCATGAGCCCCCAACCCTCTGCGAACCAGCAGTCTGACCGCCTTTGCAGTTCCACTGAAATTCCTCACATTCATACACCCGACATGGCGACAGATCAGCTCAACGGCGACGCGCCTGCCACCAATGGCACTGCTCCCGCACCACAGAACAAGCTGCTCGACAATGTCGTGCGGACGCCTGGCCGCCAGCCGTCACCACAGCCCACACATCTAGGCCTTCCTGGAGCTCTACCACACAGAATCGTGCACGACAAGGGCTCTGGATATGTCGCTCCCAAATTCGAGGGCAAAGAGCACCAGATGGAGCAGGTCATGGACGTGGTGGAAGAGAAGGGCTTCATTCCTGCTGATGTCGTGGAGATCGAGACCAAGTGGTTCTACAATGAGCTTGGTATCGATGACATGTACTTCAGCACCGAGACTGTCGAAGCGATCGTCAGCCACGTTCACTCGCTATATGCGGCGAAGATCGCAGCTTTCGCAAGAGACGACAGGAAGCTCGAGATCCGTCTTGAGAAAGAAGCAGCAGATCATGCTGTGTACATTGACACCAGTGTTCCTGGTCTGTCTTCGATCGATGGCTCGGGCTTCGAGACCAGGCTAGAGAGCAAGTATCTCGATGGCAGCAGAGGCTTGAACAGCTACAGAGTTGAGTCATTCAGATCACCCAGCAAGATGCCCGGTGGAAACAACGACCAATCGCTGCGTTGCTATTTCGTCTACCAGGCGACGTTCAAGAACAAGACGCCAAACCCCGATGAGACGAGAGTGGAAGAGCTTGGAGATGAGAGGTTCCTGCAAAAGACCACGGCCAACACACGAGAAATCTACCAGAGCGTCATGGACGCCGTGGTACGACGCACAGGCCCTGTGATAGACATGTACGATGTTGAGGGGACACGAGAGAAGCGTCTCGTTATTGGCTTCAAGCAGGGATCTGCTTTGGGCTTGTTCGCTGCTCTGAGTGATCTGTATCACTACTACGGCTTGACATCGTCAAGAAAGTATGTGGAGCAGTTCAGCAACGGCATCACAATCATGTCCGTCTACTTGCGACCTGGACCTCCATCGATTGCCGCTAAGCATCCACCCATCGAAGCCAGTATCCACCAAGTCATGAAGGAGGTCTCACTTCTGTACTGCATCCCGCAGAACAAGTTCCAAACACATTTCAGCAGTGGTCGTCTCTCTCTGCAGGAGTCCGTCTACGCTCACTGCGTCTGGGTCTTCGTGCAGCATTTCCTGAACAGATTGGGCAGCGAGTACAACACGCTTCGCTCATTACTTGACGTCAGCAACAGCGTCCACGCAGAACTTCTCGGCAAGCTGAAGAAGAGGCTGCGTACCGAGACTTTCACAGCAGACTACATCTTGGAGATCATCAACCAATATCCGGACCTGATCAGATCTTTGTATCTGTCCTTCGCCAACACGCACTATGTGCAGACCCGTGGCGAGCAAGACGACTTCTTGCCAACCCTCTCATACCTTCGCATGAAGATCGATAAGGTCTACACAGACGAGGAGCTCAAGACTTTGATCGAGAAGTCGGTGCAGAATGATCACCATAGCATGGTCATGACTGCTTTCCGCATTTTCAATCAGTCGGTGCTGAAGACCAACTTCTACACACCGACCAAGGTCGCACTCAGCTTCCGCCTGAACCCATCATTCTTGCCCCCAGAGGAGTACGCGCAGCCATTGTACGGCATGTTCCTGGTCGTCAGCTCAGAGTTCCGAGGTTTCCACCTCCGTTTCCGAGATATCGCTCGTGGTGGTATCCGTATCGTCAAGTCTCGCAGCAAGGAGGCGTACGCTATCAACGCGCGATCTCTCTTCGATGAGAACTACAACTTGGCCAATACGCAACAGCGAAAGAACAAGGACATTCCTGAAGGTGGCAGCAAGGGTGTGGTTCTGCTCGACATGGCACACCAGGACAAGACGACAGTTGCGTTTGAGAAGTACATCGACAGTATCATGGATCTACTTCTGCCACCCACGAGTCCTGGTATCAAGGATCCTATCGTCGATCTGCACGGCAAGGAGGAGATCCTGTTCATGGGTCCTGACGAGAACACTGCCGATCTTGTCAACTGGGCTACCGAGCATGCACGTGCTCGTGGTGCACCTTGGTGGAAGTCGTTCTTCACTGGCAAGTCGCCCAAGTTGGGCGGTATTCCTCACGACACTTACGGCATGACGACGCTTAGTGTTCGCGAATACGTCAAGGGTATCTACAGAAAGCTCGAGCTCGATGAGACTCAAGTTCGCAAGCTCCAGACTGGTGGTCCTGATGGCGATCTTGGCTCCAACGAGATCCTGCTCGGTCGCGAAAAATACAACGCCATTGTTGATGGCGCTGGAGTGTTGTACGATCCTCAAGGCATTGATCGCGATGAGCTGCACCGTCTCGCCAAGGAGCGCAAGATGATCAGCCACTTCGACATTTCGAAGCTGTCCAAGGATGGCTACCGCGTGTTGGTCGACGATAACAGCGTCACATTGCCTTCAGGCGAAGTCGTCAACAACGGCACTTCTTTCCGAAACACCTTCCACCTTCGAAGCCAAGAGAAGTTCGATGTGTTCGTGCCATGTGGTGGACGACCAGAGTCCATCGACTTCACAAGCGCGAGCAAGCTGATCGCCAATGGCAAGGCCATCATCCCATACATTGTCGAGGGTGCCAACCTCTTCATCACACAAGAAGCCAAGCTTCGTCTCGAAAAGGCCGGCGCAGTCGTCTTCAAGGACGCCTCCGCCAACAAGGGAGGTGTCACCAGCTCATCTCTCGAAGTTCTTGCATCTCTGTCTTTCGATGACGAGAGCTTCTTGCAGAACATGTGCGTTCAGCCCGATGGCTCGACACCACAGTTCTACCAAGACTACGTCCGACAAGTGCAAGCAAAGATTCAAGAAAATGCCCGTCTCGAATTCGAGGCTATCTGGCGTGAGTCTGAGCAGACCGGTGTTGCGAAGAGCTTGCTTTCCGATCAACTCAGTCTTGCTATCACCAAGATGGACGAGGAATTGCAAGGCACCGAGCTCTGGAACAATGTGGCTTTGAGGCGAAGTGTGCTGTCTGATGCTCTGCCGAATTTGCTTCTGCAGAAGGTCGGGCTTGATAAGATTATTGAGCGGGTAAGTCTTCATATTCAATCGTACTTTAGGCATGTTGAGCACAACTAACGTGAACGTCAACAGGTACCTGACAGCTACCTCCGCGCCATCTTCGGCAGCTACCTCGCCAGTCGCTTCATCTACACCATGGGCATCTCGGCTTCACCGGTTAGCTTCTTCGCTTTCATGAACGATCGCATGGCGAAGGTCAATGGTGTCACGGCATAGACGGTTACACTGGCTGAAATAGTATGTTGCATGTGCTGGTGCTTTGGGGTTTTAGTTGCGAGGAGTTTCACGAAAGGTTGAAATTGCGAAATTGTATCATGAGGAATGTGGAATGGATCGATAAAACGAACCAATAAAAGCTTGGGTTGTGGGGGATGGAAAGGGCGCTGGCGTTCTTGCTGTTTGCGGCTAATGAGAGAGGAACGCATTCCGATAAACAATGAGAAAGTTGTCCTTGTTGATTGATAGAAGAAAGAGATGAAACTTGCCGTGCCTTCGATGTTTCGTCTGGGTTCGTCTCCTTACATCTGAACATTTGTTGTTGTTTCTATTCTGTGACGCAGTGTATGTGAAAAATCTTTGTGTTACTGATTGAGCTCCACTGACCAGTGACAGAGCCTCGCGACATCTGCCATAATGGCGAAAACCAAAGCGACCGCGACCACTGCTGCCAAGCCTGCTGAACGAGCTCCGAGCAAGCGTGTCAGAGACAACGCTCTCAAAAAGGAGGCCGAAGCCGCCGAGGCTGCAAAGAAAGCTACTGCAGAGGCAAAGAAGAAGGCTGCCGCAGATGAGAAGAAGGCGGCCGCAAAGAAGAAGACGACTAAGACATCTGTCAAAGATGCAGCAAAGCCAACGAAAGTGGTGAAAAAGAAGAAGAAGGACGAGCCAAAGCCTACGAAGCCTGGACCCAAAGGAGGCAGGAAGAAGAAGAACGACGACGATGCTGAGCCTGAAAAGAAGCCTGGGCCAAAGGGCAGAAAGAAGAAGAACGATGATGCCGATGAGACCGAGGAGGCTCCTGCTCCGACGAAGGGCAAGAAGAAGAAGCCTGCTACTAAGGTCAAACCTACAAAGGCTGCCGCTGCTCCGAGGAAGCCTGCTGCTAGGAAGACTAAAGCCGAGCCTCCTGCTCCAGCAGTAGGACCAGAAGAGAAGAAGCCGACCACTCGCAAGCCGCCGAAAGAGCGCAATGTTTTGGCTCCTAAGTCCACGAAGGTGACCAAGAAGACGAAGGCCATTGCTGCCGCCTCTACTAGGAGAACGGGCACCGGCGCCGGGTCTCCAAAGAGGTCTGCTGCTTCCCTTATGAGAACGGGCACCGGCGCCGGGTCTCCAACGAGGTCTGCTGCTCCCCCTATGAGACAGGGCACCGCCGCCAGGTCTCCAGCGAAGTCTGATTCACCAGAGAAGAGAACGAGTCAGGCATCTCTGCCAAGAGCTCATTCGAGACGTCAAGCTTCACCTGAGAAGAGAACAAGCCAGGAGTCCGTGAGGTCTAACCCCGGACCCAACGCATCGCCGGCGAAGAGGAGTAGTCACACCTCGGGCTCTTCAGCGCACTCGGCACGTCAGGCTTCGCCAGAGAAGAGGACCAGCCAGGAGTCTGCTCCGAGGTCTCATGCAGGATCCCACGAATCGCCAGAAAAGAGGAACAGCAACAACTCTTCGCATCACTCTGGTCGTCAAGGTTCACCGGAGAAGCGCAACAGCAACGATTCAGCCCGGTCGCAATCCGGACGTCAAGGTTCTCCTGAAAAGAGGAACAGCGAGAACTCTGGCTCCGGACGCCAAGCTTCGCCAGAAAAGAGGACGAGTCAAGAGTCTGCCGCTGTCAAGAGAGAGTCGAATTCGTCGAACCACAGTGGGAAGAGTAAGACGAAGAGTCCCGTCAAGGAAGGAGCGGCTATGATGTTGCAGGGTAGCGTGTGGGCTATGAGGGACAGAGTGAACCAGGTGGCGAAGAGGGTGCAGAATGCCACGGCGTCTAGTTCTTCAAACTCTTCGGATTAGAGGTCCTGCGAGGTCGCTGTAGAGGGCTGAGTGCTCCATGGTACGGCTCTTGGCTTCAGTTGGAGATGCGAGCGCGCGTTGACCCCGCTTGAAGGCTCGGTGCGAGGAGCCGATCTTCTTCGGATCAGTTGCTGTAGTCGACGCTCCTTTCGAGGAGATGGCCAGAAGAATTGCTTTCTTGATCCCGTTCGAAGGTCATGCTGCAGAGGCAAGCGGCAACGGGACGACGTACAAGTGGCTCGGATCTGCTGTTGAGCTGGACTGACTTGTTCTCCGCTCACACGAATGTGAGCTCTTGTACCGGTGGATGTCTGGCAGTATCGATGATGAGACGGATTTCGTATGTCGCTTTCTTTAACAACCTGGTAGCTGATCAATACATGAGTAATGTTTACTTGCCGTCGCGCTCCTGCCGCCGCGCTGAAGTGAAGTCGTCCAACGGTCGTTCAGACAGAACAGACCTCACGTCATGCCTGCATGAGAGCTTCCTGGACGTGTTTCGAAGTCGTCGTCTCTTCTTTTGCTCCGACAACCACGACAACAACCATCGCGCCGGCACCGCGCGATTTCGCGCAGATCAAGCAGAGAAGGTAAGTACGCCTCTGTTTCTTCAGTTCACTTGTTATTTTCTTGCGATTCAAGCGGCGGCGGCGGCGGCGGCAAAAGAGGCAAATTTTCAGACCATCGGTGATTTGATCACTGGTGGTGACCAGCGGACACGCTGTTTGAGATGGCGCACGACGTGTGACAACTCAGCAAGACGCACGCGACGGCGTTTCGCGTTCGCTCTCCAAACTGGGCACGGCCGTCGGTGGCATGCGACAATCCGGTCACAGCGGATGGCTGGTTCGCACTTGTCAGGGAAAGCCGACGAGACGACGAGAACAAGAAGAGGAAGAGATAGTAGAGGTCGGCGAGTGAGTGTCGGCAATACAATCAAGCGGAAAGGAGCGAGGGCAGGAGCTCTCTCTTCCGAGCCAACGCGGCGATTGTGCCGCCCGGCCGGGGTGCCTGTCACGACTTCGACATTTTGCGACTGCGCATTGGACCCAACACACCACGCCCACGCCTCACGAGACATCACCGACTCTGACCGCAGCCCACTCTCCACTCCCGCCTGCGCTCCTCTCATCTACTTATCGCCCACCCCGTCCCTGCTGGCCCTCCGCAGCACAAACACCTTCACCACCGAGGCTGCTCGCGAACAGCGCATACCGATGATAGCAACCACCTAGCCCACCTGCTCTCTGTGCCCGATGCGTGGTCCTTCAGTGTCTCCGATGTTCCTGTAGGCAGAGAACTAACCAGCGTCCGCCCAGTATCACTTGCCGAGCATCCATCATGGAGAAGAAACAGGACGAGGTCGAACCGAAAGAGGAAATCTTCCTCTATGGCCCCCGCTCATGGCTCTCGCAGGCTGTCGTTGCATCATTCATAGCCGGAGGTGTGGCTGGTGCCGTCTCCAGGACTGTAGTCTCGCCCCTCGAGCGACTGAAGATTCTCCTCCAGGTGCAGTCTACTGGGCGCACCGAGTATAAGATGAGCATACCAAAGGCGTTGGGCAAGATTTGGAGAGAGGAAGGTTTCAAGGGAATGATGGCAGGAAACGGCACGAACTGCATAAGAATCGTGCCATACAGCGCTGTACAATTTGGCAGCTACAACTTGTACAAGCCGGTATGTTGGCCTGGAGCAAAATTTGAGAGTTGCGCTAAATTCATCTCTAGTTCTTCGAGGAGACTCCAGGCGCCCCGCTTCCCCCGGAACGACGATTGCTGTGTGGTGCCGTTGCCGGAATCACGTCGGTGACATGTACCTACCCACTGGATATTGTCCGGACTCGTCTCTCCATTCAGACAGCGTCGTTCGAGTCATTGAGTAAGGAGGCGGCGGCGAAAGCACAAAAGAGGCAGCCTGGAATGTTCGCAACTATGGGGATAATGTACCGCACCGAAGGCGGCTTCTGGGCTCTCTACCGGGGCATTGTGCCAACAGTGGCTGGCGTGGCCCCCTACGTTGGCTTGAACTTCATGGTGTACGAGAGCGTACGCCAATACTTCACACCCGTTGGCGAGCAGAACCCCTCACCTCTGGGAAAACTGAGCGCAGGAGCCATATCTGGAGCTGTGGCACAGACCATTACCTACCCATTGTGAGTAATTGGTCAAAATTTGGACAGGGGGATGAGAAGCTAACGATGAGACAGTGACGTACTGAGGCGCCGTTTCCAAGTGAACTCAATGTCTGGCATGGGCTTCCAGTATACTGGTATCATCGACGCCATCACGAAGATCGTGAAGCAAGAAGGCGTCAAAGGCATGTACAAAGGAATTGTGCCCAACCTCCTCAAAGTCGCACCCAGCATGGCAAGCAGTTGGCTCAGTTTCGAGCTGGTGAGGGACTATCTCGTCACACTGCGGCCGGAAGTGGATCCAGACGACAACCCACCGATTGGAGGAGCAGCGAAGTGAGAGATGAGTCGGACGACACTAATAATAAAATCAAGGCGATGCACATCCAGCAAACGCCATATCGAAAGCCCTCCAGGGACTGAATCATGGATATAACCGGCGCAAAAGGGAGGCTTTTCATTCAAGAACCAAGGGGTCTGTGATGCATAGTAGAGGCAAAAGGGAGCGCAGGCGTTTCGGACTTTTCGGCGGGTGTGCGATGACTGGCGTGCTTAGCTAGTATGCGACCCACATCATGCCCTAGAGCATTGGGAAGGAGGGCGCAAAAGAGAGAAAACCAGAGGAGAGTGCCGACTACTAGAAAGCCCTACTGCATAGCGCTGCGCGATTGCTTGGATGCGCTGTCGCATAGATGTACAGTATACGTGAAAATACCCAAGTGTACTGAGACTGGGTAAATTCCAATTGCTTCGCTTTGTGCTGCATGGTTCCTCCTTTGGCAATTCGTGCTATATACGGCATGTGATATGAATGTGCTGTCCTTCCAAGTCTTGTGTAAGACTACGCGCTGAAGCAGTATGCCATTTGTACAAGTTGTCTTCATTAATCATCGAGCTGAGATCTGTAGTATGAATCCCATATTCTTTGGGGCACTGCCTTGCTTTTGCACCCACCGATCTCCATCCTGTGCACCAGCCCGGCCCCAACGCCCTCGCTATGCATCAAGCAAGCAAACCTCTCCCATTCTTCCCACTCTTCTATCCCCACCCCTCCAACTCACTTCTCCTCACTCACTCAATCACAACTCCCATCCCTCCACCCCGTCCTCCACCTCTCCTCCCAAAACCTACAATCAAACTCCTTCTTGCCCAATTTCACATTCACCGCATTATGCGCCTCACACATCCATTGTCCGAATTCTTCTCGATTGCTCACTTTCGGTTCGTTCCCTGAAGTACTCATCCAAGTTCGAAAGTCTTCGGCGCAGACCCAGCAGGGGTAGAGTTTACTGAATAATGAGAGGAATTGTTTGGTTTCGGATTTTTGGGACTCGGAGGGTCGGGTTGGGTAGGAGGCTGTGAGGGTGTGGAGGAAGGTCCAGGTTGAGCGGCCGAGGAGTTCGACGTCGGGGGGGCAGTCGGTGCGGGGTTGGGAGGTGGAGGAGGTTTGCGTTGTTGGGGATGGTGATGTGGTGAAAGATGGTGCTTTCGGTGTTGATTTCATCATTGCGCGCCATGCGGCGCCGGAGGTGCAAGTTTTACATCTTGATTCCAAGTCAGCAACACCATCCAACGTTGCAACTGCGCGAAAAGTAGCTTACGGTTTCCCATCGGGCCCGAGCACAACGCCTTTAGGTAGTGTTTGTGATTTATCTGCTTCATCTGCTCGTATTCGTTGCTCCGGGCTGGCGTCCAGTGGCTGTGGTGGGAGACCGGTCATGTTCTCTATCGTACAAAAGAAATACTGCAGAATGGGGAAGTCGATTTGAGTCGTCGGCATACTACTCTCATCATGCCCTTGTCGCCGGAGGCCAGGCTTAGAAATCCATCGAATCGATGGCTAGTGGAAGAGCACGGTTGCTGGAAGCCTGAGGTCATCGTCGGTTGCTCGGAGCGGTCCTTCCCCAGCACCAGACAAGATTAAGGTTTGGCATGGGCAGCTTCGTAGGGCTGACTACACATGTTGTCCAACAATGAACATTGTTGCGATCGCGGAAAACCACAAGACACATGCCATGGACCGCGAATTTCATATCCGAGCTCTATATCTGGCTGTTTGTCCGGCTGCGAAGATCAAGTCGAGACCACGAGTGATTCGCAAAGTCCATGAAGCTCATTTTTAAGGCGATTTGCACTCATTTTCGCACTTCAATAAGGTGCCACAACTTGCCAGTGCACGGCATGTGAATCACTGGACATCAAATGATTGAGACCCTATGCATCTCCTCCTCGCACGGTTTGACTACGTCTCTCCACTCCCAATGGAGTAGCTGAACCACTGCTACAAACTGAAAGACTGATTTCTGTCCGGCACAGCGCCGCAATATCAGACATGAACGGCGATAAAATGAACACTCCGGAGGGAGGCTGTAAAAACAGTCACCGATCTTGAATTCCTCGTTGTGCAGAGTACTCAAATTAATGTCGGAATCGCGAGGTGACTTGGCGCCCTCACCCAGTAGGCCGCGATACCACAGGTCGATGGTCATGCTGCGATCGTCAAACGCGACTGTCATACTACGACCTGCAGCTCGACATTCCTGCTCATCAGTAGCAGCAACGTATTGAGGGTCCCTGCTGGTAAGTCGATCACCCTTGCTTTTGGAGGGCGCGGGTCGCCAGTCAGGGACCCAACTAGGCATGGTTGAGGGCAGTTCAGCATTTCTGCGGCTCGCAGCAACTATCAGAATGCTCCACGCAGCAGTGTATCCATTGAGCATAATGTAGTCGCGAGCGAAATCAGTGAAGACCGTCTGCCAATCCAGCTTGTAGTCGATCTGAATACGTGGACAATCTTCGCAGAGCTTGAGTAGACTGCTGATTGCATAAATGTAGTCCAGCTCCTCCGAGCACCGCAGACCCGAACACTCGAGCATTGTCTCCAACGTGTGCATTGAACCGCCCGTAATTGCGGGCAGCTTACCGACTGCACACCAAGATAGTGTGCTTTCTTGACTAACGTAAGACCTGTAAGTAGCCCACGGAACTTCGGAGCCGCCGCATTTGACTATTACTTTGTCCGCTGAAGCGACTTCCTGTACGCACCAAAGACGGGAGAAATATCGCCTCGCGTTGAACAAACGGAATAGCCGATCCTGCTCATCCACTGTCCACGAGAGTAAGGGCTGCCTGTACCAGTAGTCCCAGAAGATATTCGACTTAACGTTAGGGTGTAAGAGTAATGCGAACCAGATCTCGCCGGAAAGGCGCGTAAGAGCTCTTCTCCACGTCCTTCTCCAGATGGAATTAACGATCTGTTGGTATTTGCGGCAACAGGCGAAGACGAATTGTCCGTCATGATAGCTGGAATCCTCGCCGAGCCATACGATGACCTGACGTGCGTGAGCGAAAACCTGCGCTATTTGAGCGACCTGGGATGAACGCTCGTCAGCGTCGTCTTGGTTAATACATAGAGCATCGATCCAGAGACTTCGAACGTTTTTGGAGAATCGCAGTCTTTTCAGTGCGGTACAAAGATTGGCCGCTATGAATAGAGCAGAACCACATAAGCTTATTTCGCCGAGCTCAGAAGGCTGGGTCGAGAATGCACGAAGGTATCGTTGCCTATCGTCGTCTGTTATAATCCAGAATAAGGGGTGCTCATCGTTGACGAAAGGGTTCTCATCGTTGACGAAAGTGTTTCCCCAGGTATACGACAAAGCTTCATACTGTGTCCCATCATCGAGACAGCATATGTCGAGAGTGCCCACAAGAGGGTCTTCTAAGCGCCGCGCAGGTTGTAGTCGCAGAACGCGAATGCAGGCTGGTGCTAAAGGGCTGTAGATTGAAGAAGCCTTTGTCGGACTGTGTGGCAGCTCTTCCAATTTGCGTGCATTCAACACGGCCCTTTCTGCAGTTGAATGCTGTGGCAAATGATCATCAGGCAGCATGTCTTGAGTCGCGGAGTCCGGTACTGGAGAATGTGTCTGTAATGCTGCCATTTTGCAAGAAGGTGAATGTTGTGAGCATAGAGATGAGACGACCTGGAGGAAGGAAAGGCACTTCCACTACATGTAAGTGGAGAATTTGGCCCACGGCAGCAACAGGATGCTCGTCAAGGTTGTGTAACGACACAGCTTCAGCCTCGCAGCGCAGCTCCCGTGCTCAAGTGGTCGCCTCTGGACGCAGCACGCCGTGGTCCTCGATATACCACGGGCATGCTGTCTAGTTCAGGCCTCGCATTGCCAGTCGTGCAGTTCTTATCAAAGTCGAGCATTTCCATATTCCATGCAGTCTCGGCTGATGACAGTAGATATGAAGGCAGAATTACGCCGTGCGAGTGATACAGCATGTGGCTGAACATGTGCGTGAGACTGAAGCGTGCCGATTGCCCTAGATACGTACCTCCTGCCACGGCTGACCAGGAAGCAGTCCATGTCCAGATGGCGCCTACTTATCAAATTCCAACTATGGCTACTGATCAGCTCATATAGTACCTTGGGAGAGACCCATGGGCGGTGTTTCTGTCCTGTAGGGGTCGCATGAGGCTGGCGCGTGCAGGTCTTGCTCGTGCTCAGATCTCATCTTGTGTGACATGACTCGAATGCGATCTGGGCACCAGCCCTGATCTCTCGGCACATCGAGCGCATCGTAGCAAATGCGAAGAAGGGAGAGCGGCGAAAGACATGAAATTGCTACTTGTCGCTCGCGCTCGCGGTGAGTGTAGATTTCGCGGAGAAGCCTGAGGCCACCTTCGGCGTGCCGTGCCGCGCCGTGCCGTGCTTGCCTAAACCCAAGAAGACCAAGGGTCTGGGTCTGGCAGGGGTGAGGAAGCTCCATAGGGCTGTTGTCGAATTGAGGTCCACCGCCTTGACTTCACCCACACGGTCACTAGAAGAAAGAATTACACTTTCGAGGCTCACAAGCACGATCCAAAATGGACGACATAACAACCTCCCTCCAAGACCTCCAACTCAACCAAATCCCAGTCTACCTGCTCAAAACCCCCTCCTCCCCATCGGACAGCTACCAAGAACACTTTTCCCAACTCACCAGCAAATCCCAAGATGACAAAGAGAACACATCCTTCAAGCCTCTATTCGTCCCCGTCCTCGAACACATCTTCCGCGACGACGCCCTCCGGAACATAAAACGCAGCGCCGAACGTTTCGCCTTCGCAGGAGGTTCCCCCGCCACAGCACGCCAAATCGCAACCAACAACCCCGCCAAACGCTACGGAGGTCTAATCTTCACATCCCAACGCGCAGTCGACGCATTCGGGACCGTAATCGCAAAACTTGACCCCGCGAAACTGGAAGCTCTATTCGATCACGAAATGCCAATCTATGTTGTTGGACCTGCGACGAAGAAAGGCGTTGAAGCTCTTGGATTGCCATGCCCAATTCTAGGCGAGGAGACCGGGAACGGAGATGCTCTGGCGGAATTTATTCTGCAGCATCATAATGATTCGACGAAAGTGCCGAGCCATGTTTCGAATTTGAATGGGAGGAAATTGCCTTTGTTGTTTCTGGTGGGGGAGCAGAGACGAGATGTGATTCCGAAGAAATTGCAATCGGAGGAACTACCTCCTACGGAAAATATTCAGGTTATGGAATTGGTGGTTTATGAGACGGGAGAGATGGCGACTTTCGAGGAGGAATTTACGGATCTGATTCAGCAGGCGAAGAAAGTTGGGGTCAAGGAGCAGTGGGTTGTGGTGTTTAGTCCGCAGGGCTGTGAGGCTATGTTGAATGCTTTGGGGTGGTTGACTGCGGCGGGGAAGTTTAGTGCTGGGAGGAGAGAGGTTGTTGAGGGGCCAATGAAGACCAGGGTTGCGACGATTGGACCTACGACGAGGGATCATTTGAGAGGCCAGTTCGGGTTTGATCCTCATGTTTGTGCTGAGACACCGACGCCAGAGGGCGTAGCGGGAGGGATTGTGAAGTTTCGAGCCGAGTGAGGGAGCGTACAGTGCATTGCTGGACTGCGCTCCCGGGAGCATGACGAAGTTTATGGCGTGGTAGGTAGCATCGCATCTAAAAAGTCAAGATACCCAGATACATTTTGTTCAGCTGGCGGAATAAAATTCGACATGTGAGTAAAGAGTACACATTACACAGCCATATTGCTTGGTCCCGGATTGAACCACTTTCACTTTTCACATTTCATGAGCATCACCGACAACTTGAGACAATGGAAATGAAAAGTACGAAGACATTCTCGTCATCAAAAGGAGTTCAACCCAATCCCCAGCCAGGAGTCAAAGCCACAGCCAACTCAACCGACCAAAAATCAAGGACTGCTACCTATGAAGACGCTATATATCCGCTTCGCCCAAAAATCACAAGTAGCGTTCCGTTCGCATGGATCGTAGTGTACATGTTCCTCGTGTTCTCCGTACGTTTCATGATTCGTCGAACACTCATGCACACATAAACTCCATTGCAGTAGGTCCGCCCGCAGAACGCTTGCACAAAAACATTTCAAAAGATTGTTGTCAGACCAAGCGAAAACCAAGATGCCTTTCCCGTCGTCGCCAACAGGAAATGCAAGTTGTGATGTTTTCGCTCCGCCGTCCAGTCGATGTGTGTCAAGAAGCAAAAGGTTTCCTCTCTGTTTGCGCCGAAAAACGCCGTTCCAGCAGAAAGCCGCAGCATTTCGCTGGCCATGCCCATCTCATGTCCATTTTCGCTCCCATATGCAGTCGTGTCGTGTCGTTCACGGTCGTAATTAGGTTCCCCCGGTCCTCTTTGGTATCGTCACAGTTCGCGCGCTCGCCATATGCATCGTACAGGGTCGTCAATCGCTCGGAACGCTTGCAGTCAATTTGTCAAAAATGCACACTTCTCACGTCCCGGTAGTCGAGATCCACGAATCGAGGATATCGCGAATGTCGCTGTACGAGTCGTCCATGTTTGTGATGGAGTCGTCCAAATCGAATGGGCTGCGATTCGTGTTGGTAACTCCGTACTCCGAGATCGTGGTCATGTGGGCGGGTGGCTTGACGGCAGCGGTGACGTGCACGGTGTCGTAGTCTGAGTTGTAGACGCTAGAACCACTGCAAGACTCGCCTGGTGGCGAAAAGACCTGACGACCGACATCTGGATGCGAATCCATCACGTCGAAATCGACGGCCTCGTTGAAAATGTCGACACCGTCGAGTGGACTTGAGCCACCATGAAAGCCGTGATACGCTGCTGGCGACGAATAGCTCACAAAGCTGCTGTTGTTGCGCGCAATTGGGCTGGAGCAATCTTGGTGCGAATCATGGTGTGACTTGGTGGTAGGGCAAGGCGATGCACGTGCTGACAGTTTCGCGGGCGATACAACTTTCTCCAGAGGAATGCTCAGCTCAAAGTGCTTGGGCTTTGAGAGCTGCATATGGGCAGCTGAGGGTGGCGATGTCGGCGGCGTGTCGATCCATGAGCCAGTGGCCGCATTGAATTGCGAGTCCGGATGGTCCATGTCGAGGAAATCGTGAGCACTCATCGCTTCAGACTGCTGCGGTGGGGTATCTGGCATACTGCGCTCACTCGCTGCAGAGCTGAAGCTGCCAGACTGGCTTCCGTTTGCCTGATCCATTGCACGTGCCAGCGCAGCTTTTCTTGCGCGTGTGTCCATATCTGGTCTGCTAGATCTCTTCGATCCGTTGTTCTCGCCAGATCGATCCTTCTTTGGACGCCCGCGCTTTGGCTTCTCCTCGTCAATCTTCTCGAATCCAGGCAATACACCTTCACACATGTCGCGCTGTCGGTGGCGTGTGAGGGCATCTGCGCGTGCGAATGTCTTTCCGCACGGGCAAACTGCAGGACGCTCGTTGGTGTGCGTCAAGTGGTGTCGCTTGGTGTCGTGAAGTCGGTTGAAGCGCTTTCCGCATGGATTGCATCGGAATCGACGATCGTCAAGGTGGTTCTGGACGTGCGAGCGGGCGTTCTCCTTGCGGTTGATAGCTGTGTCGCAGCCCTCCCACTTGCATCGGTAGGGATCGCCCTTGCCAATGGGGTGAACGAGCCAAGAATTAATCTGCTCCTCGCTGATACCGGTGTCGATGTACGTCGCGTCGATACCTGCTGCGTCAAGTGCGGCCTGCTCTGGGCACATGTGACCGCCACCTACCATGAAATGCGGGCTATTGAAGTCCTGTTCAGCTCCAGCGGCAGCTTGAAGGAGTAAGTCAGCGGTCGGCTCTTCGTACAGAGTCGGCATAGGTGTGCTGTGTTGCTGTGGAGGCGACGATGGATCGGCGAGGGAGGAGGAGTATGACGCTGCGTAGTCGGTCTCGCCATTGAAGCTGAAAGAGCCGTCAAGTTCGTAGACTTGCTGGCGTTGGCCTTGCTGATGGGCCATCGGGGCGACGTCGAGTTGGTAGCTTTGACTTCGCTGGTGCTTCGAAGGTGGCGGACTCGGCCAGCTGTGGTTCTGCGGCGTGTTGGGCACAGTCTGTGACTGGCCGTGAGAGAGCGATGCGACTTGCATCTGTGGTTGCGACAGGTAGACAGGCGCAGCCATGTCACCATTGACTGGATGCGTCACTTGGATGACTGGCTGACTCTGTTGCCCATTGAAGGACGGGCTCGACGAGTTGTTGCCGAACTGCTGAGCGTACCAAGCCATGTGGCTCTGCAGGCTCTGGTACGCGGCATTTTGTTGGGAGTCGGCGCTGATGGCGGCTGTGTTGGGAGAAAACATGCCGTTCAGCTGTTGATGGAGGTGGGATTGGAAATCTTGAGGTTGAGATTGGGGTTGAGGGTGCGCGAGCGGCGGCGCGGAAAGCGGCGGTGGCAGACTATGCGACTGCGGTTCTTGCTTGATGTTGTAATGCTGTTGATGTTGTTGCTCCTGGAGGGCGTATTGTGCTGTGTTAGTATCCAGTGGGGTGTGGGTCCGTAGTGGTGTTCCAGAAGGCAGCCCGTGATAGGCGTCTTGCGGCAGGAGAGGACGAAACTGCGAGGGCGAGCTCATGGCACTCAGGGCTTGGTCGACGCTGAGGCCCCGCCGGTGGTTGGTGGGTCTCGAGTTCGTCCTCCTGTGTGTGGGCATGGGCGTCGCAAGAATGGGCACCTCTAACGATTGCTGGCGTCGATGGGTCTGACGCCGCTTTTGGATCGATGAAGAGGTCACGGGCAGCATTGTCGCTGATTGTCGGCAAGATGAGATCCGGGGAAGGGGTCCTGGTTCCTGGTGGTGGTATGTGAAGCTCAAGTGAATGAGCCACTTGGTATCCGGTCTGCATCTCGTGCATTAGCGCCAGGCTGTGAAGCAAACGGCAGCGACGTCCTTCAGATGGGCGCGCCGCGCGCGAAGGGCAGGCATGACTTACATCTCCCGCAAGTACGCAAGCGCAAACCACCGCCGTGGTTTAACCTCGTTGGTTGTTCCTCAGTCCTCACGCGATGCCAATCCCTAGCAAGGCGGAGGTGTTGTGACGGGCTGCTTAGGCCCGGGGTGTGGACGAGAGCTCTTTTGCCTGCAAAGAACCCTCTGCTGTGGATGCTAGTCCTGTACCAATGTACAACAACTAGCCAGATGGTGATTAATGGAGAAGGCTGGGTCGCAGGTCTTGCTCTAGGATTAAAGAGAGGTGCTGCGCTCGGGCGGTTTGTGTATAGGTGGCGTCACCAGACGTCGTCCCGGTAACGCATCTGTGGATGCGAACGCCGTTTGCCGATCCTTTGAAACTGGGGCCCGAGCGCTTCACGATGGCGCAAGCACAAAAGTCCGACGATCCACGCCGTCGACTGTGCAAACGGCGTACGCGGTCTGGTCGCGACGACATTGCTGTGGCATCGCGACGTTGGCCATTGTCGTCGCTGCAGCAATGTGCGCGACGGCGCTGAAGTCGCCCATCGCTGGGTTGCCAGGCAGCGTTTCCAGCGTCGCGACCAAACAAGGAACACGTCGCTTCACATCGGCCGACGAGCGGATGATCGCCTGCTTCCGGGCGCGCTCATCTTGCAAAAGTTGCACGCCCGGAGCGCACGGCCGGTGCCAATACCGCCGCTGTCAGAGGTGCAGTGGTGCAGTGCAGCCGTGAAAGCAGATGTGAAGAGAGTGACGCGCCACGCGATCTGAAGCTGAAGCTGAAGCTGAGGCTGCCTTGGCGACGGCACCTCACTTCCAACTCCACCTCCTACATTGCACTCGAATGTCACACAACATCTTACGAGAAGCTCAACCGAACGAACGGGTCTCCCCACACTACGGGATTTGCAAGCTTGCCGTTCACTCTTGTGCGCATGGTGATCGTTGCGAGAGACCGCGCGAGATCGGAGCGAGCATCTGTCCATATGCGCTTTTCCCCAGGTGCACACTGTCATGGCCTGCAGAATAAAGCTTGAATTCTGCCACTACACAGCTCTCAGACAATACCACGATCGTGCTCTGGGCAAGCCGCGTGATCAAGGCCAATTTGCATCCCTCGTGATACGAGCGAAGCCCGTTCGATTCAAACGGTGCCATATCTGACTGTACCATCTCCGGCGCAACGCAGTCCTTGGCCGGCAAGCAGAGGCTCGAGCAGTCACTGCGATCTACTTTGCCACTTCGATATCCATGTGGTCACTACCCCCTTTGGAAACTCCTTGATCTCTAATCAAATCGCTGTCGCTCAAGCTGACAACCCGATCGCCAAATGCCGCAGCAATTTCCTCCAAAGTCTTGTGTCGGGTTTCACTGTCGAACAAGTCAATGGGAATTTCAAGACGGTCGTTGACAGACTTACGGGAAGTAGAAATAGGCAATGATCAAGAAGAACAGAGTACATGCCACGAAGACATAGTAATAGTTCTCGTGAATATTCGCGAATGCGCTAGGACCAGCTTCCGTGACTGCGATCCTTGTCAGTACTTGGAAAGCGATGTCGCTGGACCGAACTTACCTCCAACATTGACTATGAAATGTGAAGCAGCTGCCAGGCCCATAACTTTGCTCCGCAGTGCCATTGGCAATACTTCCGCGCCGTAGAGCCATGTGGTTGAGTTCAACATGCCATAGTACCAGACTACGAACAAGTAGATGCCGAGTACCGCGAAGCCTTTCCCGACTCTGTTGTCTGTGTTCTGAAACTGGCGTTGCATGACTGCGGCATATATTTCAATGACGATAATACCAGAGAGACCGGCGAGTATCATCTTTCGACGCCCCCACTGATCAGTCAGATACTTTGTTGTAAGCACGTTAGAGACAAAGGCGCAGGTTCCGTAAACACCAGCCAATGCCAGGATAGTGTGGGCCTCGATTCCCAAAGATCTGTAAAGGATGGTCTGATAGTACTGAATCACATTGACTCCAGTCAACGAAGTCATTGTCTGCACGGCGATGGACACCAGCGCACGATGTCGGAAGAGCTTGAAGATCTGCTTGTAATCAGTGAGCTCACGCTCCATCTCGAATTCGATCTGGGCCCGCATGAGAGCGAACTCTTCTTGTGCTTCATCGAGGTCCAGATCTCGTCGAATCTTGACAAACTCGCTTCGTGCCTTGTCGGTCTTGCCAGTCCGGATCAGCTGTCGAGGAGAGTCTGGCATAAAGGTTGCAAGGCCAAAGAAAAGAATGATGCCCCAAGGGATCTGGATACCCAGCGGTAGTCTCCATTGTATGGCTCCGTAAGGCGCATAACTGCAAGCAAATCCCACCCAGTTACTGGTCATGGTGCCAAAGGAAATGCCACAGCCAGAGATTCCGCCAATTAGTCCTCGATGATGCGGAGCTGATATCTCACTGAGATAGATGGGGACTGTTCCCACCATGCCGCCCACGGCAACTCCTGCCAGAGCTCGGCCAGCTAAGAACATTCCCATGTTGACAGCAGCCGTCTGAATGATGACGCCGATCGTGACAATTATGCACATCAATTGCATGAACCGGATCCTGCCCAGTCTGTCACCGAGGAAGGTTTGCATGAAAGCTCCCACGGCTTCTCCAGCTATGTAAACAGCGACCACAGCTCCCGTCATGCCGTTCGATGGATGGCCCATGTATTCGATCCATGATTGATGGGCAATCGTCGTTGTAGCGATACCAGTATCGAAGCCGAAGAAGAACGTCCCTATTGCCGCAAAGATGGCTATACCAAAAGTGTAAAACGAATCTTTGCGTCCCATGGCTGACCGGTTCCGTAAAGCTGTGATTTAGTGCAACGAGTGAAGCTAAAGAAAGCACACGAACGAAGAAGCAGAAATGCGCCCTGTTACATACCTGATCCATCTCCTACGTCGCTGATCAGCTGCGGCAATGCTCCAAGGGTCCACAGTGCGACATTCCGCTCCGCATTGAGGGACACATGCTGCCCGTGGGGAAACAGCGCAGCAACCTTGATCTCATGCGAGTGTGGTTGCAGAAAGAGGAGGTGAGAGCAAGTCCCTCGGACTGAATTGCGCCGGCAGGCGTCGGGCGCAGATCCCGTCACTCGCCGGGCTCGGCAAGCAAGGATCACGACCGAGAGCTTGCATGGACGACAGCATTGTGCTTCTCAACTACAGGTGTTGAAGTCATGATTTACTTACCACTCCTGCTTGCGACGCTTCTGGCATTCATCTTGCTGTCGCAATTTCATTGGCAGCGCCAGCAGCCGCTGAACACTCCTCCGGCTGGTCTTGTGGTAGATGAACCGCACCCAAAACGACCTGGCCATCGGCGACCCGTGCCTTCACTCTTTCACAAGCGGTATTCCGAGCAGACATTCATCGGGACGCACGATGCAGCAGCAATACGTAGAAAAGAGAACAACTGGTCATTGTCTGGCAATCAGTACTTTAATGTATCCACGCAGCTAAATTCTGGCGTCCGCCTCATTCAAGCTCAAGGCCATGTGGATCCCAATGGCTCGAATGAGATTCGTCTCTGTCACTTCAACTGCGCTCTCATGGACGGCGGAAGTCTCCACGAGCACTTGCGTACAGTAAAAGAATTCCTCGACGAGAATCCGCGCGAGGTTGTGACTCTGCTGTTTGTGAACACAGGCCCGCCACTTGAACATTGGGCTCAAGCTTATTTCGACACCGGGCTGGATGTTATGTCATATATCCCTCCGCCCGAAAAGCGAGACAGGAGAATGTATATCGAAGACTGGCCGACGATCGCAGAGCTCGTGGCCACGAACAAGAGACTCATCACCTTTCTCTCCAGAGGCGCAGATGAAGATGCCGTGCCATTTCTTCTGCTGGAGTTCAATTATCTCTTCGAGACAAGCTTCATCAACGATAGTCCCTGGGACTATGACTGTGATGCGTCGCGGCCTTGGTTCGGACAGCATTCCGTGCCACGCACGCTGAGCCTGGTAAATCATTTCTTGTATGCGCAGTTTCTTGGCTTCCGATATCCAAATGCCACATACGCAAATACAACAAATGGCGCCGGGTTCCATGTCGGAGAGCTGGGCGAACACGTTGCGAGATGCAGGAGTCAATACGGCAGACGGCCAAACTTCCTCCTTGTGGACTTCTTCAACGAGGGCAATGTTTTCGATGTAGAATATGGGATGAACGCCAATGATTGAACGGCAGGGACTCTCAATACTCTGGCCACTCCCGATCGACTTCTTCCTTCCAGGCGCGAAACCCGCCTTTGATGTCTTTGACGTTGATCCTCGACTCCGTACCAGCATGTTGCAGCAAGTCGCGTATCGCTTTCACTGCTAGCTGGGAGTCGTTACCGTAGCGACAGACAACGTAGTAATCACTGCCGCCACCGGGACCAGGAAGCGCCCCGGTCTGGAAAGCTTTCTCAAGCCAGCCTTGAGCACTTCCTTTCCAGGGGACGTTGAGACTACCTCGCAGCGCGCACATCTGGTATTGTGTCTCGTCGCGTACGTCGATCAGTGCATTACTTCCATCTCGTGGCAGGCGAGCAAATTCGGATGCAGATATCCTCGACTCCGGTGGCAGGACGTTGATTGGACTATTCAGGCCGCAGAAAGCTGCATAATCCAATGAGGCCGAGTTAAGGCTATCTCGTGTCACAATGGCCTGCGCAGAACAGCATGCGCAGTCGGCTCTTCGAGTTCGCAATCGTACACTTCGAAATTGTGGCGTGGAGTATGCGGAGAAGATTGTCAGCGTGGGACGCGGAGGTTCTTCCTGTGGCTGTAATGAAGGCGAAGGCGGGAGGGACATCAGCGCAGCAAGGTCAATTGGGCTGCCCGCTTGATGTGACACCTTCGGTTTCGTGGTTAAGACTTTGATGGCTTCGAGTGCCTGCAACACACCCATCACTCCAACGACTGGTCCCAGTACGCCCCCTTCACCACAAGAGAGCACGGAATCCGCTGGCGGAGGTTTTGGGAAGACGCATCGGTAGCATGGCCCGCCTGCGGGATCTCCAGGTGGTCTCGGGGGATTGTTGAGGACTATGAGCTGACCTTCTGTCTTCAGAGCTGACGCAGAGACGAGCGGCCGGCCTGTCAAGACACATGCATCTGAGATGAGGTAGCGCGACGTAGGATGATCTGTGCAGTCAAGCACGAGGTCGTACTGCGAGAAAATGTGGATCGCCTTCTCAGGCGTGAGGTGGAAGTGATGTCGTTGAAACTTGACGAGAGGGTTCAACCTACCAAGGAGATCAGAATGAGATCTGTCGAACAGCGTTGCTTTGCGACTACGTACTCTGACAAGAAATCGTATGCGCTGTCCACTTTGCTCATCCCGACTCTTGTGGCGCTGTGCGCAATCTGGCGATGGAGATTCGAGACCTCCACGACGTCGCCGTCCATGAGTCCTAGAGTGCCTACACCTGCCCCAGCGAGATATGAAGCTGCTGGACAGCCCAGTCCTCCCACGCCAACAACCAGCACTCTTGCGCGCTTGAGCAGTAGTTGGCCATGCAGACCGACTTCTGGCATGATCATCTGGCGTCCATATCTCTTGTACTCTTCGCTCTGAAGCGGCCAGCGACCGCTGCTGACAGGTTCTGGCGTCACGAATTCGCGTCCTTCGATGCCCGCCTCTTGACGAATGCTCATCGCGATGCCCTCAGCGCTTCCGCCCGATGCCACGGATGGCGTGTATAACTCCGAGTTGATCAATTCATTGGTCAACACGGACGAGATCTCGCCAATCCATTCTGCTGGAAAGCCGCCATGGTACGAAGCGTTCAGCAGGCGCGTTCGCGACGCACGAGCCTCCGTCTGCGAAAGTTGCTGCTTCAGCGATGCGAGTTGCGCTTCCGTGGTCGCAATTTGCTTCCGCAGCAGGGTCACGTGATTGTCCAGGTCGGCCATGGACGCCATGGTGATCGTGGTAAAAGGTGATGTGGGAAGAAATGGGCATGGTTTCAGAGTGACAGAAGTCATTCATACGCGGGGGCGGAACTCGGGCGGAACAAAGTATAGCCGGACAGTAATCTTCGCACATCTTCATCCGGACAGCTCGTTGAGCCCTCTCCTATCTCTCTCCTTTCGTTGTTACAACGTCGTCCACCTGCTTACCATCGACTAATAATACTGCACATGTCAGCGATGCCTCCGAGCGTTCCTCGCCACTGACATCTGTTGTGCAGGCGAACCAAGAAGGGAAAACGCATTTCTGTTTCATACCACCGCCGTGCGATATTTGCCTGCAGATGACGGGCAGGAGCAATAGACTTCTTCCCAGTTACCGCAGGACATTCCCTGTGTCTCCATTCGACCATGACGCCACTTGATTGCACAGTCATAAAAGTGATTGATTGCCTCATATTGCCCCACGGGCAGAGCCGCAGGCGCAACGTTCCATTCAACGTGGAAGACCAGCAACATCCCAGCAGCATATGCTAAACCAGTAGACAATCGACGGCCGGCTCAGATTCATTCATCTGCGGAACACACATCGCATATAACACAGCCATCGCGCTCACGCGCAGCCATGCTGACCGCCCCAGGTAAGCACGAAAATATGGACGTCGCTCAAGCACCCGCGCAGAGAGAAATTTCTTTGAAAGAGGTCTTTGAAGTTATTCGAGACGAGTTCGCCTTATACTTCAACTCTATCGACGTCAAGCGTCGCACCTGCATAAACGCTATGTGGAAGAGGCTCGGCTTATTCTGGCGCATAGATACTACCTTGGACTCCGACAAAGGCGATTCGCGAAACTGCATCATCTTCGAACCATTAGGCCCGCACACGCAGACGATAGTCTTTCTTCACGGACGTGACAGCACGGCGAAGGAGTTCGCTAAGGAGCTCTTCGAGAGTACAGACTCTCATGAACGTACGTTTCAAGAAGCTTTGCCTGGCGTCAAATGGGTCTTTCCAACAGCACCTGTCACACACTGTGCCCGGTATGGCCTACACATGAGCCAGTGGTTCGACATGCAAACGACAGAGCACCCTCATCAAGGAGAGATAGAGCAGGACCCAACGCAATCAATCGACATCATCTACAATCAGCTCTCGATAGAAGCTGCGATAGTGGGATGGCAAAATGTTATTCTGGCAGGCATATCGCAAGGCGCTGCTATTGGAATCCACGTTCTTCTAAAGCAGCCTCACAAGCTTGGAGGCTTTATCGGGCTGAATACCTGGCTTCCACGACCGAAAACCATCGAGGGCGCCGACAGGCGGTGGCCAGGGTCTGTGCAGACGCCTGTCATGTTGGCGCATACGAGAGATGACCCGATCGTCTACATCACGTATGGCGAAGAGTTAGCGCGGAGCCTGGAGAAGCTGGGCATGAATGTGGAGTGGCACGATTACGAAACTGCAGAAGGCGAGCCCGCGCACTGGGTGAACGAGCCCGAAGGAATCGATCACATTGTAAAGTTTGTTAGGAGGGCCAGGAAGTCGCCGCGAGGAAGTCCGCTTCTTGCTCCTTCGTTCACGACTATGCGATCGTACTAGGGCGCACGAACACCGAGCCCGCTTCATGCAGCCCCGCAGCGCCTCAGATGCCAGATCTGGGGAGATTGAAAAACTGTTCATCCAATCAGGCACATTGCTCGATGCCAACAACAACAGCCTCGTTGCATGCACCGGCGCATTGTAAGACGTACAGCACGATAGACAGAGAACTCGACTACAGATTGAGCCAGCATTGGGCCTTTGCAAAACCAGATTCAGAAAGCGTATTCGACAGTCAATTGCGGGCATCAGACACCAGTGACCACGAGGAGTACGCATCATTACAGCACACGACCCACCAGCGATTAGTAATGACTGGCTCTGCGTTCTCCCGGGCAAGAAGCTGAACAAGCACTCTCGCAGCGCTGCACTGGTTGCGATTCTCATACTCAGAGCGGTCAACATGGCAAAGCTGTCCGGGAGACCTCTGCCTTCGAATCATTGGCCGTGGCGGACATACGATCCGGAGACTTTGGGGAACAGGACTCTCCAGGCAGGCTTGAAGCACCTTAGAACAAAACAACGATGACCGAGCAACCCCGGACGAAAGAGAGCCTGGCAGGAAATAGTCAAAGAGCGCGACGCAAGATTGAACGGTAGAAACGGAACAGCGACAGAAGAAATGAGTGACAGTGTCAGGCTATTTGTGTCGGAGGCATGAGAAAGATGTTGGGGTCAAGCTGAAAGATGCAAAATGGGAGACCAGGTTCAGCTGGCTGGAATGTTTATTTGTGTAATTTGAGAGGCTGCATATGCCACAGTGCTATAATCTCGATGTTGTTGCTGTTCTCATGGTGAAGCACATCACTTTCGTCGCACTCAATCCTGGATAATTTGTTGGAAACGACCCGGGACGTCGAGATGTGTATGATGTCTTCCCGCGCGAACAGGCTGAGCGGCAGGCTAGCAATCAGTATACAGCGCATGCGGGCCACATGATGTTTCGAGTTCTCGTCGTGGCAGGGTTGTGAGGGCGGCTTTAGATGGCACAGGCTCGTCACAATCTTGCGTGCTAGCCGAGCACAGACTGTGGAGATGTGAACCAGACGCATCGTCGTGCTTTGAGCAATGTTCACGCAGTAGTCAGCACTCTCATCATCCATTCGTACACCTGCAAGGATGACATCAGTAAGGAGAGCGTCGGAGAAGAAATTGTCACGACTTACAGCCCATTGCGCAGCGTTCACGATGAAAGCTCTCGCACTACAGACGCCAAGTCCTCGGAAGAAGGCAGAAGCGCCTTCTGTATGGTACAGCGATCTGGCTATGCTCCACGTCGCTGGTCTAGCTGTGACTATGGCCTTTGATGGTCTTGCTGCATTGCCTAGCAAAGGAGCTCCAGCACCAGTGCTGCTCCTAGTGGGCACCAAGTCCCATGTCTGCACTCTCGTCTTCACAACATCAAGTGGAAAAATGCTGGCCCATGTTACAACACCAGCCAAACCGCCACACAGAAGCACTTTGAGGGCTTCCTGGGTATGTGTATCGGCTTCGTTGGCAATGGCCCGCTTGCTCAATTCGTACGACCAGAAGTAAAAGCCATAGCCTACACTGTCGCGTACAGCGGTGATGGCGCCACCCATGTACAAGCCTCTCAGACCTGCCGCTCGCCACAGATCCTGAGTTACCTGCCATGAAGAGCGAGGTGGATTCGAGACCTGGGCGCGACATTTCACAAGCTCTGTCGGCGTAGAAACGAAGAATGTAGCAAGGCCACCTAGTGCACCAGCCGACCAGATCTTCCACCATTCAGGCTGGCTCGTGAAATTTTGCGGTAAAGTGTTGATGTTACCCGTTTGGAAATAGGACAAAGAGCGATTATACGTCATGAACATGACAGCGTTGAGAGCACCGTAGCCAAGTATGGGCGCTGCCGCACCTCGAGCAAACTGGGTCCATCGTGATAAGGCGTGCTGCGTCGGAGCAGAGACCGCAGGGAGGTTCGTGGGCAGTGTGTGAGTTGGAGCTATGGAGACCTTTGAAGGGTTTGATGCAGAGCCGGCTTGTAATTTGGTCTTGATGATGTCGAGAGGATTGCCGATGAGGATTCCTGAGCATGCACATGAGCTGCAAGTCAAGACATCGGACTGGCGATCAGGCTACCTATGGCTCCAGACACATAGCCGGCCCAGAAGTCGGCAGACATGCTATCGGGGTGGGGTAAGATGAATACGGAGGAGAGCGGGAAATTGTTTTCGCTTGTGCGTATCCATACAGGCTGTCGATGGGTCGTAGAACCAATGTGGCTATCGAAGCATGGCTTGCAAGGAAGAATGGCGCATGATTCCTGATTGGGGAAGTGAAGGTCAAAGGTGAGTCGTGGTCGCCTGGAAACGGATGAACTGCGGGAAGTGGGGTCCGATTGCCGTGTGCGTGGATCTCCGTGGCGGACGCAGGTGCAATGCAGTCATCCAGACTGCCCTCGAATCTCACCTTCGCCGGAGCTGCGACACTTCAATGACACATTCGTCGCCACCTCGAGGCGCCTTGTCCATCGCTTGTTATCAATCCGCACCATCGCTCGACATTGTTGTCATCCTCAACTAACACCGCCCCTCGACAAGTGCGACAGGCCACCACCGCCACCAACTAAACACCCGCCCGCGTGCAGCGCTCAGCACGCCTACCATTGCCAGTTAATGTCCACACTCACCACCCAGACCAAATCGCTTTGGGATCTGAGTGATGTTATCGAGTTTCACAATGCAGCACTGAGCCATGCGGACTCCACTGCAGCCATTTCGCACAAGGAGAGCGACAGTCACCCGCGAGCTAGCAATGATGCTGAGCCTGACGAGAACAACGGGGGCGTCAGTCTGGGGAGCTTCGACAAGATTTGGCAGTTTCTAGGCACTCCAGTGCCAACCAAGGTCGGGCCACCTCGAATCGATCACCAAACACGATCCGTCAAGCCAGCCCGGAAGCTGGACTACACCTCGGATGGCGCAGCCTACACACTGTCCCGTCCGAAGCCCATTCAGCGGCATCCTTCATTCACCGACGGTACCGACGGCGAGGATATTTGGGCTACCAGTTCAAAGGCCGCTGATGCGACACCTTTGACCAAGACGCAGAAGAAGCGCATGCGTAGGAAAGAGAGGCGGGAGCAGGAGATCGCTCAGGCGCGTCTCAATGGCGGCAGAGCTGATGCAATATCTGAATCAGAAGCAGAAACCGCGGGGAGGAAGACACCTGCACGCAAAGCATCAGCACATGTCATGAAAGAGAAGAACAAGGAACAGGCAGCGTCGCAGGCAGCATCTAAGCCAGGAAGCAGTCAGAACGCTACCGTGGCATCGAAGGGAACTCCAGCGCCTGGCCGAGCGAAGACTCCTGTGCCAGAGAAAGCAAAGACGGCCAAAGTACCTGCACTGCCCGGAAAGGACAAGTCCACGGACCAGGCAGTCAACGCTGTCGCTGCAGCAATGGCTGCTATCAACACCAAGTCCCCGCAACAACAGCCTTCGACTCCGAAGCAGACCTTCAGACAGCTGGTCGCTCAATCTCACCCAGTACGCAAAACACAAGTTCAACAACCGCAAGCTGTAGGCAAACTTCACCTGGTTCCTGCATCTGTTGGTGTGCAGCCAAAACTTGCTTCACAGAACAACGCAACCCTCGGCATCAATCCCACCCCTGTTGCTATGAGCATGCACGTTCCCACTGCGCCTGCCAGTGCCAAAAAGGCGCGGCCACAGCCAGTTATTGAACCAAAAATCATCCGATCCGGTGAAGACCGACACTGGGCTCTGCTTATGAAGCTAATCAGTGAGTTTGGTCAGGACCGGAAGCACCTAGTGGCACCGATGAATTTAGCCAGCCATAACAACGATCCGAAAGGCATTCACGTCTTCGTGGACGCTTCCAACATCTGCATTGGATTCATGGACATGCTGAAGTCCACGAGAGGCATCCATCCAATGGCACATCTTCCCCAGGCCAATCTTTCGTTCGACGGCCTCGCCCTCTTGATGGAACGTCGACGTCCGGTTGCCAAGCGTGTTCTTGCCGGTTCCTATCCATGGCTACCGGCATTCGACAAAGCAAAAGCAATCGGTTATGAAATGAACATGTTCGAAAAAGTGTACAAAGCTCGCGAGCTCACCGATCGTCAGCTCTACTTCCAACAGCAAGGTTCCCGTCGCTATAGTAAGAGCGGGAAAAAGCCTGCTGTGCACCCAGGTGCGACAATCATCAAGTCGGGCACATCTCCTCCTGTGTACTCAGTCCTCGGAAATGGCATCGGCAGCGGAAGCGGCAGTGGCACGGAAACGTCTACTACGCCGCAATACGCGCCTGCCAAGATGATTGAACAAGGTGTCGATGAGATCCTGCACTTGAAGATGATGGAGAGTATTGTTGACTACGAAGTTCCAAGCACTATGGTGCTTGCAACTGGTGACGCTGCGCAGGCAGAGTACAGTGAGGGATTCATGGCTATGGCTGAAAGAGCACTGAAGAAAGGGTGGACCGTCGAATTGATCTCTTGGAGTAAGAATATAAGTAGAGCTTACGTCAAGAGCAATTGGACGGGAGCCTGGGATGGACGATTCAAGATTATCTATTTGGACGACTTCGCCGAAGAACTCCTTGACATGTAAAGGACGTATCGGGGAGGAGAAAGTGTGTTGCTTGCGGCTTTTCGAAGACACACTGGCACTGGGTGCCCGCTGTGGTATGCTCCGCCTTGAAAATTACTGTAGAGGGGAGAAGAGTTGCATGGGCTACGAGATATGTACATCTTGACCATTCTTGTCTCTCGCTGAATCGAAAATCTACACCGCATCTTTGCACTCCTCGCTCATTGCCATCCGCGCCCTTTTCAGCTCCTGTGCTGATTGGATATGTTCCCAAAAATTCAGAACCGTCTGCAAAGTCTGAATCGCCCCTCCGACCAAGGCCATCTTCAGCCCCTCGCCCCTTTCTTTCGCCTCCTCGAAACATAGGCTCTCTACCCGCATCGCGCTGAGCAAATCCTGCACCGTGACACCTCCGGCCCGCTGGAGTTTTACTGCTCCGAAACCGAATTGTTTGCCGCAAATGTACTTCACGCCCGGCGAAGATTGAAAAGGCTCGAAGTCTCCAGAAGCGAGGTTGGGGGAGTCGTCGTCGTCGTCGTTGTCCGCGTAAAATTGCATTTGATGTTCTCCAGGTCGTGCGAAGGTTTTGTGCCTGTAATTGCTGAAGAATGTGACAGAGTCGAGGGCCGGTTGGGTGAGAAGCATATTTTGCAAGGAGCTAGATTCGTTTAGGGCTGTGTGTGAGATGAGTTGCGACATGATGGAGCTCATGTCGAGTTGTGCCGCGGATAGGGAAGACTCCACATCGATGATGCGTGGTATGAGGGTTTTGTAGGTGTTGGTTTCGGAGAGGACTTGGTAGCAGGGCGTGGAAAGCGAGATGGAGGGGATGTTTCGTCCTAGCTTGTCGCTGTGGTGAGAGAAAGTTGCGAGCAGGGGCCGAAGGAAAAGAGCTCGTTGAAGTTTGATGGAGCCGGCGATGGTAGCGTGCCATAGTTCGCAGACTTGTTGCGCTCTGAGAGCGTCGCCGATGGGAAGATCCAGCAGGATTGTTTCGAGCAGTTCGATTGTGTCCAGGACTTGCGCTGCCGCCGTCGCAGACATGGTCGAGGCCGTTGTGTCGATGTGGCCAAGGTTCTGGAGGTTTAGATGTTGATCTGAGAAAAGATGTGCTCTGCTTCAAGTCAGCTGTAGAAGAGTACGGCCATGACCTCAAGTGCGCATTCACGATGCATCTGAGTCATGGTCTGAGACCAGGCATTCACAACGAGCCACTTGCTGACACAATGAAGAGTCACGATGAATGCTTTCGACAGGATGAATCAATTCTGCCAGCTACCTGAAAGTCTTGCAGCCTGTTGCCGCTGGGGTATCCATTTCCGCTCCAGTTCTGAAAGATGCAAAGGCGCTCAGCATTTGTTTCTCCTCCTCTACTTTACTTTGGGTCGTCGAAAACGTAGGTCAGGTGGCAGCGACCGCAGTACTGGCGGTTGTGCATGGCAGCCATGAAGATACCGGCACCGCACTGTGAGATGAGTCAGTATGTCGCTCCTGGTGGTCAGAGTACTGGCAACGCTTACGGTCTCGGCTGGGCACTCTCTCCTCAGGCGCTCGATCTTTCCGTCACCGTCGACCTTGTAGTACTTGAGCACAGCCAACTTGGTCTTCTTGCGCTTGTGCTTGATCTTCTTTGGGGTGGTGTAGACCTTCTTTTTGCGCTTCTTGGCCATACCACCACGCAGGCGGAGGACCAAGTGGAGGGTGGACTCCTTCTGGATGTTGTAGTCGCTGAGAGTGCGGCCATCCTCGAGCTGCTTGCCGGCGAAGATCAAGCGCTGCTGGTCCGGTGGGATTCCCTCCTTGTCCTGAATCTTGCTCTTGACATTGTCGATGGTGTCGGACGACTGCGACAAAATGTTAGTCTCGTGCGTTTGCGGCGGCGCTGGCGGTGGCGCGCGGTTCGTGGGCGGCGGTGGGTTGTCGTACCTCCACCTCAAGGGTGATAGTCTTGCCCGTGAGGGTCTTGACGAAGATCTGCATCTTCGCTGCTTGTCACTGCCTACGCAAGAATGCGATCCTTGAGAGTGATGGAGAAGCAAAAGAAGTGCCAAAGTGCAAAGCGGAGCCTGCGATAATCGTGGTGGCTCTTGGCGTTATGCAGTAATGCCTGAGGCTGACAAATGAAGGGTCCAAGACCACAATGGCCGTCTTGCGCTTTCGAGTTGCTGCTCTGCATTTCAACATCAAGGCAAAGGCAACACGGATCAGAACAACTTGCGATGCACTATTTATTGTCATCAAGAAACACACCTCATCCGATCATGGTCCATGCCTCATCATCCATATCTCCTTCCACATCCTCACCTGACTCTTGAAAACGCTCCCACATAGTTTGCGAAATCTCCCTCGCTAATGCAACCCATTCAATATACCGTTTCGACTCGCCACTCTGTTCAGGCGCAAGCATCTGGGCATTCTTCTCCTTCAGCTGCTTCTGCTCCACACGCGTAGCTTTGTCCTTCTGCGTAAAAGACCGCAGCTCGCTGCCAACAAGCTTGATACCTGACAGACAGATATTGGCAATGTACTTGAACTCCAATTTCGGCTCCTCAGTGGCTATCCATTCTTCAATCCTCGAAGCCATGTTTGCTTCTGGCCGACAGTGCCACCACCAGGTGCCAGCAGCTTCCCGACATAGCGCCTCACCCCAACCTGGTACGAAGAACTCCGCTATCTCATGTATGACCAGGTAAACGGCAGGATGAAAGGGATCGAACCCGAAAGCGAGAAATGGTGCGATCAAGTTGAGCTCTTGCTTGATACTGTAATGCGCGGCCATGAAATCCCATCTTCGGCGTAGAGTTTTCCAATTATCTGTCAGAAAGCCTAGTGAGAGAAAGTAATCGGCCAAGACCATCAAGAAGAGTTCCATAATAGAGAGGGAGTAGTCGACTCGAATCCGGCTGTTGGCTATGCCGAGGATACCAAAGATCTTGTCATGCGGCCTGGTGCAAGCCTGCATTGCGAAGAAGTCGACAGCCTTGTGGAAGGAGAAATGGCGGCCGGCGCGAAGGTTATGTCGCTCGAAGCGTCTCCAGGATAGTAAGTGGATGGCCATGGCCTCGTTTGCCATCGGGTCGCCACCGACTTGTTGCGTCTGTGCAGAATTAGCCGGCATCCAGTCTTCTATTGACTAAGGTCGCGTACCAGCATCCTGCTATTTTTCTTTGGCCGGGCCCGTTTCTCGAATATATTACTTTCAGGTAGGAGGTTTGTCCACTCGACTTCAAATTTTCCAATCCTCAAAGTCAATCTTTTCGCAAGCAAGACCTCTTGCACAATCCAGAGCCTTGACCAATAAGTACTGTGCAAGACTAATGACTTCAGTTGTTCCAGAGAATCGTCTTGTTCTGCATCGGTTTCTGGTTCTTCATCGTAGGCAAATCTCATACTGTCGAGGGAATGAAATGGTTCTCGCTGGATCCAAGCGATGACTACTTCCGCGTCTCGATAAATCTGCCCCATCAATTTGACCTGGCTCGCTTTCTCTTCATAGTCGTCTTGATTCGTGCAGAGTGCATCGACGAAGAACCAATCTTTTCGATGTTCGGACTTCATTTGTAACAGGAATCGATACAGGTTCTTGCGCACCAAAATGGGCTGACCATTGAGCTGTATCTCATATGAGGCAGCTTCCTGGCCCCATTGGTAAGAGACCGCGTTGTAAAGTGGGACACTTTCATCGTGAATCGAGAAGCTTTGCACCTCGCACTTGAGAAGCTCGCCACAGGACTCTGGCAGCAGTCGCAGAAGTCGGAATTCACCATTTTCAGGCTTCAAGGATTCGTAGATAGTCGAACGAGCATTTTCAGACATGTCAATCAAACGGATAGCCGTATCTGGATTGTTAAAAGAGCTTCCCTAGAGGCAAGCCAAATATGCGGTGTTAGATAGAAGGATTGCATCTTCCCCTCAGCCGCTCCTTTGCCGTTTCGGGTTGGTGGCTGAGATCGAGAAGATCGAAACCTGAATTGGAGCAGCTTCACATTCCAAACACACTGGCGATGGCATAGCCACTCTTTTATGTTCGCCGACACTTTTCGAGATGTAGAACAGCGTTCGTGTGAAAAGGCAAAAGCCGCGAACTTCGTGAATCATTGTAAGCATATCTCATGCTAGTGCTTGAAGCGCGATCAAACAAAGACTATTACTGGCAATGGATTCGTGGACGCAACAATCTTTCCTGCAATGCACGCGTGCCGCTCAACAGAAGAACCGTCACGTCTGAGCGGATATCGACAAAGTTGCTGCTCAGATGAATGCCAAAACACCAAAGAAAGCAGCAAGAAATCCGGGAAGCGCAACTCCAATGACAGTTGCAGAGCTTTCGTCGCCGGTAGGAGTGGCAGATGGGGCTGCAGTCGCAGTAGAAGCAGAGTCACCAGTCGGAGTCGTGGTGAGGGTATCCGTCGAAGTCCTTGTGGAGGAGCCGGATGCAGAGCTGTATGACAGCAATTAGCAATTGCACAATGAGCAAAGTTGCAAACTTCGGATAGAACGCACGTGCTGACACCGCGACATTCTGTGGCAGCAGTGTTCACCCAATCCTGTCTGCCCGAAGCCACAGTACAGCCACCATAGCAGCCAATGACAGCATTCGCTAGTCCGCAGCGACAGCCACGATCGGAAGCTGAGCATGCATTGTATGCGTCTATGGCCTGAGAAGAGAGGTTGACATGATTAGTATTCGTCTTGCTTTGCGGACACTTGCCCAGGTGATCTTCGCTGCTCTTTGGCAGATGAGGATCTTACAGGACTCAAGCAAGCGTCGATGGCATCATCAACTGTATCACCGCATCCGGTGGTGTCTGCCACTGCGAAGCTGGCGAGAGCAAGAATGAAAGCCTGAGAGGCGCGCATTGTAGATTGGTGGCGTATTAAACGTGGTGGTCGGTCTGCGATCTGGATTCCGGGAAATCAGGAATTCGTCGAGATTCTTTTTATCGTGGTTGATCAGCTGAGTTGGGATAGCAGATGAACGTGGTGGCGACAGAGCTTCTTATACCACAACAATCTAACATCACCAGAGCCACGAATGGTCGAATGGACAGCTTCGCCATAGCCTCCGTGGCTGATGCGTCAAAGACGCACGCGGCAGGTCTCGGACACCAGGGTTGCGCCTGACCCTGTTCTGTTAGACATAACGATAGCAGACAGCAAGCCTTGTTCGCACGGTGTGGGAGCAGCAATGCACGGCTGGATAGCATGAAGAGCAGGGCTGAAACGTCGTGGCTGAGTGTTATACGCAGTGAAGGGCATGGTAGACCATACTGCGGCAGTGGCGACGAGTAAGACGTCGGATTCGTCGTATTTCTTGAACGGACATATCGCGCTTCCGAAAAGTGCGACGAATTTGGACGTCGACTTAAGGCGGCACTTGAAGCTCACCGCACAACCAATAATTCGAACGTCAAAGATGACCTGAGTAAGATTATGGTGACTGAAGTCTCACTTTCGACGGGGCTGTTCTAGCGGTCGAGGACGTGGCTACAGCTGGGCAGGGATCTTCGGAACGTAGAACCGGGCCTCAGGACCGGGACCAGGAAACGGCATGGGCGAAATCTTCGAATCGAATTCCGACATCGAGTTCCGTCCTTCAATGCAAACCTGAAAACAACATAGCCCTTCGCTTTGACACTAGCAGTCGCATAGTCCAGGCTCAATCGTTTTTTGACGTCGGGTTGTGTTGCTCATCGGCAACTGGAAGAGGCAAATTCGCATTGCCCTTATATCCATCGAACCATGGCGGTTTGCCATCTTCGTCCAGGTCAGCCCACACGAACATACCGCAATCCTTCTTAGAATTCGCCTGATAGTTGGCAAAGCACTGCCACATATAACGTCCTCTGGTAGCAGCTCTTTTTTGCACGCATCTCAAGACCATGGCCACGTTGCACTTGCACTTTGGTGTGTGTATCGGGTGCAAATAGTCCTTGTAGCAGCGATAGGTGATGTTCAGTCGCTTGTTCAGAGCCAACGGATGAGGATCAATAGACTTCGCAGGTGCAATGGAATGTTTCCACTCTTCTTGCATCTCGGCATGCATGACGAGCAGGCTGTTGTGAGGGAGATGAATGGCGATCTGACCTTGTTCGTCCGCCTGTGCCGTTGAGCCGTCTTCAGAAGGTGGAACAATCTTTCGAACACGGAATTCTCTAGCAACACCCAGAGACAAGCTCCCAATAACAGCTCTAGGACCAAGATAGGTTAGCTGGTCCGAGTGAAAGCCAACACTTTCCTTCGCACCATCATAGCAATTCACAAAACTGGCATTGGGTTCCCAATCCTCAGGTGACTGAAACTTGAGCTTCTTCCCATCAGGCTGATAGTCTCGCGTCCGCCTTTCGACCTCTTTATTGACGGTTTCCTTGACCATATGCGCTACCTTAAGCATCTCGGGTGTAGTCTCTGCCAGCGCGGTAGATTCGTAGATTGAATCGCTGTAAAATGCCTTTGTCTGCTCATTCCTGACCGCCTCTGGTGAGTCAAGGTAGAACTTGAACGTCGAGTTGTTTTGGAGTGTGCGCCCAAAGATTTGAAATGATCCTCTTTTAAAAGTCGGCGACTCTTCCAGAAGCTCCTGCAGCAACGCGTTGGCCTGGGAAGCTGGGAGGAAATTGTGGATGATGGAGCAAGGCGTGTGGGTCTCAATGTCCATAGGCGCGTAGAGATGGAGTGTTTGGCCCTTCTTGGTCAGGCTCTTCGCTTGCACTGCTGAAGGAGAAGAGATGCCGCCATCTTTCGCGCCGAAATTGAGGGCAGATTGGTATCCTATCGCGACGCGCTTACGCTTTGTAGGCTCTTCCAGAGAGCCTGCGAGTGCTGCAGATGCCTTCTCGTAGCTCCCTCCATATGCCAATAGATAGTCCAAATGTACGTCCGAGCTTCGATCTGGGTGTAAAGAAGCTAGCATCGCCAGCTTGAAGTCGGTATCCTCGTCCTCTATGCTCGGCTGCTCCTCGGCCTGCTTCAGCCGTTTGGTTCGATGTTCGTCCATGTTACTGCTCTTTCAGCGTGTGTGAATCGCCTGATGAGCATGGTTCGTTTCGTCGCGAGTTGTCGTGTACCGGTGTCTGGTCAGTTCGAGAGCAATGCAGCGGGATTCGCTCGCCGAGCAGGCAGCATTGGGGAGGGTGCCTCCTCAGGACATCAGTCGTGATGATTAAGCCAAACAGACTTTAGCCGCGGCAGCAACATCAACGAGGCAAACGACTGTGTCCACAGCGCACTGTCTGTCGGAACGCATCTGCGACCACGGCCGGGACGACTGCATTTCTCGTGGCGCCAGAAGTCGACAAGTCTGGCTGAGAACGGCTCGAATCTCGGTCATCGCGAAACCTCGCACTCGGGTGCATAGAGAACGAAACCGACAACCAAAGAGAAGAGGCAATTCTGGATTCCGCAGCATCCTCAGCTGTCAAGATGTCAGTTAACAGACTCGCGTCTTCTTTTCGCTCGCGACTGACATCTCGAGTAGGCCTCGCCTCAATCACAAGAAGGCGAGGACAGGCTGTCAGCGCTGCAAAGCGCGTAAAGTCAAGGTGTGGCGAACACATAAACACCTCCACTTCCCATCCGCGAAGTGAGAACTAATCAAAGGTACAGTGCGATGAAGGCAAGCCAAAATGTATTGCATGCATGCGGCACAATGTGCTCTGCGAATATGTCGACCCACAACCTCGCCGATCCGATGGGCAACATTCGTCGCAACATAATTCAAATTTCCCGCCTTACAGTGCGCCTGGCAATCCGCCCAATGACTTCTTCAATCACAATATGGCCAATGAGCTCACTCTTGAGCTTCGCCTGATGCGCCAGTGGACCATTGAAACCTGCGAGACATTCACCGCCGACAAAGACTTCTGGCAGAAACAAGCTACAGAACTCGGCCTTACCCATCGCATGATTCTGGACGCAATGTTCAGCTTATCCGCTCTCCACATATCGTGGCAGTCACTCCCTGACGTGGCGAGAAGTCCCAATCCCACAAGCGTCGGCGCAGCAGTAAGACGAGAAATGATTATCAACGCCCAAAAGTACCTTCAGCGTGCATTAGATGGCCATACCGCGGCTATGAGCACCCTAAGCAAGGCAAATGCCAAGGCTGTGTACACCGCATCAGTACTTCTCTTGTACTACTCTTTCCTCAATTTAGGTGAGATTGCATACGAGCCCACGCTCCCAGGCTACGATCACACCTTTTGGACGAGACTTTCTGGCCATACTCATTATCTCTGCGAGAACTGGGCAGCTATGGAAGATGGCGAGCAGTCCATGAATGAGTTTGGCGTCTTTTTCGGCAGGTTCGTTTCCAGTACCTCAGCGTCATCCTTATGAACAGGACTTCCAGACTAATCTTTTGCAGACCCAATCTAAGAGATGCTGATCAACTGTTCAGCCAGGAGCAAGGCAAGCCATTCACGGAGCTTCTCACTTTTGCAGAAGAGTATGATACCAGCTCAACGGACGATAAGGCCATCTACCAGAACAGTGTCGCATACCTAGCTTGGATACACAAGAGCATTACAAACGACGCAGAGCCAGCATTGCTCAACTGCCAAAGACTCGTTGCGATGCCCTCGCAACTTGGCCGGCGATTCACCGAGCTTGTTGAGCACAGACAGCCTCGGGCGCTCTTGATTCTCGCACATATATTGGCCACGACCAAACTCCTTGCCAAACAACTTCCGTGGTTGCGCGAAATAGCAGAGAGACAGATTCCACCTCTCCAGCAATTGATTCCTCCAGCGTGGCAAGAGATGATGAAGTGGCCTATGGAAATCACATTTGGTCTGCAGCCGCCAGAGACGATTTCGAACGATCAGCGCAACGGCTATGCGTTCCGAGACGCTACAGAGCTGGTCACCGGTGACAAAGACCAAACGGTACCGCCGTGACGATAACGGTCCCTAGTCAAAGCTGTTCGCGCCGGATTGTGATCGAGGGATCAAAGGTCCTTGATAGACTGGGCTCTTCTACAAAGGCGCTTGCCGGTCACAAATCTGACGAGTGTGCTGTGCAAAACCCAGAGCCACATTGCTACAGCGAATCAATTACACGACATTCTCGAAGCGCCCACGCCATGAAATGAAAAGAGGAGTTTCCGCTCGTCCGAACCAAAAGTGGAATCCTTCTCAGCGACTCGACATACATCATCCTTATCAGATAGCATTATGGGCTCTACGGCCAATGATAACATCGATAGTATACACAAAGTGCTGGTTCTTGGGGTGAGTACGGCTTACTGCAATCGCCGAGATCAACACTGACAAATGCCAGGACAATCGACTGTCAACCTCGATCCTGTCCGGAATTTCTCAAGCCTCTAGCACACACTATGAGCTTCATTTAGCTGCGCACCAGAAGTCATCGCCGTCCACGAACTCCCACTTTTCCACTCACACCACCGACTTCTCGAACGAATCGCTGAAAGCCATCTTTGACGAGCTCAAACCAGACGTCGTCTTCAGCACCTCACATGGCGGATCGTTCGACACACAGAAAAGCATAATTGATGCCACAATCTCTGCTGGCGTACCACGCTTCGTCACCGCAGAATTCGGCCAAGACAGCCAGAACACCGCCCTGCACGACCGCCTACCGCCCCTCAAAGGTCGTTGGCAATGCATGCAATACCTGAAAGAGCTCAGTGATAAGGGCAAAATAGAATGGGTCGCTCCAGCGACAGGCACACAACTAGAACAAGCTATCACGAGCGGAAACATTGGCTTCGATATGAAATGGCAAAGCGTAACCGTGCATGGAACAGGCGAAGAACAATTCGCCGCGAGTAGTACAAAATGGAACGGAAGAGTTGCAGCCGCAATTTTAGAGAATTGGAATAGTGTTAAGAATCAGTACCTTTATGTTCCTGGTATGATCACCAGTGTGAATACCTGTCTGGCCGCTTTACAAAACGTTACGGGGCAGGAATGGGAGCGGGGAAATAATGAGGTGGAAGATCTGGTTAGAGAGGCGGAGAGGAGGATTGAAAGGGGGTTTCCGGATGCGGGCATGTTTCTTTTGGAGAAGAGTGTTTTGTGTGACGAGGGGCTGAATGCCGTGGGACCTTTCCGGGAGAACGATGGGAAGAAAGTGCTGGGGCTGGAGGGAGAGAGCGTTGAGGATGTGGTGGCGAAGGTTGTGCATGAGTTTCAGCATCATGGGAAAGCGGATTGTGGATGTGGATAGGCTTGGTATTGAAAGATCGTTCAAGCTCCAATGAGATGTATCACACGTTCTTTGCTGAGGTTCTTGTGGGTGCGTTGATGTTGCGGCGACTGTGAGGGCATGCACACCTCCAGCCATCTGACTGTAGAGTGTTGCACGCCTGGCCTGTTTCCCATTGTGCGCTCTGAGGACGGTTTTCGATCTCCGGTCTCAAGATCAGATTTAATCGTGTCCTTTCTTTGAGCTCCACGACCTCCAATATTTCAGCTGCGTTGAAGTCATCTGGGATGGCAGCAAACCCATCTCTAAGAGGACCAGTGCCATTCACCCCTCGCTGATGCGATTGTCTCTCACCCAAGTCGCATCCTGCTTCAAAAAGCAATGCTGAGAACACGTCTCACGGACCTGCCATCCAGACAGGCTCGATGCCACCCGGACATCGACTTTACCGTGCACTCTTATATAGAATGTTAATGGTGGTGAGGTCGTATGCGTCCCACAGGTCTTCGCTCGAGACATTGGGGTCGAAAGGTTGCTCGACTTGTGCTCCGAGGCCGAAGTTCCAGCATCTAATTGTTGTACGCCTCGTCGAGAGTCTCCTGACCAGCTGCACGTGCGCTTGTGAGTGGTGATGGGCCAAAGTTGAAGGCTGGCAATGGAGGAGCAGCGCACCGCGCTACTGTGACATTTGATCTCAGCCAAAGGCAACTGAGAGGAAGTTAGCGATGTTGAACAAGACACAATAAGGCGTGGGCCTTACAGAGTTGCTTGAAAACCTTCGATTGGCAAGAGCCTCTAACTACCTGTGTTGTCCCGAACGCCTGAACTCGGGCGAGGAGGAGGCGACATTGTCGTAGATGCTGAAGATTTGCTGGAGCGCCTTGACGGAGACGACTTGCGGTTGCGGAACGCCAGTGACCTGAGTAGCCATCCTCGTTACTTGCTGTATCTTGAACGAGGTTCTTGTGGACGTGAACGGGTGCTTCGTGTATCGACCATTCCATGAGTTGACTCGTAGTGCGTTTGTAGAGTGGAAGAGTGAGCTGCGTTGGGGCGGAAAAAATCCCGGGGTTGATATGAGCCGTCGAAAGTGAGGACCAAAATGCAGTAATCTGCTGTTCGTGTAATCACAATTTGCGAATCGAAGTGATGTGAAGCTTGAATCAGGACCGTCGTACCGGCTCACCTCTGCATGCTTAAAAATTCCAGCTTTTCCAACGGCGTTATCCAGGGTATCATAACTCATGATGCAATAAGCGAAAACCAGAATTGCTTGCCCAAACACATCCTACTTCTCCCCAACAACTTCCATCGCCTTCTGCGCTTTCTCCAACCTCCCCACCGTCCCATCCATTTTCTCCTTCAACTTCACCAAATCCTCATTCCCTCTCTGCCACGTCCCTGAAATCTCCTCAACCCTCTTCACCTCCCCCACACTCACATTCGTTTCCTGCGCAGCCTTCAACTTCGCTACCCTCTCTTCCTCCAACTTCTTCTCATACTCCTCCGTCTGCCTCTCAAACGCAACCTTAAAATGCTCCGCCGTTTCCTTCGGAGCCTTCCGTCTCAAATTTGCAAGCTGTAAAGTCTGATGTTCGATATGTGTCGAAAGTTCCTGGATTTTCTGCGCGAGTTTCGTATCGAAGGGTTCCAATTCTGTCGCAAAACACCAACGTCAGCACCACACCTGTCTCCAACAGATTCTTTGCTTAAACAAGCATTATCGGGACAGTGCTCACCTTCGCCCTCTCTCGCCTTCTTCAATTCCTCCTCAATCTCCCTCGTCTCCATTCCATTAATCGTAATATTATCCTTCGCGGCATCGAACGTTGTTCGAATATACTCATCCACTAATTGTTCCACTCTCTTCCTCATCGCATCTTCTCCCGCAGGAGCAGCATCAGGTGGGAGATGTTGATCGATTTTCTCTTGTGCGGCTTTTGTCACGTTTGCGATGAGGTAGGTCAAATCTGCGGGACTTTGGAGTTCGATTTTGCGGTGGGCGGATTCTGTGGCCCGGAGGCCATCTTGAGGGAGGTTGGATTCGAAGATGTTGGCCATGGTGGTTTTCGCCGGAGTTGGGTTCGATGGAGGGGAAAGCATGTAAACAGAGCTTGTGCTTTGCAGGAGGACGCGACTTGACTCGTGCACGCGTTTCTTCCGATAAACCAGGGTCTTGATCCGCGGCGTTCCTTATCCGCGTAAACTATGACGCGGGCTTGGGTGTGGCTGGGGGTCGACGGGGAGCTCGTCACACCGACCATCTGGCACGTGTGAGCTCTGTGCGACGTTGTGCACCGTGATGAATTCGAGTGTGAGAACAATGTTGAAACAAATCGCTGTTCGAGGCAATGATACGCGAGCTATGTGCGCTCAGCCAAAGAAGTGCAGGATTCCATCGAAAGCAAACCCATATGGATGAGGCTATCTACTCCAATTCCAACACCTGTATATGCCATAGCCCTTCCGTATTCTCCCATCCTGAACACATGTAATCCCACTCCTCACGCATTCAGACCATCCCAAGCACTACCAATAATTGACTGTCCTAATCCCAGCGCCGCCAAAGCCCTTTCCAACAGCAGTAGTAGTAGTAATAAGTCGCCTGATAGCACCATGCTCAATCGCTATACATTTCCAATTCCAAAACAAACCATCTCTTATTCTCCTCCATCTCAAGTCCTATACACTGCACTGCATCTTCACCTCGGCATCATCCTCTCAGCCTCCTCATCCGTCAAAACAATCTCCTCGACAGGATCCGGACGATGTTCCAGGTCCTCGTCCACGTACTCGTTTGCGGCGTACGAAGGGAGGAAGAGTTCTAAAAGATTAAGACATAGTCAGCCTCATCGTTTGCTTCAAGTCCCCAGTGTGTGCTTCGAATCTGCTGGCAATACAGGGTGTATGAAGACCGCTGGTCCACAATTCCACTAACCACCTAGCCTCCCTCTGTCTCTCTTCACTCACCTTGATTCCAATCCCAACCCTGACTACTCTTCACACAACTCACAAGTCTCAAGCCCTCATCATGTCCGAGATTAATCACTGTATACTCGCTCTTGCTCAATGAGCTGCCTAGTAAACTCGGTCGGCGAGGGGAGAGGAGCCAGCTCTCAGGTTGCGGCGAAGCGGTAGCCGGAGAACCTGTTATGGGAACTTTGTTCTTCCCTTTCCATGAACTCGAGCTCGCAGGTGGAGAATAGTACGCTGAGGAACCGCTGCTGCTGCTAAGAGAGCCAGATGGAGAAGAGCTCGAGGGTATGACGGAGTGCGGGAGTTTGCGTTTGGGAATGGGCATAGATGAGGACATTGTTCTTTTATTCTCTTTCTTGCTTCGTATACAAAAGAATAAAAGAAGCTCAATAGGTATACACACAGCGTAATCTAGTAGGAGTATGTAGAAGGAGAGCGGTGACCTGTTAGGTACGACAGTCCGGATGGCTGAGAAACGACCGGGCGTCCTCGGCTCCAAACGGCCGTGGAGGTAGCTGCGCTGCGTAGCACGATCATCCCAGTCCCAGGCAGAGAGCTCCCAGCAACTCGCATGACTCCTCCCACGCAGCGCACGATAGCCTTCAGAGTTCGCACGCAATAGGCTTCCGCGCTAACAGCGGTGGCCCTTCAAGTCTGCCTGCAAGGCGGACATGTGACCGATATGACGAAGACAAGTGCAATCATTAACTCGATACGAAACTACTGGCTATTATTGCTCAACCGATTGGACTGGCTTCCGATAACGCAAGACCGCAACCGCGCGGCCGTGGGAAAGGTGAGGCGACAATGTGCAGCTGTACAACTGCTTGCTGCATAGCTGCAGTGGAACGCATGCAAATTGTAAGTATAACACATGGTAATCAATGCAAGCACATACAGCCTGTTCTCGAACTTCAGCAACAGCAACACGAAATCGACAAAACATTTCTCCAATGATGCCTGTAACATCTACAGCTAGTTCTGTCATACCATTGTCTTCCAAAATTCTCCACCCCTAAATACTAGTAGTACTCATACAATATGCCTCCCCCATTTGGATCTCCCAGACCTCGTACTCCTTCACCATCTTCCTCGGGTATCACAAAGAATAAACATGAAAGATGAAAATCACACGCACACGCACCACCAGCAACCCATATTCGTCGCTTTCCCCCAATGTTTCCCTTGCGCCGTATGCGCTGTGCTGTTGTACCGAGAGGACTCTTCCAGGTCGTAAGGTTCGCTCTCCCAGTATTATCGTACAATAGATATATCCCCTTTCCCAAATGGTTGCTCGCTTTTGTGAAAGAAATATGAAGATTGGTCGTATTTCTCATTTCATGGTCAGCGGCATGTTCAGTTGCGCTTCCGAGCGAATCGGCGGTTCAGAAGCTGTAGCACCTTGGTGACATTGAACTGAACATATTCGAGATCCAGGTCTTCTTGCTGCTCCTTTTGCATTTCTAGCAGGTCGTCCAGCTTCAAGTCCAGCTCGAGCAGGCCACGGTTACGCCCTTTGTAGTGTAGACTGATTACGAACGTTCCCGGGCTCGGACTTGTAATGTTGAAATAGATGTTGGCTCTTCGGTTCTCTGGTACGTTGCTCTTTTGGATGACGCCCTGCTTCTCCAATTCCTGGTGCGTGAATTTGTAGGGGCCGAGTACCTTGGCTGTCTGGCCTCGTTTCGATGTGCCCTCGGATTGACCGCGGACATTGTGCAAGTAGCTCTTGTATGTCTCCAGCTGACTGACGAGGTATGCGTTATGATCGCGGATGGTGCGGAAGACCTCGCCCAACTTCTCAGTCTCTGCCTCGACCTTCTCCTTCAACGAACCAAGGTGAATCAGCTCTTGCTCAATCTCGTCGCGAAGCAGCGCATAACTGTCATCTTTGTCGACAATGCCAAGTTCTGTTAGCTGGTTTAGGAGTTCCATTGCTCGAATTCCTTTCCGGACCATGACTGAGTCGTTCTTCGTTGTTGCTGCAGCTTCGGCCACACGGTCCAATCGGAGTGGTCGTCGCAAGACAACGGAATTGTGAGGAAGCGAGCGAAGGATGAGGACAAAGGTCGACTTGGCTTCCATGAAGTATACCTCTTCTTGTGTGATGTCCAGGGCTGCAGTGAAGTCGTCTAGTGAGGTTTCCCATTTGCTGTAGAGTGGCAAGTTGATCGCGCGATTGTCCTTCCTGGGGAGTTGCGCGGGCGCTGGCCCGATCTCAGCAAGGAGCTGATTCAAATGGCTCGTCTCTTCTTTGGCAAGCTCGGTTTGATGCTTCTCAATCAGTGCGTGCATGGCGTACACCTCGTTCAGCGTGATCGACAACTCAAGGTCTTTCTTGGAAAGCGCAACGTAGTTGTCCATTTCGAGTGTCTCGTAAAAGTCCTGGACCTCACACAGATCCATCATGAACTTATTGATGCGCTCCTTGTTGCCTTGAATAAAAGGCTGCAGCCTCTGCATGTATGGCTCCTTTGCGTAGCTCGGCTTGTTTGCCAGGTTTTGCAGCATCTTCGCGACGTATGTGAGCGTTCGCTTGGGGTTCTCCGCTGGTGTCTGCTCAATGAGCATGTATGATCTCGGAGTGACAATGGCCGGGTTGATGAATCGCAGAAAGAAGAAGCCACCGATGAGAGTACAAATCGTCTGCTCTGAAGCATCTGGGTACTTTCTTCGAGTCAAGCTGCGAATCTGCTTGCATATCCACCGGATACCGTACGGTGTCTCCTCCAGCCCATCGATGATAGTGTCCAGGAAGCTGTTGGCAATTTCGATGAGCATCTCTATCCGAGGCGTAATGATCCTCTGCACATTCTCGTTCTCCGCGGCCTGCTCTGCTGTGATACCTTTGGGGAGGTCCTTTGGCAGCTGGCCACCATCGGCTTCAATCTTGCCCAGCATGCTCTCGTAGACCTTGAGAGGGTTGATCTCTAGGTCTAGATCCTTGATCTCGATCAAAGAGTTTATCCGCTCTGCGAGCACAGTCTTCAAGTAGCTCTGTCCAGGCCCTCTCCGTGTGTACGTCGTCATCATTCGGGATACCGGAGTGTTGGCTCGCAGCAAGGATGAGTACTCGGGTGTGTTATCGAATTGGAAGGTCAAGACAGACTGCGACTCGTTAGCTGTTTGTCGAAGATTATGCTCGCTTTGCTTACCTGAAACATGGTCAGCAGTAGATGCTCTTCGCGGCTCTCGTACTGGTTTCCGTAAATTGTGAACATGACCGTCTGCAACAATTGGTCAATTTCAGCCATGGTGACCAGACGACACAGGTGAGCGATGTGCCGCGGCTCGCTCTGAAGCAAGAACAGCAGGTTGCCATATTTCTGCGTCTTTTCGTCATTTGGAAAGGAGCCTTCGCTGAGGTCAAGGGAGTCATCCAGATGGCTAGCAACCTCTTCTTTCTGCGCTGCTGTCAGTAAGTGGCGCAAGTCGCTCTACACTCACATGCCATACCTCTTCCATTGCCATGCGATTCTGCACGAGCAATGCGATTCGTGAATCCAGATAGCGCACATCCTTTTCCAGAACAAAGTTCTTCTTGGACTGCGAGGAGATCTTGCCCTTGAGTTCCCGCAGGGCCTTTTGAGCTGTGGGTCATGTCAGTGTGGTCTCGCCGAAACCTGCAGGGTGTCCACATGTTGCGTACCTCTTGCCAAGTCATCTTCGATTTCCAGATCTCTTTGACCATTCATTGACAGGTACAGCGCGGTGACTGAATAGCGCTTGGAGGCGCGCATGCTGCGCGAGCCCTCTTGCGAGCTCATGGTGTTCTGGCGCGTGACGGGCACGAAGGAGGAGCCTTGAGAGGAAGTCGAGCCGCGCGAAGGGGTGTTGAGCATGGAGACGGCCATGGTCGAAGTGCTGGTGGTCGAGGGGCGAGGGCCGCTGTCGTCCTGCTCGACGCGGGAGTGCCGCAATTTCGCAGTCGAGTTGAACAAAGACGACGCTGGAATGCGACCAAAGACCATGGGCGGAATCCTATTCGGCGTCGGGCGGTGATGTCGCTCAATGGGGCGCGGGCGCGGCGGACGGACGGCGGCAGTGAGACGAGACGCAGCGTGCCTGACAGGTCGGCGGGTGGTGCATTCGCAGTGGCACGCGCGGCGCCAGCGGCAGTGGACGTCTCTCGCGCGGGTGCGCTGGTGTGGTGCGGCGGGCGTGCCTCAATGGACAGGCCGGGCGAGTGCAGACACAATGGGGGCGTTTCGGAGGCCTTGGTCGCGGGGGCCGCTTGGTTGGATCGGTGCTGCGTTTTGCGCTGAAACACGCCAGGGTACAGACGCGCGCACGACCGGTCCCGACAGACGCAGTGGCGACGGAGCGACGCTGTTGCTGCTGCTGCGGTGCGCTGCTCGCGGTCGGTGTCGCAGGGCAGAGAGGGAGGAGGAAGAGGTGAGCTGTTGGCGGCGGCGTGTGAGGAGCAGAGCAGATGCCCTGGATGAAGACTGGGCAGGATATGGCCCTGGGCGCGCGCGCGCGACGCTTCGTTCAGGTACTAGTCTCGTCGAATGCGCCGCTAGCGAGCAGTGCTTGTGCGGTGCTAGACTGCATGCGGCGTCGGCATGGGCGACGATGATCTCCAGCGCTTCTCCTGCCCTGCACACATCGTGACGATGACCGGCCAGCTGTACGGGCTGCCTACAGACGCCGAGGTGCTTCACGGAGAGCTCTATCGCACCTTGCATTCACCAACACCGCGCCCACGATGACAGTGACATTGCGCGACAGCCAGAGGACACGGCAAGCGTGCTGCACGGTCAGCCCACGGCTCCTCAGTTGAGTGTGGCCCTGCAGCGAGCGTCCGCATGATCGACTGTGGAACTCTAAAAACTAAATCTCCATGCCACAAGCTAGCAACTAGTTGATGAACGTGGTCGACAGATGGACTCCACGCCCTGCATCACTGTCGCCTGTTCTCGCGCTTGCCATCATACTGATGCGACGAGAAGATAGCGATCGCGTAGCTCTGCGGATTCCTTCAATTATGGATGTACCAACGACACTCCTCGTCTAAGTGCTGACGTCTGCAGTACACCATCTCTCGACATGGATGCAAACGCAAAAATTCACTATCGAAGCGTCATCCCGCCGAGATAAGCGACCGTTTGAGGTCCGGCAGCCGAGCGTTGGTGGACTCGATAGTTTTGCCAATAGTTCACCACTTCATATTGCACTCTGGGGTATGACTTCGCAAGTTTTTGCCAACTCCAAAGACCACGCGCGCGCTCGCACTCTAAAACCTGGAGATGTCCCTTCCAAATGCCCTGCACGAAGCTGTTAGCTGCACCTCTTCCAAATACTCCGACCATCTTGGCCATGCATACCAGTTCAGCAGCCAAAACATGGGAATCAGCACGCGGTTGCGCCAGGATATCGCTCTGGTCAGATACGCGCCCCTCCACATAACCCACGCCGCCCGGCCAGAGATCTTGCCCTGCGGTTTGTTCAACTGCACTATGGCACGATACGCGCCTACATAGGCCATGATGCCTTGACTTTGCTGCTCCACCGTCAGTCTCCAGCACAACGGATCGCCCTCGTCTACCTCTTGCACTTACAAAGGAAAAGCCCCGGGTATTAATATCACCCTTGTTGAGCTTCTTCGCGAGCCACTTTGCCTTCTGCGTCGCGACCTGGGCAGTCGCGGGGTACGAGGTGCCTTCAATCACTGCGCAATCGCCCAGAGCGTACACATCGCGTAGCACTGCCGCAGGCTTGCCCTGTTCCGAGTCTGCCGCTGATAGCTGCACTCTGCAAAAGTCATCGGTGATGATACTGCCGCTGCGTGGGTGCCGTTGCACTTTCCAATTGGCATCGCTGGATCGCGGACTGGCGTTGATATCAGACAGCATGCGCACACAGCTGGCCGGTGCCACAAAGGAAGAGCTCAATGCCTTTTCCACGAACGGGTTCGCCATGAGTCCTGTGCTCCATACCACGAGCCCACATCCCACTTCGGACTCTTCGCCGTTCTTGAGCGCCAATGTGAACCCACTTGCCTTGACATCATCATGGTAGTCGGCTGTTCCTGCTCCAGCGGTTCGCGGGAAGCCGCGCTTGAGCTCTGTTATCGAATGGCTGGTCTTGATCGTCACTCCTTCTCGACCTGCATTCTCTTGTGCGTACTTGCTCAGCTTCTCATCAAACATGGGCAGGATTTTATCAGCGACATCGTAGACTGTGATCTTCACATGCTCCATGAGTTGGGGATAGAGCTTCGACATGTCTTCTCTGACAATGTCCTGCAGCTCTCCTGAGAACTCAATCCCAGTCGGTCCTCCACCTGCAAGGCAAGTTAGCACTTGCTGTATTCACGTGATTGCTAAGCGAGTTAACTCACCAACAATGGCAAAGTTGAGCAGCTGCTTCTTGAGAGCCACCGGAGTGGTGGGCAACGCAGCAGTTTCAAAGCAAGAGAGCAGCTTATCTCGGATCTTCTTCGCATCCTGCACATCTTTCAAGAAGTATGCATTGTCTTTGACACCTGGTATTCCAAAGGTCTGACTGTACGATCCAACACCGATGACGAGCTTATCATAAGCCATCGAAAAGAGCTCCCCGCGACTGGCCTCCAACTTCAACTGCAAAGGCCGCTTATCTTCGATCTCACCCGCTCTTGTAGATAGTAGACCTTGGTTCGGGCATCGCACAGTCTCTCGCACGAGGATCTGCTTCTTGCCTGGATCAATTCCATCTGCTCGGCCTTGGATGTACTCGTACTTGCTGGTTCGGGTACGCACTGGTTCCAGTGCTGTACGGAACTCCAGAGTCCCGACACTCGTCGAAGCGAGAAGTGGTGTGAAGACGAAATAAGAACGAGGCGATACGACGACAGTCTGGAATTTCTTGGGATCAAGACTCCGAGCCAAATTGTATCCCGCCCAGCCAGATCCGAGGATGACAACTCGTTCACGATCGTTTCGTGATGCTTCGAGTTGTTTGATCGTTATGCTTCGTCGCTGACCTGCGATACGTTGACACGGTGCGTGGAATTGAGGTCGCACAGATCGTAATATGGGCGACGGCGTGAAAGCCTTGACTGGCTTGTAGAGAGAACTCATATTGTGAACGACGAATGCTCTTTGGAGACCCACTAGCACTTGACAAACACAATGAAGTAAGCACAAAGAAAGACCAAATGATGTCTTCAACGATTGAGGCGCCTACCTTCAGCCTTATCACTAATTCAACATCTTTCCCGAACACGACGACGCAAACTCTCATAACAGTCATCATCAAACGCGAAACATGCTGCTGAGACTAAGCCGCAATCCCCCCAAGAGCCCCGAATGCCGTTGAAAGTCGGAACAAAACCCGCTATCTTTCCACTGACCATTAACAGAAATGCGATTTCCCGAGTCACTGGTACGTGGGTACCCTGTCACATGCCTGGCAGCTTTGCATATGCTTGCATGTGACGCATGTTATGAGGCTGAAGACAAATGCGACAACGAGCACGAGAGATTGAGAGTCAACCACCATAGCCTCACAAGATACCTAGGCACAGATGAAGAGAAGGCTTGGCACGTCGACGAATATAATTCGGGTGGAGGGGTTCAAGATGAAGATGACTGTTGCGCAATGCCTGTGCACACGTGCATGGATGGTTGCTATATTCAGGACGTTTGGGAAAGTCTGTCTGGTTTCTGCATGTGGGAATGAGGTTCCCCGGGACGGATGTGGCTGAGAACTGGTTCTGTGGCTCTCGTCAGATGCGGTGAGGCTGCAGAGATAACAACGAAACACAATTTGGACGCAGAGCGCAGGTACTCAATGCGATTGCAGTGGAACGAGAACGAGGAAGGTATGAGGTCGGTGTATGTGCGGACGCTCGTAGAGTTGATGGGATTCAGATTGCGCGTTTGTCAAAATTTGGGTAGGGAAGCCACATCATGGCGTTGGATTTGATGTTTCGGGTATTGTCGGCCACAGAGTCCGAGAACCTGGTACCTCCTATGTCCACAGGAGCGTGGAGAGATTGAGGTCTGGGGAATAGCGTGGGCTAATAACTGACTCTTACTTATAGGTGGTCTGATGTTCCTCTCGGGTTACGCTCGTTCGTTCGAAGGCTGATCGTCCTGACCGCACAGTGTTTCGACTTGGTTCCTGTCGCGAAAACAATGCACATCTCCTCGCCGGCCTGAACAGATCGTCAAGCGATGCCTCTCGACCTTTTCACGCTGGCCGTCGTCTGTTGAACTCCGCCTCTCAGCTACACCATGCATACTTGTGATCACCCTCGGCGGTATAAGGGATACAACCATGCCAGCCGGTACATTTGTTCTTCGAAACAGGTCAGTTGAGTCCCGAATGGTTTCTTAGTACTGCCAGATTCCACCGTACCGGATTACAATAGTGAGTATCCCACTCTCCGCGGCCACATTCTTGGGTATCGGGATTACAGAGCTGGCAAGGCATGAGCATCAGCGGTGGGGTTTAACTCGATAGGGTGTTTGCGCAGTACTGACCCAGTCTACCCCTCGATCCACGAGGAGAGCTTCTTCGGGTATTGAATTTAATTCGGCTGCATTATTTGGAATTGCGTGAACTGTCGTTGTGAAGAGAGGTAAAAGCATAGCGAAGGCTTGAAACGTTGTGAGAGACTGCATCGTGAGCTATCGCGATGCGTCCGTTTGCTGCTGATGCGGAATGGATTCGTGAGCGGCGAGAACCGGTTGCCGAGTTGATAATTCGTGGCAGAGAGTCCATCACTGGCACAGTCGACAGTTAGGTGCTTATGTATCTTATTGGTTTCAGGGAGATCAGTAATCTCTCTTGTGCCATACCTCTGCCTAAGCAGCGGCGAAGGGCTAGTCTGCCAAGCCAATGGTAGTTCTACGGAGCCCGAAGCACCGCGAACAGAGCTTCGACTGAAGATCGGATGGTGCCGATGGTATATCCCTGATAGATTCTGCACAATCTTATTTTTCGAATGGTGGAATCGCGGCGTTCACTTCAGTCTTTGGTCTGGACTTCGATCCGTACGACCACTCTCGCACGAGGAGACTACTGCCGCTCAGCTCTGGAAGGATACTCCGAGGATACCACGCATCTTGCCCGCGAGAAAGGTAAGCTGTTGATCAATTCTTTACCAGAAGACGCTTGGATTCGACGCTGTGTCGCGAAGGAAAATGCTTGTCGACCATTGCAATGGCGCCGATGCATCTCATAAGTTTCTGTACAACTCTCGAATCGTGGCAAACCCGTGCCAGGAGGTATGGCCCAAGATGCTCTGTCATTGCGATATCAACCCCCTGCTCGCTTGCCTGCTTTCTCCAAATCAACGCCAGTGCCATGTCGCCAGAAACGAAAACAAAAAAAAACAAGGCCTCCCTCCTACACCACCAAATGCTCACTCTGATACCTCCACCAATGTTCCCTCGTATCCGCCTGTCTCCAAACTCCCACCCCACCTTCCACTCCCTTCTCATTAACATTCCAATGCCCACTCTCCACATGCCTCCTCCAATTCTCCAACACCGCAGATAATTTCGGCCCATGCCTCATCACAAAAGGATTTATCCCCGTCTGATACAAATCACTATGACTCTTCAAAATCGGCCTCCCATCCGACGTCCTGGCATAATGTCTCCGATCTCCCAATTTAATCGGCAACACCAATCGACATGCATCCTCGAAAGGATTCTGCGCGTTGGGAAATGCATCCAAATATAACCCGCACGGTACAGATTCGACTGTTGAGAAAGGATAGCGGAATTTCGCGTCTTTGGCGCTGACGGTTCCGGGACATCGGAGGAAGAGGAAGGGGACTTTCATGCCTTTGGTCTCGGTGGGATATTTGGAGGGGATGTGTTTGAAGGGTTGTTGGAGGAATTCTTCGACTTTGGGGAGACGGATTCCAGGGGCGATGAACCAAATGTCGGAGGAGCGGGCGTGGGAGAGGATTTCGTAGGCGAAGCCTCGAGGGATTCCGGCGATTTTGAGGGCGGTGCGGGAGCAGAGGGGGGCTTCGTCTTCGGGGTCGTAGGTTTCAGAGGTGGGGTCTGGACGTGTTCTGGAGATGCCGGCTTTGCGTTCGATGGCTGTGACGAGGGCGTTCCAGGTGTCGAGGCAGGCGTGGAGGTCTTCTAGTGTGTAGGGTTGGAGGATCCAGGGTCTTGTTTGGTAGCGGACGAAGGTCTTGTTTTTGACGAGGTCGCCGCCTTTGATGTCTGTTTTGGGCTCTTCTATCGTTGCTTCATCGTGTATCGCTACGGCTTTTTCAGCCTCGATCATCTCGATGTAAGCACTTAATATGGTCTCCATGCGTTGCCAAGGAAGTTCTGGATTCCTCAGATCGAAGACATGGTGGTATGTTGGCATTAATATTGCCTTGCCGGTCTGCTGATCAAAGACAATGCCCGCAGGTTGTGTCACTAGGGCTTCTGAGCTTTTGTATATTATCACGAATCTGTACTTGCTCTCTTTGGGATCATCATGGTCGTGGTCCGGGTCTTCGAGCACATCTGCCAAGCCGAGCATGTGCTGTGGACTCGCAAGACCAGACACATGGTAGAAGAAGTTGTAATTAGGCACCTCGAAGATCTTCGACAGATATCGGACTAATTTGGGTCGTAGGATCTGCTTCAGTTTCTCGTTGCCATGCGTGCTCCACCATGTCCGCTTGGTGAGTGTTGAGATTTTCTTGCCAGACTGAAACCAGCCATAGAGAGTCAGAGTGTTGTGCAGAGCAGCACAGCGTTCGGGATCAATGTCGTTGCCTTCAGTGGCCGGGTTCTTGTCAGTTACGAGATCTTTCGCAACGCTGGCGAACAAAGTTGCGGTTGCGCCCGCCATATGCTTGTTGAGAACTTGAGAACGCTTGGGTCCGGGATTGTGCTACACACCAGTTCCGCAGAAGACTGTTGTTCTTGCGGAGGTGTGATGCTGAGATGCTATGAGATGAATGGAACAGCTGATCAGGCCGCGATAGACATTAGAGAGGTATGCTAGTAGAAATGGACGGTGAGGCAGCAATTCGCCGCCCTCATCAATTTCTCGTGCAGTGCTTGCAAAAGTGATGACTGACGTCTGCTGCAGCAACGGCCCGAACATCGGCCACTGGCGAAAACCCACCTTCACCCTGCGTTCTGGCCTGCCATCGTCAACTCTTCGTGCATTGCGTCAGTTGCCCACTTGACTCTGCAGAATCGCCCCAGATCTGTCGACACGCGCTGAAGTCGTGCTGCGGTCGATTTGCTGCGAACTGCGAGACGCCGAGCACTCACGAGCCAGAGCCGCGAGATGCTTGACGCGTCGCGTACACAACGCGCGAGTTCTGGGTTAATAAGTCATCCCCAATGCGACGCCTCGGACATGGAACATCCTCGCCGCCCTCTGCCGCTGGAAAGTGAATCACGAGGGACTCGCATTCTGGTGTCCAGAATCTCAGCATAATTATTCCACCAAACATCCGGCGGCGAGAGCGTCGGACGAGTAGTCGGCCGATTTCACGAGCTGCAGGTCCGCTTGAATATCAGGCAAAGAAATGGCTAATGCAGACACCAAACCTACAGCATCGGATCACCGGGCATGTGGCATTTGTGGTAGGTCCGCAAGCGAGAATGTGGGTTTTTGAAACTTGAACATGGTGAGCATTTTCAACGTTCGTCTCTTAACCTCTAACCTTTATCCCCAATCTCTACATCATCATGGCAGATACAGACAGCAAGAAGATCATCATCATTGGTGCCGGCACCGCAGGACTGGCTTTGGCGCAGGGCCTGAAAAAGGCTGGGGTTCCATACAAAGTCTATGAGCGTGCGTCTTCTTCAGCAAGCAGGCGCAATTGGTGCTTTGGTCTGCACTGGGGCATTGAGCCACTGGCAAAGCTCGTGCCGGAGCATCTACTTGACACTATCGCTCGGTGCCAGGTTGACCCTCACATTGAGCTTACCGATGAGCACTTTCGGATGCCTTTGGTGGACGCCAAAACTGGAAAACACATCAAGAATCTCGAGGGTTCCAAGTTCTAACGCTTCCGACGCGACAAATTCCGCCACTGGCTTCTGGATGGACTTGATGTGCAGTATGGCAAAGAGATCTCCGCGATCACATTTGATGATGACAGCACAAAAGTGACAGCCAGATTTGGCGATGGCTCGCTAGATACTGGCAGTCTCGTCGTGGGCTGTGATGGATCCCGCTCCGCCGTGCGCACTCTGTTATTAGGTTCCGAGAGAGCAGCTCTCGTGCCCGTTGGCAATTTTGCAACAGCAATGATCTACGCGAAGTATAGTCGAGAACATGCGCTTGCACTCCGGGCACCGCCATTCCATCCTCTGTATCAAGTTGGAATGCACGCCGATGGTCATTTGTGCTGGCTATCTTTGCACGACGGAGATGATAGAGATTATCCTGAGAACTGGAAGTTCTTCCAATACATCTCATACGAAGCGCCTCCAGGGCATGCGGATTGGTCGAAGCAGCAGCTCGTTTCCTACCAGAAACAACTCGCACAAAACTTTGGTGATCCCTGGAAGACGGCTTATGGTTGGATCTCTGATGACGAAACTGATGTCTGGAATACCGAAATACGAGACTAGGATCCTCGCAAACCTGAGAACAAATGGGACAATCACGGCGGGCGTGTAACCCTTGCAGGTGACAGCGCGCATCCAATGAGCTTCCAACGAGGCCAAGGACTGAACAATGCTGTGCAAGATGCCTACGAGCTTTACACAGCGATACGCAAGTTCAAGAATAAAGAAGAATCACAAGCAGCGGCAATTGATGCATATGAGGCCGAGATGAAAGCTCGTGGAGGCCAAGAGGTTCAAATGAGCCGAGAAAACACCATCATGATGCACTCAAACAGCCAAACGGAAGGCCATCTCGTGAAACAGGGTATGAAGAAGTAGCAGCGCACGTCGACGCTACTCTGGGCAGGCTGCATACATCAAGCGCATACCAGATGGCGATCAACAAGCCGCGATAGGTTGCGATGTGTTATCGGATCAACTCCATCGGACAGCTGATGATGCCGAGCTCAGGCATTCTCGAATACTGCAGTTCACCGGCCACTTCAAAGTCCTTGGTGTTCCTCAATATTACTCTAAGCATTATATCAAGGCTCCTGGATCAAATCAGCACCTGACTTACATACTCCGCGTTTCGAGACTTACAATCTGGCCAACGGCATTCCCGCGCATCGGTGCTTGCCTCTTCCAAAACCCATGTGTGCAGTTATATTCGGCCGACCCATAACGAATTTGTCTGGGTCCTCGAAGACTTCCGGATCACGGTTGGCAGCCACGTAACACAAGGTCACCGGTTCCCTTGGCTTGATCGTTTCTCCATGTAGCTGCACATCCTTCGATGTTGTCCGCGCGAAACCTCGGTACGGGCTGTATAGCCTGATGAACTCCTCCATCGCTGCTGGGATGAGCGATTCGTCCTCACGCAATCTTCGCTGCAGTTCTTTGTCTTTCGACAGGTGGTGACAGATAGAGCCGATCAAGATCGGAGGTGCAACCACTCCAACAACCAACGCCTGGCGGAGACAACCACTGTGGCTTGTTAGCTACTGGCCGCGCGCAGTATATCATAAAGATTGCTGGAACGTACACAAGGTCTTCTTCGCGCAGCGGTGCTCCATTAGCATCTCGCTCCAAAAGCAACGACGATGCTGGATCGTCTTCCGGCTCCCTTGGGCTCAGTTTCCGGCTTGCCAAAAGATCTTTCGCTATCTGATACATCTCCTGTGAGTTTCTAGTGACAACTTCTCCGTCTTGCATTCTCCACGCGTTAAGCCATCTCGCTGCCGATGTGGCCAGCTCTGTAGCGACTCCAGAATCGAGATTCAACCACTCCGACTCCATTCGAGCCACGAAATTGGCTGCGAATTCGGCACTGATGTCGCCATGGCCACGAGCCAGCAGTGGCGCCAATTCTGCTTCCGCGTGCTGTTCTAGAGGTGCTTGCAGACGACGGAGACGAGCAGGCTTCACTGTGCGCTCTAGAGCTGTGCGAAACGGCGTGTGCGCAGGAGCATCGAAGTTCAAAGGTGGTCGTCTGAGTCCTCGCGGATCCGATGGTACGACGGCTTTCACGCTCGAAATGTACGTTTCCGAGTCCATGGCTGCGCGTTTGATATCATCGTAACGCGTCAACAGCCAGTATCCTCCATATTGCTTAGTATGGATCACTGGACAGTGTTTACGCAAGTAATGATACTCCTTGTGAATCTCATCGGGGTAATCGCTGATTACTGCAGCTGCATTATCGATATCGAATCGTTCCCTCCGATCTTGGTCTCCGTATGGGAGATGCGATAGCGTCATGGTTGCCTTCAAAGATTTATCTTTGATACAAATTGCTGGTGGTCAGAGTGGAACAAGGTTTTGTAAGCGAACAGAGATTCTCTGAGGAAATATGGTGGAAGGCTCGTGCAAGTCAGCAAGTCAGCAAGCGGCGCATCTCTCATCTGGCTATCCTTCGTGGACTTTCGTCTCCACCAGACGTTGGCATGTTAACTACCGAGTGCCACAGCGAGGTCTCCTGGAGCGGTCAACCGAAGTGGCGCATGTGGGAAAGTGGGAAAGTGGGGAAATGCATTGCGTGCCGGCACAAGTGAAGTGGGAAACCGTGCTTGGATTTGTACCTCGCTCCACACCACAAGCCTTCTCCGCAAAGAAGACCAGAATCTGGGGAAGAACATCAGCTACAAGTAGCCCTACCCCGGACACTAATTGATCGACAGTTCTCACGAGGCAAGTCGTTCGATCGTCTGACGATAACTACAGTCCAATGCCAACATGACTTCCACGCTTGCTCAAGAGAAAGGTCTTGTTGAAACAGAGCAACTTGAAGTCATTCAGCGGAACTCAGCCCAGCTGAAGCCTACACATTACCGGCCACAAGATGAAGCAGAGAAACGACTCAACAAGAGAGTCAACTTCAAACTCGACTGCATTGTGGTATTGCTTCTGGCTGCAATGTTCATCGTATGTACTGTCGCAGCTGGGATTTATCGCTGAACCTGAACTAAATTTGCTCAGTTCTGCGGCATCGACAAAACCAACGTCGGCTTCGTAGCTACGAGCTCCTTCGTCGAAGACGCCAACTTGCAGCCAGATGATATTCCGAACTCGCTGTCACTCTTCTCGGCTACATATGTTCCTCTTCAACCGTTTATGGTCATTCTGGCTCGACGTGTCGGCATCAAATACTTCATCGGTCTTCAAGTCATGCTATGGGGAAGTCTCTGCATGTGTCATGCTGCTATCCGCAACAGTGCAACGCTTATAGCCTTGCGGCTTCTCATTGGCGCTGCCGAAGCAGGCTTCACGCAGATCGGCATGTTCTACATGTCGACGCTTTACCCCAAGTACGAGGTCGGTTTCCGGATGGCCATGTTCACGGGCATGTATTCCGTTGCTGGAGCTTTCGCTGGGATCCTTGCTTATGGTCTCCTGAAAATTGAGTCGGCGACTCTTCATGGCTGGCAAGTGCTATTCCTGGTCGAGGGAGGGATCACTGTGTTCTTGGGAGTCCTCAGCTTCTTTTTACTTCCCAAGAGTCTCAGCAATGCCTGGTTTCTGAATGCCGAAGAGCGCGCTCATGCGCTTCGCAGGATGGAACTTGATCTTGCTGGCGCCCAGGAGGAGGGCGAGATCAACAACACGTCCGTGACGCGAAGAGATATTCTCGATGTTGCGAAGGATTGGAAGAAGCTGTTGACGGTAGTTTGCAACATCACCACTGTACTCCCGGTCACTGCTTTCACAACATTCTTGCCCTTGATCGTGCAAGGTATGGGGTACAAAGGGATCCAGGCAAATCTGATGAGTGTCCCGCCATTCGTCGTGTAAGTCCAACTCTTGCACAGCAGCACCAACCCTGCGCAATCGGCATGACTAACGAAATGCGTATCAGTGGAACTGTCGGTCTCTTGATCATCGTGTACTCCAGCGACCACTTTCGGGAACGATCTCTTCATACGGTTGGCGGCATGTGCCTTGGCATCGTCGGCTGCATCGTCATGGCTACTTCTGTCAACACACAATTGCGCTACGGATTTGCTCACGTCTGCATGGCTGGAGTGTTCGTAGGCGGACCATTGATCGCGGTCTTATTGGCTGGCAATACACCATGGAAAGGCACCCGAAGCGTAATTATGGGAGTGAATGGCTGGTCGAATATTGCTGGAGTCATTGCTGGACAACTGTTCAAGAGTCGTTATAGGCCGAGGTGTAAGTCCAGCTCTTTCAACGTCCGAGAGTCTTATGCTAACAATTGTGTCAGACGAGCTACCTCTAATCGTCACAATGATCATCATGGCATGCGGTATTTGCGGATTGGTGTTTCTCAAACTCATGTACATTCGAGAGAACAGGCAGAGGGCGAGGACGACCGCCACGTGGGATGAAAGTGATTATGCTGCCGAAGCGACTTCCGAGGAGCGGAGAGGCGACCAGAAACGAACTTTCATGTACGGTACTTGAATGTGTAACTGGTCTACAGCGAGAGATTGGCGAATCGTTTTGCCGAAGCAGAAAGCGGGGAAGCGCCACAGTCGCAGAGGTCCTCTTTCCACTTTTCCCACTTTTCTCCTTTCTGCCACAATGTGGGACAAAACGTTCAAATTACAGTATGGCCTTTGGATGCTCGTTCTGCCAGAGAGTGTTTACGAAGAAGGAACACTTGAAAGTAAGCCTTCTCCCTGGTGCACTTGCCGAATTCGTTGCTAAGTGACGCTGCAGAGACATGAAAGAGCCCGTAGGTCCCAAATGAGGAAACCGTAACCATTTTCGAGCTTGGGATTGACGCTCGACATCGCGAAGATACCGGAGCAAAGCCTTTTACATGTCAAACCTGCAGTCGAAGTTTCTCACGAGCGGATGTTCTTGGGCGTCATGTGAAGGGACATAAGTCGGATGCTGTGCTACAATCTTCGCCAGACACAAACGGGGCTCCAGATGACCACGCAGCATCCGGGGCCGCAGGATTGAACCAAGAAAGCACCGGACAGCAGTTGCTGGATGCAGGCACCACACTCTGGACCGGAGCCCCAGCTGGCGACTACCTCCTGCCAAATGATACCTCCTCGTCACTTATCTGGCCTGACTCGGAGAATTTCTTCCAGACGCTGACATCCAACCACGTAGACGCTTGGAATCAGCCCCATGCATCAAATACCTGCGTCAACAGGCCGAGTGTTGCCTTGGAAAACAATTCCTACCCAACATCAAATCCATCACCTCACGATGAGACTGCTGCCACAGAAGATGGTCGTCGAGCTGTGCAGACGACAAACGGGCTTTTGACCGAGACATTGCTGAACGTCACATCCGACGTTGCACTATTCGAACTGACCCCACGCTTCCTAGACAGCAGTCTCCACGCTTTCTTCGTGAAGTTCAATGCCGCCTTTCCGCTCGTCCATCGCCCGACTTTCATCTACCAAGAATGCTCCGCGCCACTTCTGCTCAATGCCATCGCACTGGGCTCCTTATACCTTGGCACTGAAGATGCAAGAGTCACAGGAGAATGCCTGTGGCGACTTGCGCATACTGCGATCGCAACTTCATGGTCTGACATGATTGGAAACAAGAGAACTCATGATTCCTGCAGCGGCGTGGAACTGGTACTTGCTGCCCTGCTGAGTCAGACGTACGCTGCTCTATCGAAGAATCGAACATTGAGGATGACAAGCCAAACCTTTTATGGTCTCAGTATGCACTGGGCACAATATTGTGGCATGTATGATGTCCCTCGAGACGATGAGCCACAGCTACCGAGCCTCGAAGATGATGTAGCTGTCAAGAGGCACGCGTGGAAGTCCTGGGCCGCTCGAGAAACACAACTGCGGGTGCTATTGGGCTTGTGCATCGTCGATAGCGTTGCTTCTCAGTTCAGTGGGAATTACGTCAACACCTGGGCGGCGACACAGTTTCTGCCACTTGCATCGAATGAGCGAGCCTTCGGTGCCGAAAATGAAGATGACTGGGTAAGAGCCATGCAGACTGAGCTCTCATTCGAATCTGTTGGAATTACATTTTCCCTACTATGTGAGCAAATCCTCTCCGGCGGCGCTCGAAGTATTCCACAGGCACGTCTGTCCGGCTTGATCAATCTCAAGGTCATTTTGGAAGTGTTAGCTTCGCGAGCAAGCAACGCCGAAGGAGTCGAGAAGCGCCCAGCACGTTCCTCAGAGAGTCGAGCAGCCATCAGGACTGTGGCTGCGATTCGAAATGTGCTTGCAAATACTCAAGGCACAACCGCAGCAGACAGAGCGATAGCATTGATTCGATGGCATGCAGTCTGTCTAGACTTGGTGATAAACACTGCCAAAGGCGCACGGAGAATGTGCCACCATTACGGCATCACGCAGCACATCTTTGGAGGCAGCAAGCGACAAGAGCGTGGTCAGGTGGATCCGCACCGCTGGACTCAAGGCTTACCAGCTCGCAAATGTCTTCTGCACGCCATCGAAATCCACAAGATAGCCTCAGATATACCGCTGGGCATGATACATGATACTTGTCTCCCTGGAGCTCTGTTTGCCGTTGCAACGACTTACAGTTCCTTTGCTCTACCAGGACTGACCAAAGTCTTCATTCCCGAAGCGGTTGATTGGGACATGGTGGTATCGTATGGCCTCGGCGAGGATGAGACAGAGTGGCAGTCCGCGATAACGAGCCCTACTCTCGCTTTCTTGAGCCAATCTGGTACCAACTCTGCAAGCGGATGGACGGCTCGAAATCTGCTATACGAATTGGGCTCCATTAGGATTTTGCTTCATAGCCTTTCGCAGCATTGGGGCGTCACGCAAGAGATGGAAGTGGTAATCTCATCTTGGGAGGCGCGTTGCCATTGAACTGTGTCGTTGTTTCCGAGATACAGAGGTCCGCAGCATGGCGGCATGCATCGCTCTTACCCGCGGCATCGAAGAGTGAGCGGCCAAGAAGAGCGGAGGCTCCACATTCTGAGACGCAGTCTTGCTGCCTGCATGATATTGCGTTTCACTACGCTGCTCCATGTGGCAAAACGCTGTCCATGATGTACTGGATTGCATTGTTCCGAAATGTATCGCGCTCAATTGAAGAGCCATAGCCGTTGAAGACCATGCTCTCAGCCTGCTCAGAATACTGGGCCCAGGGTGGCAGACCTAAGTTTGGGAACACGATCAGTACACCTCACGTTGCCAAAAGAGTTGTGATCTTACCGAGAGCCTCGATGCTGGGGTTCAAATCATGAACGAAACTGATCCACGACCCTGACATCTGATAAGCCAAATTCTGATCATATGCGTTATCTATCACCACGTTCGAGAAGACAAAAGCTTGCTCGACTCCTGTCGTGATGCCCCTTCCAGGGTCTGAAGTATTCGAAGGCAAATGGTTGAATCGATATGTCCAAACTGGCACGCCATCTCGAGCTAAGCTTTGGGCTATCAGTCGTGCTGGCGCGATCTGGACGATGTCTCCGAAGATAGAGCAGGCCATCTTGTCCAATGCTCCGGACGAGAAGTTTTCGAGTCCAGTGTTGTACGGACAACCTGAGCGTGGATCTGTGGGATAGAGGTCGAGGATTCTTGAAACAGTTTCGTTTGGAAGTCTTTGTGGTCGGAAGAAGCCACTCGCTGCACTATCATCAGCATGAAGAATGCTGAAATGCGAGATGGGGGTAACACTCACACACCGGATCGAAAAGTTCTTCTGTCGAATTGATACCAGTTGGCGCGGAGGTTGTGCCTACGTCTGTGTTCGCTGGATTTGGTCAGCTGTCGCATGACATTTCCACGGGCAGAACTTTTCTTACTTCCAACGATCGTCGGTACCTTCAGATATTCTCCTTTTGGCAGTGCTAGTTGGATCGAGGTTCTCGTGAAATCGCCATCGATTGCCTGTCCAGTCGATCTCCCGACTTTCTCACGGAATATCTCGACTGGCAAATCTCGGATACAATCCAACTTCGCAGAGGCAGAAGCGTCGGTCAGGAAAACACAGCTGGAGTTGTTGATCAGTGAATCGAATGTAGCCTGGAATGCTTGGGTATCAGGGCCTGTGAGTGGAAAGGCTCCACCGCTTTGCAATATTGCTCCTCGAAAGAGATGGTCGTCTCGTCCACCGTATGCCATCATGTGGGAGTATGTGGATACGGCTCCTGCTCTACAGAGCGCTCAGTATTGTAGCACTCGAATGGAAGAGCTTTGTACTCACGACTGGCCTGCTAGTGTCACTTTCCTCGGATCACCTCCGAACGCGGCTATATTGTCTTGTATCCAGTGCAATGCGAGCCGCTGATCCAGCATACCGAGATTCAATAAGCCGAGCTCAGCCATCTCCTTGCCATTCAAGAAACCAAAAGGGCCCAGTCGATAGTTCTGCACATGTCAATGTTTGGACATGCTGGAGAATCCAATATTCGTTGCCACATACGACCGAAACAAGGACGATGGGCTTTCCAATCTCTTTTGAGATTCGTGTCAAAGCTGTCCCTTCGAATCGTGGATCGGCCTGCAATTATCAAATCTCAGCTCAGGAGCGTCAAGGACTATCGACATCCACATACACTATAGCCTGCTGTGAGCCCGCCTCCATACAGCCAGACCATCACCGGCAGCGATCCATTCTTCGGGCTTGCATTAAGCGGTTTCCAGATATTCAGCGTCAAGCAGTCCTCGCTCATGTTTCTTATGTTGTCTGCAGAGTAGCAGCTCGATCCGAATGCGTTGGCTTGGATTGTACCGAATGACCTTTTTAAAGGTATTGCCTGTCGTAGACGGTATCGTCCAATTGGAGGCTCGGCGAAAGGGATGCCCAAGAATTTTTGCACGTCGTTGATTTCGTCGACTATTCCAATGATAGTTCCATTCGTCGTGAGCACGGAGCCCAGACTGGTTATGACATTGAAGGTGATAAGTAATAACAATTTGAAGCTCATGATTGCGGCTCGAAGAATTGTGTCAAGAAGTAATTGATGTCAAAGAAGATCGCTATGTTTGTTGTAGCATTTCCACGCCAATTGTGTATTGTGGTCCGAGAGGGGATCGATACAGTGATACCAGCGGACTCTCCTAGATCGACACAAATTACCTGTCGAGTGTGCCTAACAGGCACAATTACCAATACTGTTCATTGATGTCCACGCTTGCCGAAGAGGTGTGGGGAACACAATGTGGGGAACTGGGATATGTGTGGGGAAAGGCGGGGTCCCTGTTTGTCCCACATCAGGAACTCCAGTCGACTGTGAAGACGAAGCACTGCCTATGTCAGTACCCGAAGGCGCTTTTCAGGTGGAGTTACTTCTTGAAGCAAGTATTTGAGAAGATCGACCTCGGATAACGCAAGGTCTCAGCTCGATAGACGCCATAGATCTCTTGCAACTTGCAAGGCAATGAACCTTAGCCGAGCCCTGAGTTTTGCCCGCAGCTAGTAGGGGACTAGCATGGGATGATAATATCTTGTCCCGACTGGGGAAGACACTTCCGGCAGATCAACATAGTCGCTGATGAAAGCTTTCCCACATAACTTGTATGCTCTCTCATAACAGGATCTTTTGCCTTCCGCACGCTCCAAAGCACACAGAAGCAATATTCCTTTTTGGACACCATGAAGTCATTCCTCATTTTAGTGCTGGCTGTACTGGCTGCTGCGTACGATCATGGTCCTACAGTATGAACGTTGGCCTGAGACCAGGAATACAATGCTAACGTCAATCGTAGTATGGCGGTTCGGGACCTTATAAGTCGGTATGCTCAGGAAGCATCTGGCCGGTGTTTCGCATTGCTGACGACCTGGAAGTATGCTTTCGAAGTTGAGTCCCTTGTCAACCACACCTTTTATCAGCCACTGGAGTCCGCGAGCGGCAAGTCGAAACTGAAGCTGCCTGTTATCGTTTGGGGCAATGGCGGCTGCAAGACATGGTCAGTCAAATCGTCCCCACCAATTTTACATGAACTGTCCCTCGCTGATTCTGTAACAGTACGACTTGCTGCTCAACACTGGCAATATAATATCGACTGACAAACGTTGCAGTTGGTCTCAACTTCCGTGGTTTCTTGGGCGAGGTCTCTTCTCACGGCGCGCTTGCGATAGCCACAGGATCCATCTATGTCGATCCTGAAGACTATGAGGCACCGCCTGCGGATCCTAACAATCCAGCTTCTGATCAGAATCCTGCTGCTCTAACTGAAGCCATCGACTGGGTCCACGCAAATGCTGGTAAAGGGGACTGGAAGCACATCGATGCTTCGCGGATCGGCGTCTGGGGACAAAGCTGTGGTGGCCTTGAAGCGTACTCCGCAGGCGCCGATGACCCTCGTGTGAGCCATCTCGGGATCTTCAACAGTGGTCAACTGAACGCTACAGCCAGTACCGCCGTGGCTGGCAGACTCAAGAAGCCGGTGTTCTACGTACTTGGCGGGCCGGACGATGTTGCATATCCAAATGTACGAGAGCCTTTGCACGATGTATGTGCACCTGCAACAAGCTGACTGTTAGACAGGGTGAGCGTGACTATGCAAGTCTACCTCGCGGCACTCCAGCATGGAAAGGTAACCATGCACTTGGCCATTCGGCCGCTTTCGATGAGCTCAATGCAGGTATCCCAGGGTCCGTGGGCAGATACATCCTTCAATGGGTCCTTCGTGGAGATGCCAGGGCAAAGCGCTGGTTTACAGGCGAAGGTCCGAAGGACGTTGGCATTGCGGATGTCGAATACAAAAGTTTGAATGGCATCAGAGTAGCTCCCATTTAGCTGAGGCCCATACCTCCTGAGTTAGTAGCACACTTCATCTTAGTCCCAGAGCTGGTGATCCCAGCCATTCCAAGCTGTACGAAGGTTTGGGGAAGTTGAATGCTGCGTCGTTGGGATTGTTTCCCTCGGGAGCGAAGGAGATTGCGTCGGAGTCCACGTCTTGGCATTGCGCCGCACCTCCTCCTCTCCCCAAACCTTCTCACTCGACTTTTCGACAATCCTCGCATCACAATAACTCATACCGCCCGGCATCACATCGACCGTTGGGTTCGCGATTCCAGACAGTGCTTCGCGTTGACATGCAGCTGGGGTGTTCATCCCGCGCGTTGCCGGCTCGACGTGAAACTCGTCATGCTATCCTCATCCTCGCATCGATGTGTTGCTTCGAATGGAAAGCAGCCCACAGCGGTCACGATGACCTCTCCTTACGCTCACTGGATGCGTAGAGTATGCGGAGAGATGCAAAAATGATGCAGCAATTGCCAGAAACAGCATTTGCTGCAAGCGAAGATGGTCAGCATCACCGATGGTGTTGCTATTGGCGCTTGCGATTGGCGCCTGATGTTATGACTGTCTGTACTGGAAGAAATGTGCTTAAATTGACGCTGTCCTACGCTGCTGCTCCTTTGGTTGTACTGACTTCAGCAGGTCCCAGCACCCCCATTTCTCTGCAATACCACCCAGATACCTTGCAATATGGACACCATCACCTCTACAGCCAAGTCTCTCAAGCCAGAGATGCGAGCTCCTCGTATGTCACATCTGCAGAGTTCGAACGAAGGTCCTGCAGATATCATAGCAAAGGTCTCTGGCTACTCGTTTGGTGGCATCCGCGAGGATGACAGTCCATACTTCACCAACGACGACGGCATTCCGCTTCCAGATCCAGCACACTCCAAGACCATAGGCGGCATCCCAATAGCCAGCGATGTCCATCTCTTCCAGAAACAACAGCGCTTCAACAGATCGAAACTTCTTGAACGCATGGTCCACCCATGTGGATCGGGAGCATTCGGTTTCTTTGAAGTGACCTCTGATGTGTCCGATTTGACCAAAGCAGACTTCTTGCAACGCGTAGGCGAGAAGACTCCAATTTTCATTCGATTTTCGACTGTCACTTTGGGTCGAGAGTTTCCGGACGAAGGACGCAACCCACGTGGTTTCGCCATCAAGCACTACACCAAGGAGGGAAACTACGATCTCGTTGGCTTGAATTTTCCCGTATTCTTTTGTCGGGACCCCGTCCAAGGTCCTGATGTCATCCGCAGCCAAGCGCGTCGACCAGATAACTTCCTTCTCGATCGAGACGCCACATTCGACCTGCTGGCCCTTACTCCTGAAGCCAATCATGCTGGCATGATGTTCTTCTCGGACCATGGCACGCCGGATGGCTGGACCAACCTGCATGGTTATGGTTGCCACACATTCAAGTGGGTGAACAAACAGGGAGAGTTCGTCTACATCAAGAACCACTTCATCGCAAAGCATGGACGCAAGGACTTCACGTACCCAGAGTCGATCCGCATATCTGGCGAAAACCCCGACTACAGCAAAGAGCAGCTGTGGGAGTTGCTCGAGCGCGGCGAGCAAGTGGAATGGACGTGCAAAATTCAAGTCATGAAGCCAGAGGAGGCAGACGCCGAGAAACTGGGCTTTGATCCGTTCGACGTAACCAAGATTTGGCCGCGTGATCAATTCCCGTTGCAAGAGTATGGCCGTTACGTGCTCAACAAAAATCCAGAGAATTTCCATCGCGATGTCGAGCAGGCTGCATTCTCTCCTGGGGCCATGGTGCCAGGCGTGGAGGAGTCGCCAGATCCATTGCTGCAGTTCCGCATGTTCTTTTATCGAGATGCTCAGTATCATCGTATCGGACCGAACTACCACCAGGTTCCGACAAATTGTCCATTCATGTCGGGCTCTTACGCCAGCTTGAACTTTGATGGCCCACTTCGTGTCGACGGCAATCATTCCGGCAACAAGCAATACGCACCCAACTCACTCGGCGGTGATCGCTTCAGACCAGATGTCGCCGAGGCTCCTTACAAGGTGTCAGACAACGTCGTCTCTCGCAAGAGTCACTACTTCCACGAAGGCAAAGTGAGCGACTATGATCAACCTCGAGAGCTATACCGCCGCGTCATGTCTGATCAAGACCGCGAGAATCTGCACTACAACACTGCGGTGGACTTGTCCAAGGTCAACTACTCGATCATTCAGAAGAAGTACCTCGCCCAGTTGTACAACATTGCCCCAGAGTACGCGCAGGCCGTGTACGAGAAGCTGAAGTTCAAGCATGAGGGTCAGGAATTCCAGTTTTCGGAGGTGGAGAAGTTGGCACCAGAAGCACCAACGTGGTTCAGAGAGCCCAAGTTCCAGCCAACTGATGGAACGAGATTGACAGGTTTCGCACCCAGTGCGCCTTTCTACAACTAGTCAGATGCGGGCAAGAATGGTGTCGAGCAGTAGGTAGAGTTGCAATGTTCTAATATGGTGATTGGTAGTCGACTTGATGGAAGACTCTAGCAGAATCATTCCGCTTTCTTGAAGACCTCATCTATTCTTCTCATGTTCCATGCATACTAATAAAGCCAAGCTCCCAATCTCGTACTGGTCAACGTGCGTTGGGAAATCGAGTCCCGGACAAGTTGGCTTTAGGTACGCCACACAAAGATTTTGTAGCATCAAACAAAAGTGGTTTCGCTCAAAAGGGGTTGTGGTCCAATGGTAAGATACTCGTCAGTGGCTCCCTACGGGAATGTCCACACATTCGAACCGTCAGGTTCGATACACTCCGCTTAGGCGGTGCAGCGTTGTGGCTAGATATGGCATCTGGCTGCGGCGGCGACGATGGGATGTCAGTTCGATTCTGGCCTTCTCCGATATTCTTTTTGTCCCAAACGCATGCTTTTGCTGTTCAACAACACTTTGACTTTTGCAAGTCGTGGCTAATGTATGGAATGATGCTCTATGTACCGCTCAACTACGGCCCTGGCTATTACAGGGTATGTGGTCCAATGGTAAGATACTCGTCGTTCAGGTCCGTAAAGAACATTTGTTCGGGGCGTATCGCTACGGGGTTCCTTGATCGGCGAGGGATGCTAGTTCGAGTCTGGCCTTCTCCGTCGTACTTTTTGCGAGGGTGCTTATGCTTATGCATATGCTCAGGAGCAGGAGCGGACTCGTTGCGGCAGACTTCTCTTGCTTCCTTATAAAGATGCGCACAAAGACGTTTTTTAGTATCGTGATCGCACTTGGAGAGTGTTGGCTACAATCCAATTCTCATTTCCTGCGGCAGCTCCTAGCCAGCACACATATATTGTTTCAGACGACGAATCTCTAATCAAAGGGGTTGTGGTCCAATGGTAAGATCCTCGTCACCTGGACTCCCATAGGGGACGTCAACCTGTCTGGCTAGTATGGTCGGACAGGCTTCGCTGCGGCAGACGATACGTCTGCTTCGGCAACACTACCGTCGCGGCCAGATACTGGCTGCTTCGGCCGACGAGGGACGCCAGTTCGACTCTGGCCTGCTCCAATATCTTTTTGCACTTTCAGCAGTGCCTGTTGTAATTGTCAAACCAAAGTCGGCTAAGAAGATGCTTCTCTGAAGGGATGGCTCGCTGTGGCAGAATCGCTTGTGTTTGCTTCCCAAATTCCAGACTCGCATCCTGATGGTGTCTTCAGGAATCAAACGGTCGTTTGCTGCAGCCGCTCATGACTAGCGTATGTATAGTGCCGTGAAACGCAATACTCAATCAAAGGGGTTGTGGTCTAACGGTAAGATACGCCCGTCGGACATCCTCGCCGCGCGGGGTGCCCTCGTGCTGTCGGCGCTTGTAATCGGAGCACGAGGGCACCCCGCGCGGCGAGGATGTTCGGCGTGCGGGATTCCAGTTCGATTCTGGACTTCTCCAATATCTTTTTGCCCTTTTTGGGAAGTGCCTATATCGAAAAGTCTTGCGATATCTGGTCAAGAGATGCTCTACTTGTATGCTCTACTTGTGATAATTACTTCTGGAATCACCTCCTTGTTTCCTAGAGTTGCGTTTAGCCAGCCCATGTATAATACCTTAACATTATACTCTACAACAATCTAGGGGCTGTGGTCCAACGGTAAGATCCTCATCGGAGACATCAGATTGGATGTCTGATATCGGCTGTAAGGCCGGTATGTACTGCCGTAAGGGTAGTTGGAAGCCATACCGGCTTCGTCACATTAGCGACCAACTGATGAGGGATGCCAGTTCGATTCTGGCCAGCTCCAAAACTTTTTGCTGCAAGTGCGAGTTTGCTGCAAGCCTTGGCTTCCCAAAGGTCTTCGGTGCCGGAATGTGATCCCTTTTGTACTCATTGGAATCGTCATATAACAATCGTCTAAGGGGTTGTAGTCCAATGGTAAGATCCTCGTGTAAAACCAAGACTTGGTGGCGACAATTTGACGTAAATCCGAGTTGGTGGCGATTTCTTCGCGTAAATCCGACCTGGTGGCCACGTCGTGTAAACCCGAGTTGGTGGCGAGGGATGCCAGTTCGATTCTGGCCTACTCCAAAACTTTTTACTCCAAGTACGAGTTCGCTGCAAGCCTTGGCTTCTCAGAGTCGTGCTTAACGTGCATTTGAACTATTTTGTACTCCGTAGACTTGCAGGGGCATCAGTCGTTCGAAGGGGTTATGCTCCAATGGTAAGATCCTCGCGTTCACTCTAGTAGTGTCCATGCGCCCAGGGGTAATTAAACACCTGGTAGAGCCAGACTAATGAATGTTGCGAGGGATACCAGTTCAAGTCTGGTCTTCTCCAATATCCTTTTTCTTTTTGCAATTTGCCGCGTTATTGGCTTGGACCAACATGAGAGACTACGTCCACTGAGCACCTTCTCACATTAGCCTCGTTCCAATGAGACCTACTCCCGCACAGCACATTTATGGCCTCGGATAACACACTATCAGCGCTACAAGAACAGCGCAGTCTTCCGGAGGACGTGATCGAAGAAGAAAATGCTCGAGTGTACAAGTCTCATATTATGTTTTTACTATTATGACATCTCTTCTCAGTGCTGCTTTGTTGTCATGCGCTCCCGATCACGTCTAGAAAGCGAGCATAGCCAGAGCAGCCGCACCAAGCACTGGTGCAGCAGTCTTCATCGCAGCACCATTGCCGGAGCTGGTCGTCGAAGACTCGGTAGCTTGTGCATTACCAGCGCCGCTTGAGCTGCTCTGCGATCCCATACTTGTCGTCTCCATGTTACCGTTGGCCATCGAAGTTTCCTCAGCGGACGACGATACCATAACAGTCGATCCCATCGATTCCGACTCCACTGCACCACCAGATTCTGCAGCCGCAAGCGAGCTCACGATGGAGGTGTAGCCTGCCATGGAGAACGCCACCACGGTCGTTCCGATCCTGCAGCCTTGTACGCCGCCTGGGCTGTAGTCCAAGTACGATGAGCCGGGGCAGCAATACAGGGTGTCATCGCCGTTGTTGCCTTGGGTTGAGCTCCAACCATCAGGGCACGAGCCGCCGGTGCCGACGCCCTGGCGTCCATTAGTGGGGCGACGGAGTGATGAATGATGTTAAGCTTACACTGGAAATGATATTGCCGCTTGAATCGTCTTGTGGAAGTGCCATAGCGAGAGCTGACAGGCCCAAGAGGAAAGTGTTGCGAAGAGACATGATTGAAGACTTGTGGGTGGACGGGTCGATGATGATGTCGCCGCAATACCTCTGTTGTTGTTGTCGATTTGCTTTCTCTGTGAAGATGTAGGGAGACTGAGCAGACAGGCCGGAATAACCAACAATCCTACGGTTATATATCCTTTGAGATCGAAGCTCGGATGCTCTTTTACGGCTCCGCCATGACTCCCCCTTCTCTCTCCGCAAATGAGTCTGGTTATGATCACCATGCTCCTCGAATCCCACACATCCTCCTCCGCTCAGGCACGTCCAGTTCCCAAAGCCTTTTGCTGGGTCATGACATACAAACAGAGGTAGGTACTACCAAAAAGAGTTAGTGATCTGCGCGTTCTGAACTTTCGTCATAAGGCCACCCAAGCCATGCACGGTCTTGGCACCGCAGCTTGCCGTCACTGGCGCAGATAAATGTGGCAAGCGACACAGCTGATTCATATCGGCCTCAAGCACAGCCAGCTAAGCAGTCTATCATTTCTTCTTTGTGCGTGCTTACACCGTTTGCCGGTCCTTCACTTGCCGCCCTTCTAGTTGTTGACGCTCATGCAATTGCACGCTGTCTACTTGCGGATAGCAAAACGGAATCTCTGTACTTTTCCGCTTCATGATCTCTGTTCGCGACATCGACATCGCGCCTGGCCGGCCTCTCGAGCCAAGATGCCTTAGCTCTGCTGCGTAGGTCAGAGGTACGAGAGATGAAAGCGCACTGGAGTGTGTTGATTTTGGTCCCTATTGTGCAATCCCGCGTTAGGCTGTGTGCCTGGTTGTACGGAACCTATAGCTTCGTATCAACGGATTGCCTTTTCTGTGTAGCCGGATCCTGCATCGATACCGCTCCTTGACTCTACCAAATCATTGGAGCGCCTATGCCTGTGCCGCCACATGATCGTAGTCATTATCATTCATGCCATTGTTTGCACAACCCCGCTTGCCTCTTACCGTCCATCATCCCAAAAAACCGTCCCATCTACTATTCAAGTCGTTTCTGCCGTTCAAAGATCCTCTCCAAAATCTCCATCCATCTCCTCGGCCGATCTCCCAGCTCTCTTCCCGGACTCTTGAAGACCTTTCCCATCATCTCTCTCACCTTTCCTCTCAAGATCTTCAAAACGATCAATGTCCTCCAATCCTTCACCTTGAACCGTAGCCGGTTTCCATCGACAATGATGACACCTGCGAAAATTTCGAATCTTGTTTCTCCGGCCATCAGGACAAGAGGGATCTCTGCAGCAGGGGTCGTTTCTTGAGCGTTTGTGAAGCGCGAAGACGATTGCATGATACTGTAGAAGGACAAATAGGTGATCTGAGGAGGCAATGAGCTCTTGTTGACAGACGTGGGATGCAAACCAAGGGATTGGTTGTTCGCAATGTTCCGCCAGCCTTTCCCATCCTGCTTAATGATCTTGGGGTAGAAGCTCCAAGCCACAACAGAGGACACCATGGTATCGTTGTCATCCGAGCGAGTGTATTGTGCAGGAAGCGTGATGAAGTTGCGCTTCCGGCTGTGGTACCGCAAGCGAGCAAGGGCCTGTTTGTCTTCCGGAGCAAGGTGAACGACACCAGAGTCCGCGAGAGAGCTGAGGAGCTGAGCCTTCAGATCTTCAATATTCGCCAGGTTTTGTGGGCTGAGGAAGTTCTTGTTGCAAAACTGATATTCGGGAATGCCAGCTGTGGTGCACACTTTACGCCAAGTGCAGTAGGCGTTGTACACTGTGAGAAGATCCGAGTCACCTCGCTTGAAGCCGAGGCGTACGGTATCAGCTTGTCGTTTGGCGTGCATTGGCGACAAGAACGGCGACTTTGATGACAACGTGGCAGCCGCCGTCAAGGCGAAATCGAGGCACCCGAATGTGCTGCCAAGCAGGATCAGCTTGCCAAGTTGTGCATCCAGAGGCAGTTTAGCAAGCTGAGTGCCTAGAGAAGTAAGTTCTTCATTCGCGGTCAGCGCACCGACCTCGATGAGCGCATCGATGGCTCGCCGGACGTTCTTCCCTGCGGGCGGATCAAGGGCTTGTGCAAGTGCTTCTTCCACTTTACCCAGCTTGCAGATCTTGACGCGCATGACCAGATCCTGAAGCGACAAACGCAACATCTCCGGAGTCTGCTGTTCGACCATCATCTTGTCGAAGCGATGTTTGGTGAAAAGGTGGAAGCAAAGACCTTCTTGCACTCGCCCAGCACGACCACGGCGTTGCTTTGCATTGGCTCTTGCGATGAAGCTCTGTATGAGACGGGACATCTGTCGACGCTCATCGAAACGCATCTCTTTGTGTTTGCCAGTATCGATCACGCACGTCACATCGGGGATCGTAATACCAGTCTCTGCAATATTTGTCGCGAGAACGATCTTACGTAAACCCTCTGGTGGTACCTCGAACGCAGCCTGCTGGTCTTCGCTGGAGAAAGTCGAATGCAGGGGAAAGATTTGCCAGCCTTTCATGAACTTCGGATGGCCTCCAAGCATGTCATTGAGTTGGCGAATTTCAGCGATTCCAGGCAGAAATATCAAGATAGCTTTGCTGAATCTCTTGTATTGTTCCAGATGAGCAATCCTGTCGACCAGCTTGACTAATAGACTGTAGTCAATGCGATATTCGTCATAGGAAGCGAGTGTCTGCCGTGTCTTTTTGCTGTAGCCTTCCAGCTGCTGCGGATCGTCGCTTCTATCCTCATCGGTTTTGTCGGCTGCTTCTTCATCCACCGCGTTCTCTGTTGCATCTTCGTTGGTATGTCCTGTAAGCTCAATGGCATCCTCAAGAAATTGTGCTTCAACTGGAAAAGTTCTTCCAGGCACTTGTATGATGGGTGCCCCACTCAAGTACGATGAGAACTTCTGAGCATCGACGGTGGCACTCATAAGCACCACTTTCAGATCTGGCCGCTGCTTCATAAGCTGTTTGAGCACAATGAGCAAGAAATCAGTATCGATGCTGCGTTCATGAACTTCGTCGACGACCAAATGGGTGACATCATTGATGCCATCCGCGTTCTCAAGCATGCGAAGTACTATGCCAACAGTCGCATAGACGAGTCTGGTCTGGGCGTTCGTTTGCGATTCCAATCGTATAGCATAGCCGACTAACGATCGAGGTGTCCCGACGTCGCCTTTCTTGTCGCCCATTTCCTCGGAAACACGTTGCGCCAGCGAGATGGCTGATATTCTGCGTGGCTCCGTACAGTAGATTTTGCATGGTCTCCCATGCGACAACTCATCCTCAAGAATGAAAGCGGGTAGCTGCGTCGACTTTCCGCAACCAGTCTCACCACATAGAATGGTGACTTGGTGTTTGCTGATGGTGTCCAGGGCTGCTTGCCGATAATGGAACATGGGCAAATTCATGCGAGAGGCCAACATCTGCTGATACTTCGCCGTTCCTGTCCTCTGCAGCCACATGTTCTGCAGTTCCTCAGAGTACTCGGGGGTCGCGAATTGACGTCCATCATTTCGTGAAAGTGGGGTATTGGCGCCGCTGGTTCCGTCCAGTCGTCGCCTGCTGCTAGCATTAAACACGACCTCATCATCGCTGTCTTCGTCCGTGTTGCGGTTTTGTTCAATCAGTTGTCGAACCTCTCGAACTACCGAGCCATCTTCAGCGAGAATGTGCTCCTGTTTAGCTTTCGAAAATTCGTCCCACAGATTGCGGTAAGCAGGCGGAAGTCGAAGATGAGCCTTCTCTTCCTTTGGCGAGCCAGAAAATAAGACGAACAGGGCTACAGTCGCGACATATGCTTCGCTCTGAGCAACGTCAGGCGTGGCTACGGCGATCATGGTGAATACCGTGCTTCCTGCTTTCGTGCTTGCCGAGATAGACGTTAAGTATTTTGGATCCACGTCCTCTGCATCTTGCTGCTTTGACCATTGTATCGTGACCGCATGTCGGCTCATGTACGTGGTAGGTGAGACCAGTTTGTAGCTGAGTTTGCATCGGCCGTCTCGTGCTTTGCAGGCCTCTTCCAGCACTCGTTTCGGATTTATCCCGGTGATTTTCCCAAAGTCCCTTAAAGTGACGTTGACAGCTGAATTTCCAGACGGAGATGTGCCATTGGTTTCACTGACTCCAGGCAAAGCATCGAACATGCCACTGAGAATGTCTCCGTCTTCAGCCTCGGTCTCACGCAGAAGCTCTTGTCCAAGCCTCTCAGCATCATCGTTGACGCGCCCCGTCTCGGACACCGGTGTCGCGGACCTTTGTGGTGTTGCTGTCTCGTCATCTCGCAACTGAAGTCTCTTGCGTTCAGCTGTCTCACGAGCAAGCTCAATTTTCTGTCCCGCCCAATGAGCGTCTGCTTCCCGCTTGTCAAAAAGGACGTCTGCCTCAATTCGCTGCAATTTCTCCTCGAGTTTGCGCTCGGATACACCTTTTCTACGCTGGACAGAAGTGGCCGAGGGCTTACCCTTGCGAGCTTTCGGGTTGTCGGACTGAGGATTGAGAGTGTATAGTTTCGCTTTCGTTCTGAGGTAGACTGACAATAGCTCATCCGGTTCGAGATCACTATCCATATCGCTGACTTCGACCTCGGCAACGTTTGCATCGACTTCTTCCAATCTATCGTTCGCAGGCATCGATTGCTCCTTGTTGCGGGTAGATTTGCCGTTGGTCTCGGCTTGGTTAGGCTCATTCTCAGCTTCTTCAGCGGCCAGAGCGGTCACTCTTGGCTTCTGGGGTGTGTAGTCGTAGTCTGGTAGTTCTCCTGGGAGGCAGTGAAGTGCAAGCCATTCCAGGCATTCTTCAAGACCCCACAACGTACCTGATGAGGGTTCTGCGGGTGGATTTGCTACGATCCACTGGAGAACCTCGTCGACTCGAGCAAGGGGAAGATCGAGATCAAATAGAGACTGACGTAACGACCATACCTTTGCTACCAAGTCGTCATCTGGCGGTAGACTCGACCGCTTTTGCGACGTTGTGTCATGCTTCATGTCAGACACCATGAGGTCCAGGATCTGTTGCATGACTTCCTCGGGCAACCATGCCTTGACCCCCAAGTAGTCTGATTGACCCCGCAGTACACGTTTGTCGGTCTGTAGACGTGCCACCTGCCGGGCAGTCTCCTTCTTGACCTTTGAAGCATGCTTTTCCACGAATTGTTGCAATTCTGATGCTTCGAGCTGTGCCTCGAGTTCTTCGGGACTCAGCTCATGCAGCTCTCGCGCAGCATCCGGCAGAGGTGCTGGATCTGCGTGCTCTACCGTTGTTCCTGCAGCGAGTTTCTGTGCAGAAGGAGTGGCAATTCCAGACGGGACCGCGCTGCTCGCCTCAGATGCCTCATCAGATTTTGGCTTGGAGGCGACAGAGGTCGTGGCAAAGCCTCTGGCAGGGTTTACCGCGGGCTTCTTTTTCTTCTTGTTCCCCGCCGCCATCGTGTCATTGGATGTCGAAAGAGTTCAGAAGATGGAAGACAATGCGAGCAAGGAGAAATTCATGGACTTGATGGCCCGCCGCCGTGAATGACTTCAGAGTTCGGCGTCGTAGTTTTTCCGATGCCAAGGCCCGCATGAAGACACCGCAAACATCGGCGCAGCTCTGGTGAAACCGACGTTCAGCGCAGGTTCGCATGTGGGCGGAGTTGTGCGTGTACGAGCACTGTGCATGACAGCTGGACACGAGTTCCATCACGGCGACACATTTTCCACGCCCGCGATCGATCGACACGCAGCTGCCGCAACCACTTTTCACGAATTCCCATGTCACACGATTAAAGAGTAGAGAGCGAAGATGGCGGACGAGGTTGCAACACCAACGGCGAATGGGGATCATGGCGCCACCGTGGACATGTGGGAGGTGAGGCAGGTGTTGCTGTCGAGTTCTACCAAGAGACGAGGCAACGAGCTTCACAACATTCACGAGAAGCTCGAGAGTGGAGGTAGGCCTATCCACAGATGCTGTGAGAGAACAAGATGTAAGGACGTTTTCTGACTTTTGGTGCAGACTTTCCTGCATCACAAGTTCCCGCACTTCTGCATACTCTCCTCGATACCTACCCTCTATATATCGATGGTCGATCACGCCAGGCCGTTGAGAGCTGTCTTTCTGCCATTGCTGCCCTTCCTGAAACCGCGAACGTCTTTACGGGTTTCGTGAAAGCCATTGAGGGAGAGTCGGCCAAGGCTGGCAACGCGCCGGGCAATGCCTTCGTGCTCGTGAGATGGGCGTCGCTGTTCATTCAGCACGCAGCAAAAGAGAAAGCAGTATGGGACTCGTGGGGTTTGAAAGCAGTGACAGCGTTGACCAACGCACTGAACACGCTGTTCGCGTCGTCGCCCAAGGAGAGCACTCGGGATACTGCACTAAGGGTGAGTCGACGTGCTTTTAGGACCGTGGCTCGTGCCGACTTTGGGAAAGATGCTCTGTCGAATTGCATCGCCACGCTTTCCGCCAAGGCCAGTGCCCCAGTCCCCAAGAATGCCTTGCCATTGGGGATCATCGCAGGTGTTTGCAGCAGATTGCCGGATCATAAAACGGTGGTTGAGGCGAAGAAAGCAGATTATTTCGCGTTTTACTTGCGTGAACACCTCGGATCGAAGGCCCTCCTCCCGGCCTACATTTCGACCGCCCTTCACGATTTCTTCGATTCTTATGTCGCGTTAGAGGACCTCAAGAAGGAGTTGGTTCCGGCGATTGAGAAGTCGCTCTTGCGAGCTCCTGAAATTGTTCTCAATGACCTCGTAGCGCCAGTTGTACTGGCATTACCGACAGACCTGGACCTTTCGGATGTTCTTGCTGGCAACTTGACAAAGCCACTTCTGGCAAATGTGAAATCCACGAAACCGGAAATCCGTGAAGGCGCGTTGCGCACTTTCAAAGCAGTCGCATCACGTTCACGGCAAGCTTCTCTGGTGGAGAAGGCTGCCGACGAAATCTTGACACCGCTGAAGACTGGCAAGGTCACTGCAGCAGAACAGCGCGTAATACATGCAGAGATGCTTTCGGCGCTGCAGCCGAATGTTGCATTGGCGACGAAGATACCTGCCGGTCTGGTTGCCTTCGCCAGCAAAGAGGCAAACGAAGCTGCTGCGCAAGCCGAGGTTGGCTGCATCGCCAAATATGCTCGCTTTGCCCTGGAAAATGAGGCCAAACTGGAGAATGCCACGATCGACGCCTTCGCAAAAGGCGTCGCCGAGAAGAGACTGCCAATGCGGCGGGTGTGGGCTTTGCAACTCGGAGACCTCATCTGGTCAACTTCACCAGAAGCATCGGGCAACGACAGCACACTGACTTTGCTCGACGCCTGCATCGGGAAGTTGATTGACAGTTTTGTCGAAGTCCAGGCGAACCCACTGCCCGCTTTGCAAAACGGTCAGGTATCTGTTGCAGCTATAGCTGCTGCGCTTACACTAGCGCGTGCATCTGCTTTGCCCTCTCTCAACAATGCGGCTGTCATAAAGAAGGCCGCGGTCGGTGACAAAGTACTGGCACTCGAGCCGAAGCCTTCATTTCTACTCAGTCCGCGTGTGTACACGAAGCTGACAGCTGAGGAGGACCTACGCTGGTTCCTTCATGCCGTTGTTGCTGCCTTCCCCAGCTTGACATCCAAGAGCCAGAACCGGGCCGTCTCCACTGCATGGGCTCACGCTCTGATCTACCTGATTACCTCTTCAAATGTGCCCGCCAAAGTCAGAGCCGAGGCAAGCAAATCGCTGCAGGGCCTTTACATTGCGAATGCTGAATTCACCGCGGACATCGTAATAGAGGCGCTCTGGCAGTGGTGCGAAGATCTCGAAGCCGACGCTAAAGACAGTGCAGCCGTTTCGACCAAGGCCGGTCGAGAGGAGCTGCAAAAAGTGGTCAAGGCGATATGTCTTGATTCCGATACTGCTGCAAAGCTTGGTTCTCCAGCTCTGGCTGATATCGTCAGCGACCAGCTGAGGAGACTGCTTGTGCTCTGCCGCCCGCAACTGATCCCCAAGACCTCATGGATACAGACCTGTCTAAGAACAGGCACAGACCCGGGCAAACTCGTGGAAGAGTCAAGCACGAGCTTCCTTGAGCAAATCTTGAAGGTCACAGAGCATCCTGTTCGCAAGGTTCTGCCAGCTTTCCAATTGGCCGCATATCATGCTGCTGCTGATCTGGCTTTCGTAGCACCAAACGTCTTCACGCCACTAATCGTCCAACAAATCAGTGCTGATCTGAACCCTGCGCAACTCAACGACATTGGCCCAACAGAGGCAGCGATTTACCGCACCCCTGAAGGCACAGCGTTCATTGATGTCCTGTCTAAACAGTCCCAGGCACCACAAATCAGCAAGAATCAAAAGGACTATGACACTTTGAAGTGGGAGGAAGAACTCCGAGCACAATTAGCTGCCAAGAAAGGTCAGACCAAGAAGCTCACGGCTGACGAGCAAGCCAAAATCAAGGCACAGCTCCAAAAGGAGTCAGAGATACGGCAAAAGGTGGCGACAGTGGATGCAAAGCTTCGCCGTGGCATTGGATTCATCGACGCACTCGCAACCGGACCACCTACTGAGGCCGAAGAGTGGTTTGGACCTTCGGTGAAACTGCTTTTCGATGTGATCCAAGCCGGTGCTGGTCTGATCCTGGGCGATGCCGCATCGCTAGGATACTTACGTTGCTCCGACAAGATCTCAGCACGTCTCGGCCCCGTCCGGCCGTTTGTTGGTGTTGCGACTCTTCGGTCCGCCGGCATCACCATGTTGCCAGAGAATCTTCTTGCGGAGCCTTTGGGCGACCTGGTTACTCGCGTGCTTTACCGCCTGAGATCTCTCGGAGAGCAGCGACCGTTCGACACAGTCTCACTCAGCTACATTCTTGCACTTGTGTTCCTGGTCCTTGAGAGCGGTGGTATTGATCGCAGTGCGCCTGAGGACGCGGCTGAGCAGATTATGCTCGCCATAGAAGTCATCTCATTCCATACCGAGACCTGCGCCGACCCCAGACTACCTCGGGAAGGACTTCTTGCCACCCTCATTGGCTCGCTGCAAGCTTATCCTCAGCATTTCAAGGAGATCAAGGATTGCTTCGCAGACCTTGCACGCCACCTGGCCGCCAACATGAGCGAGAAAGAAACGGATACCGTCGTTAGAGGCACGATCGTGCCAGAGACATCAGTACGCAACGCTGTATTGCAGGCGATCAGTGCTGAACTCGACGTGACCTACCGTGAATTTTGCGAAGAGATATGGCTCGCATGTCATGACGATGATCAAGAGAATTTGAACGTCGCCAGTGAGATTTGGGAAGAGAACGACTTGAAGCTCGTTGAGGATGCCGCAGTCAAATGTCTACCTTATCTTGAGTCCAAGGATTCGCAGCTAAGGCGCGCAGCAGCGCGTGCTGTTGCAGCGGCCACAAAGGAGCATCCGAATACATTCGGCGATATTCTGGGTCGGCTGCAGTCCTCCTACGTGGAAGCTGCCAAACCAAAGAAGCCAGAGCTGGACCGCTACGGCATGCCACTGAAGAAGGACATGAGTGATCCCTGGGAAACCCGACATGGCATTGCACTGGCTTTCCGCGAGCTTGCTACAATCTTCCCCGAGAACCAAATCACTCCGTTCCTAGCGTTCCTGATTGAGAGCGGGCCGCTGAGCGACAAGAGCAACACAGTGCGTGACAGTATGGTTGAAGCCGCTACATCGGTGGTGGCCGCTCGCGGTAAAGGACTCGTTGAGCCTCTCATGAAGCTCTGTGAGGATACTCTGGGCGTCACAAGCACGACACCTGAGCAAGATCTGGTCAACGAAGCTGTTGTCATCTTGTATGGAGCCTTGGCTCGCCACTTGCCAAAGGGCGACGACCGGTTACCGAAGGTCGTCAACAAACTGCTTTCAACACTGAGCACGCCGTCTGAGTCTGTGCAATATGCTGTTGCGCAGTGTCTGCCGCCACTCGTTCGAGCATCTGCTGATCAAGCTGCAACATATCTTCAGCAACTTGTCGACGAAACCCTGCATGCTAAGAAGTATGCAGCGCGACGTGGTGCTGCGTATGGTCTGGCTGGTGTGGTCAAGGGCCGAGGTATTGCATTGATGAAGGAGACTCGATTGCTCTCTACGCTGCGCAGCGCAACTGAGAACAAGAAGGATACAAATGAGCGCCAAGGGGCCTTCTTGGCTTACGAGTTGCTCTCCCTCCTCTTGGGACGAGTCTTCGAACCGTATGTCATTCAAGTTGTGCCGCAGCTCCTTGCTGGGTTCGGCGATGCCAGCGCAGATGTGAGAGATGCCTGCCTTGATGCAGCAAAGACCTGCTTTGCGAGCTTAAGCTCCTATGGAGTCAAGCTCGTCCTGCCACAGCTGCTCGAGGGTCTGGATGAGCAAGCATGGCGAAGCAAAAAGGGTGCTTGTGACTCACTTGGAGCCATGGCGTACTTGGACGCCAACCAGCTGGCTGTTAGCTTGCCCGAGATCATCCCGCCCCTTACCGAAGTCCTCAATGACAGTCACAAGGAGGTGCGACTTGCTGCCAATCGCAGCTTGCAACGCTTCGGTGAGGTGATTGAAAACCCGGAGATCAAGAGCCAGGTCAACATTCTGCTCAAGGCACTCAGCGACCCGACGAAGTACACCGACGATGCACTAGATGCCCTGATCAAGATCAATTTCTTGCATTTCATCGATGCCCCTTCGCTCGCTCTGGTTGTGCGAATCTTGGAGCGAGGTCTTGGCGACAGATCTGGCACGAAACGCAAAGCTGCTCAGATTATCGGCAGTCTGGCACATCTCACCGAACGCAAAGATCTCATTTCTCATCTGCCCATCTTGGTTGCTGGGCTGCGCGAAGCGGTTGTGGATCCAGTGCCTACAACACGTGCCACGGCGTCGAAGGCTCTTGGATCTACCATCGAGAAGCTTGGAGAGGACGCTCTGCCTGACCTGATCCCAAGCCTGATGACTACCCTCAAGTCCGACACTGGTGCAGGCGATCGTCTTGGCTCTGCACAAGCCCTCAGTGAAGTCCTTGCTGGTCTTGGTACAGGTCGTCTCGAAGAGACTCTGCCCACCATTCTCCAGAATGTGGCAAGCAACAAGGCTTCCGTTCGTGAGGGCTTCATGTCGCTTTTCATCTTCTTGCCTGCATGTTTCGGTCAGAGCTTTGCGAATTACCTTGCCCGCATCATTCCCTCAATTCTTGCTGGACTTGCCGATGATGTCGAGTCGATCAGAGAGACCGCATTGCGCGCCGGACGCTTGTTGGTCAAGAACTTTGCCAGCAAGTCCGTCGATCTCCTGCTGCCTGAGCTTGAGCGTGGTCTGGGCGATGACAGCTATCGCATTCGTCTCAGCTCCGTCGAACTCATTGGCGACTTGCTTTTCAACCTTACTGGAGTCACTGCTACAACTGAAGCTGAAGATCTGGATGAGGGTGCCAACCAAGCAGGTGCCAACCTTTTGGAGATCCTTGGTGAAGAGAAGCGCAACAGAGTTCTTGCAGCTCTTTACATCTGTCGCATGGATACCTCGGGATTGGTCCGATCATCCGCTATGAACGTTTGGAAGGCACTGGTCTCGTCGCCACGCATTCTCAAGGACCTTATTCCAATACTCACACAACTGCTTGTCAAGAGGTTGGCGAGCTCGAATCCAGAGCAAAAGGTCATCGCTGGTAACGCGCTTGGTGAGCTCATCAGGAAGGCTGGTGATGGTGTCTTGTCGACGCTCTTGCCCACCCTTGAGGAGCATCTGCAATCCTCCTCCAGCACAGACTCTCGTACCGGTATCTGTATCGCATTGCGCGAGCTCATTGCCGCATCGACCCAGGACTCTCTGGAAGACCACCAGCAGAGATTGGTCTCCGTCCTGCGCACTGCTCTCGTGGACACGGACGAAGATGTTCGAGATGCCGCTGCAGACGCGTTCGACTCTCTGCAGAGACTCATGGGCAAGCGCGCTATCGATCAAGTGCTGCCATACCTCTTGCAGTTGCTGCGTGACGAGTCAGAGGCCGCCAACGCTCTGCAAGGTCTTTTGACACTGCTCACTGACCTGACGAGATCAAACATCATCCTGCCAAACCTCTTGCCAACATTGATCGCATCGCCAATTTCAGCTTTCAATGCACGTGCACTGGCGTCGCTGGCTGAAGTCGCCAGTTCTGCTATGACAAGGAAGTTGCCCAACATTCTCAATGCACTCATGGACAACATCATCACCTGTAAGGATGAAGCGCTCAAGGCTGAGCTGGACACCTCGTTCGACACCATCATTCTATCTGTGGACGAGTACGATGGTCTGAATACCATGATGAGCGTCATGCTTGGAATGGCAAAGCACGACGATCATCGTAGACGCGCCTCAGCCGACCTGCACTTTGCTGCATTTTTCGAGAAGGCAGACGTCGACTTCTCTCGCTACTACCCTGACGTGATTCGTGCCATGTTGATCTCGTTCGACGATAGTGACAGCGATGTTGTCAAGGCCGCTTGGACTGCACTGTCTCAGCTGATGCAACGACTGAGGAAGGAAGAGATGGAATCACTCGTCAGCTCTACACGACAAACGCTGAACCAAGTTGGTGTTGCTGGACATGCACTACCTGGATTCTCCCTTCCTAAGGGTATCAACGCCATCTTGCCAATCTTCCTACAAGGCTTGATGAACGGCTCTGCCGAACAGCGCATCCAAGCAGCGCTGGGTTTGTCGGACCTCATCGATCGCACAAGTCCAGATGGCCTCAAGCCTTTCGTCACGCAGATCACAGGTCCATTGATCCGTGTTGTGTCTGAACGCTCAGTCGAGCTCAAGGCCGCTATCCTGCTCACGCTCAACAATCTCCTCGAGAGAATTCCACTCTTCCTCAAACCTTTCTTGCCACAGCTGCAGCGCACTTTCGCCAAGTCGCTCGCTGATCCTGGCAGCGAAGTCTTGCGATCGCGAGCAGCCAAGGCATTGGGCACTCTGATCACGATGACACCGCGAATTGATCCCCTCATTGCAGAATTGGTGACAGGCTCCAAGACCACCGACAGCGGTGTCAAGAACGCCATGCTCAAAGCTCTCTACGAAGTCGTCAGCAAAGCCGGCGCAAAAATGAGCGAAGTCTCCCAAAACGCAATCCTCGGCCTCATCGACTCCGACTCCAGCGACGCCGACGACGCAATGAACATCACCTACGCCAAACTCCTCGGAGCCCTCATCGCCGTAATCCCACCCGAAAACACAATCGGACTCCTCAAAGCCCGCGTGCTCAACTACAACTTCACCCACTCCACAATCCTCGCACTCAACGCCGTCCTCGTCGAAGCCCCCGACCGTCTAACCACCAACCTCGACGAAATCACCCGCGAAGTCCTAGTCCGAGGCATCAACCACCCCCAACCTTTCATCTCCGACAACGCCATCCTCGCCACAGGAAAATACCTCTTGACTGAAACCGGCAATAAAAGTTTTGAAGGCACAAAACCCATCATTCAAGCCCTCGCAGATGCCTTACCCTTGGGAAAACCAGTCGACACCCGTCGTCTCGCCCTCGTCGTAATCCGAACCGTCGCACGCCAAAACTCCGATCTCATTCGTCCACATTTAAACCTCCTCGTCACACCGATTTTCCGCAGCGTGAGGGATCCTGTTATCCCAGTTAAACTCTCAGCAGAAGCGGCTTTCTTGCAAATTTTCGATGTGGTGGAAGAGGAGAGTGCGGCATTTGATAAGTTTCTGGCTTCGCCGGCTGGACAGGCGTTGAGTGCAGCAGATAAGAGGAGTATGCAAGAGTATTTTAAGAGGATTGCGTTGAGGTTGAGTAGTCAGGCGAAGGAACGTAAGGAAGCTGAAGGTGGTGCGGGAGGGTTGGGGTTGACGAGTGATGAGAAGGATGATGAGAGGGAGGTTTGGAGTGTTGGGAAGGTGGATTTGGGGGAGGGGTTTAGTGATGATTGATTGAATGGGAGAGATGATGGGACGAGTAGAAGGGAAAGTGTATAGATGTATGCATGATGAAACAAAAAAAACGTTTTCGCAATTTCGACCTAACTCATGGAGTGCGAGTTCAATTGCTGTTCACGTTGACAAAGCACCCATGTCGCTGCATGAAAAGAACTTCTCAGGTTTCGATGACTATCGCTACTAATTTTCCGCATACGTCTTTCACGAGTCCTCGCCAGCACTCTCCTCCTTCCCATCCCCGTCAACATCCTGCTTCTGCACCTCCAAAATCGTAGGTCTCAGCTTCCTCGTGCTCCCATACCTCCCCTGCGTCACACCCTCAATATAAATCGGCTTAGGTCTCCGATACGTATACCCAAAGAACGCCCTCTTCTTCCTCACCTCCAACACCGTCTTCTTCAAATTCGGATCTCTCAACACTTTATCCCTCGGTCGCTTCTTCTCCTTTCTCTGATGCGGCAACAGCAAATTCTTCGTCGTGGGTGAAAGCTGCTCGAAATCGATCCCCAGTTCCGCACGATGCTCTGCGATCTCGACGAGTCTTTGTGCTTTCCAACGTTCGTACTCTATACCGAAATGCTCTTTGATTCGATGGAGTTCAGAATCTGAACAGTGTTCGATCCCGAGTTCAATCTTCTCACGTTGAGTCTTCTCGGCTTTCCAGCGTGCGAAGTGAGGGCCTAGGACAGCTGCTGCTGACTCTTCGTCTGCATCGTCAGGAATGTGCTCTCTGAGGCTAGCGTAGCTGGAAGTTTCTTCAGATATGATATCTTTCTCGTCTTCGAAGTACTTCGTGATTGATTGGTTCTCGCGCACTCTGGGGACGAACGGTGGAGGGTAGAGGTGCAACTGAGTCCACGGAATATTGTGGAAGAAAGGGTGGTGCTTGATTTCTTCAGCGTCATTTGCGAAGACGTGGCGCGCCAGCGGGTTGAGATTCGAGGCAGATGATGGTCTTCGAGTGGGTATCCGAGGATCGGAATGCCTATACTGTCTGGAGCTCAGCCGTCTCTCCTTCTCGCAAAGCATTCCCGATAGCAAATCTATTGCAGCTGCACTAGGAGTGGGAAGCTTTTGCGTGTGTTCCGTATTTGGCCTTGCGTATCGATCCTGCACCGGAAAGTGTAAGGTGTGTTGGTGATTGAGAATGCACTCCTTTGTCTTCTGGCGACTTTCGCGATAGAAAGGAGTCCGGCCATAGAGACACTCATACAGGATAATGCCTATGCTCCACCAGTCGCAGCGGCCGTCATAGTGAGCGCCCTGAATCACTTCAGGAGCCATGTACTGACTCGTGCCGACAATGCTGCGTGCCAGCTTACGCCTGTCGTTGCGATTGCGCCAATTGAGCAGTCCCTCAGGGTGAGCACAACTTTCGGCGTCGGATCTCATGCGGAGGAAGCTTCATACAAGTCAGCAATGTGACATATTTCATTCGATTACGATACGTTGCGTACCGTCTCGGAGGCGAAGGAGGCTTCCAATTTCGCTCTGGCCCAGCAAGTTCTATGTCCTCGGCAACATCGAATTCATCGCCCTTGACCTTGATTCCGATCTTTTCTAGCAAGGTTTCTCGCTGGTTGGCGTAGTACATCTGGCTATGCGACCAGTGACCGTCGAAAGCAAGACCAAAGTCGGAGATCTTGAGATGGCCAGAGGCGTCAATGAGGAAGTTGTCAGGCTTCACGTCCCGGTGTATCCACTTCATCTTGTGTGCTTCTTCGATACATTGGATCATCTCTGCAATGTACTACTTGGCGATCGATTCGTCCAGAACATCCTCACGCAGCAGCAGACCCAAGAAATCGCCACCAATCATGTACTCCATCACGAGGTAGAGATTGGTGTTGTCCTGAAAGCTTGCGATGAGAGGCACAACCCAGCGTGAGCCTTCAGCAGCGACCAGAAAGTCCCGCTCGGCGCGCAAGTGGCCTTCCTGAGCAGCGCGAAGCATGTCTGACTTGCGGATCACCTTCATTGCAAACACATCTGACAGCGGTTGCCCAGAAGGCAAGTTTCGTTTTGCCGTGCCATTAGTAGGGGAGAAGTTCTACACAAAAGTTAGCAGAGTTTGGAGCCGCTTCAACGTCGTTTGAGCTGCTCTCACTCTGGTCAGAGCCTTGGAAGTTTCGGTGCTCGCAGGGCGTTCAGTCACCAGACGCACAACTCCAAAGCTGCCTTTGCCCAGTATTCGAATCACATCAAATCCCGCTATGCTGACACCTTTTATACTGTGCCGCTGGATGGCACTGGCCTTGAGACAACGCATCTGGCGCAAATGATCGCTCTCCGTCTTTTGCCACTGCTGCTATGCGATGGCTCGTTGATCATGCGACATGCCGAGTTCGTTCATGTATCTCTCGAACTTCTTCTTGCGAATGGACCTTGGCGAATGCGACTTGGTGAAGATAGGATCGTACATGGTCTCCAAGGCACATTTAGCTGCTACAGCATTCTCGACGGTTGCGACTGACGGCTGCACATCGACAGAAGCTTCTTGCGTCGGAACCAGGATGGAGCGGCCGGTGTCTTCTTGGATAGGTGGTAGCACAAGGTTCTCGCCTTTATCGCCCCCTTTGCTCAGTATTTGACACTCTTCCGGTGAGTGCCGCTTGCGAGAGCCTGACGAGCCAGGGGATGTGAGGGATGTGATCGAAGTTGCTCCCGTGGAGGCGGTGCTGGTGGGAGACCATGCTCCTTTTGATCCACGACTGAAGAGCGTCGCGGACGAGTTAGTGCTCGGAGATGAATGCCGTTGTTCTATGGCATGCCCATTGCTGGTCGTGTCATCAAAAGTTGTAACAATGTGTGGAACTTGTGGCTTGTCCGGTTTTGCGCGCTTGATTACAGTCCTGCAATGCTTCAGCAAAACCCACAAGGGATGGATGGGAAACGACTGCGTTCTTCATTTACCTGATGCCAGTGTCCAAATTCAGATTGGCGCTCAGTGCTCCCAGTCTTTCGGCCGCGCCCTGCGAGAGGCCACTTGTCTCAGAGTTTTCCGGGTCCTCGTACATGGTAAACTTCTCGCCAGATTGTCCGTCAAGCTGGTCGATACAGCTGGAAGTGTTGGGGTGCTGCTCGAATCGGACAGACCGTTTGCGCTTGGGAATAGCTTGGTCGTGGCCGGAGGATCCCAGATAGCTGCGGATGCGACGTATGCGTTCAGGATCTCGTGCCACAAGCACCGAGTGCGGGCGAGGAGCAGAGCGATGGTGTGGCTCCAAAGATCCGTCCACCATCGGCGTTACAGCTGCGTTGCACAATCAGCGACCGGCCTCAGAATGTCGATTGGTGCTGTCTTCTCACTCGCGTGATGCGGCCTCCATCTGACAAAAAGTCGTGAGATTGTTTGCCGTAGCTTAGCTACGCGAGCAGTGCTTGGGATGGGAGGTTCTGGAGGTGGTGGACTGTTCGCGGTCGCGCGCAAGGCTCCAGCAGCCTGTTGGTCGCGGCGGAACACGCGTGAGATCTTGCGAGCAAGCTGGCCGGCAGGGCGACGGTCTCGAGCTCTGACAAATGGCATGTCGCATAGCAGTGAGTAGAAATGCCAATGGATAGCCAGCCAGTCCGGTCCGGGCCATGTCAGATGAGTTCGAACGACTTGCTGATGTCCGTATGCCGCGTGTTGGGTGCTGAACTCGGCAGTCGCTGCCGCATGTTGGCTGAGTCTTGCGGAAGCCATGCCTGACGGTGTGTCGATACTGCCAAATGACTAGTGTTCGATCTTGCAGTAGTCTCTATGAATATTCACAGGCCATCCTGTGCTGTAGTGAGCGAGTGCCTGCATGAGATGGCGCTACTGCACCGCCACATGCACAGCTGCAGCAGTGCTTGACATGTCCTCTGCTGGACCGCTGTTGTATTCTGCAACAGTCCGCATGACAGTGTACAGTCAGGACCAAGTCTGCCTTGGGCTCACATGCTTCAGCGCGGTCCGATGCAGACCAATGGCACCGCAGCGATGAAGGCGGTTTCGAAGTGAGGAGAAGTGGCGAGGTTCATTTGGTGGTTGTCCGGGCATCCTTCACCTTTGTCTCGCCGCGATTGGCCAAGTGTCAGCACGTGCGACATTCCAAGCCTCTTCAAGAACCTTCGTGCTTCCTCGCTCTCCGCACCACGCAATCCGCCGCCCAACTCACCCACACGCCTACCGTCTCACCAGGAACTTCACCGCGATACCACCACTACCACCGCACCGCACGCCGCCACCGTCGCACAAAGCCTCTCGACCTCGATCCTCTTAGCCACCTCGCGAACAGAAAATCTGGAACCTCCGACGCAATGGCCATGTTAGACAGTAATTACAGTAGAAGTAGTAGTAATTACCACCGCAAGGCGAGCGTCGAGTCGTCGCGCCGCTCCAACACCCAGGCATCCGCCTACGCCGTCAACGCCAGCACCATGGCGCTGACCGGCTTCCACTTCTCTACTCCAAGCGGAGAGGGGGCGGGGTGGTAAGACACACATCCATGATGCCATTGCAAGTTGCGCAGACCAGAAAATGCTGACTTTGTCGCAGGTGGGTTTGAGGCCCCTCCAGGAGGCGTACCATCACCACCGCCATCTCCGGACGCTGCGCCCGTAGGAGGCGCCCATCGTCCCAGCCTGCGCCGCCAGCGCAAGCGCTCCGGAGATGCCGCAAGTCACATCAGGGAAGAGTGTGAGAGACTCTTCTGCGAAACACTGAAGACTGTATTCTTGGTTGAGAAGGATACTGGTTTTGAGGATTCGCTATTGATGGACCTGCGTAACAAAGAAACGACGACTACGACTGGCAGTAAACCCATTCCACAGCAACAGCAGTCGCACCAGACCGTAATTCAGCATGGCCAACCCACGCCTTCTTCGTCGCCTGCAACACAAATGTACTGTGGCACGAAGGACTTGGTCAAGGAGTACGTTGAAGTATGGGACTATGTGGCCGGAGCTCGCTTCAGAGGTTTCGTCGCGGAGAAAGATGACATGCGCACCATGTTCATCTTCTTCGACAAGCAGGTCGTTGGCATGGATCTGAAGCCTGGGTATGTCTTACCCACACCTTCCCTATAGATCACACTTACTAACACTCGACTCAGCCTCATGTCCCTGCTCGAGCTAGCCAGCAGTGACCACTTCGACTGCACCGAGCTCGTCATCGGCATCGAGCGTCCCACTGTCGACGAGTCGCTCTCAACTGACTCCTCCGACGAAGCAGAGTCAGAAGAGCAATTCAAGGATCTGACCCGCTCTTTGGCCTGGGTCGGATTCGAGCTGACCATGCTCGAAGCGTGGGCTGGCCCAGAAGGCTGCATAAGCGACCGCTACGTCTTCCTGGGCATGGATGTCTAGATCCCATCATCGACATCACTCACAATCATCTCACCGGCTCGCATCCAGCAAACGCCAAGAGATGTCAATTCAAGACGTGGGCAGCAACAACCACAACAGCACAACGGATCGGAAAGCCGCATACACCTGGTTGGTGGGGTGGTTGAGCGCGGCTGAAGCTAGCTGACCGTCTTGTTCGAAAATCAACCCTGTCATCATCCTCAGCTCTACCGCTTGCTCTTCCCCACGCTTACCACACGCGCGCGAAAAAGCACGCAAACAAGGGCGCGCGCTAAAACTGCATCCTGCATATATTGTACATACAGCATATGCATGCAAGGTCCGGGTTCCTACAGTACATTGCATATTGCCAGGGATTGGGGGGAAGTGAGGAGTTGTTGGCGTTGTGGCGAGACTGTTTATACATAGCACTCCCCGGCGAAAATATACATCATCATCACCGCACTTTCCAAGAAGTGAGCTTCCATGTTCTCCACACGCCCTTTACATTGAGTTTCATGGATGCTGCATTGGATTGATTTGGTGAGCCATTGTTTCAATCCCATCCCAGCTATCTGTGATCTGGTTGTCCGAATGTCTGCTTTTACTGCCACTGCCACTGTCAACTGTCATCATCGACCTCTGCCGCATTCGACAACAGCCCTGTCGAAGTGCACCGTGAAGCCAGTGCATGCACTACACACGAATTTCCGCATAACACTACTCCAGACCAAGCACAGGTATTGCAACGTGAGGGGAAAACAATCGTGGATTTACCACTTCCGTCCCTGTCTCGCTGTACTACCTACCTCCTACCTTCTCTTCCATTGCCATTTCTATTTCTATCTCTATCCCTACCTGTCCCGTAATGCCTTCCGTTGAGTAGAGTAGATGATGATGATGCAGCAAAGGCAAGGTATATCAATCATTTGCTTAGTTTTAGCATCTGCTGGCTGACTTTCACATGCTAACCATCCATACATACTCTTTCACGTGTCAATAACAACCCCCGAGCGATGTGATGTGATGTGATGATCCATCCATCCTTTTTTTACACGCAATGCAGATGCAATGCATCCTGCGGGAACTCAATCTTTGCCGCTGCTTGTCGTTGCCGTTGGCGTGCCGTTTTCTGTCATCTGTCTATCCGTCCTTCTTCATGTGCCGGCCGGTGTTGATCATGAGAAGGAAGGTAGCTAAAGGTCGCACAAGGGAGGAGCGTGTACTGTGTGCGCATGTTTCGGAGTAGTCGCCTACTTCCGTGGGTTTGCACATGTCTGTGACTTGTGAAGGGACTGCGAACACACATCGAAAACACCATCACCTGAGACAAGATGAAATGACAAAGACTTTGTATGACGATACGTAAAGAGATTCGACATTAAGAGAACAAATGGACTTTTTTTTTCTTCTCTCTTCCTTTCTCAAAACACTTTCTACCTCCTCCTTCCACCCATCCCATCAGTCATCTCAAAACGCATTAGGCCCCCAAAAGCCATACTCGTTATCTGCATGATCCAGGCTGGGGTTGCTGGTATTCCACACACTCATCAAGTTCATGCACATCCGTAAAAGCTTTTGGTCCTTTTTCTCATATGCATGCGCTCCTCCAAGTTCGTGAAACGACCAACTGGCGCGTTCCTGCTGTAACATCTACTCTCTCTCTCTCTCAAGGCGGTCCAGTAGCTGTCCCCCAAAAACACTGTGCTTTCAGTCCTGAGCCCACGCCTCGCTGAACAGCTTGAAATTGAGCCCAAAGCGTAACCAAATTAAGGCTCTTCTCGCTTTTCGGAATGCGTTTCGAAGAAGGCAAGCGTCCTCTCAAGTGCTGTTGAAGAGAAGGAAAAAAAGGAAACAATGCAAGCCAAGTATCGGCGCAATCGAGCGCTGAAGCACCGCAGTGCCCCGCTTTCTCGAATCACGCGTCGCGGTCGTATGTGACCCTCCAGAAGTGTAGCGTAAATCAACTCGGTACAAAAGTGCTCGCTGTTTATGTTGGTTTTTCGTCCATGTCGGTCCGAAGTCATTCATCGTGAGTCCCGGGTTATTCGTCGTCATGAATCGTGAGGTGAAAAAGTACAAGTCAAGGAAAATGTTCTGTTGACTAGCGACAATGAAAGACTTCTGGCGCATGGGTCATGCAGCGCTTTCGTCTCCATGGTCATCGTCATCGTTTCTGCGGCCGTAAAATACTGCGTGGCAGTCACGTGGTGGCTATCGTCGACCGCCGACCTTGGCTGCTTGCGGTTGCGGCATGCCAACGCCATCGGTGCGTTGCCTCTTCATAGAAGCGTCGGTGGAGTAGTGCGCTTCGTCTTCGTCATCGCGACCGCGCTTGTTGTGGGCATTTACTGCGCCGTTCATGGGCGGATACTGAGGCGACTGTTGGTAGTGAGACGGATAACCGCTCTCAGCGCCGTTAGGTGCGCCCGATCGTGCATCGTTGCCGATAACGTAGTTCAGGTTGCTGGATGGCAGTTGTCCTGCTCGAGGAGTGGTGCTGTTGTATCCAGTGTACGTGGTGGTCGTACGTGGGGTCGAAGAACCGTGCACGCCGTTCTGATGCGGCGAGTGAGTCTGCTCGGGAGACACGTGCGAAGATTCTGGGTGAGCAGATCCTGACGCAGTGTTAGGATTGTAATTGTACGATGGGCGTCTGGCGCCATATGACGCACTGTGGGTATATTCACCCTCGTGTTCCCCATCCGCGTCCTGTTGGCCGCTGTAACCGTTGTGCTGGGGCTTACTTTCAACGTGCTCGTTTTCGGCACCGGCGCGGGCAGGAGGACCCATTTCAGACTTCACGCCACCTCCAGGACTCTGCTGCACAGGATTGTAACGAGGCATGCCGCCGTAATGCTGCTGTCCATACTGCGAGGGCGCAGAGTAGTACTGGCTGCTGTAGGCAGGCTGACTTGTTTGGTATTGGATACCTTGCGAGTTGCTTGGTGAGGTAGCTGCTGGGGTAGAGGGTTCAGTACGTGAGATGGTTGTGCCATACGAGAGTGGCTGACCTGTCTGCGCTCCATACTCATATCCATTGTTCATGGGCAATCCTGAGGCCGTGGTTGGCGGAGTAGGGAATGTGTGCGCGCGATCCAGTCCAGGTCTGCCGGTACCCGGGTGAGGTGCGATCGAGTGGGGCGGCTGTGACCCGCCAGCGCTAATGGGAGTGCTCATTGAGTGATGGTGAGTCAATGCAGGAGGTTGTGTTCCCTGAGGAGTTCGCATGTAATCCTGAGATGAGTCCGGTCTGCGAGCAGCGGCGGCCATGGCGGCATTGCCAATGCTCTGGCGGGCTTGGTTCGTGGGATGATAGAGCAGGGCACCGATGTTGTGAACAAAAAGAGGGTACAAAAGCTCCGTGATCTTCTCCTTGTTGGCGAAATCCAGCGCACGATCAAAAGGGATCCTGAAATGGTTAGCAGAGCAAGAGCGGAGGTGCGATGCATTCTGACTTACCAGACACCTTTGAGGTGCATGGGTCCAATTTTGACGACATGTCGCGTCTTCTCGCTTTTAAGGATACCATCGCGACGTCCACGCGTCATTCCAGCGACGTTGAGAAGTTTGGTGCCGTTAATCATGTGGTTGTCTTCGCGTCTCGCAACACACACGCCGTTGGCCTCGACCTGAAAGCACAAGCTTCCCTCATCCTCCCAAAGGGTCGCAGTCACTCTCGGCTTCATTCCGGGTGGAGCGATCTGGCCCGAGGTATCGAACGCTTGCTGAGTGTACTGCTGAGAAGCGCCTGGAGGAGGCTGCGCGTTGGATGCCATGGTCGGAAGCGGAAGCGCTTGGGGGATCATCTGGGGACCCATGGAGGACGTGACAGGGTGAGGCGCAGACATGGGTGGCATTGTGTTCCCGTAAGAGTGCTGCGGATAAGATTGAGGCTGATACGTGTAGGTTGCAGGCTGAAGCGGTGGTGGTTGGCCGTAGGAAGAGTATTGAGGCATGCCCGGCGCTGGCGCCGCCTGCTGCGCGTGGCTGTCCATGTACTGTTGTGGCTGATTCATGCTGGAATAGCCGGTGCCGAAGGCAGATTGGTGTGCTGTCGAGTGGGAGGACGGAGACTGGTACTCGCCGTGCTTGTTATGGCCGATGGAAGACGCGTACGACGTGTTCGAATCGTAGGATTGATTGCCGATCGAGGCACCACTGGAAGAACCAGCCCGAGGCGAGGAGCCTACTGAAGACGCGCTCGTCTGATGTTGAGGCTCGTGGGAGTAGAGGGGTTGGGACTCAAAGGGAGTTTGAGACCACTGGCTCTGGTTCCCTCGGGATTGGTATATCTGGGAGACCGAAGGCAGCTCCAGTTTGACGGCGGTGAAGGTAGTCTTGAAGCTCGCGCGGTCGTCGAGCGGCGGTGGAAAAATGGAAACGCGGTGTTGTTTGAGCGCAGTGCTCGAGATTCACGCGTCGGTGGTGATGTTGGTCGTCGTAGATGCGGATCCGTGGGCTCGTCAAGGGTGCAAAGCAGGTCGTGATGGTCTAGATGCTAGCAATGTCGGCGGGCCAGATAACAAAGCTGCGATGGTTCAAACGCCGCACTCAAGCCAAAGTCGTAAATGCAGTCGTAAAAGGTCGTCAAGGTCGTTACGGGTCGTCGGGGCGTGTCAATGGGCTGCGGTCCACTGATGCTCACGAACCTGGAGATGCGAATGTCAGTACAGGTGTCGTTGGGTGTCTCAGAGGTGCACCGTGTCGACGCAGCGGGAGCACTGCACGACGGCGACTACAGACGCACCAGCTGCCCTAGAGGTTATGCAATGCATGGCAGAGAGGAGCAGGCGGTTCGCGAAAGCAGTGGGGAGCTGGAGTTTCTAGCAGTGGAGAGGCTGGCTGGGTGGGAGCTAAAGCCCGGCTAACAGAGTCGCATCATGCACGGAAGGCGGGACCGTAGGCCAGCCTTTGCGCGCGGCGCTATGCCACATCGGAGGCGTAGGCGAGGTCGAGGTGGTTGGGAAGGCTCCACCCGCGGCCGGCGCTGGCAGAGGGAAACGAAAAAAACAGCGTGCGTGCGAGAGCGTCACGTACCTTGGGCGTTTGACACACGTGTGGCGCGGGCGGCGGGCGTGCGAGCGAGCGTGCGCGATGCGATGCGATCGGATGATGCTGGCGACGATGCTGGCTGGAGAGGTTCGTCGGGGCGGCGGCGGGTGCAGGTACTGCTGCGGGCTGCGCAGGCACGAGACGCAACGCACCGCGAGATGCAGAGCAGAGTGCGCCGGCTGGCGGCGGTGGTCTCCAGGATGCAGCGGGCTCTGGTGGCAGCAGCTCGGAGCTGTGCGTGGTGCAGTGGTGTGCGTGCGGTATGCAGCAACTGCTTGGTGGACGTCCAACGGGCCGACGCGGTTGCAAGGCAAGGCAGGACTGATGCTCCTCGTGGTGGCAGGCGCAGACGATGCACACGCTCTGCAGCAGTGAGCGAACGCGTTGATAAGGTGGAACAGCGTCAAGACAGTGCTCTTCAGAAGCGGCTACGCGAAGGCTTTTCGGTGCTGGCGATAGCAGGATGAGACAAGGCGCACGGGGAGCGTGCATGGATCGCTCTTTGCCGTTTGGCCAGCGGGTGGGGTCTGCAAGGAAGGAATGATGGAGATCGCTGCACGGGCCAGCCAGGACCACAACCTTCCGCCGCTGCGATAGTTGGCCCACGATATTCATGCACCCTCGTTGGACGGTGCGCGGATCAACGCCGTTCAACGCGTGCGTGTTTGAGCTCTGACGGCTGCTGAGAACGCTGGCGCGCCGCAACAGCACCCTTCTCCCGCGCCACGAACAGCGCGCGCCCGCTCAGCGCAATGGGGCAGCGCTGTCCGCGACGTGATCTCGGCCGGAGACGGGCACAGATAGCGCGAGATAGCCAGCACGCGCGCACAGCAATCGACGAGCGACTACAGAGAGTTCTCGATGTTGTCCGGCTTCTCGAAGCGGTAAAGGCGAAAACACGCATCGCCGGGCTGGGCGTGCCGGGTGCTCGCAAACCTAGAGCCCTACTACTCGCACACCATGGCCTATTTTTTGCCCCAACGCACAGAAAACGAGCACAATGGAACACTAATCAATCTATCCATAATCGCAGCCGTTTCGGCGGGCACACGGTTGATGAGATCAATGGTGGGTGTTGCATGCCCTCCTCTCACCGCGCGCGTGTCTGGAGAGGCTCCCGGGTGCAATTGTCCATCACTCATGTCCGATTGTCGAAACGCTCGGTCAGTTTCTGGCCCGCATCCTCCTCGCCTCGAAGCCTCCACGCTACGTCTTGCACACTTTGCCAGCGTGTCCATGCGTGAGTCAGCCGGCAGAAGCTGGTTGGCGTTTGGCAAGACGTGCGAGCCGCGCCTCGAGCGCCAGATGATGTGCGCATCATTGGCTGAGAGCCCTGGTTTGCGAGCGCTCGCATTGTGGGAAGTGGCGCAACATCTGCCAGTCACCTCGCCTTCGCTAGACCGGCCACCCTTGTCACGTTGACAGCCTTTCGCTGTGCTGGAGATAGACCCAGAAACGAGGTCCTGCCCCGAAGGAGTCGTGACTGTCACAGGCCCGCCCGTGGGGACGTGGCGGCGTGACAACGACAGTGTCCCCTTTCACGCTTGGTCTCGTCAGGCAGCGAGCAGTGCAGCCAGATGGGCAGAAGAGAGCCATCATGGACGAAACAGGCCGCTCGAAACATCGAGCGAGAGATCTGTCTGCAGATGCATGCACAGCGCGGGTATGCAAGTGTTCCGTCCGCATGTGATCGGTCCGTCGACAACAATGCGCCCCACGCCTGCACAAACGAGCTCCGCCGTCCGTGCCTCAACCGAATGGCATCAATTATCGCCAGGCCTGCCATCGCCAGTCGCGCCAGCGCACAGTGGCATGGGGTGGGCCTTTGGCGAGATTCGGTGGTAGCGACGAGCCAGCACCTCCCTCGAAAAGCAATATGGCAACCCTGGAGCGCGCCGGTCGTGTGTGAGTGAGTTGGCCTCGTCGACCACCCTACTCGCGACGCGCTCTCGAATCGAAGGCCGACACGTCAACAGCGCGGGCAGGCCAGGCAACCTTAAAGTGCGCCACATCGGAAGCGGAGCGCACAAGCATTCCAGCATGCGCTCCTCCAGCACATGGGAGCACTTCCCATTAGCCTGCGCCGACCCTCTGCCATGCCCCAGAAGGGCAGCTCGAAGTATTGTTTCACAGTTGAGGGAGCGGCGTGGCAGATGTCGTGCACGAGGTGCCGTCCTGCGCTGCTGTTGAAAATCCGCCCAGGTCCATCCATCTGGCGATCGCACGTGTGCCCGGGCGGGGTCACGTTCACCGCTCTTCTGCCCTCCCACAGCTCCGCGGTCTGATTGGGGCCGAGCACAAACGATGCCCTCGCGCTCATCATCGCCGAGTTCCACTCGGATGCCATCTGTACAACACAGATGTCTCGCAGCAGGCAGCGCGTCAGGGTCGGTGCCCCCATGCCACGAAAAGGCGAGACACGAGCATGCTGCTCTGGCCATTGTTCGCACCATCTGACCTCGTCTGCTCCACCCAAAGTGCCCGAGCTTGTTCATGCCAGCGTGAAGCACCAGTATTCCCCAGATCGCCATGCACAAGTGGGATCTTGCGTGTGAGCCTGTATGCTGTATGCACCGGCAGCGGCGCGCGATTGCGCACTTCACGGCAGCAGACGCTTGCATGCGCAGCTGGTGGGCATTGCATGATGTGCGGCGCCGGGCAATTCTGCATTGCGCCTTTATCCGCCGCAGCGCAACGTGCCAGGCACTTCCCTCTCACAGAGCTCTGCCCTGAGAACTGCTTCAGCATCGTGGGCGGAGGCTCGAGAGAGCTGGGGCCGAAAGGGTCTCGACACTTCCGTCTTGCGGTGTGCCTTACTCGACCTCCCGACGAGGTCTGCACAAGGAGCTTCCTGGTCGTGCCAATTCTCTCTCTCCGTGTCACGCGATCGGCTATCTCGTTGATGGCACAGCTGACTCGCGATCCAGACCTTTCCGGCCTGTCGTGTAAAAGATTGTGGCCAAAGCAGGATTTCTAAAATCGTCCACCTGATGAGCGGTGATCCAAAAACGTCCACGCTACGTATGACAACGTTGTCAAAGTCGCGGTGTGCTGACTCGAATTGATGCCACCAGCAATCGTTGTAATAACGCGGCACGAGGCCTTAGCACCCCTACCAGGCATCTTCACTCCCAACATCATGGCAAGATTTGAAGCATAAATGCTCAAGAGCTCCGGATGCGTCTGCGTACTTGTCATCCTGCCCGATAGAGTGTGTGGCCACGCACAGTGCACAGGCTTGCTGCGCGTGACACTGACTCGAATCTCTCCGATCTCTTGGGCATTGGTACAGCAGGAACAAATTCAAGTACTTCCACTAGAGCAGATCGGCTGTCCATCAAACATAGCGCGACTGAACGCCTTCAAACGCGTGTGTCAAGTTGAGATACGAGCAGATACGCCATGGCGCAGGCGTTGCGTTCGCCGTCGTTTGAGCTGTTCGGAGCATTGGCTCAATGCCCTGCGTCGAGGCAAAGTGCCAATTTGTCACCTAGGCTGAGCGTATGAGTCGGTCTGTATCATTTGGCGAACGACTGCCTTCACAACGGCACCGCCTTATCGTACGTCTGGAGTTGACGCAGGGCCACAAGTTCAATGACCCGTGGCTTGAGGAGGCAGAGTATGAGAGCTACCGCATCGAAGCTGACGGTGCTCACGCGATGATGAAACGAACGGTGAAGGACACGTTGAGCCTCATCCGTGGAGTCCATGCTATTTGCGTCCTGTCAAAGCCAACACTGACTCTCTACTGGTCTGCTGACCGCTATGCAAATGAGTGAAGGAAATGAGTCGTTGTGAGAAACCAGGTGTCAGACTTGATCATGTCAGTCCACGTAAAACCTCTAGAGGTCGGAGATATACTGTCGGCAGATGTTTCCGAAGGACATCGCCAATCGCTCTAGCCATCGCCGCATGGCCGCCACAGTTTGGACTGACTTGACTCAACTAGGCAAGATCCACAAACTGCGAACCTCTGCAGCCCTGGCCCTGCTGCGAGTCGGTGCGAGTCTGCATTTGATGCACGAGCGCCGACGCCGACGTGGGGGACCAGTGTGCAGCGAGGGCGTTGCTGACCGCACGAGACAATCCCTTTCAAAGCAGGGTCCGGGAGAGCCTGTTCACATTTCCTCAACATCCTGAAACCAGAGGCGCTGCAGACTTTCGAGTCTCCAGCACGGCGTTCCTCGGGAACGGATCTGGCGTTGGGCAGCTGCACAGGAAGACGGAGAGCCTCCTGAAAGTATCCGATCAGCTGGACAGCTCCCGTCCACGTCCGAAAAGATGCAGCGCAGTAGCAGCAGTAGTGGTGAAGAACGGTCGTTGAAAGCGGCGTGTCTGAACCATTGCTGCATGCACTCCTGGCCATCGAAGTGCGAGATGCAGAGCTAACATAGTCTACGCTATGCACGTCTGCCCACGGCTTCGCTTGGCGTGCGTCGGGTTCCTGCAGAATCAGAGGCGGCTTCAGCGAATGCACACCGCACAACGCCGCACCTCGCCGGCGCTCGCCACTCATCGTGCAGCGCTGACAGCTGCCTCGTATGCAGGAACACGCTTCGTGCATTTCGCTGGCTTCGATCAGGAGTTCCTGGCGTTGCCGCCGTTGTACGTACACGATGCCACTGCTGCAGTACTGTCTTGACCACGAACGCCGCGGAGGGCAATTTTCGTTGAATCAGACCAGCCATGCAGCTACTGAGGCATGAAAGCCATCGGGCGAAGTGCAACAAAGTGCATGCAAAGTCACAGATCAACAGACCAAGTCCAGTAACTCCACCGGTAGGACGCCTGCCACATCTCACATCCTATCTGCAACAAAAAAAATAATAACGAAAGCCTGTGCATCTGCAACGTCCAACTAGGCGCAAAGCGCAAATCATCTCATGCATACTATTGACAGGGCCCTTGGAGAGATCCTGATCCTCTGCTGCAAACTGCACGTACTACCTACGCTTGCTTACAGTAGCCGACATATTTCCAGCATAAGTGTCGATGCGAGTATGTACGATTACGATTACCGACAGCCACGACGTTTGGATTTTTGCAATGGCTTCATTCGTATAGGGCGGCAGTAGTGGGATGTAGGTTTTGCTGCAGCGTTGTTGCAGTGAGGCACTTGGCTTGCATGGATGTATGAGGCAGATAAAATTGTCCGACGACGCTTTGGCGTAGGTGTGGCCAGTTCCATCAACCCATCATCCTTCTCTGGGTGCATATCTTGACATCAACAGAACATTCAATGCCAACCTGCTTCGTGGCTCATTGATCAGACCTGATCGCGATACACAAGCAGAACATCGCTGATGACGAAGTCGTGCAATGACACGAGCTTTTCGCTACCACGACTAAATCGCGGTCTGGTAGGGTGTTGCTGAAGACTACGACCATTACCACTTCCCGATACACTCTTTGGAAGAAGGAAACGCTCCGGATGCGACCCATATCTGATCGAGATACGATAACAATTGCTCCGGTATCCTTGTGCTGGTTCCCTATATCGAGACCCGACCACTTGCGGAATGCCGTTCGGTGAGCCCGATCGAAACCCTGGTTATCACTCCAGCGACAACCTGTTGATGGGCCACCATAGCAAGAAAAAAGAGCACCGGTGATCCGCACCCCATTCATGAGACATGGTGTCTCAGCATACCCAAGCTTCTGTCAAACCCAGTATACCCACCACCACCTCCACCCTCCATAGACAATTTTCAAGTATTGTCCAACCACCGATCAGCTCGGCATAGACAAAAGAGTCCGCGTACACTATCGAATCCCGTACCCGTTGACTCCGACCGAACGCACCTCCGTCTGTCCCCATCAGGAGAGAGAAAAACAAGAAAAAAAGCATCGCAATACCCAGGAACCAGGTCAACACGAATCCTACAATCCTCAATCCTACCCTATCATCCACCTTTCCCCAGCAATCCTACCCACCTCCTCCGTAAGAAAATCACAGGGCGAAAGCAAAAGAAAGCTGCCCAATCCTCCAAACCACGGCTAGAGGATCAATATTCCCCAACCTCATCACATACTGAACCACGGACATGTCTACCATACATCCCCCTTTCACACAGCCCTAATCGCACGACATTTCATCAAGTCTCATGATCGACAAACAAAGTACAGAGCAACCCAACAACCCCGAACAACAATCCTCGGCCTTGCCGTCCTTCGATACCGGATCTTGGTTCCCGACATCCGCATCCGCCATCCCGTGAACCAGCCGAACGACACGGCTCCGGACACGGCGAAGGCGAGGAGGAAGCGCGGGGAGTTCATCCTTCCTATCCATCAGAACGGAATCTCCAGTGCAGTGTCAACCAGTGGTAAAACTTCTCGGGCGAAGTGAAAAGTAGGGAGTGTGGGGGTCAAGAAGGATGTAAACTGAGTGGCTCGGAACACATCACAAGAACCAGAGTATGCAGCATCTGGATGATCGCCGTGATTGAATGTGATGTGATTGACAGAATGGAACTACTGCCCTGCCTTGATGCAACCCCTTTACGCGTGTAGAAGTGCGACGCGTTCCGGATGGTTGCTGTCACGCGTAGCGTATTTCGTCGGGTTGTGTGTGAAGAGGAAACCTAGAAAATAGATTGGATAGAGCTAGGAGGTGATGAGCGAGGATATCCGGAAAATGAACGAACAGGAAGAGAGAGGAATTGTGATCCGGAATGAAATGCAAAAGGCAATCGTGACCGCAACAGATCTCTGGACTTGTGCATAGAGCCAAGCTAACGCGTTGAAATCTTTCTACCTTGTGAGGAGTGATGGTCGAGATAAGAGAGGATCAGACGATGTTTGTGAATTATTCTTTTGTTGCGTAGAAAGTAGGTATCAAGTTCTAGCGACTCGTCCAATTAGAGAAAGCTTCCATGCATTTGCCCATGGGCTCGTCAGCGTATACAGAGTGTCAAACGAAATGTTGGAAAAGTGTCTCTGTTTCCTTCGAGACAACGAAAAGTCCGCGCAATAAGCGTTGCAGCGCCGCCATGAGAAAGTGCGAAAAGCGACATGCTTCGCGCTGCCCACCAATCTCTCCCATCCCTAGAATGCAGCTCTTGAACAAGATCCAGCCATCAGTAATAGGTCCCTCTGCCTTCTTCCCACTTGCTTGTCTTGACATCATCCCTCTTCACCAAACTCCCATTTTCCATGCTCTCATCCCCTTCGAGCGGCGCAAAGCTCACTCTGCCACTCCTCCTTCTGTTGCCGCCCGAGACACCAAGTCCTGCCTCCGGACTCTCCAGCAACCCCACTGCGCCGACCCACTCCCACACCCGCCCGACATCCCCAGTCCGGCCCTCTCGGACCATTGGCCTCACATTCGAATTGCTCTCCACCAGAGCCTGCACTCTCTGCCACAGCACCTTCCTCCGATTCGCCGAGAACTCTTCCCGCAGGACATCGTCTCTCAACTGCGCGACACTCATGTAGTTCTCTTTGTACACATCCGGCTCAGTCGCATTCAGCGCAGCTTGGTAGCTCAGTTTCTCCAACGCGAGAGTCGCTAGCTGCTTCGCACGCCTCTCCGTTTCGTTACCCGAAGTGATTCTGTATCGTCCATAGCTTCCGCTCGTGAGGACTAGGAGGACACCTATAAGTTGCCAAAGATATCGTCTAAGAGTTTCGCGTAGCGATCGTCGGATTGCGCATGCGAGGGGGAGGGCGGCGAGGGAAGTGGATCGGAGGGTGGATTCGGTGTTGGAGCTGGCGAGGCGGAGAATCTGTCAGTTACGAAGCCAAATGTGTAAGCGATTTTGCGCGAAGCAAGAATTTTGTGTTGTCGTTGATGTTGGTGGTTTGGACTTACCCGTCTGATCCAGATACGATCTCGTCTGAGTTGCTGATTTCACCGATCGCTGCGGCCCACAGATCCTCGAACTCATCGTTGCTCATGCCTTTGCGGCGCTTAGTCGCGATGGCAGCTTTCAATGCTGTTTCCTTGAGTTCCGGCTCAGATGCTTCGCCGCATTCGTAGCGCGCGTTTTGTTCCCGAAGTGCTTCGACTGCGCGTTGCTTCACTGCTTCGACCTTGCGGGCTTTTGCGCTGTCCGGTTCACATGTCGGTGGAATCGGGAGCGCGCCGTTGAGTGAGAGAGGGTGGTGCGTAAGTACGAAGCCATTTTCGCAAGTCGTCTCGAGGTTCTCGCCGCAGTAGGCGTGTGGAGGGCATGGCTCACACTGTGGTCGGATCACGTCTGCCCAAGGAGGAATCTCGACGCCTCCAATCTCAGTCGAAGGTTGACCAACTCCGCAGTATCCCACGTTCAGCTTTTCCTGCCGCCAGAGTCCAGACGCCGCGGTTGCCATCACAAGAACGAATGCGCCTAGCCCGCGCTTCGCTGCACCGCCCGGTCGTGAGGTCTGTCGACGCGTTGGAACCAGCTCACCCGACATCTGTGCTTGCACGAGTTGTTGTTCTTCTTCTGGTGTGAATTCTTCCGTAACCTCGACATCCTCTTGCTTCGTCACCGGCACTTCGAACGTTCTGCGTGACGGCACTATAGCGCCGTCTGTCTGTGGCTTCACGATGCCAACTGTGTCTGTTCGCCTCCGTAGCTCGCGGTGACGACGTTCAAGGTCACGCACTGCGCTCGTTGATCGCGCTGCACCCAGTGTCGTTCGCCGGCGCTCAGTGTCTGTGACTCTGGCAACGGGCGGAGAACCACCTGATTGGAAGACATTCTCGTTCGAGAAAGGGCTAGATTCGGCTTCCTCCTTCACTGCGACCGGAGTAGCAGCACTCACTCTCGATCGTGCTCTTGAAGTGGAGCTTCGCTTGGGCGTTGGCTCTACCTCTTCCTCCACCACGGTCTCGACTGGTCGTGCATGTTTGCCAGATACTGTTCGCGGCACGCTTTCTGGAGGGGCAGTGCTGTGCCTCGCGTTCCTCGGCGTTGGCTCAACCTCTTGAGCTTCCTCTGTTCGCGCTCTCGTCGTGCGCCTGCTGCTTCGTACGGATGCAGGAGTCGGTGGTACTTCGTCGTCGCCGGCACCTGTTCCTCTTCGACCTGTGGTGATATCCTCGATGCCTCTGCTCGTACGTTTGACTCGCGCGGCCGCGGTTCGGATCTTGCGGGCCTGGGGGACGACTTCGCTGTTGAATAGCTCAATCAACTGTGCTTTCTTGGCTGACGAGGGATAATTGACGTTGTGCTGAACGAGGATGGATCGCAGTCGCGGGACGGTCAGAGTCGACGGGTCAAAGTCCGGCTCGAGATATTGTTGGTCGTCCATGGCCGGCCAACGGGTCTGTGCCAGGCGCAGAGAGAGAAGTGTAGAGTTTGGAGCGAGTCGCTGTGTATAGTCGGCGACGGCGACGAGGCTCCTATGGGCGGGGATGGGTGGTGTATGGATGGGCGCACGGGGTGCTGGTGGGAACAAGTGTTGTTCGCGGCGACTGACGAGAAGAAGGTTTCTCGTGGTCGGCAGTAAACACTGTCGTTGTGCTGCCGGAGATGTCGCGAGCGCAAGTGCCACGCGCTGATCAAGGCAGCAGAGCGGGAGACGCTGCGATTGTGCCGGTTGCTACGTCACTACTGAACTTTAGTGCTGCCTCTATTCGCTTCACTCCCGGACTTTCACGTTCACAGATTCACAATGGCGAGCATGATCCACCGGAGTCCGCTGCATTCAGCATCTTTGCTACTTAGAGGAGTTTGCTAGAAAGTACACAAGAACTTGCAATAAGGCTTTGGTCCCATGATCGATTGGTGAAGAGTCCATCCGCTTCCCAACGATCGATGATTTCCACGAGGAATATCGAGACGATGCACACCCTGTGGCAAGAGCCTTCTGTTAGAAGATCCACTTCATTCCAGCGATGCGCGACCTGCGAGACAACGGTCTTAATGTGCGCATCCTGTAGCTTTCTTGAGGCCTAAGCATGGCCAGCTTGGTCATGAACGTGATCAAGTGAGCAAGCATAGGCGATAGTGAACACAACGAGGTGAAGCACTTCAGAAAGCAATTTGCTACGACTTGTTCATAAACACACATTCTATCTCATTTCAACATCAAGTTGGCATCTTGATGTCCTCATTGCCAACGACCATGGCTTCCAATCGCAGCCAACGAGCCCTCGAGCAGTGCGCACTTACCTCCTTTCTTCACGCCTGGCTGTGCTGCTAACATCGACCAGGGTATTCGATGGTGAGGGCTTCGCCACGGATTTTACCATCCAGACGCAGACGAAGATGTTCGCAGTCCACCGATGCGTCATCGACCAAGCTATGCCTGAGAAGAACTTGTGGCCTGTGAAGGTTGAAATGGTCATCGATGTCACTGCTGAAGTAGCAGAGGACTTTGTTCGCCATAGTTATGGCCTTCAAGTTTCGTGTCTTCGACGCGTTGTCGGCTCGCAGCCTACCATGGAACAATGCGTGCGAGTTCTGGATTTGTCGCACATAGCGGCACTAGTGAGTTCCAGCTTTTTCAAACACTATCAAATGACTGCTAAAGGATACTTTGGTGCAGGAGTACTTTGACTTTCTCATGCGAGACTGTAACGATTGGCTTCGAGAACTGATCCAGTCTACAGCTGACGAGCCCGAGCTATGGGTAGTAATTTGCGAAAAGCTCCTCGCCTCAGTTTTTTTGATGGATGAGATGTCGGAAGAGTACGAGAACTTGCTCGAGAAGCTTGCAGATTCGATGCAAACTATTCTGGCGGGCCGTAAGGACTTGTTGCAGAGAATTACGAAGTGCGAGAAGTTGCACTGTGGTGTGCTTGGTGCACTGGCCGCGCGATCCGAGACGCTCAAAGCATTTCAGAAGGCGTAAATGACGAGGTGCTGGTGCCGAAGCGTCGATGGCAGTGCAGATCTTTGGGTGTGTACGGTCTGCAGAAGATCCACAGTCAGATCGTGGAATATAGATGGGGCACAACGCGATAGTGCGAGGTACGTGGTCTTCATCCGGATGCATCGAGTGACATACCACCACCGAGCGAATCAGCGAAAATGCAGTGACATTTGATGAACATTGAGCTGAGTATAGCAGGTCAGCAGATTCTCGACATGGACTGCTCGCGACTGCTGAAGTGGGGTTTTGTGATGCCGCTGCCCTGAAAGTTTGCATCTGAAGTGGCCGGAAAGGAGCACTTCACTGGGAAAGAGTAGCTTCAAACTTGCATTTCAGGCGGCAAGCCTCCAAACATCAGCCACCATCACCCTCGTTGCTCCTCCCAATAGCCGACTCTCTTCGCGACTCACTTCACTTTGGAACCATGGCCGCACTGGTTGCACAAGAAACCCTCAAATCGTGAGTGTGCCCCTCTGTCGCTGCGATCACCGTGTAGCATGCGCTTCCTTGACCATGACGACTCGAGCACTGCCATCGGCCCGCATCGATGATTGATAACAGCGCTGATAGAGCGCGCAGCATTTGGGCGAAGCAGGATGGGCAGTGGCCGACCGATCTCTACATCGTGTGCGAAGGCGACGGAACCATCAAAGTCCACCAGATCGTTGTGTGCAACGGCTCGCCACACATCGCACAGAAGTGTGACGAGGTATGTTACATCTGATCCAACTACATAAGCCAACTTCCTGCTAACGTTCGGGAGATGGAAGATGATTACATTACTGTACCTGAGTCGATCGACGTCGTTCACAGCATATGTGAATATCTCTACGGCCATGACTTTAGTCATGAGTTCAGTGGCCCAGGATCCTCGATCGCGATTGAGACTATCAAGTTTCTGAACGGTGCTAGAAAGGTGACTGGCAGCGCCTTCCGGATGCTACTTCGTTTCAGCATTGACCTGATACAGTATGGACTTCCCACGCTTGAACAACAGATCATAGAGTCGATCATTCGCCAAATCGAGTCCATGCGGGAGATTGATTTGTGCTGCTTCGGAATCATACTCACCGACTACGTGGAAGACGATGTCCTTTCTCCAGCTGTGTCCAAAGCTGCAGTGCAGTGCTTATCCCGAAAGGTGAAGGCCATTGCCGAAGACGAAAAATGTTGGAGCGTGCTCAAGAAGAATCCGGACTTTGTCCGAGCAGTATTATCGGCCGTGGGGGACAATACCAGTGAGGAATGAGCTCGGCGAAGAGCTGCTATGAGGTATTCGATGTTCCGCAAGGCAGATCGTTGTCGCTATGGCTTCATCGAAGTTGTTGAGAGTGGAAAGGGCTTCAGCAATCAAAGACCTTGGACGCAGTGATAGAGCCCGCTGCGCACACGTTACAATAGCGCTCCAACTTTGCGCACCGACACAACACGTTAATCAGCTTCCTCTGAAAAGATGGCTTCCTGCTCACACTCGTCACTTGCGATCATGCTTCAGCTAAAAGATGACCAGAACAGCACGATAGATCTCACAAGCCTGGCGCAGCGGATCTGACCGGCCCTATCACATGCGGCTCCCTCTGGATCTTGCAGCTGAAATTGAAGTGAGCAAGCATGTGACAGCGCAGCTCCATGCCCTTTAACTTCGAGCAGCGACCAAAACCCTCTTGTCGAACGCAGAACTCTCTTCATCGCTTCCACAACCAACCTCGACTAATTGCAACATTACCAGACAATGGCTGCCCCAAACACACCAGCCGCTGCACAATACAGCCACGAGATCCTCAGACAGTCAGTTCTCCGTTTGCTTTTGTTCCTCCTAGCTCCAGGTTAAAGAAAAAAAAAACCGAGCAGACCACTGACGGCGCCCAGGCTCTGGGATTATAAGACCTGGTCAGACCTCACTGTCATCACCATCGGAGGCGAGAAAATCAAGGTTCACAAAGCCATCGTGTTCCAGGGCTGCCCCGTTCTCAGAGCCCTTTGGGAGGAGGGAAATGATGGCTTCCTGCCGCCTGACAGCGAGCTGACACTCGACGAGCATTGTGTGGTGCTATTGGAGGTGCTCCAAAATCTGTACGGTGTCGAGTTCAGCTACATCATCGACGACCCATGGACGGCCGCGGAGGATATTGTCGACCTCTTTAGGCTCGCCAGAGAAGTACGATTGATCCGCGCATCGAAAACAATATCGTTCGAACTGACAGTGTTGCAGTTACAACTTCCAGGCCTTGCAGTCCAGACCGAGAATGCCGTCTGCAACAAGCTTCCAGACTACGAGCCACTCAAGGCTTTCCACTTCGGAGAGGAGTTGTTCTGCCACAAGAAGAAGGGTGTTGTCCCAAAAAGCATCACCGATCTTACACTGAAGCTCGCAGCCGCGAACATCGATTCCATCAAGGCCGAATACGGCGATCCAAAGGGGTCGAAACCGATTTCAGGATTTCTCAAGGCAGTTGAGGAGTTCGTGGCTGAAGAGGCAACCGATCCAGCCACAAAGTCAGACTGCAATCAGGTATAGAGTACATATGATTGCTTTGGGGCCGTGGGATGGTTTAATGGATGTGCCAGACTGCGGCAGAGTCAAGGTCATAAGCGATGTATTTGGGTCAAGAATTGTGACCAATCTGGAGTACCACAACCACGATCGAAAAGATTGAGGCAAGCCGAGAAGACAAGATAGAAGTTGTCTGCATGTTAGACAGACGAAAATACAACAAATCGTAGCCGATGCAAGACAACCACCTTTTCCGGTCAAATATTTCTGTCCAGAAACAATGGACCCAGTCGCAAATACGAGCACAGCTAGCTCATCAAGCATTTTTGAGCTTTCAAGGAAGCTTACGGCCGTGAATCTCAACGGTACCAAGAGCAGAAACGAGGAGTGGAGGGAGCTTATGGTAAGCTTTTGCCGGATTTGGCTGAGGTAGTCGAAGGGTTTAGGGCCCATGGATCTAACGATGGCAATACGGCAGCAGAGTCATCCTTCTAGTCAATACGAGACAGACCTACATACTTCATTTTGGGACTACGTCTTGGGTGTAACGACGAAGCCACAAATCTGCGATCGATTGCTACGCTACAACAATGAAACGAATCGAGAACCCTGAGGCAAGCCGAAATGCACGAACAGAAGCTGCTTGCGCCAGGCGTGAAAGAAGAGCAGACCGTTATCAGCACCATGGAACCAACACTAGATCCACTAAGCTGAACTCATCACGGTGCTAGGTAGTCCCGCACTGATATATGGCGCCTTTCTTGGCAGTCGAGTGTGTGGAATATATAAAATGCCCGCAGCTCCCATACATTTTCGCCAACAATAAATTCCCACGCTTGAGTCTTCCATCATGAGATTCTCTACTCTCTCACTTCTGTCCCTTGCCGTGTGCGGAACATACGCACTCTATCTTGGCGAACCCTCCCAGCATCAAGGCCTCCATCTAAGGACTGAGCAACACGCTACGGAATGCTCTGACACAACCGAGCCGGGAACCTGGTACCTGTATCCAGAAGTCGAGGGCAAAGTTGCATTTGTCTCCCAGGAGCCAGACGCTAGTATATGCAGAGCCCCCTCCACCCTCTCCAAACGCCAACGCCAGCTCACTCAAAACATATTCAACAAAATCTGCAAAAGGGAGATCACCGGCAAGAAGGTAACCAGAGGCATTACCAGAGATATTCAAGTTCCCGTTGATGGAGCCATACAGTCCGTACCCATGCCCGGGGGTGGGAGGGTTGAGATGCAAGCAGACAGCGTGGAACATGAACTTGAGAATGGAGAGACAAGAAATGAGCTGGCCGTCACAGTCAGAAATCGCAGTCAGTGTCCGTTACGCCTGGAGTGGCTGACCAATTTGCGACTTTTTAATGTCAGGCGTGGTGATCCTGGAAACAATCTGGCACCCCGTGAGCTCGATGCGACTCCGCTGCGGCAATGGCAGGACAATCCTAATGGCTGCGAGATCGGTGGGCTTCAGCCTACGGATCACGTTGCGATCGCGGTACGATTGATTATTACGGCATTTACCGGGTATTCCTGTTAGATGAAGAGCACATTGTTAGCCATTCGTTTGGAATAGATACAACGACCGTTGCGAGTGGCGAGTTGTACAGGGAAATTTGTAGGGAGCAACCAGGCAGATGAGCGTCTCTTTAGGTCGAGAATCGAAGCAATGTATGAACCAAAACTGAGCTGCTAAAGTCATCTTCCAGACAGTCAGTTGCTACTCACCTCATCTCTTACGCTCGAGGAACTGCCCCAATTCCTTTACCACACTTCCCACATTCCCATCAGCTTTCGTATCAACACAATCTCGAATCCATCCGGGCAGCTTCCTTCTAAATCTCTCATCAGCATACCTCGCATCGAACAAGAGTATACTCGCCCAATCATCCTTATGTCTGATCGCTCTTCCAATCGCCTGATTTACACTTCTCATCGTGACATTCTCTCCATGTTCTCTGCTCGCTCGACCCTTCGGCTCACCTCTCTGTGCAGCACGCTCTTCCAAATACTCCATCTTAGCTTTCCAGTCAGGATCAGCGTAATTCGGGAATGGGAGACCGACTACAACAACACAGCGACCGAGTTCGTTGGAGAAGTTGATGCCCTCAGAGAGCTTGCCGCCGATCACAGAGAGAAGTAGCGCGCCACGTTTGGGGTCTTTGTGGATGGCCGCGATGTATGCTGCGAAAGGGTCTTCTTGACTGGTGCCACGAGTATCGAAGAATAGAGGCTTGAGAGCTTCGAGCTCAGATGTGATACCAGTGGTCTTCCATGCGCGCAGAATATTGTCGATGTATGAGTAGCTGGGGAAGAACACTACCATGCCGCCTTCCACTTTCGGAGCAAGTTGTAGAAGAGCTTTGCCCGCGCGAAGCATATTCTTATCCCGCGATTTGAAAGTGAAATCGATCGTACCTTCGTTATCGGAGGTTATTGTTCGCACGAACAGATTGCTGGGCGGAATGAGATGCCCGCAGGAGAACGTCGTGATGTCGTTAAGATATGGGAAGAGCTGCTGTTTGTAGTCTTCCATGGGAGACATTGTGCCGCCTGCGAGTATGACAGATCTGGCACTCTCGACAATATCTCGAAAATGTTCGGCGGGGTCGAGCAGCATGTATTTGATCGTCACCTTGTCATCCACTTTGCTCCATGTGAAGCGGCCTTCTTTGGCAGGATTCATTAAGCACGGCAAGAAACTCTGTACGTGTGTGAGTGTTGGAACATCCGTTGTAGCCTCTTGGCTTGCTTTTTGTTTCTGCTTCGTTTCGGCTTCGACGCGAGCAAGGTGCACAATGTAGCCTTCCACTTTTCTCGCCAGCTTGCTCGCACTGATGTACTGAACGAGCTTCACCAGGTTGATTTGGTCCGCATTATGCTGAGCAAGAAGTGAAGTCGCAGTCGTCGTAGCGCCATCGTTACTTTGTTGGCGTACTTGACTAGCAAAGTGCAACAGAGAATTGATGACTTTGATCAGCTGTGTGACATACACCCGATTCTTATCCTTGAGTCGTTTGTTGAATTTTCGATAGTATTCTGCAAGTCCTGCCTTAGCTTGCTGCAGCTGTGAATCGTTGATGCTTGCAGAATAGATGCTCTCGACAGAGTCCATAAGGTTGTGAGCCTCATCAATGATGACCACATGGCCTTTGATCGAGATGTCAAGTGCTTCTCGGGCGGCCTTGTGCAAAAGCAGCGGGTAGGGCAGAGTGACGATCTCAGCATGTCCTATGCCAGGTCTAGAGGCGTAGTACGGGCACACACCAAGCTTAGAGCCTAGGCCAGCCAGGTCTTCGATGTCTCTGATCTTGGCCAGAGCGTGGTCACGAAAGTCCAGGATCACGTCTTCATTTTCTTTCTTTGGCAAGTACTGGCATTTCTTGTCTGCTGCGACGTTTGACTGTTGCAGCTCGGCACATCGCTCATTGATCGCAGTCTGAGTGGAGAGCTTGTTGACACGAGGGTTGATGCACAGGTTCTGTCGGGATCCAAGCGTAAGATGTTTGAGCTCTTCGACCAAGCCAGCGCCATCAGACTTGCCTTGCTCCTCTTCGGGCGGCAACCCTGGCGGTAGGCGCACTCTTTGCAGCTCGCCGATGAATTGAGATAGCTGTGAATGCGTGCGGGAACAGAAGTAGATCTTGAGCTCGTCGACATTCGCAGCGTCGTCTTCTCGATTTGCACTTTTACCCAACAGACCAAGCTTCTCCATAAGTTTCGTACTTTCGGCAGAGTACTGCGATTGACCAGGTACATTTTCGTCACCGCTATCGTAGTCGGCAAGCACAAACTGTTCTTCGTCTGCATTCTCCTCAGGTTGCTCATCTGATTTCTTCTGACGCTTGAATGCTGGCCCTTCATTCGCGATGCGCTGAGCTCGCTCTCGGGTCTTCCTTTCTCTCTCTCGCACAGCATTCAATCGCGCCTCGAACTCCTCTCTCATATGTCTAATCTCGCGACTACGAGCACTCCTTGCGGCTTCGGTCATCCACTCTGGCTCGTCATCCTCGACCTCAACATTTGCCATGGCTTCATCGAACATCTTTCGCTTGTGCTCGCGGAGCCAGGTCAGTGAGCCGCATATCAGGCTCAGAGATTTGCCTGTTCCTGTTGGAGATTCGAATATGCCGACTTTGCCATGCTCAATGCAGTTGTACACGCCTTCCATGAATTGCTGCTGAATGTCATATGGCCGGAATGGGTGATGGAAATCTTTGACCTCCATCTTGTGTTGCCGGTAATTGCGCGTGCAGCAATAACGCTTTGTGCACCAGCGGGAAGTCCAGCTTGAGTTCTGAAGTCGCGGAAGAGAGAATGAAATGGCGTTCGACAGGGCTCCACAACGCGCTACGACGCGACTTTTCGTGACTCTTTCCTTCCTGAGGCATCAAAATTCCGCTCTGCTCTGCCCATATCCTTCATCGATGCTTGCCCTTTCTGAAGCGCATAGAATCGCTGTTGCTGGCCTGTTGCGAAGATGATTTGGCGTCGATTACCCACGTATCGAGGATCTCCTTCTTCTCGACTTTCTTGCGTTCCTTGGTCTTTGCCTCCTTGATACGTCGGATGTAGCCCATGTAGATCACGACTTCCGCCACAGCAACTAGAGTGCTGCTGAAGAAAGCCAATGCCATTCGCTGTGGTACACTCCAGCGACGTGCTGCCATCCATACCGCCACGCTGGTGCAAATGATGGAGACCAGCACATTGATGATCAACACCATCTGTCTATTGACATCAGCATAAGTCACCTCGTCAATTTCATCTGCGACTTGAGATCCAATAGGTCCGAAAGACGAGGAAGCATTGGGAAATCGCTGGCTGAAGGTCTCAGGTTTGACAGGCGGATTGATCATTCGCTCATATTGACGCTGTTCTTCTTCCTCTCGGAGGTGCTTCATCAATCGTTTGTATTCATCGCTCTGAAAGTTGTCAGTATTCTGTGCTCCTTCAGCTGGGAATGCGTGGACTTACGGGTTCTGGCTTCGGCGGAGGTGGCGCTTGATATACGTTGGCACCCTTCAACAACGTATCCAGACGCCATTTCTGCGTGAGCTCGGTGTCCCCTTGGGCAGCTTGTACCAGGAACCGCGACACCTCTACAAGCTCATGATGCTCAATAGCACTGCCTATTTCCGCGGTGGACAACTTCTCGCGTCGTTCCTTTGCTTCATCGCTGTAGCCTTCGTCAACATCCTTCTGCCGCTCGCAATAGTCCGACAAGGCTGCTTCGGCGGCAGCTGTGATGGTGAGCAAGACCATGACCAGCGATATCGAAAATGTTTCGCGGGTGTGTTGACAGCAACTGCCTCTCAAGCTCTCGTTCAGGCAAGGGTCCGTCAACGGAACGGAGGTGAGGCCGGCGCCAGCGATCTTGAAATCATCGAAAAGCCGCGTTGGATGCGGACATCCACTTTCATGCTCCATCACAGCCACACTCGCTCACGGCTCACAGCACATCGGAACCACTCATCACGCATCTGAACATCGTTCCGGAGCCCGCTTTGGCGACTTATATATGTCTGGAGCCGCAGCGGCCTTGCCGCGAACTTTTGTTGGGACTTCGACTTCGATAGCCACGCGATCTCGAGTAACGCAGCCTCGGTGTCCACAATGCTCTCGAACGATAAGCTACCGAAGCTTTCACAGCAGTCGACGGAAACTGTATAATGATACACAAAAACGAGAACAATCCGCCGTCGCCGCAGCCGTATCTCAGGCGAAGCAGATCTTCAATGCTGCTCCGCCAGCAGGTCCCATGGGCATTGACCCATTGAGGAGCGTAGCGAAAGAGATGAAGTTCATGACGGGAAACATCAGACAATTACTAGGCTCTGGACATCCTATGCTGGATACAGTCTCGAAATACTATACCCAATCCGAGGGCAAATATGTGCGCCCAATGCTTGTCCTGCTCATGTCGCAGGCAACATCTCTGTTCCCCCAACGACCGCGATCGCAGGCAAGTATACAGGAAGCCATCGATACGCCAATCTCGTCTCCCTCCGTTTTAGCCGACGCAAATCCCTCATCGCCCTTGACCGCTCCGAGCGCAGAGACCGCAGAGCTGAATTCCGACGATTCTGTCCTACCATCTCAACGAAGGCTGGCTGAGATCACAGAACTCATTCATACAGCCTCGCTGCTTCATGACGATGTCATTGATCACTCCGACTCAAGACGAGGAAACCCGTCGGCGAACATTGAGTTCGGAAACAAAATGGCAGTATTGGCCGGAGATTTCTTATTGGGGCGAGCATCAGTCGCGTTGGCGCGCCTCCGCGATCCAGAAGTGACTGAGTTGTTGGCAACTGTGATCGCGAACCTCGTGGAGGGAGAATTCATGCAGCTGAAGAATACGGCCGCAGATGAACGGAATCCTACCTGGAATGAAGAAACAATTACATACTACCTCCAGAAGACATATCTGAAGTCTGCGAGCTTGATCAGCAAGTCATGTCGCGCGGCTGCTCTGCTAGGAGAACATCCTCGCGAAGTGGTGGAAGCGGCGTACCAGTACGGAAAGAACTTAGGTCTAGCGTTCCAGCTGGTTGATGATATGCTGGACTACACTGTGAGTGGACAAGAGCTTGGAAAGCCTGGAGGTGCGGATCTTGAGCTGGGACTTGCAACCGCGCCGCTGCTTTTCGCGTGGAAGGACAACAAGGAACTGGGAACACTGGTTGGGCGGAAGTTCTCCGAGAAGGGAGATGCACAGAAGGTGAGTTCCAATGCGGCCTTTTGGCTGTATTTCATTGCTAACGAGCTGCAGGCACGAGACATAGTCATGCAAAGCAACGGCATTGAGCAAACTAGAGCACTAGCGCAAGACTACGTCGACAAAGCTGCACAAGCTATAGCCGGGTTCCCGGAAAGCGAGGCCAAGGTTGGGCTGCTCAACATGTGTACAAAAGTGATGTCGCGCAGGAAGTAGAACGACAGAGCGATACGATCCCAGGACATTCAAGCCTGGAAGTGCTACATATTTCACCGGGCGTGCAATATGGCGTCGAACGGATGAGCATAGCCCGAATGCCCCGGGCTTGTATATTCAGCATGTACACATACATTACGGCCTATAGACAATCCACTCATGGCAGAGAGAAATGGATCTAGTCGCTGTGTATTTTATATCCTATAGAGGCGTATCATAGCGTATTCCAGCTGGGATCTACTAGCACCACACCTTGCGTCACATCAGTTCGCATGTGAACCAAGCTTCCTTCCCTCCCATCATCGCAACTCCCATCGCAGTCAAGATGCACCTCATCTACCCTAAGACTTGAGCAGGACTCAAGTAATGGAACAACGATAGCCGCGATGACAGCGACGATACAATGTGCGAAAGCCCCCCGAATTCAGCCCACCATCTGCTAATCATGCATCAGGATCGAAGCCTCCACTCGTCTCCGACGAGCCATCCTCCTCAACGACGTCCTTCTCGTCCAGCGCATCATTCGCAACAACCCGCACCTCCTTCAGAATCCCGATTTTGCCGATAAATCCAACACGTCGCTCCACCTTGCCGCTTCCCATGGCTTCCCGGAGATATGCACTCTTCTGATCTCCCTCGGACACGACGCGAACGAGATCTCCCGAAACAGCGACCATGACACGCCACTGATGCTCGCCGCGAGGAATGGCAACTATGAAGTTGGTACGCTACTCGCGAAGCAATTCCCGCGATGCATCCCGTTCTACAACAAGCAAGGCATGGATGCTCTGGCGTTGGCGGCACAGTGTCCCGGTTCTACCAGTTTGATTCCGATCTTACTGCAAGATGAGAGCTTTCCCGCTAGAGCGGATGTGCAGGACTTAGACGGAAACACGCCGTTACATCATGCGAGCGCGAGTGGGAGTTTGAAAGCATTGAGGATCCTACTCGCTGCTGGCGCGAACCCGCTGGCGAAAAACAATCACGACTGGACTCCGCTGGCGTACTCGCAGACTGTGGCTGCGGAAGTTTACTTCAAGAATCTGATTCAGGAAATGGAAAAGAGACGGCAAGAAGGAGCGAGGGCAAGCGAGGAGCTGTTCAGGAAAAAGATGGCTGCTGCAGGTGGAGGTGTAAGGCTTGTTTCGAAGCAGGAGCAGGACGAAGGTGCCATGGGGGATGGAGAGGACGAGCAGATTATTGATGATGCGCTGAAGAGACACTGGAGTCCGGTCGATAGGAGACGTCCGGGGACTCCTGGTGGCACGCCGGTGATGAGACACGAATGGGGCAGTCCGCCGTTGCTGGGACATATGAGAACAAGAAGCGGAGATGGACGTTCGAGGGCTGAGAGCGGCTGAGAGCAGCAGATGGACGGGATGAAGGATGTCACACACGACCTGCGTCTCGCTGGGGCACGCTTTGAGTACGCTGGAGCCGACAATAATCATAACTGCATCTGGGTCTCGATGCAGTTGGTGAACAGGAACCTGTGAACTTGGAATCTCAGCAACTACTGCTGGAAGGCGACGAAGCGCACAGGAAGAAACCACTTCCGATATGGCTACAGAAATGGCCGAATGTGGCACAAATAGTCGCGCAAGGTCACAGTCGCGCCGACGACACTGGAACTACATCTGGGAGCCTCTCGAAAGGCTGGCAGCATCGTTATCGGATTTCTAAAGAAGGTCGAGGTCGAGGCAGCAAGTGTAAGCCATTCTAGGCGAGCCTAATGAACATGCTTCACGCTATCACTCACGATCCGGAGGCAGCGTGGCAATTCGATCACCTTGATGGACAGGCGTATCCCACTTCATCTTGGCCATGTTCGAGCTCATTGGCCGCCAAATGACGAATCTAGCGAGTCTGCATGGGATCGTACGAGCCCCACTCCACGTGACGGACCTTGTTTCTTGCTCCCTCACTGATGCACTCATCGATATCGAGAGTTGTATAAATTAACAACAAGTCGTCGCTGCCACTACTTTGTTGCAATATTCAACATCACATGCGAAGAACACTGCAGAGAATGGCGTCTATTACTGCGACATGGAAGAAGCTGGCCGCAGCGGAGCCACTTCAACGCTCGTCACACAACGTCAATGCTGTGGGAAACTCGATCTACATTTTTGGCGGCGAGCTCAAGCCAAGGGAGCCGAGAGACAATGATCTTCACAAGCTGGATCTCAATGGTGCATATCAATCCCTTGCACTTTGCTTGCAGAAACTAAGATGAAACAGGCTCCTCGAGATCCGTCCAATCAATGAAAGCACCCGAGACTGCACCATTGCCGCGTGTTGGCTCTGCTAGCGCTACAGTGGGCGATACGATATACTTCTTTTCTGGTCGAGGAGGCCCGGAGATGGCTCCTGTCAATGAAGACGGGGCGGTCTGGGCCCTGAGTACGAAGTCTGGACAATGGACCTTGCTTCGTCCCGCTTCCTCAACTTATCCAGAAGCAAGAAGCTACCACACTACAGCATCAGATGGCAAGGATGTCATTTATGTGCATGCTGGCTGCCCGGAGAAAGGACGCTTGTCAGACCTTTGGGCCTTCAGTATTTCCAAGAAGGAATGGAAACAGCTGGCCTCGGCTCCCGATCCACCACGTGGCGGAACATCGATCGCTTGGGCAGATGGGAAGCTGTATCGCATCAATGGCTTTGATGGAACACAGGAAGTCGGTGGAGCTCTTGACGTCTACGATCCGGCTGCCGATAGTTGGGATACGATCTCTTTCAACGCGGATGGGAAGCAGGGACCTGGCGCCAGGAGCGTTGCGGCTTTGCTGCCTGTCAAGATCGGAGGAAGCACAAATCTTGTGACATTGTTTGGTGAAAGTGATCCCAGCTCGCTAGGCCACCAAGGAGCTGGTAAGATGCTGTCCGATATCTGGGCATATTCTCTCGACAAGGGCGCGTGGTCGACCGTCAATGCAAAGTCCGACGACGGTGCTCCTGATGCTAGAGGATGGTTTGATGCTGATGTTGTCACACGCGATGGCAAGGATAGTGTTGCAGTTGCAGGTGGTTTGGGCGAAAGCAACGAGCGACTGAACGATCTGTGGGTGCTCAGTTTCTGAGAACTCGACAATACGCGTACCTCCGTAAGCAATAAATACAGCAATAGTACAAGCTTCGATATGAGCGGTACCTGCGTGAAGGCCTGTTCGGCAAGTGTCGGGGACAGCTTCACACTTGCACACCCCGCATACATCATTCGTGCCCCACCACTGCGCAACCATTTGCACTTTACCACCATACCCGTGACGACTCAATTACTTGCGAGCTGTTTTTATGTCCCATCATCACGCCGCCAGACTTCACGACATTTCTCAGCAAATCCATCCCAAAGCAGCCATGGCGACTATGCGAGCAGTCGGTACGCAACTACTGCATACGAAGCTAACGGAACTCATCGTTAACACGACATAACCCAGACATCAAAGATGGCAAAGGCCCTCTCGACAACCTCTTCATCAACGACAAAACTCCTCGTCCAGAACCAACCGGTTCCCAAGCCCTCGTCAAAGTAAAAGCCTTCGGCCTCAACCGCATGGACATCCTCCAACGCGAAGGCCGCTACCCTGTTCCTCCTCAAGCGCCCAAAACCCTCGGTGTAGAATTTAGCGGCACGATCGAAGAAGTCTCCTCCTCCAACAAAGAAGGCTTCAAACCCGGTGATGCGGTCTTCGGTCTCGCCTACGGAGGCGCATATGCCGAGTACATTGCTGTTTCAACCCATATGCTGATCCATAAGCCTGATGAACTCAGCTGGGAAGAATGCGCCGGAATCCCAGAAACCTGGATTACTGCTACACAGGCTATGTACCTCATCGGAGAATTCACCCCAGGAAAGTCCATCCTCTGGCATGCAGGCGCCAGTTCCGTTTCCATCGCCGGTCAACAACTCAGTAAGGTCAACGGTGCTTCCTCCATCTTCGCCACAGCGCGCTCAGACGAGAAATGTGATTTCTGTGTCAAGAAACTTGGTGCTACTCAAGCGTGGAACACAACCAAAACAGAAAATTGGAGTGAGGAGGTGAAGAAAGCTACAGATGGGAGAGGAGTAGACATTATCGTGGATTTTATTGGTCCAACGACTTTTGCAGGGAATTTGGACGCTGCGGCGAAGGATGGGAGGATTGTGAATTTGGCGACGTTGGGTGGAATGAAGTTGCAGGATACGAATGCGAATTTTGGGAATTTTGTGGCGAAGAGGTTGAGGTAGTAAGTGCTCACCAGCGATATTCTTGCGGAGTGAATTGTTGAGTCTATGCTGACATCGTATTCCAGCGAGGGATCGAGTTTGAGGAGTAGAGATGAGGGGTATCAGGGGAAGCTAAGAGATCAGTTGGTTGAGCATGCTTTGCCTATGTTCAAGGATGGGAGACTGAAAAGCATTATTGAGAAGGTGTACCCTTGGGAGCAGATTCAAGAAGCGCATCGGCAGATGGAATCGAATCAGACGATGGGGAAACTGATATGTCGAATTGATTAGATGTTCCTTATCCGGGAAACACCATGTCAGAAATGTCAGAAATGTCAAAAGCATCTAATTGCTTCAGTCGAATTTGATTATTCCCAGTTTCCTCGATGCGGCAGCCTCTTGCACGCCTCTTCGTGTTCTCCCCAGAGCGTCCTCCCAGCCATTCATAACATCTTCAGGTACGCCTTCACTATCTTCAAGCACCCACGCCATCCAGTTCACAACACTGACAGCTTTAGCCAAGTCTCTTTCGTCAATCACTACAGTTTTCAAATACGTGATCAGGGCGTCTACATCCTCCGAATAGGGCGGTTCATCACTGAATTCCTTGAACCATGCACTAACAGTGTTACGCAACTCAGGTAGCGTACTGAGTTTCTGGCTCGTGAAAGTCGGCTGAGGCGCATGAGGTGGCAGAACAAAGCGTCGCGGACCTGTGCGTGCGGGCACAGCATCTTTCTTCTTGCCTCGAGCGTTCTTCGGGCGCTGATGTAGAGAAGTGCCAATGCCCCCGTGCCGTTGAAGGCGCTCTCGTCTTTGCTGAGCAAGAATCTCCTGACGCAGTTCTTCGGGCAGTGCAGCAAGGACCTCTGGATCGAATTCTTCGGCATCTGTGCCAGTGGCGGCTGCAGGCAGAGCAACAAAGTTGGATTGAGTTAGTGTAGAGTGGTCATTCGCAGCGCCTCGAAGGCGTGAAGTCAGATTCTTCGCACCTCTCGGCCGGCCGCGACCTCGCTTGGCTGGGGGCGGTGGTGGCAGAGTTCGTGTCTTTCGCGGTGATTGTGGCAACACAGCTTGGCCAACACGTCTACTGGGACCGGCTTGAGGCTTTTCGTAGTAGCCTAAGATTTCAGCTCGAAGGTCTTCAGGAAGTGCCTCAAGAATGCTTGGGTCCAGCTGTGACTGTGGAGGAATGAACGAGGCAGGCGATTGCGCCCTTGACGAAGATGCAGAGTCGCTCGCATCAGCGAGTCTCAACTTGGGTACAAACTCGGGCTCTGGAGGTCTCTTATCTGCCTTCTCCATAGAAGGCTTCGCTGGAGGTTGTCGTGCAAGCTTAGCTCTGATGTCCTCAGGCAATTCGGCAAGAACCGTAGGATCTACTTGAGTCGGCAACACGAATTGTGTGCCCAGAATGTTGAGCGGCTTCTTCGACGGTGTACCAGGAGCGATGGGTCGAAATGCAGCGCTGGGTCTGTTTGCCTCAGCGATCCGTTCCTTCGGCGGGGTGTGGCCTTCATCTTGAATCGGATCGTCTTTAGACGCTGTTCTCGGAATCTGAGGCAAAGGCTTCGAAGGGCCAGCCTTGAACTGGAGGCGCCGTTGGCTGCCTTGATCTGCACTGTCGGACCCAGGTTTGATTGCTTCAAGTTTTTGCATTTGAATCCCTATGCCTCGCAGCTCGCCAGGTGAAATGCCGAAAGATTTCATCATGGCAACGGTCTCTTTCGCAATGACCGCATGATCATTCGTGGCAACACCAAGCTGCAAACTCTTGTTGAAAACATCGCACTTTCCGTGCCCAAGATGCTTAGGCGGATCCAGAGGAGCATCAGCAGCACGCTTCATGACTTTCATTGTTAGTTGCTTGCCTTTGACACGCTCCTTGGCCAACCTTTTGTGAAGCTCGCCGGATAGACCGTTCATGAACTCATTGACTTGTTCTTGGTTCTCGAATCGCACGCCCCAATTTACCTCCGCCGATACGGATTTGCGCACAACCTGATCACCGACTTCTGCTTTATCGATTCCCCGAGCATACTCGTATATCTTCTCGCCAGTCTTTGGACCCAGTGTATTGATCAGCTTCTCTTTCGACGTCTCACGTATGTCCTTGACCAATTTTATGCCAATCTCTTCTAGTTTCCCACCAATGCTCCAAGCCACGCCAGGCAATATTTGAACTTCCAACTGGCCAATGAAATCGAGTACCTCTTCAGGCTTGAGCTGATATTGGCCGGCTGGCTTTGCTTTGCGCAATGCGACCTTCGCTTGCAGAATGTTGGCTCCAATTCCGACCGATACCGCACATCCTGTTTTCTCGAGCACCTCATCTCGAAGCTTTTGTGCGATGCGATCAGCAACGCTCTGTTCCCGGTTGACAGCACCTTCAGCACGATTGATGCCATCCGTGCCACTTTCAGCAAAGCATATGACACTGATGTCAACGAGCGCCTCGTCAATGCTGACACTCTGTACTACGCCGCCAGTCGCTAGGATAGCATCGTAGAACTTCCGACTGGCATCTTCGTAGCCAGGAAAGTCATAGGGCAAGATCTTCAAAGTAGGGCAAAGCTCTTGCGCACGCTTCATCCACATGCCATTACTGACGCCAAACTTCCGTGCCGGATAATTGCAACTCGCGATTTCGGAGCCTGAGCCACCGCCATGAGCCACAGCAGCAGGCTCGTCTATGTATTGGGGATGCTTTTTGAGTGAGATTGCAGCGAAGAAGCTGTCAAAATCAACGTGCATGACATATTTCCGCTGCCCGGGTTGTCGCTTCTGCTTGGCTCTTTGTGACGATGATTTTTCAGATGCGAGGGCCTGCAACTGAGACTTGAGATCTGCTTTCCAGGTCGATAGATGATGAAGCCGAGATTCACGATAATACTGATCCAGGAAGTCGGGATGCACCACAGTGGACTTTCTGATCTTAGGGTCAGACAGTATCAGCGCATTGTGTTCCTCCGCGGTCATTGCAGCAAGTTTAGAAGGCGAGACATTCTTGAGAATCTCGGAGTTGCGTATCAATGAGTGAGAGTAATCTGGCTCTTGCGATCCTTCGCGAGGCCGTAAGGCTGATTGTTTCCCAGGCGGTGGTTCGGGCTCGATCGCGGCCGCACTTCTCGTGTCGGTATCAACCTTGCTGTCATCCTCAGGCGGGAGTGTTGGGCTCGTAGGAGGCGGGGTCTGTGGGGCGGCGATAGGATCTTGCTCTTCCTCCCTGTCTTTACCCTTGCCTGCCATTTTATCAGCATCCTGCAATGCCTGCTCGATGGAGCTCGTTATCTCTGGCAAGCCATATTCGTCATCTTCGATATCTTCAATGTCAGGAGTTATTGTCTGTGTGAGCACGGGTGGCTTTCGTGGCCCGGATGGCTGCGATGCTCGGAGCTGGCTTGTGTACCAACTCGCGTCAGTCTGCTCACGATAACTTTGCGTCCTGCGGTTGGCCTGGCTGACGACTTGGCCATTTTCAAATCCGAGAACTTTCTGCCCAACGCCCTCATCCACAACTCGATATGCATCCCAGGGCAACAACTTTCCGGCCTTGATACTATCCACGACCCAGGCAGGCTTCACGATTCGGTACCGGCGGAACTCTTCCTTCTTCTTCGGCGTGAGATTGCTCGCGATGATATGCGTTACCATAGTCTTGCCGTCCAAATATTGGATGAAGCCTCCTCCATGCCGAACAATCATGGTATGAAGGTCATTGAGAGAAGGTTGAGTGTAACCATTTACATGGCATACAACGCCTTTGAAGATCTGCGGCTTGTCCTTCGACTGTGCTCTCAGGTCTGCATCGAGATTCTGCAACTTGATCTTCTTGCGGCGGAAATAGTCACTGAAGCCTCCAAATTTCGAGGGCTCATATTCTTCGCCAGTCTCGTCGGTAAAATCGTGCTGCTCGATGCGCTTCCGCACCAAATTGCTCTTTTGCTCCAACCGTGAGCCCATGTTGTCGTGTACCAGGCATGGTGGCTGCCTTGACTATCGCATGTGGCGACTGAAGGACTCGGTTGCGCAGCCTGATATCTTCAATGCATTTGTGCTGCGCGGTGCGGCTTCTCCAGAACGAAGACAGGATGAAAACGGCGAAGAGCGGTTCAGAAAGTGGTTCGCAGACGACGTCCCTTTGTCTTGTGAAGTCGCGTGGCAGACGCGATGCGAGGTGCTGACGTCGACCAGGGTTCGCGCGGCGAGGATCGCTTCTCGGCCCGATCGCGCCGGAGGCTCGGTGCTGGCCTTCGAAAATCTCGAGCTCTTTCCTGCATTTTGGAGCTCTTTTTCTCTCGACTGCTTTTCCATCCAGCCACTTTCTCTAATCCCTAATACTTTGCTTCAAAGCAGAGATTACCAAAGCAGTTCAACACAGCCTGTTTTATACGGCCTGAACAAATTCGCTGCCTCTCAGCACCACCGACTTGCTGCGATCAATTTATCAAAATGGCCGGCATGCTTCCCATGGCCCTCTATGGCCTCGAGGTCCCCGCTGGTGATGTCGCTATCCCAGCGCGACCAGACATTCCATCGGCGTACCGCATCACCATGGCTGCCATCGATCCCAGCGCTGAGCCAGAGGGAGAGGAAGGCCAGCCAGCTCGTGCGACGCTCAAGATCATCCGCCAGGCTTTGACTGAGGACTACTCGGACGACGAAGACGAGGAGGACTTCAACATTGAGGAGCTCGAGCGCATGCTGGGCGAGCAAGGCGACTCTGATGAGGACAGCGACGAGGAGGAAGCCAACGGCGGTCCAAGCGATCCTGCGAAGAGCAAGGCTGCTCGCAAGGCCGCTGCTCAAAAGGCCATCGAACAGCTCATCGCTGAGCAAGACGACGATGACATGGATGTGGATGAGAAGCCAAATGGTGTCAATGGCAAGAAGTCTGCCAAGGCTTTGGGCAAGCGCCCAGCTACTGACGACGAGGACTCGGACGATGAGGAGATTGACAGCGACGATGAGGAGGAGTATGAGGAGTTTGTCATCTGCACCCTCGATCCTGAGAAGGTATGTCTATTACAAGTTCAGTACCATGACTTTGGCTAATCATTCGTTCAGCACTACCAGCAGCCACTCGACATTACCGTTGGCGAGAATGAGCGTGTTCTGTTCAAGGTTTCCGGAACGCACTCTATCTTCCTGACTGGCAACTACGTCCAGCCAGCTGACGAGCACAGCCACGAGCACGGCATGTACGACCCAGACAGTGATGAGGAGGACGAGTACGATCTTGAGCCAGACAGCGATGAACTTGACGAGTATGACGAGGAGGATGAGCTGGATGATATGGAGGATCCACGCATCACAGAGCTCGACGACGAAGATGAGGCGCCGGCTCTCATTGAGGCTAAGCCATCAAAGGCCGACAAGAAGGGCAAGAACAAGCGTCCGGCTGAGGATGAGACCGCAGACAGCTCAACCATTGATGAGCTGATCGCAAACGCTGCCAAGAAGGAGGGCGCGAACGGCGAGAAGCTGAGCAAGAAGCAATTGAAGAAGCTCAAGAAGAACGACGGAACCGCCGTCCCAGCCGACGAGGTCGCAAAGAAGGAGGCAGAGGCTCCAGGCTCCACCAAGTCTGACAAGAAGGTCTCTTTCGCCAAGGAGCTCGAGCAAGGCCCAACTCCGACCAAAGACGCGAAGAAGGACAAGGCTGCCACCGGACCACGCACTGTCAACGGCGTCAAGATCGATGACCGCAAGGTCGGCTCTGGTCCCGCAGCAAAGGCCGGCGACCGCGTCGGAATGCGCTACATCGGCAAGCTCGAGAAGGATGGCAAAGTCTTCGACTCGAACAAGAAGGGCAAGCCTTTCAGCTTCAAGCTCGGCTCCGGCGAAGTCATCAAGGGCTGGGACATCGGTATTGCTGGCATGAGCGCTGGCGGTGAACGCCGTATCACCATTCCTGCCCACCTCGCCTACGGCAGCCGTGGAGCTCCTCCTTCAATCCCAGGCAACGCAACTCTCGTTTTCGATGTTAAGCTCCTCGAGATCAACAAGAAGTAAATCGTTTCTCTGGAATCTAATCGACTGTACGAGTGTGAGAGAAAGAGAAGAATTGCATCATCATCATCAGCCTACTTTCCAGTTTAACCCAAGTGCTGGAGGGAAGGACGGCTGGAAAATTTGTTTGCAAAGTCTGTTCTTGATTTTCCGGGTGTTTTTGTTCGTCTTGGGCGTCTGTCTGTTAGAGAAATGAACAGAGTATGTGTGTGTACAAAAAAGTAAATGGGCGTCCAGTGCTAGCAGGCGGTCTTCTTCACTCATGTTCCGAGCTGGGGAAATGTAGGCGTAGGTAGTAAGGCCGCAATACGTTGAAAACTCAAGCTCGACTTTCGTTTTGATCAGCTTCGTACGAAGATCTCCAAATCGCGGTGAAGACGCTTGAAGTTGTAAGAGATTCATAAAACCCGCTGCCTTGAAAGTATATCTATACAACCTCCATTCGCCTAGACCGCATAGCAGCAGCGAGTCCATCAAAATCATGCTTTGAATCTCCCTTCAAACCCTGCTCTAGCCTTCTTCTTCCCACCACCAGGCTTCCCACCAGGTTTAACGCCCTTTTTCTTCCCAGGCTTCGAGCCCTTCTCTTCTCTTCGTTTCGCAAGATTCGCTTCACGTTTCTTCTGCTTCATCTCTTTGCCCTTGACAACAGCTTCCTTGCGCTCATTCCATTCTTGTTCACTCTTGCCTTTCGCCTTTTCTTTGCGCTTCAGAGCTTTCTTTAACAGACTCGTATCGTCTCGTATCCGTTCACCGTGCGCGCGCTTCTTGGCGTTCAACCACATGTCTTTCTCTGCGATGTCTGCTTTCTTCGCTGGATCGAGCCCTGCGAGTCTGGCTTCTTTCTTTTGCGCTGCGAGGAGCGCAGTCTTGGGATCTTGCGGGCCCTTCTTCCTCACCGCATCCTTCAATGTGCTGAGTTCCGCGTCTGCAGCTGTGCCATCTTCGAATGCCAGCTTGGAGAACGCAAAGCTGTTCTCGGCAGGGGATCGAGGCCTGGGACTATTCCTCCCGCTGAAGATATCAGCTGCAGGGCTCCCAGAGCCTCGTAATTGTTCCTCTCGCTTTCGCGCCTCTTCCTCCTTGGCCTTTTGGCGCAGCTCCTTCTTGTGCGCTTTTCGTTGTTCTTCCTTTTTCCTTCGCTGATCAAGGAGTTCCTGTCTAGATTTTGCGGGCTTGCCATCGGCGCCATCTGCTTTGCGCTTCGCCCTCAGCTCTTCGATTCGCTTCCGTAACCGTTCTTGTAGCTCGGCTTGATCGACATTTGGGAGTTGAATTTTGGGTGAAGATGTGCCGGATGGTATTTCTGCGGCGGCTGTGGATGGATCGAATGCAGGCAGTGATATTTGCTTCGGCGCTTTGGTTTTGGCTTCATGTTGAGGCTTCGCTTTCGATGTGGAATTCGATGTGGTGTCCGTTGTTGCGGATGACTTTTGCTTCGATGCAGGTTTTTCCGCCTTCTCGGCGACGGGCTGTGGGTCCACGGAGGAGGAGGATGAGGCTTCAGAAAGGTTAGTCGCAACGTCAAAAGCTGGGCTATTGACATTCGGACTTGTTGGTGTAGAAGATGCCTCTGCTTCTTCGTCCTCCTCTTCCTCCTCTTCATCCTCTGAGCCAGCAAGTCCGGAAAAGTCGACCTTGGCAAGATCCGCGGCATCATTCTCTGTGGCCTCCTCGTGGTCGTCCTCATCCTCGTCTTCGCTGTCGGCGGCGCCTCCATTTGCCTGGTCTTCCTCGGCATTGATTCCGTCCTGCTGCTTCTTCTTCGCTTCCATCTTCGCCTTCGCCTTCTCGATCTTTGCATCGATTTTGGCCTTCTTCGCCTGACGCTTCGCTTTCCGCTTCTCCGCAATCTGCTTTCGCCTCACTTCCGGATCAACGTCATCCTTTTTCTGTCGCTTATTGCCAGCTTCCTCATCGGCTTCTCTCTCTGCACCTTCCTCGTCCTCGTCGTCCAAGCCCAGCTCTCGTTTACGCTTCTTTTCGCGCTCTTTCATTATGTCTAGTGCACTTTTCTGGTTCGCTGGGTCCAGTTTCGCTTTTTTGGCCGCTCGCTTTTGCTCTTTCGTTTGCTTCTTCCTGTTCCATTGTTCGTCCGGGTTCAGTCCGTCCTCTATTTGTGCGCCATAATAGTCGCGGGCGGGTGTCAATGCCAGTAGAGACTCGAAAGCTTTGCTGTGGCTCTGGAGGCGTTCCTGCTGCTGCATTAGAAGTGCTACTAGGTTGTGCGTGAGTGCGCTTGCATACCTCGAGGCCGTCAAGCACATCATTTTGCTGCTCTTCCGCCATGGTGCTGTCTCCGTAGCAATGAACGAGTGTCGCAGGCGAATGTGCGTCTGCCAGCCTTCACCGGCGAGCTGGAGAGAATTTCGAGGTCGCTGAAACTCTATGAACCCTGCAGTGGGGTACACTAATTAAGCGAGTCGGCAAGTCGGCCTTTCGCGCTGGCAACCACGCCAACCGTCAAACCAAACATTCAATTGTGCACGCGAGCTTTTGCTCAACGCGTTACACATACCAGGAGGTCGATATTTGTGCGATACTGAGCCATTGCGTGGCCTGAGGTGGTGGAATGAGCAATTGACGCACTCGCGGCGGCAATGCTTCGGCCGCTGATTGCGTACGAAGTCTTCCACATTCGACTTGGATGCTCAGCCACGCTATAGCCACCTCATGCTTCATCATCCTAGCGACACGTCCGTGAAGTTCGCAGTTGGCTCGACTTTCACCTCTTGTACATATGGAATAGTGCACAACACTCTTACGGCCTCGAAACACCCATCTGCGCGGTTTGACAGATTCGAATGATGCTACGATAACCTGGAACGAAGCTGCCTGAACAAGCCTGATAGCGACTGCCTAGTTGGATACCCATAACGCTCTCCAACGTTCAACGACGTCTCGAGTCCTCGTTGACACGATCGCCGATAGCATGACTTACGATATGGAGACTACCATAGTAGAGGCTACTTCCCTCTCCACCGTTACCGACATTGCAGCGAATCCGCCACTGAAACTGGGATTCAAGCAAGACATACCGCATCTCCCACTCGTGCTATACATTGCACGTGTACCCGGAAGCCGCGATGTATTCCTCACGCCGATGAAGCCACGAGAAAAAGTGGTCACCGCCGAGGACGTTTCGAGCTCTTTGTACTACATACATGTCAATTCGCCAGAGGACTACGAGGAGCCACGGGGACGTCCATCATCAGTCAATACAGATGCGTCCCAATTGGTCCCAATACAAGAAGACTGCCTGAAACGCAAACCTGTGCTGCCTCGAAGATCTCCTCGAAGGCCGGCGGCGCCGCCAACTCCTCCTTACCCGCTGGACGATGGCCCGCCGCAGTTGCAACCGCGAACGCCAAGTCCTCCCAAGCATGGCCGTGTCGTCCGTAAGCCGGTAGGCAGCAGGGACCAAAGCAATGTTCATGGCCCTCTGCTCAGTCCGGGCTTACCAGTCTTACCACGTCGGCCTCTGCCATCACCACCATCTGAGGATTACTCTGAGCAGACTTCCCTGCACACTTACAACAAGCACCTTCTTCGACGAGCAGAACATAGCGATGAAAACAATCCATATTCGATGCAGTTGTCAGAGCCGTCTTCCCCGCCACTAGATCCAGCAGACCTCCCACCGGCAGGATCGTTGACACTCATTCGCCGAGATCCTGCCTCAGGCGAGCAGTGGAATGTCGCCTTCATCCACGACCCGCCGCTTCAGGAGATATCTTCTGCCGCCCTGCGTAACCCCAGCGCAGCACAAAGAACGAAACGAAGTGGAGCGCCGCTATTCCTGGATATCTCCAACCCGGCGTACACACAATTCCTGAAAGATGAACGACCGACTTCTCCACTGAGCCAAGATACCACAAGTTCGGGAAACAGCGGCGCTCCTGAAGGCGTCTTCCGTCGAAGACTCTACATGCCGGGCTCGAAGTATAGTGCACACGAGTACAGCCAGCATAGCAGATTTGGATCCGTCACAAATCTCGATCAAGACGTCTCCTCGCGACGAACAGCAAACCGGTCTTCAGTCGATATTTCCTCCATTTCATCATACGCCGATCGACGAAACAAAGGATACACCTTCACCAGTCCTTGGGACGCACGCTGCGAATTCACAACTGGTGTATCTGGCAAAAGCCTGAAATGCAAACATCATCTCCCATCAACATACGGCTCTACCATTCCAGTGGAAGTCTCCGAACTACGATTCAACCTCCCTACTGCCTCATCCAAAATCGCCAATGCGCCTCTCAGCAGCAACGGTGATAAACGAAGCTCATATATGAGCGGTCTTCATCGACGATTGCATTCTTCGAGCGAGAACGGAAACGTGGATTTCGTGTTTGACGACGATGGTAAATTGGATTTGTCGTTAGGTCAAGAAAAAGCTGGAGGTGGGTTTGGAGGGAAACAAGCCAAGTTGGGGAAATTGATCATTCAGCCTGAGGGGTATGGCATGCTGGATCTACTTGTTGCGGCGAATGTTGGGTTGTGGTGGAGGGCTTGGGGAAGATAAGGAGAGATTGTGTAGAGATGGGAGACGGGGCATGATGGCATTGTATGTTATTAGCGAAGGTAGATTGTATAATGATGTGCAGACTGTACTCGTGACGGACGGAATCAGAATACAGTTTTACATAATGGTACAGATACGGGCTCCAGAATTTACGAATCATCAGACTCGACTCGCTTTGAGCCCTGTTCCAACCTTCCTGGTGGTCACCCTAGCGAAGTTTTATGCCCTCGCGCACTGCTGCGTATTGTTACCGCCTGCATAGCTTCTCCTTTCCTTCCAGACGGCATTCTTATCATGAACATTATCTCGTGTTACTCTGGCTCGACGTAGAGCCTCCTCTTTACCAAGGTCGATCGTAATACCCTCTGTGGTCATGGAGCTCGGGAGAGCTTCTCTTCCTGAAAATCGTCATGTTTGCCGCTAGAGCTGGTTTCTCTGAATGCGAGTCATCAGGTCCTCTGCTGAAGCTGGCTTGCTGTTGTTTGGGATGGGCTGCTGAGAATGCTGTTTGGGGTCGACCATGGGCCTGAGCTTGTGAGAATACACGCGGAGGGTTTCCGGGCTGCGCTTTGCCATAAACTTGCTGCTGGTTCCCATCACCGGGCAGCTCTTTTGGAGTGATGTCGCGGCAGAGAGGACATCCTAGCTATGACGCCAGTCCCCGTTCCGCGCAATATGGTCTGAGTCCCAGCGAGTAGAGTTTCTCACTTGTAGCAGAGGTATTGCTGTCCCGCCATCGTTATGATCAGCGGAGGTTTCGAAAGAAACATCGGGCCACGTAAAAGTAGAGCGAACTGCGCATTTCAGTCGGCGCTGTTAGGTGTGGAAGCATTGTGCACCCAGATGGCGATTTCTGCGAGCTCTGGATCTCCTGATGCGACAATAGGCGATAGCTCTTCAGTAAGCTGATGTCGAATACTCTTTGCCCACCAGTGGCCTTCGAGGACTCGATACGTGGTACTATACAACAGCAAAATGGCACATGCCAGGGGATCCTGCTGGTGAACCAAGTCCCAGAACACCTGTGGCACTTCTACCACATAGGCGAGGATCCGGGAGTTCTCTGGCTCGCAAGATTGGAAGAGGATTTCCAGTTTGCCAATTGCAATGAGACATCCTGTGCTAGCTTGATGTTCCATCGAAACCGTCGGACCAATAGGCACGGTCACATCCTTGACGTCTGGATCAGCTTTGACTTTAGATTTCAAAGTGGACAGAAAGGCCTCCAAAGTGGGCGAAAGAGAACCGGTCGGGGGCGCCCATTCTGGCGCTGGGAAGAGGACATCGTAGAGTTCAGGTGGTACGAGTTCTCGTGAAGCGAGTAGAATGGACCATGTTCCACGCCACAGCTGCGATAATTGTTGCAAAGTCTCTGTCATGGTAGAGGCATCCGTAGACTCCAGATCAATTGCGCGGAAGGCTAAAGCAATGATTCCCAATTGAGCTGAGCAGAAATACATGGCATGACACTGTGAAGCCTCGAGCTTGGCCACGTGTTGTCGCGTTGCTGCTATGGCCTGCGTCTGGTATCTGGCAGCATCTGCCATTCGCCATTGAGCTTCATGCGGTCGCAGATACGCGAGGTGAAGAGAAGTGATGGCAAAGACGGTGTCGAGCAGGAATCCATGCTGGAATGCCAATTTGGGAATCTCGAATTGCTGAACATCCACTCCTTGAGGTTTCAATGCCAAACTGGCATAGGTATCGGTGCAGAATTGGTGCATCAATTCGAGCTGCTTGATATGAGCTTGAGGTGACTGAGTCGGTCCATTGGCAAATCCTGTCCCATTGGCGTCGGGCGAAGAGGCGACGCTGGGCCCTGGGTTTCTGTAAGAGCAAGGCTCTTGCCGTCGTCTGCAATTGCCGCAGGCTGGGTGTTTTTCGTCACACTATTAAGTGGTTTGAAGTCAGCGAAGACCCCGGCCAGAATTGAGGTCGTGTGTTACCTTGACCCTCCGCGCCTTGCATTGGCTGCAGCCCATGCGGCTTTTCACATGCGACTTCCTCTCGCCCATTGTTCATCAGCCTCGTAGATGTGCAGCCGCGAAGTCGCTGGTCGCCGTCCCATCCCCGCGCCGGCGCAAGATGAGGCTATGGTGATGGAGGTGGGAAATTCCAGCCAGCACTTCACAGAGGTGAAAACCTGGTCGATCGAACCGGAAGTCTGCAGAGGCCAGAACCTAAGGTGCTCCTTGTCGGCCGCGTGGGTCGAAAGATTGCAGAGCCTGGGTGTTCCTGTAAACTGTGCTGAGACGGGCGAGGAAGGCAGAAAATCCCGCCGCCTCCGCCGGACTCACCGGGTTCTGCCTCGACAACACCTACCTGCTCCTCCCAGGCTACAACACAACCAGCGCACGATCATCATTCTAGCCGGGTTCCCACCAGATCTTCGTCGCGGGCCGTGCGGTGCCACAGTGAAGCAAAATCCCATAAGAGCAGATGCATAACCGCCCCGGCACGACTTGACTTCCGAGCTGAGATCTCGTGCTTCACAATGCGGAGCCAGTCCGCGGAGTCACCCACAACACACCGTGCAGCAAGAAACATGCAGCACTTCGGTCGCATCGAAGCCAGGACTTCAGATGAGGCACACAAAGCCTTTTCATATGGCAGATAAGTTGTACCGTGGTATTCTACTATGGCCCGCGTAACCAAACGACCTCGGAAAATGGTTGATTCCGCGGAATCATCACTGACCGCGGAACTTCTACACGCTGAGACGAACAAAGTTCAAAATGCATCGCATTCCGTGGCAGGCCCAATGGTTGTCGGTCGTCGAGCTCGTTATACACATCTACAGTACTCGCAAAGGAATTGGTTGCCATATAGATCGCCAGACACGCACCCGAAGGCTCGGCATCGGCACTTCGATCAAGATGGACATTATTTTCCGCTTGATAGTGATCGTACAGTTTGCCATCGTACTACGTGTACTGATTATACTTGTTCGCGCCGTCTTTGATCCTTTGCGGGCAGTGCCGGGTCCTCCTCTTGCGAGAGTCACCAGATTGTGGGAAGTCTGGCAGGTATGCAAAGGCGACTTCGAGAAAACCAATGTCGAGCTCCACCGAGAATACGGTATGTGGACCATCAAGTGTCGCGAATGTCATTGATAATCGACCACGTTACAGGACCCATTTTCCGCCTCGCGCCAGGCCGCTACAGCGTATGCGATCAATTCGCATTGAAGACTATTTACGGTCCGGGCTCCGGATTCATCAAATCAAAGTTCTATCAGCCGTTCGGTGCTCCGCATGGAGCGGTAAATCTGTTCACAGAGCCGAATCCTCAGGTTCATTCAGATGCTCGACGCCAAGTTGCATCGTTATACAGTATGACCGCATTGGTCTCATACGAACCATATATCGATCACATGAACAATTTTCTCTGCTCCAGATTGTCCCTTTGCGCTGAGAAGGGAGAGCCAATGGATATACCGACATGGATGCAGTATTACGGCAAGTCACATTTGCCATGTCACAGCTGTTCTCATGCCTGCTAATGCGTCCCTCCGACAGCATTTGATGTAATCGGCGAGATTACACTTGGCAAGCCGTTTGGCATGATGGAACGTGGCTATGATTCGTTTGGAATACTGAAAGGAATCGATACAATGCTTGCTTACGCTTCAGTGGTCGGCCTTCTGCCAGAGCTTAATCCTTGGATCCACGCCCTCAATCGCCGTCTGAGCAGGCCAAATCCAGCAAAGGGAATGGTTGACTTCGCTGCTCAATGCATCGGAGAACGAAAGCACGGCAGAACTCAGTCTGATCGAGACGATTTCTTGACCAAACTTATGAGACTCCGTGATTCTGGTTCGATCAGTGACGCGTATCAAGAAAGTACAGTCGGTCAGTGGGCGATCCGTTTTTTTTTTCCGAAAGTGCGGATCAATCTGACGTACTGTTTCTACCCAGCTTCCAACATCACAGCAGGCTCTGATACCACAGCCAGTAAGCAGCAACACCTTGCCGGCATCAGGTCTCATGAATACAGGAATTGACTTTGACGTAGTAACTTTATCATGTATCATTTACAGTCTGCTCTGGAATCCCGCATGCGCACAAGAGCTTCGCAACGAAATCGACACGTTCGCTCGCGAAGGTAGAATCTCAAATCCGGTGACCTTCAAAGAGGCCCAAAATATGCCATACCTACAAGCTGTGATCAAAGAAGCACTTCGTATCCATCCCGCAACGGGTCAAATATTGCCCAGAATTGTTCCCGCTCCTGGCGTCGAGCTTTGCGGCTATCATGTTCCTGCAGGTACCTGCGTTGGAATAAATGCCTGGGCATTGCATCGTGATACCAGTATCTGGGGACCAGACGCAGACACTTTTCGCCCCGAGCGCTGGCTCGAAGAAGGCGCTTCTGTCTTGGAGAGGAGTTTCATGCCTTTTGGGCTAGGCTCGCGAACCTGCATCGGCAAAAACATCAGTCTGCTTGAAGTCGCAAAGGTGATTCCTCAGATCTATCGGAACTTTGAGATTCATCATGTGGATCCTGGAAGTCCTGAGGTATGGGAGACGGACAATCGATTTTTTGTGAAGCAGAAATTCCAGTGCAGAGTTGTGCAGAGAAAAGGGTTAGATTGTTAGGAATTAATGACACCCAGTGTCCTCAAGGCAAGCCCATGATGCTCTATCTGGTGTTGACATTTCAGTTCGAGCTCTTGGCTGAACTGCATGGCGCCGAGTGCCTGAGGCTTCGCACCAATTGAGTAGCAAACACGCCTGCATCGAAACACCCGCAACTTTTGACCGACCTGGATTCGCAAACACCGCACGTTCAGCATGTCGCCCACCGAAGAAGAGTTAGAAGAGGAACGACGGTTCTTCCACTCAGGCTGGCGGGATGAAGAGGAGAGAATTGATGTCTACGCCCTCTTTGTGCTGGAGGATGTGCCTGTCGCCGTAAGTCGATACTCGAGCCGTGTCGCGTTCGCCCAAACTGAACGCAAAATCTTAGGAGATCGAAGACGTCCTGAGACGATCGGAGAACGGCAACGATGGATGTCAGAGCCTCTGGCTAGCCGACGACTACAACAGCTTACCGGACTTTTACTTCCCTGGAATGCGTTCGCCAGAAGGGACGAAGCCTCCACTCGACCCAAATTGGCAATCTCCGTTTCGAGGAAAAACAGCGGCCGACGCTGCCGAGTTTTTACGCCGCGTGCCCAAGCCGAGAAAGCCGCTGTGCAAGACGTACTTCGCTATCCTCTCGAGAACGCTATACGAAGAGCAAGGCCACCTTCTGGTATGCAAGGTACTTGAGGATGGTCAAGTGCAGTCGATCCCCTGTCCAGTTGCGGTTGTCGGCATCTGGTTCGATGGTGGTAACCGTGACGAGTGGGGTCATTGTTTGGAAAGGTGGGAAGAGGATGGATTGGCCTTGATGTAGTGACACGGTGGGTCAGACCGACTCGGACATGCTAGTAATGGACTAAAGGCATTCGCTCTTCACCACCGAAGTCGATGCTGAGTGGGACGAAGGGCACGAGTGCTCTTCAGATGGACTGCCTATGGCGATTGCAAGCGGCCGGCACACAGCACTGGTGTCGATATGTTTCGCACGACCTGGCGGACTTGTGGATAATGTCTGTATAACTAAGGTTCTTGCCGCAAGGACCGTGCAGCATTGGTCGCTGATCAACGCACATGAAGCCTCGGCACTCGCCTCGACTCACCTTCTACAGCCAGCATTTCGGACATCATTTCTCACACACACGTCTAGGGCACAATGTCCAAGAAGGGCCAAAAAGTCAATCGGTCTGAAGCTCACTTTCGGATCTCCTGAAGACACTGATCCCACGACTTTTGTCTGCTTGCACAGGCTGACATGAGCGCAGTCGCGTGCCCACAAGTGGGTAGACTTCCACGTCTGTTCAAGTAGCATCCTGATATGCGCTTCATCTGGTCTTGGAAAGCAGTGATACATACTGGCATGATGGCAGTACTGTGTTCTGCCTGCTCTTGTATATGCCATCTCGCAGGGTCGACCAAGCAGCTCATCCCGCTACAACATCTAATCGATATCTGATGCATAACTTATCGCGTCACATCCTCCACCTGCACCGCAGCACGCTTTGCTTCCAGCTCCTCTGATCGTTCCAGCAGTTCGGATGGAATGTTTCGAGACTTTGTGCCCGGAACAAACCAGCTGGTAGAGCTGAACAGGTAGTTCATCTCCTCGAGAGGCCGGCGAGCGGTCTCCGGAAGGAAAGCCCAGAAGAATATGGCGTTGGTGACATTGCAAATGATGAAGAGCAAGAAGTATCGCCAGCCTTGCGATTCGATTGCAGGCGCTGTGATCTGGCCAATCATGGTGTTGAAAGCGAACGAAACCATGACTCCGATCGAAACACCCTTGGATCTGGTGCGAGTGTCGAACACTTCTGATGGGATGACCCATGAGAGTGAGCCGCAGGTGAAGGAGAAGGCGAACTGGAAGACCCATCCAAAGACGATGAATAGCCAGAGGAGCGCATTCTGAGTGCTTTCACCCACTGAGAAGAAGCGAGCAATGACAGCCGCGGTGACGATGAAGCATAGCGAGCAGACCAGGTTCCCAATGATCATAGGCCAACGACGACCAGTCTTGTCGATAAACAAGATTGTGCAGAGTTGTGCTACAATCGAGACCGCGTACCCAATACCCTGATACTTCAGCGCGTCGTTGGTACCAACACCCACTTGCTCGTAAATAGTGGGCGCAAAGTATTGGATAGCACTCACGCCAGTCATTTGAACGGATGCTTGGATCGCTGTCACCAGAATCAGGCGTCGAAGACTGGACTTATTGGTCAAAAGTTCTTTGTAGCCAGAAACCGCATTTTGGCGTTCGTCCTGGATTTGCTCCGTGATCTGCTGGAACTCTGACTGGACAAAAGCATCGTTGGTGTCGCCACGGGAATGAAGTCGAGCCAGGGTCGATAGTGCCTCGTCCGACTTGTCGTGATCCATCAGCCATCTTGGGATCATGTCAGTATGGGCTAAAATGCTGGGCGTAAGAAGACTCTCACCTGGGAGATTCAGGGAAGAGGAGAATGAGCAGAGCAAGAACTCCGGCAGGAACCATCTGGATTCCCAGTGGAATGCGCCACACGCTGTTGTCGAGCTGTCCCAGGTTTTTGTTGGTGCCATAAGTACAGTACACTAATCAGAAAATTTAGCACGCTGTCAAGCAGCCGGATTTTGACAATAGTCACCTGCGACGATAGCTCCATTCCCGATCATGAACTGCTGAAGACCCGTCAGGCGTCCGCGGGTTGTGGGGTGCGATATCTCGGCCTGGTAGAGAGGCACAATCATAACCAGGAATCCAACGCCAATTCCCGCAATGGCTCTGCCAGAGTATAGGTAGCCAAGGTTCTGTGCACCAGTCTGAAGTGCACTTCCGAGAATGAAGATGAGGGCACCGATCATGATGGTAAGTCGTCGACCGAAGTAGTCTCCGCTTGGTCCAGCAAAGGCGGCACCGAAGAAAGCGCCGCCGGTGAACACCGAGACGACGGCACCACTATGCTTCGATATCAGCCAGGATTCCTTCATGCTCGAATTTGTGTCGTGTATGCAGCTCACATTTCATTTGTGCTAGGGTCATTGAAATAACTCTTGAATGAATCTGCCGCGACCACACCTCCGATTACGCCAAGGTCATAGCTATGCGCGAGAAGTCAGTATCAACGACGACTTGGCAAAAGCCTCTGTTGCTGTACCCGAAGAGAACTGATCCCAGTGATGCGAACAGCCCGACCAGGAGCTGGACGTAAGTCAGCTATTGTTTCTCGTAGCCCTTTGCTGATGATAGACGCAAACCTGATAAAGCTTTGGATTCATCCTCAAGGTCTCCGCTATGCTTAACTCTGCTGACGACAATAGACTATGCACATCGAAGGCGAATTGAAGTCGATGCGAGATCAAATAAGACACTCGTCTGCAACTCGTGGTAACAGAGGCCGAGTACCAGTAAGCCCGTGTCGCGCCTTGTCCAGCTCTCCGCACGTGGCGTTCGCGCGGATATCTCTGGGAGCGTGATCTACAGCACGCCACATCGGTTTGTCGGTACAGAGCGGTACTGCAGCGCGAAATCCAGTCGTATTCCGGAATTGCCCAACTGGATCTCGGCTTTGACGAACGCTCAGTGGACGGATCACCACCAAGCTCTTCAAGGTTTCAGCCATGAGCTTGAGCAAATCTGGGGAATTCGGACTCTAAATCCTCTATAAATTATCCACGAATCCACATCGTTCACCAAGAAGTAGATCTCATGTCGCTAACGACCACGAAGACACTCGCTGGTGAGAGCAATGCCGTATGGCGCTTTCGCAACGCCACTTCCCCGCTTCAAAACAGACCTCACTCGGTCAGAGATGCTACGACTTCGCGGCCATGGCGAGGGTTCGAAGAAACCTTTGGACATGACTGACATAACCTGTACAGCGTTTGCCAATGGCTGCTGTGCTCAGGATACCTAGGAGCTCGTCGAAGAAATGGTCACTTTGGTCAAGCCACGATTTGAACACTACGAGGAAGATCCAATTGGAATCGGCCTGTCGACGCCACGGATATCTTGGAGCTTAAGCGGTACTGTGACTGATTGGTATCAAGACGCCTATGAGCTTGAGATTCAATGGCCTGACCAGCATATTGAGCATTTTCTGGTCGAGTCGAGAGACAACATTCTAGTCCCCTGGCCAGCGAGGTCGTTGGACTCTCGAGAGCGGGCGAGCATTCGTGTTCGTGTTTGGGAAACTGGTGAACGAGACTTCTCTCAATGGAGTGCTTGGTCGACGGTTGAAGCAGGACTTCTCGATCCGGGTGATTGGTGTTGTCGCCTCATCCAACCAAGTCGCAACATTCCTCCTGGGCAGCCTCATAGACCAGTCGTATTCCGTCGTCAACACAAGCTCAGAGACGTCGTGGTCTCTGCTCGATTGTATATCACGGCTCACGGCGTTTATGAAGCTTGTGTCAATGGCAAGGTAGTCGGAGATCATGTCCTCGCTCCGGGCTGGACCAGCTACCACCATCGATTGGCATACCAGACTTTCGATGTACTGTCCCACTTATAGGCAGACAAAGATCTAGAAATTGAAGTTACCGTTGCTGAGGGATGGTTTTGTGGCCGACTTGGCTTTTTGGGCGGACGAACGAATATCTATGGGGATTCGCTTGGGCTCATTGCCCAGCTCCACATTGTCTACCAGGATGGCAACACAGATCTTATTCTAACAGACGACGAATGGACCTGGAGTGACAGCAATATTACCGTATCTGGTCTCTACGATGGTGAGACACATGACGCTATCTTGACGGAGTTTCAACGAAAAGCTGTGAAATGCGAGCCTTTACCTTCTGTTCTCGTCGCATCTACAGCGCCACCTGTGTGTCGTATCGAGGAATTGCCCGTTCGCGAAGTGTTCAGGACGCCATCTGGAAAATATGTTCTAGACTTTGGGCAGAACTTCTCAGGCAGAGTCAGGCTACGTGTGTCTGCAGAGGAAGCTTGCGAGATCATTCTCCGCCACGCTGAAGTGCTTGATCATGGTGAGGTGGCAATGCATCCGCTTCGGGGCGCAAAAGCCACAGACATCTTGAAGCTGTCTAGTAACACAACCATCGAGTGGGAGCCAAATTTCACATTTCATGGCTTTCGATACGTGCAGGTCGATGGCTGGCCCGGCGAGCTGGACAAAACCATGTTCGACGGTGTTGTTTTCCATACCGATATGCAGCGTAAGGGACGATTTCAATGCTCGAATCCGATGTTGAATCGGCTTCACCGAAATATTGTTTGGTCGATGCGAGCGAATTTCCTAAGTATTCCCACAGATTGCCCTCAACGAGATGAAAGATTAGGCTGGACTGGAGATATTGCCGTTTTCAGCGACACGGCTAATTTCTTGTACGATACTACGAGCATGATATCCTCCTGGCTCCAAGACTTGAGCGCAGAGCAGCTGACGAACAACGGTATTGTGCCACTTACCATTCCCAATGTTGTCCAAGGGCTGGAAAAAGACGCTCACGCAATCTGGGGAGACGCTGCGATCATGGTTCCCTGGTCATTATGGAGAGCATCTGGGGACAGGCACGTATTGTCGCAGCAGTTTGCCAGCATGAAGGCCTGGTACGAAGCTATACCACGTCGATCGAATGGGTTATGGAATTACACCTCAGAATGGAAGCTCGGAGACTGGCTTGATCCTTTGGCCCCGCCAGAAGACCCGGGAAATACGACTACAGATCCGAACTTTGTCAGCGACGCGTTCCTCGTACACGTTACTGAAACGATGAGCAGCGTTTGTGAGCTGCTTAACGATAAGTCAGCCCAAGATCTCTATGCTTCCGAAGCCAAACGATTACGAAAGAGCTGCACAGACGAATATGTCACTCATTGCGGAAGGCTGTCCCCCGACACACAAACTGCCTATGTCCTTGCTCTTCATTTCGACCTGCTGTCCTTGGAGCATCAGAAACTGCGAGCAGCTGAGCGGCTTCAAGAATTGATACGACGAGGCAGTCGCTTCTGCATTGCCACCGGCTTTGCAGGCACACCATACATCGGTCACGCCTTGTCGAAAGTCGGGCTCCCCAGTCTATTCTATCGTATGCTCTTGCACCGGATCTGCCCGAGCTGGCTGTATCCCATCACAATGGGAGCTACCACAATATGGGAACGCTGGGATAGTATGCTACCGGACGGATTGATCAATCCGGGTGAGATGACCTCTTTCAATCACTATGCGTTGGGCGCTGTGGGCGACTGGATGCACAAGAAGATTCTCGGATTGCGTGCTCTGTCTCCTGGTTGGCGAGAAATTGCTATCGAGCCGGTGCCAGGAGGCGGCTTGATGTGGGCTAAAGGTGAGCAATTGACGCCTTCTGGCATGCTCCGAGTGCTGTGGTACATCGCAACAGAAGATGGAGACGAGAACTCTGTATTTCATCTGGAGGTAGTTGTCCCGCCGAACACCTCTGCTGTCGTCACACTGCCGTGTTCTGGCAAGGTCGAGAAGGTAGGATCGGGAGAAAGGTCTTGGCATGAAGTGTACAAACCGGAGGCGTGGCCTCCTTCGGCGCTGTATCCACCTTTTGCAGTCAGGGCTGATGCTCTGCCTGAGGATGAGGTACTTCCACTTCCAAAGGCATAAGGCCAGGGCTTCGGTATACATGGGTCAAACTTGATTGATGAGATCGCATGTACTCCTTTGCTTGAGCTGCAGCATTCGTGGTTTCAGTCTCGTCTTTGCAGCACATCGCCCTCGTGCCACTGCCATCACTGAATGTTCGGGACATCGGCCAGCGAGTGGCTGATGTCTAGAAACTCAGCTATCAGCGAGATGTCTTGGAACGCTACGAACTCAGACATTAGATCCTCGACACAATTGCTCGGTGAGCACTTCAGCGAGCTCGGATTCAGACCACACGAGGCATACTATGGGATGATCGACAAGGTTGTGGCTTAATCTCCTGACCAAAACTAAAAGCGTGAAGGTTCGAGTCCGGGGTGCATGTACTATTCTAGTGTCGGTGAGCTTAGCCCTCTCGTCCAGCGTTAGCAGCTTTTCGATCGTTCGCATGTTGTACACTGAATGATTGCCATGGTCTGATCTCTTCCATCGATATGTTAAGAACACGCCACGATAAACTCTCCAGTGCCGAGCTAACTCACCATTGGTGGAGATACTCTCTAGGCTGGCATTGTACAAGCATTATTCCCCTCTTCATAGCGAGAGTTTCGATCGTATTGCTCGCATTGTAATGAGTTGCTTCGGGCCAGAGATGTATCGAAGTGAGAATAGACGATGACGACTTCGATTTGTTGCTATAAGAATATCAGGAAACTTCTCGATGTAGTTGTAAGCAGGGAACAAAACACATCGGGAGTTCGGATACACGATGTTACTTCCATCGATTCTGCTTTCTTGGGCTACGGTGGCCGTCGCCCAAACCCAGCTCTTGACAGTCTCCGATGCACGTGGTAACGCCACCAGCCCGATCCATTATGGTGCTCTCTACGAAGTAAGGTGCCATGCCAGTGAACTATACTCCTGTGGAAGCTTGTTCTAATTATTCAGCAGGACATATATCAATCAGGTGACGGTGGCTTCTACGCCGAATTGATTCGTAACAGAGCGTTTCAAGGATCTCGTCAAAATGGACAAGCGAGCCCTATCAAGACTACCGACTACTGGACTCCCATCGGAAACGGCGTCCGAATCGCAGTCGACACATCCCAGCCACAGCTGTCAACAGCTTTGCAAGGACACCTACGGGTCGATGTACCAACAGGTAGCACAGGCTTAGTCGGAATATCCAATGCTGGATACTATGGCATGTCAGTAGACTCAGCGAAGCGTTATGCTGCTTCAGTCTATGTGCGAGGCGCGTACAATGGAAACGCAAGAGCACAATTCCGCAACAAATTGAACAATCGTGTCTTGCATACCGTCAACGCGAGTGTCGCATCTCGCGCAGATGGTTGGACACAAATCAGCTGGCCAATATTCACGCCAAGTCAAGGCGTTTCGACACCAAACAACACTTTCGAATTCTTGTTCGATGCCGCTCCATTGGCTGGTCGGAGCATATACCTGAACCTTTTCTCCGTGTTCAAGCAGACGTACCAGAATCGTTACAACGGCATGCGCGAGGATCTCACCAATGCTTTCGTGGGATTGAAGACCAAGAACATTCGGTTGCCAGGCGGTAACAACATGGAAGGTCCACGTTTCGGAGAAGAATGGAAATGGAACGAGACTATCGGCGACCTGAGGAACCGAAATGGACATATTGGCGTCTGGGGTGACGAGCAGACAGATGGTTTTGGCCTTCTGGAAATGATGCAGTGGTGCCGTGATACGAATCAGGCTCCTATCCTCGGAATCTTCGCCGGCTTGCACATCGGTGGTAATGTGGTCCCACGTGAACAGTTGCAGCCTTACGTGGACAGCGCAATGAACCAATTGGAGTTCTTGATGGTGAGTGCCTCAAAATTGCAGTGGCATAAAGCAAGACCACAAGCTGACAACCATGCAGGGCGATAGATCCACTCGTTTCGGAGCTCAACGTGCATCCTTGGGCTACCCTGAGGCTTTCAATATCCCGTACATCGAAATTGGCAACGAAGACTTCCTCTGGGGTGGCGAGCAGTCATACAGAGATTACCGTTTTGCCGCATTCTATAATCCAATCCACGCGAAGTATCCCAACATCAAGCTCATATCATCCGTCATTCCTTCGCCAGTCCAGAATCCAGGAACCTGGCTCGACATACACATCTACCAGAACCAGGACAGATTTGCAAACGAATACGCCGCATTCGACCAGACAGATAGAAACTATCCCGTGATAGTGGGCGAGTATGCTGCCATATTCAAGAACAGCGACGGCTTTCCTGAGATCGGTGCCCAGACAATGGGCATGTCCTTATCAGAAGGAATCATGTTGTTAGGAACGGAGCGCAATGCCGATGTCATCCGCGGTGTTGCACATGGTGCAATGGACAAGCACTACGACCGCGAACCCAACACTGTCGCCTTGATGAAGCACACTGCCACGCAGATCCTCAAGTCCAACAGCTACTACGTTAGTTCCCTCTTGGCAACGTACTTTGGCGATGAGACGCTCAAGGTCGACACCCAATTCGGCGAGGGGATTGGGCCTGTATACTGGTCTGCGCAGAGGACAAATGCTGGCGCGAAGTACTTGAAGCTTCTCAATTACTACGGTCCGGGAAGCGTGGTGGAGGTCCAGTTCCAGGGCTCTCAAAAGACCACCGCGGAGGTCATCACTTTGAGCTCGCCAGGTTGCGAGTCCATCAATAATTTGCCAGGTCTAGGAGGTGAGACCAGCACTATTACGAGTGGGACACTGACGGAGCAGAATGGGAGGTTTCGCGTGGCCTTTGGAAGTCCCTGTGAGCTGAAGGTTCTTGTGGTCTAGACTTGGATTTATTTGTGAGCTTGCTGAGTCTTGCAGACTCCATATATCGACTTGTCCATAGCAACAGAGGAACCTGATGAATAGTTGTGTGCGATAAAGGAGAAGCATGTAGCACAAAGTCACAGGAAGTGTTGTCTAGCAGACGTCGGCGCCCGCCTCGGCTCGCCTCCGATGACGACAAATTTCTGACACAGCGGCGACAGAGACACTCTACATGTAACTAAAGCACAACAATCAACGAAATTTCAGAGCCCACCGGCACGAACGACAGTCAGCCGTGCAGGTTGATACCGAAACCCTGTGAAAACGAAAGTTGGAGAATCATCAAAGAGAAGCAGCAACCAGCCCGCAAAATCAAAATGTCCGCCACCTGCGCAAAATGCGAAAAGCCCCTAGAAGTCGAAGTCAACACTGAAGACTTCTCTGACGAAGAAGGCGATATCTCGATGAATGACGACAACAACAACGAAACACCTCAAACCGTACCAGACGACGTCCTTCTCTCCTGCGGCGACCACTTCCACTGGGAATGCTTACTCGAGTCCTACGAAATCGATTCGTGCCCCAAATGCTCTCGAGACATCACAACAGGCGCAGCAGCAGGCTCTTCCTCCTCATCTTCAACTCCGGCAACAGAAACCCAAATCCTAGTCGACCTCAACAACGAAGGCGGCCTGCAACACAACCTCGACATCTTCCCTATTCTCAAAGAAGAATCCTATCTACGCGCCTACCCTGAAGAACGAAAATGTCGCGCATTTCTCGAATTTTGCAGAGAAGGGGATCATCGTGCTATTGCGGATCTTATCAAAAGCTGCAGTGAACCTGAAGACGAGGATGAGGATGAAGACGAAGAACCTTCGGGACCTCCCAAAACCGCAGACGAAATTCTCCGCTATCAAGATCCAATAGGTGACATGCAATCAGGACTTCACGCTGCTGTGGCAAATGGCCATCGCGAAGTCGCTTGGTTGCTTTTGTTGCTTGCGAGCGAGTATCCGGAATTGGAATTTCCAGCGCTGGTCTTCCAGGAAGCGGCATCGCTGGGCTTAATGCGCGAGGATCAGTCCGGGAAAGTTGATATCAGGAGTCTGAAGGATGCGCATGGCCGAACAGCAGAGGATGTCGCCCAGCGAGCGGGAATAGTATGGCATGGGTGGATCGGAAATGGAAGGTTGGCGCTTGCTTGAACGGCGTGCTGCCGTCATCAGCATAGCACGCGTTTCGAACCGATGCATAATTGCAACAAAGCTGTTGCCTCTATCTATGTCTATTCGTTCGGCTGCGCAATCGATCTGCGAGAAAATGTGGAAGTACCGGGCAGGAGGATTGATTTTCCAGTCAGGCAAGTCAGCTTTGTGCTGAAACTCTTGGGGAGACAACTATGAGGCTGGAACTTCCCACACCGCCTGACTCATCGGATGATGACTGTCGGTATAGCGTAGGAATTGCGAGGCGTGCTAGGGCCACATCGAAGGACAAGGTTCACAGCCTTCACTTCGGCTTCGCAGGAGTAGAGTTCCCATCGGTCCCAGCAGTTGGCCGCACAACGCGATGGCGGCTCAGCAGTTGTGAAATAATGAAGTGGCTGACGTCCTCGTCGCTCCAGTACGACAAGTGACTCGCGATAGCCGCGATCAGATTGATGTCGAACGCTCCCTCCTGGATAGCGTAATCAACGCGACCATTGCTGTTCAGTTGTCTCACCTTCTCTTCCTCCCGTCTCAATCTTTTCCCTCGCTCTTCGGCTTCGGCCCACTCTGGAGTATCTCTTGTAGAGCCTGCTCCAAGATCTCGAGTTTCTGCGTCGCTCTGAGTAGATTTGCGGCGTTTTTCAAAGTCGCCGTAGAGTGTAGTTATCTCGTTATCAATGAGGGTAGGAGGATGAAGCTTGTGATCGTGCGATGCTTGAGCGTCTGCAGCGACTTGATTCACTTTGTCTGTGCCGATGGGCTTCACCTCCGTGCCTTTGGCGGGCAATGGCGCAGTAGGTATCACGCCTGCTGCAACATTCGTACCGGCACCGCTTGATATGCCAGGATTGTTGGTTCCACTTCCCTTCGACAGTGGTACGTTACTCTTCATCGCTGCCACACCTGCTCTCGTCGGTTCTTCTCCGTATCCGAGGCCTCGCGTTAGTAGACTTGATGCGACAGATGTCCACATGCTGCTCACACTCTGGCTGACACGGGATCCTATCCCCGTCAAGCCTTGTCCCACAGGCGCTCCAAAGATTCCTCGCTTAGTATATGGAAGCGGCTGCGGCTTCAATGCAGCCATAGCAGGCGAGATCAGAGGCTCAAGCCGATAAGAAATCGGATCTGTAGGATGAAAGATGTTGAAGATCTGCCCACACTTGGGTCGTGCCACAGGATTCTCGCCTTGTACATGCGTAGGAGTCAAGTCTCTTTGCTTCTTAGGCGGAGCAGCCAACATTGGATCGTCCATGCTGCCGAGACTGCCGCCATCGCGATCACGCTTATCCTTGGAGGGCCTCGCGGATATAGTACGACCGCCGAGCATTTGAAAGAGACCGATTGGCGAACCAAGAGCGTAAAAGTCTTCGACAGGAAAGTCGAGTTTGAAAGTCGGCTCACCTCTTCGTTTCGGCTGTTGATCTTGCCGACACAAGATATCGAACATAATCGCACTGCCAAGTGAATGCCCAACCAGTGAGACCTTGCCGTTAAACTTTGGATTACGCTCCATAAACAGGTGGTATATCCTATTGAGCTCGCTCAAGACCAAGCCTGAGATGTGATCTTTGTAAGCAGGAGAATCGTACAACAAGATGTCGAGAGCGAGGTCAGTGATCAGGTTCCGAACAGCAGGAACACCGTCGACGGTGATGTCCTCAAGGCTGGGATAGTCTTCTTCGTCTATATCAGTGTCACCAAGATCGTGCTCTTTGCGATTATGCCGAAGACTTTGTCTGGGAAAATCAAGCAAATGTCTCCAACAGATTGGCAAGACCTGAACTCGACTATTCACGGTTTCAGCATCGTCCAGTTCGGCATTCAGCGCGCGAAGGTCCGGCGATTCAGCATATACTGCTTTGAGTGTTTTCCGCAGTGTGTTCACGTCGTGAACGAAATTCACACTCTCCAGACGAAGACCAAGACGCTGGCCAATGCCGTGTGTGACCAGAATCAAGTGTTCGATCTCTCGTCCTTGTTTGTCTCCCTCGACTTCGCGGTAATCGTCCTCGATTTCTCGCTCGTCGCGCTTTCGAGCTTCCTCTTCTTGCTTTGCGCGATCTTCGCCGTGGTTCGGGTCTTCCATGAGAGCAGACATTTGACGCTGCAAGCTTTGGCGCATATTTTCTGAGGTGCTCACGCGCTCAGCCTTACTTTCTTCCACATCTTCGCCCTTGCTCTCATCCTTGGTATCCTTCGACTTGTTCTCCGCGGTTTTTGCAGTCTTCTCGTCTTTGCTGTCCTTCTTCTGGTCAGGATCAATCCAGCTACGCGTAACTTTGATGCCAGCGAAGCCAGACGTGAAGCGCTGATATACGTTGTAATTCATTCGTGTCATCCAGTCATCAGTCAATAACCATGCTGTGGTGCCATCTTGATAGGTCACCACACTATTCATGTGTGATCCGAATAAGCGATATGTGTTCTGAGGGTGCTCATCTCGAGCTAAATCCTGAGTCTTACTAGCGGAGTCCTCTGCTGCTTTCTTGCGCAGTTCTGTACCTGATCCTGTCGCCGGACCAGTTTGCTCTGCGAGCGAAGTGATGTCCTGCCCTGGAGTCCAGGATGACGGTCGCGATCGAGGCTGCGAGGCCGAACGCGGCTTTGTTGTGGTTTCCTTCGATTGCGGAGGAGGCAGCCTCCAGGCTTTGACTTTCAGGTATCCTTCCTCAAGCTGTGCTGATAGATTTTCATCACAGGGCCTTTGCGCGTTGCCTTCTTGGAAGAACCACGTCCCTCTCCGAACATCATACACGGGTCCATGCCAATACGCGGGAGCCAATTCGCGTCTTTCGACGTCGACATCGAAGAGATAGTCTTCGTTCACAGGCACTTTGATGCCGTTCTTGCTAGATTGACGCTCTCGGAGACTAGCATTTGGCTTCTCATCTGATCGCGCTTGTCCCATGTCCCCTCCATGCTCTTTCAATTTGTCTTCTGCATCTTCATCTACTAGCAACTTTTGAAAAGCCGCTTCAATCGACTTCGAATCCGTTGTTGAAAAGGCAGCGTATTTCTTGGGCACTCCAGGCGGCTTTTCATCCGGAACTACACCACCGGGAGTCGGTCTTCGCTTCGGTACGTCTACAGCATGGAACCATTGCGGTCGAAGTCGCGGGCAGTCTCGCGGGTATTTCCTCAAGCTCAATCTATGCCTGTTGCTTATCACATGATCGGCTCCCTTCTGTTGCTGCAATGGCGCTGCCTCGGGCTCTCCATTCTTACCCTTACTGGGAGCTGTGATGGGGCTTCTTGTCCATGGAGACAATTTGCTCAGGTAGCTTCGCCCATTGTCTTCCTGAGCAGCCATGCCTGGTTTCTTATCTGCCCATGAGACAGAAGGTGGCCTGGGCCCAGTCGTTCGCCTGGCTGGCAGTCGCGATTCTGGCAGCCAGGAGGGAAGATTCTTCTTGACGAGCTGGACCCAGCCAGAAAGCCCTGGAAGGCGAGGAGGGCGAGCCAATGTGAACGTGGGTTTCAGGCGTATCGATGCTCTCGTATTCTCTCGTGAGCTGTCTCAGCCAAGCTCGTGAAATGTTAGCACTCTCGCACTGGCATTCGCGTCGAAATTGATGTCGAATGATTGTAAGAAGCTGAAGAGACCCTGCACAGAAAACATGGAAGTGGCTACATGAAGGAATGACTGCAATCAGCTGGACAAATGGTTGGAGACAGTTGGACGCGTTACCAAGATCACTTTGCGTCGTGCATCTTGCTGCGTCATCACGCGAGCTCCCGGCGAAAGCTTGTGCGCCTTCGCCGATCAATTTCATCTCGCACACGCTCAATCTCTTCTCCCCATCAAGGTATCTCATCACCAACGCCCATGCAACCGTTCGAGGCGACCATGGCTCCGCGGGCATGGCAGATACTGTCTGCTGCAGCGAAAGCTACTAACGTGCACCCACAGACAAGCTGTACCCAAGCGCAGCTGTCATCATGACTGGAGAAAAGACGCCCGAGCATCTGCACATTGAAGAGCTCGTGAGGACGAAGCTTCCAACGTCGCCGATATACAAGTTCTTGCTCACTCCGGTGGTGATTACCAGCGCCACGAAAGGTCATGTCGTTGCGCGATTGCCACTCTCCGAGGAACACATGAACAGTGCCCGAAGTCTTCATGGTTCAGTCTCTGCCACCATAGTGGACTGGGCGGGCGGCATGGCCATCAGTACATGGGACCTGCGGACTGCCAGCGGAGTGTCGCTCGACATCCACGTCACATATCAGAGCGGTGCCAAGGTGGGCGAGGAGATTGAGATTGAAGGCATTGCAGACCGTGTCGGCGGCAATGTGGCATTCACCAAGATCAACATCTACAAGGTCGAAGACGGAAAGAGAGGCAAGATCGTGGCCTCTGGCACGCACACCAAGTTCGTGAAGGGCTCTGAACCCAAGCCGGCATCTTGAACTTGATTCTCAATGCTACCTGCGCACCTGCACCTACGTTCGTCTGCAAGGTTCCTTGCCGCAGATTCGGCAGGATCACCCTTTCTTCTTTGCGCCTACACATGCACTCACGATCTGTGACTGGGCTCACTCGGAATGGGGAAATTAACGTCTTCGACTTTAGAACCTGCTGCGGAGCGTCAGCCTTGAGGCAGCAGGAATTACGACTTGACGACATTCATAGAAGAACACTATAGATGTGCAAGACGTGCAGCATTTCCATGCGATTCCAAGTTCATTTCTTCACCGTAACGGACTTTCTAATGCCACACGACTGATGCTGAGCTTTTTCGCAGCCGTCACGCATTTTGCTGCTTTCTTTCCGCTTCGGGTTCCGGCCAAAGTCCGAAGACCCTTGCCAATCGACGCCAACTTCCAAGGTGGGCCAGACTTCACAACTCACCAGACATCGCATTGACCAAAGCTCCGTCCTACCGCCGGAGCAAGGCGCGCGTTACTAGGCAGAGAGAATTAATTAGTAAGACTCATCTTTCGATACATTTCTGGGACGGCCACTTTTTGCACTTACTGTTTTCAATCCTTCGACTTCAGTTTCCAGCACTCCCCTCACAGCTTCCAGGCGAAAACGATGAGCATCCTCCAGAAATTCGTGCCAGCTGCGGCTATTATTGGTCTTTCGAGCGCGTCATTCCTGACAGGTAAGCGCAAGACGTGATCCTCAGACCTGAGTATAACTAACGCGGGACAGCATACATCACCTCGTTCACAGTCCTGGCCATCCCCGTCGTTGAGACCGGAGCATCAAAAGACAACGCCAGATTTGCGGCAAAGCAATGGCAGAAGGCATTTGATCTCGGAAAGTCATTCGCGCCGCCATTCGCCATTACCTGTGCAGCATGCTTTGGTTTCCTTGCAGTCCAGAGTACGTATTGCCCCACGTGGAGAATCGCATAACGAATGCTCACAAAGTCTCATAGCTCGAGGTATCGCAGGCCGCTATCCAGTATCCCCCTCATTACTTTACGCAACAGCAGCAGTGCTTGCTCCGTCTATTGTGCCTTATACATTTGCAGTCATGGGTCCAACAACTCTCGATCCTCTGGTTGCCAAGGCAAATGGTAGTTCCAACGCTCCCGGCGACCAAGAGACCCTCGATCTCATCAAGAAGTGGAGTGGGCAGAATGCCGTACGGGCTGGACTGATCGGCTCAGCGGCTTTGATGAGTGCTTTTGCGATTCTTGCACAGGTAGCGTAGCTGCTCTGCGTCTCGACAATGAGAAAGATATGCTGAGCAATGTGCTCAGACCACAAAGGGAACTGCTGGATTGTCGAAGCTGGGACAGACAGCGACTCGGGCTGCGCAACAGATCAGACCAGTCAGTGCTGCTGGAGCGCAGATCAAGGCGACGAGGAACATTAATACCAAGGCGAAGCGATGAGCATACTGGTGCACAGGACATATATGCGACAGCTTAACATTGAACTTTCGATGGCTAGTGAGAGGTAGTTTGCAGAGTCTACGAGCTCACGGATTTCTGACGAATTAATTGCTCGTACAATCTTCAACCACAAAGTAGAGCCTTGCAAGATCTCAACTCTCTCCTTTTCACTCACTTGTGATTGATCATGTGCGCGAAGCGATCTGATGTGCAGCCTGTACAGCTGGTTGCTTTAACACGGTTCACCATTATGATGAATTCAATGTTGCTCGCATGACCGGTACGCGTGCAAGTCGTGAGGATGCACTTGCTGTTCGTGTCTGGCAGGGAAAGTGCGGCCCATCCCGCAGCGCCAAGCAAAACATGCCCACCGAACATCGAATTTGCCCGCTGGTGTCGATACAGAACGTCAGCACTTCCACCACCACCCAACGACCTCAACACCGGAGCAATACCGCCAAGATGGTAAGAAATTGCTCGATTACGGCACGATGAACGAACGGCGCCGCTCTCCGATTCGCAATGGTATCGCAAGAGGAGGAATGAGTTGGTGAAAAGAGGAGGCAAAGCTGGTCAAGCGCAATGCGCATCGCTTTTATGCGTCGCAAAGTGCAATGTCGATGGCAGCAGCGTGGCTGTAGAAAGGATACATACCACATGCGGAACACCTTTGCGCCCTCGTGGTGCGAAGGTGGATGGAAGAAATTCCATCGGAGAGCCGCGTTGACCTCGCTCAACGTGACGTCCCTGTAAAAGCACGACAATGCTAACCACGCAATGTCTACAGGTGAACGTACCAAAGACTCGCCGCACCTACTGCAAGGGCAAGGACTGCAAGAAGCACACCCAGCACAAGGTTACCCAGTACAAGGCTGGAAAGGTACGTGTTGCTCTTGCGATTCTTGCTGTCGAAGCAGTCGCTTATACTGTATAGGCCTCCCTGTTCGCCCAGGGTAAGCGTCGTTACGACCGCAAGCAGTCAGGTTATGGTGGTCAGACCAAGCCTGTGTTCCACAAGAAGGCAAAGACTACCAAGAAGGTCGTGCTCCGATTAGAATGCACTCAATGCAAGACCAAGGCTCAGCTCGCTCTCAAGCGTTGCAAGCACTTCGAGTTGGGGTACGTTACAATCGTCGATATATTTGTTGGAGCTCTTACTGACTTTTCTGCAGTGGTGACAAGAAGACCAAGGGTGCCGCCCTTGTGTTCTAGATGGTTTCATCCTTCTGATCATGGCGTACGGCTAAGGGATTTGGGACGAACAGCGAGGCGTGTAGAGACTCAGATTAGTCTCCGTCCAGCTCATATCGAATTCATGACCATTTGCTTGACGCCTAATTACTTTTCATGTTTCCTGTCTATCTTCGTGCCAATGTGCAATCGATGCAGCTGACGCCTAGGTTTTCGAACTTCCTGAAATCAAGAATCTTGCTCGCTATGTCAGCTCGAGAAGAGGCCAAGAGCCGAGATTTCTATCACCAACTGCATGCTTCCCATCGCACTTCGACGCAACGCAGGCTTGAATTCCACCAAATCGTACCACTCTCATCAGTCGTAAATCACGAGCCAGCCGAGGGAAACCTCAGATCAAATCGCTCACGCCCCTTGAACCATCAAGTCGCACCAAAGCGCCTCATCCATGCCTCCGTTCAAGTGTCAACCTATTATCCCATACCACATCAAACCACCACAACCATAGCCGCACTCACAGCATGCAGAAACAACACCACACAATCACGCCAAAGGCGACTTATCCCCCACCATCCTCGCAAAACCCGCCTCAATTTCCTCGCACTCCTCCTGCAATTCCTCCACACTCAACCGCCTCTCTCTTCCCAAAGTCTGCAGAACACGCTGCAAAGTCACCAACGTCCCATAGATCCGATTCTCACTCCTCTGCGAGAAAACAATCGCGCGATCCTCAATCACCGACTCAAGCAACTGATGACACGCTTTACCGAATTGCGTGAGGCGAAGTAATGCCACGGTGCGGTGGGGTGCTGTTCTGGATAGGCGGATGCGTTGGTGGTTGGGTTGGAGGTCGAGATGGGCGGTGAGATGGGTTTTGGTGAGGTTCCATTGCGTTGGGAGGTTGTAGTGGACTTCTGGGCAAGTGGTTGAGCCGATGCGGTTGTGGTGTTCACGCAGGGCGGCGAGGAGGTCTTCCGTTTCGGCTGAGATGGAATCGCCCAGGATGGAGAGGTCGTAGGTGAGGGGGATTTTGGCGAGGGGGTAGAGGAGTTCTTCGGTTAGGGTGCTGCGGTTCTCGAGGGCGAGGCAGGTTGAGTGGATTTTGATGGTTAGGGTGGGTTTGCGTTGCTGGGTGCTTGGTCGACGGAGAGGGGTTTGTGATTTTAGTTCGTTGGCGAGGCTGAAGAGGAATCGGTTAACGGCGCCGAAGGTCTGGAGGTAGAGGTCGCTTGGGGTGTCTTTGTCTTCTTGGTCTGCCAGTTTGATGGAAATGTCCACTTGTGAGAAACGTTGGATGTAGTCGGGGAAGATGCCAGAGTACCCGGCCAATGGTGAGAAGTTGTCGAAGACCTTGATGCCGCCTTGAACGTTGCCGCGGACCTGCAGAGTACCATGCTCGCCGACTTCAACATCGAGAGTGATGCGGCCCAGAGTCTGGATCAGGGGAGAGGCTTCATCGTGGATTTGCTTGCATGTTCGCAGGAGTGCCGTGTTAGGCATCATCCCCTCGGACACATCGTGAGTGAGAGCGATATGATAGATCTTGTTACGCAGCTCAAGTGGTAGGGCCTGGAAATCGAAGGGCTCGTCTCGGCCGGATGCCTCCTTGGATACGGACGAGCATTCAATGCTGGTAAGCTTCGTGGCTGGTAACTTGATGGAGCGGGCGGTCGCTGGCGTGTTAGGCAGTGGTGAGGTTTGTGCCAGCTCCTTGGTAAGACGGGCAAGGGCGCAGTCGACGGTGAGGTTGGGACGATACATTGTCGCCAGCGACGATGTGATCCCTCGAGTTGGAAGATATGCGGACGATGCAGTAGAGGATCGAGCACTGCTATTGAAGTACAAGATCGAGTGGTAAGTAGATGGGGTGGTGGTACAGATTCGAGTCGCTAGCGACCATCAGCATTGATCATTCGGGAGACATCGAACATCATTTACCTGCCGGCAGCTCCAAAGTGGGAAAGAATGAAGGGCTCTAGCTCGAGTGGCCTTCGAGTGGTAGACGCATAAGATTTGATGCGGGTAGATATGTTCGGGAGCAGAGATGGAAGAGTGTCGATGTCGAAGCCTGAGCTTCTACTAGAGCAAAGACGCTAGAGAAGACAATAGCATCTCGCGACAATACAGAGACTACGATGGCGGGGCCGTCCCTGGTGGCGCAGAAGTAAACAGAGCAGCCGCGTGGGTCAGGGAGCGCTTGGCTTAGGCGCAGACTTGAGCTGGATTTCAAGCATCGCGGCACTGTACATACCACGTCTGCGTCAATCAAATTGGCACTCGCTCTGCAGCCGACCAAAGCATTTATAAGACGACTTCGAGGCTGATTTTGGATGCGCTGCGTGTCGGCGACGTCACGGATGTTGCAAGTGCGTCTTTTCATTCACCTAAGTCTCTCTTGGCATCGATATTGTCACGGTCTAGGTCCGATGCTGGAATACCTGATGGCAGATGGCTCGCCCGAGGTCCTTGGGCGGACGCCTTGCTCGCTTCTACATGGAGCCACTATCTCTGAAAGTCAGTTCTCTCGATAGAGGAGAGCTTCAGAAAGATCACTGTGAGGAATGTCGCGACCAGGTATTCCGAGAGTTGGAAAAACTTCCGTTCGCGCACTTTGATTCTTATACTACATCGTCTTGAATATCCGTTCAACGAAGCGGTGGAGTCCTCTGTGCACATCTCGCAATTCGCTTGATGCCGTCCCACGAAAGTGTAAAGCCCAGGCTGCGCTCGAGAATATCAGATGGCACTTGTGCCATCATACCTCGCACTGGCGCTCCCTTGGAGAGGCGTCCGCTCCGTCGGCGAGCCTGATCCTCCATCGCTACTTGTTCGTGGACTCGAGTACGCTGGTGGTTTCGAGACAGGTATCGAAGAAGCTTGGAAATCCTGATCTGGTTGACCATGCGGAAGGGGAAGCACATTTCCAATGTCCTCGAACTTTCTTAGCCGTGGCCCAGTGTAATACTTGTTAGCTCCCAAGAACCACCATGAAAGCGCAAAGACCGCAACGGCTGCCGCCACAACAACGGCATAGTTCATGTTCGTGGCCGTGACAGGTATGGTCGTCGGGCAGAAAAGCACAACACTAATGAGCAGGACCCAGCTGATTGCAATGATGCTCCGAGGCTTGGTTGGCAACCATTTTCCTAATGTGTAAGGGCCGGGAACAAATGTGTTCGAGTCCTCGTAGATCAAGCGAGCCAGTATCACAGCGATATAGCTGAGGTCCAGGCATGGGGCGCATAAATTGAAGATGGCCGTGATTGTCTGTGTGGAGCCAATACCGATGAGGTTCAAACAGCCGCAAAAGCCAACTACGAACCAGACAGCGTACACAGGTGTTCCTGTCGTCTCGTTTACTTTACTCCAGATGTTCGAAAACGGCAACGCCTCGTCTCTCGCGAAAGCATATGCCATGCGTGAGTTGGCAAGCATAGCCGAAGCTCCAGTGAAGAATTGGATCAGCATGACAAAGAAGAGCATGACAGTTGCTCCATCTTTGCCAGCCGCGTTCAGGAAGATCTGTGCGATTGAAAGTCCTGTCGGTGAGCCAACAATGTCTTCCATGTAGGTCTCGGTGAGACAGAAGGTGAAGACAACGTTGAGCGCGAAGCCTTGCACTCCAGAGATGATTACTGCCCAGCGAATCGAGTCTGGACCGCGAATGGCAGCATCGTGGGTCTCTTCGGACATGTGCGTAGTGCCGTCGTAGTCGGTCATGACCCAAGCGACGTTCAGGAATCCAAGCAAGAACGAGAAGCCTTTGGAGCCATAGCCAGATCCATCTCTGACATCCATGAAGACGAAACTCGCATCGCGCTTGTCTTCAGTCATCACAAGTAGTGTGATAATGATGCCAATGGTAGCCAGTATATTGATTGGCGCAAACCAAATGATCAATCGATGCAAGCCTTTCGTCGTTAGCGAGCAGATGACTCCAAACACAATAAGCATGCCCAGGGCAATGATCACGATCTGGTATGGTTGCCTGCAGAGCATTAACAGCACATCCGGACAAATGCAGACGCACAACTTACGGCGAAAATTCATAAGCCCCATCCACCAGCCTCGATCGAATACTCCTCATGGCCAGCGTCATCTGTCCTAAAGTATAGGCTATCGATGCCACTCCACAAGCTTGACCAAGGAAGTTGCACCAACCGATGATCCACGTCCAGATGGGCAGATGCTTCTGTGGTACAATTTTGGCTGGCACAAAGTACATGCCACCAGCAGTCGGATATGCTGATACAAGCTCAGCTACACCGCTTGCGATCATGTATGCCATGATAGAACCGATGAACCATGCCCAGACGGCGGTCGATGGCCCTCCGAGACTGATGGGCACGCCATAGGTGGCAGGCTGGGAGCCGAGCACTCCGAGAATTGATATTGCGTATGACAGCGTAGACCACCTGCCGAACTCGCGTTTGAGCTCCTGCGAGTGGTCAGCGTGAGTTTCAATTGGCGATCGAGCAGAACACACCGGTTCATAACCTATGCGAGCAAGTTCCCGATCATCTTCGTCTCGTATGCGTGCATAATTTGTTCCCGGCCGTGCTGCGTTTGGTGCATTGTTCGTCGTTGGGACGGAAGGATCCTCAGTGGGCAACTGAGAATAATGCTGGCCATTGGGAGTGACTGTGGAAGGAATAAGCTTCTTCTCGGATTTCACGTCATCCTTGTAGTGAACAGGTTCCATGATGCTGACGGGGGGTTTGAGATTGTTGTCAAGTCACAGCGAACAGTCGCAGGCTCTCATAAGGTTGACGATCTCTTTACCGCCGATTCACCTCATCCACGAGGTGAGTAGCTCTGCATGTGGCGTCCCGTGACACCATGCCGTAACGTCTCCATTCACAGTAGGGTCGAACGCTAGTGGTGGTGATACAGGAAGTGGGCGAATGGAGGCACTACTTACATGGAAGGCGTCTGAGCAGACGCTCTGATATCATCCAAGGCATGCAGCCGCTTCCGAAGCTTTGCCTTCTTTCGATAGAACTATGTTCCCCGGAACAATGCGGTCAAGCAGTGCTTGCTGGGGGTTCGTGATTGGAGGTATGGCGTGCTCTATACCCAAAATGGGAGATACGCGGCGATGTACTCGTTCGCCAGCGCTGCGTGTCGATCAACCCACGCTCCTTGTCACTGCGTGGCGTTACTGCCACGGGCTCCGTGTGAATGGCCGCAGGTGAGTGGTTGTCCACGACTTCCAGAGCTTCGGAACTTGGACCAAGAACCGCAGACCGCGGATATGGTTCGAAGCTAGAAGTGCAAGGTGGTAAGGCTGTCCCAGTGAAGTCTGTCGGGTGGAGGCTGAAGATCCAGGCAGGATAGAAGGTAAGAATTCCATGTTGCTGGAGAAGGTGTCGTTTAGCAGCATCCGAAGGCCTTGGTGGGTCTAGTTTCCGATGTAGGGCGATTCTTGTGTTACCTCGCCATGATGATGTGCAACATCACCTCGCCGCGACCTCTGGTCGACGACGAAAACGCATTGCACAACGTGGACTGAGAAGGTTGTCACTGCACGACGAGGAGAGTTCGCAGCGTGCAGCGGATGAGGTCACGGGAGGGCGAACAGAGTTCCGACTGCCGAGCGCGAGCGGCAATCTTGACGTGGCAGTCCGGCGGTGTGCGTCCACAGCCACGTCGACATCAACTCTGTGGCAGCAAGGGGCGAGACTGAGCACTACTAACACAAGGTCACACGCATACCGGCCAAAACGTTCGCTTCCGACTTCTCGAATGCGGTCTTGGGCCCGGGAGCTGACCGCTAGCCACGAGGTCCAGGCCGTCTCTTTCTTGCTGCACGATCTCAGCGGGTATCGACATGTCGGTCCCAGATCCCACTCTGGTGGGTGAGGTGTTCTGGAATTACTAACAACGTCTACTAAGCGAACGTCACCACATGTCCGCAAAGCATCCGCAGACCTGCTCGATTGCCGTGGAGAGATGTACAGAAGTCGGTGAGGCTTGTGTGCTACACAACTTGGTGATGCCTCGCAATGACCCCGTCAGCATCTGAATGCTTGACAAATGTTGCCGGCGTTGCGGCCCTCGAGAATGGAGTCCGATACACAGCATATATTCAAGATGCGGGCCGGATGGGCCGGACACTCCATCAGAGAACACTGCAGTACCGGTGAGTCGACGAGGCGTCTCCGGCCGCTATCGGATCAAGAGGACTGGTTGGTCTGTGAACATGATGATAAACCGGCTCGAGGGGCGTATTGCAGACAATCAAATCCGCTCTGGTCACCGCTCTGCCTAGATATAGGCATTGCTTGGCTATTTTCATGAGCTGTATTTTCTCCATGTGCGAGGTGGAAAGTGATACACACAATCCTCGATCTTGTTTGTTTCGTGTATGCTTTACGGAGCTCCGGCTCACGGCATAGGATGAGAATATGTGCAATTCCTACGAAACCACGAATATGTCTGTTATCCACATCTGACCACCGCCAAGTCTTGTGACAAACACAGCCATTTCACAACCTTGCTCTTGAGCTCACGCGTTGAGAGCAGATGTTGAGGAGCGTGTGGTGATATAGGCAGCAGCTACTGGCCGACAGCAACTTTCTCGTCTGATCATTGAAACAGTCGTTCTTGTCCATGCCCAGCCATGACGGCGGCGAGCTGCGACACGTCATGATCGCTGGAATTGCGAGACGGTCGTGGCGAGCGCCGTCGCGATAGCTAAAACTTCACGTGTCTCCGAAGCTGCCTTCGTGCTGACAACAACGAATAATCTGCCACTCACCAGAGGAACAGATCTTGAACAATCTGGTGAGGTGTTTCAGCCATCTCTGTCGCGGCCATGGCGTCCACAATAGAGCTCGCGCGCCAGTGGCTTCAGCAAGACAAAGACCACGAAACAAGAAGCCAGATTGAGGAATTACTCAAGAAAGATGACCAGATCGAACTAGAACTCCGACTGCGAAAACGGATAGCTTTCGGAACTGCCGGTCTGCGATCCTCCATGAAAGCCGGCTTTGCCCACATGAACTCGTTGACCGTACTCCAAGCATCCCAAGGACTGGCGGACTATGTCCTTGAGCAACATGCTCCCACGCCTCCTCAGGAGCTGGCCGTTGCTGTAGGATACGATGCAAGGTACAACTCCCAGAAGTTTGCTCGCCTCGCTGCTGCCACCTTCCTCGAGAAAGGCATGAAAGTTCTGTGGTTCGGCCAGATCTGCCACACCCCCATGGTCCCGTTTGCGGTCACGAACTACAAGGCAGTGGCAGGGGTTATGGTCACTGCTAGCCACAACCCAAAGAATGATAATGGGTACAAGGTGTACTGGGGCAATGGCAGCCAGATCATCCCGCCTCACGATGCCGGAATCGCCAAAGCTATCGATAATGTCAGGCAGATCTTGACATGGGACACGAAACTGGTCGATAGCCACGAGCGTGTGCAAAATGTGTTTTCTGAGACTGCAAAGTCCTATCTCGACCACATTCGCGAACTGGTCTGGCCACTTCCATCGGTCGAACAGGCCATGCCTTTCACATACACGGCAATGCATGGAGTCGGGTTGACCATGATGAAGCAAATCGCTTACATGCTCTGGTTCCGAGGGCACTTCATGCGAGAAGTAAAGGCGCAAGCAGAACCCGATCCGGAATTCCCCACAGTGCCTTTCCCGAACCCAGAAGAGAAAGGTGCGCTCGATCTGGCGATCCAAGAAGCCAACAGGAACAACACCGATATCATCATCGCCAACGACCCAGATGCTGATCGATTCTCCTTTGCACAGCGAGTCTCCAAAGGCGTATACCACCAATTCACAGGAAACCAAATCGGCATCCTCTTCGCTTCTCACATTTTCGAGACCTACAAAGGCGACAAATCAAAACTAGCAACGCTCGCCTCAACAGTCTCATCCCGCATGCTAGCAAGCATGGCCGCAAAAGAAGGCTTTCACTTCCAAGACACTCTTACTGGCTTCAAATGGCTCGGCAACGTCGCACAAGACCTACAAAAACAAGGTTACGATCCTGCTTTCGCCTTCGAAGAAGCCATCGGCTTCATGTTTCCCACTGTAGTCTGGGACAAAGACGGCATAGCAGCAGCGGCAGTTTTCCTCACTGCATGGCAAAGATGGAAGAAACAAGGCATGACGCCTTGGCAGAAACTTCAGAAACTTTATCAAACGTATGGATATTTCGAGGATGCGAATACATATTTGATCTCGCCGGCGCCGGAAATTACGAATCGAGCTTTTGATGATATTCGGAAGTTGAATGCTGGATCTCGACCAACTAAGCTTGGGAAACGTGAGATTCTGCGATGGAGGGATTTGACGATTGGTTATGATAGTGGTACGCCGGACAAAAAGCCGATTCTGCCGGTTGATGCAAGCGCGCAGATGATCACTTGTGAGTTGGAGAATGTGGTTTTCACTGTGAGAGGATCGGGGACGGAGCCGAAGATCAAGTTGTACATTGAAGGAAAGAGTGACAGCTCGGAGCAGGCAAAGAGGCTGGCACAGGAAGTGTTGCAGGATTTATTGTTGGAGTGGTTCAAGCCGGAGATTTATGGGCTGAAGTTGGCTGGGACATAGGATCGGTTCAGTGAGATGGAACGACACGGACGATGATCATGCAGTAACATGCTAATAACAGTGTGCGACCCACGTCCCAGTGCGCGAGCGCAGAGTGGATACACCATTCGATGTGCGTCCCTTTCCCGAGGCAGCTCCACTCGCTTCCTTCTTCCCGCCATGTGACTGAGAGATTGGCCATTCTTCCGGGCCCCTAAGCCATTGTGTATCGACTCAGTGCTCTGCTAAGACGTGCCCCTTCCCTTCAGAAATTCTGGGCACAAGCTTCATCGCAGTCTCGCAGTGTTTCTTTTGATTGGCACGAGCGTTGCTCGAAGATGAACTGATACTCCCTGCAGCTCTTCCCAACGCCGCACTCTCCGCGACCGACAACAAGCGTGCTGAGCTAGATCCGATACTTTCCATCGAAGTTCTCTTCCACCCACGAGTCCCACCAGTCATCTATGTCCGGCTTCTCTTCTCCTTTCACAGCGTTCTCGACCTCCTCCAAGATCGATGCCCCCGTAAACTTGAAAGACGTCAATCTAGCCTCTGTTGAATCTCCATAATCTCCATACGTTTGGAACTTCTTGATCTCTGTCGACTCGCATAGACCGCTGCGAATGTTCACCATAAATCGCTGCAAGTGACCGAGAGTGAGGCCGGCACCATCATCGTCTGATTTCAGAATGTGCCAGTGTTCACGGTATTTGGCAGTACTGATGAGAATGAATTTCACTGGTGGCTGTGACAAGAGCATACTTTTCCATGATGCGCTGGTCTCAGTATTCTTTGACGACACTTTATCGAGGTCGTACTTGTAGCAGGCAAGTATATGTATGTAGTTGCGTTTGAGGAGGAAAGGATTGATGACAATGTCGCAATTCTTGTCGTTGGCGTTTCGTGGCCATTCAAGGTTGAACTCGTTCGGCTTTCGTGTTGGTCCCTCTTCTCGCTTGTCGCAATCGGTCGCTGAGAAGCACAGATCTTTGGACGCAATCTCCGAGTCTGTGAGTCTGGCTGTGAAATCGCCATAAGGCTTGAAGAAGAGAGCTCGTTGGAGCGAAGGCGATTCCTTGATTGCGTCGCGGAACGACTTGTTGACGCGTTGTGCACGTAAAATGTCTACCAATGATAGCTGGAGAAGAATTGTTTCGAGTAGCTCCGCAGTATCGAAGACTGCTGTCGCAGCAGCCATGATGATGGAGGAGTCCGGGATATCAGGAGACGTCCCCTGTTTGTAACAAATCGTCTCTCGGAACAGTTCTTGCTCTCCGACTCTTGCAGGATGGGCTCGAGTGAGCGTGACAATGGGCTCGAATGTATTCGTCAGCAAAGTAGTCAAAATGAAAATACTTGTGTGGAAAGTGCAAGTGAAGAGCGGCAAATCACCTTCTTCACGAACCCGCGTTCACTGTTTGCTGCGGGGCTACGGAGACAAACAAGCCTTTGAAACCAGCAGGAGGGCCCACGCGGCCAATGTAGTCGCCCGCTCCGTGTCTTATCTCCTACTAATCAACTGTTCTCTTACGCGGTGTATAATGAAAGCTGCTCATACTTTCAAGAGAGAAGATGGAAAGGACTGTGGATCTGTCATCCAATCTATGGATTCTCCATGTAACGATGTTGCCCAGAAGCCTCGCGCATTCTTCCTGGTGCTTTGAGACACCAATCATGCTAGTTGCGTGTGATGTGCTGCGAGCCGAAACAAGGTGACCAACATCCGCGCTCTTTGATCTAGTTGCTCTCACCCTTCCGCTTCCCCTTCCTGCTCATCGTCCTCCTGCTTGTCATCCATCCACTCGAGACTCATCGCTTCTCCGATTTCAGCCATGATTTCAGCCCCTGTAGAAGCAACAGGCATGGTTACGAAGCCATCTGCCGTCGCGATCACAGCGTGCAAGGATCGTCGCACATTGAATACAACACAATTCTTCTCTGCGCAACCCAAGTTCATACTTCGGCCTTGGGCAGGCTGCATGGTTTCAGGGACCAAGTCGACAACCTTTTTGTCTCCACTTGTCCTGCAATGCTGTTCAACTTCACGTCTCAGCCTTCTCTTATCAAGCGCCCACATCCACTCGCTCAACAACGAATTACTGTAGGCCTTCCATCTCTTCCTGCGTAACTCCAGTCGCATCCTCAATCTCCACCAGTATCTGTACCGCCGTAGAAGTAACAGGAAGTATCCTCGACCCACTCGCACTATAAATCGTGGCCTCTTCAGGACTCACTTTCCGAAAAGTCTTCAACCCGAACGTTATCCCAGCCGATCCTTCATCCGAACGTAGAACATGCCAGTGCAAAACGCCCAATGTGTCAACGAGCAAGCACCGTACAGGAGGTTGGGTCATCAGCATGTTTCTCCAAGAGGCATTGACTTCTCTCGAGCTTCCTCGTCCGTAGATCTGGAGTCGGTTCTTGTTATTTTCATCGACAGCTATGTCGGCCGAAATGAGTTCCATCGCGACGAAGTACAATGGATTGTACAACATTCCGCAAGGCTTGTCCGATTTTCTGCCTCGAAGGACCCATTTGCATTTGCAATCATCGCGCAAGGTGGCGTCCAGTATGTCCTCCATGTGGTAACTGCTCGCCTCGCAGGAGTCTTGTGAACCACAATCTTTGGTGCTGAAAGCTTCTTCCCAGCCATCGAGACTGACAGTTGAGTCTCCGTACGGCTGCAGGAATAGGGCGCGTTGTAGTGGTCGCGATTGCTTGATTGTTGTGTGGAAGGTTCGATTAACGCGTTGAGCGAGGAGAACATCTAGGAATGGCAGTCGGAGAAGAATGGCTTCTAAGAGGTTTGGACTGCTGAGAACTGTCATTCTAGGAGACATGGTGCTGTGAACTATCAGCGGGCGATTGCGAGTATCTTGAACGATCGATTCCTCACTCATGGATGTAAACGATGCCCATATTGTGAATCTGGGCCGTCATGAGAGTGCGCCAGACGTGGACCCTGGGTCAATAGATACGGTGTATATTCTTGCTTGTCACGTTGGATCGTGCTGATCCAAGATCGATGTCGTTGATCGACAAGAGCAGCAGCAGCTTCCAGACCACGACTCGGGCAGCACTCCGTAAAGCCGAAATATCGGGCTCAACAGCATTTGTTGGTTCTGATGTCCGTCCTTTGGCTCATCCAGAGGAAGTGTAGGGGCTAGCTGGATGGCCATCTCCAGGATAACGTTTTCCGCCCTGCACGCGTGGATCATATTCTATGGCCCTGCAGATCTCAAGTCGTAAGCACAGTTAGCTCGTTCATTTTTTACTTCTTATGGCTACCGCTGGGCAACCAGGGTTTACGGCCTTACTGCTGCGAACTGCCCTTGTCAGTAGCCCTATCGCTTGGCAGAAGGTGATGTCCAAGTCCCTAACGGAAGATTCAGCGGGGAATCCCACAGCTGCCCTCTGAATAGAGGGAGCAGGGCGGATCAAACAATCAATGTCGACTGCCTTCTCGTTTGAAAGAGGACCATTGCTTTGTTTCGGGAAGTGCTGATTTGAAGTTCGATAAAACTTGCTGCAGATGGTAGCATACCCTTGTGCGCAAGCGTGGCTCATTGCTTACTTACTTACTACAGTCATCAAACAGTGACATGAAGCGCAAGCCCCCATTTATTCTTCCGCTGATCAATGCAGCGGACGACAAACCGAAGATGACGCGAACCATCTCGGCCGTCTCATTCGCCTTCTGGAACTCCATTGCAGTTCTAGAGCAGCTGCAACCTCATAAAAGCAAGAATCCAGAACCTGCATTGTCAGACGAAAGGACCCACCTTCACTCTCGACCGCGCATTGGCCCCAGGATGACCGCAATCGGGAGCTTTCGCAAAGTCGCACTTCTCGCCGGCCCTTCATTTGTCGCCCGTGCAACGTATGGTCATCTTTCTCCCATATACCAGCCAAACCCTCAAACCCGATTGTGCCATCCGACTACGCACGGGTCGAAGCGAGAAACTGGCTTTCTTCCAAGCATGCATAGCACGGTAGGAGGTGGCGGCACAGCAGGCATATGCTCGGTATTCGGCTCCAGAAACTCATACACCCTCCTCGAACAAGTCGCCATGAGCTGCGTTTCATGTTCAAGCTGACCGGATCCCACGTACCACCTCCCATAGCCCTGTCCACACAAGAGCTTTGTTCCAGAGGGTATGACCAATTCAACTGTCCCACCGAAGCGATCTGCATGTTCCTTGATATCGCCTACAGTGACACCAGGCTGACCTTGCCTCGCCTGGATGCTATGCCAGTGGGGCTCGTAGCACTTGCCGTCTTCATCTTTGGCTGCGAATATGGCCGGACAGTGCAGCCAGACCTCAGAAGCTGGAGGCTGAAAGACTTGCATTCTCTTGGGCGAGGCCGGAGACTGAGCAGTGAGGTATGAATGAGCCGATGGAGGGAGATCACCACGAATGATTCTGTAGTAGTCCACTGTCCTATTTACCGTCGGGCGTCTCTCAATAAATTCTAGCCATGGCGGGTCTACTCTGTAGACAAAGGGGTTCAGTGTCGTCGTTCTAGGGCTTTCGTCTGGCTGAGGCGCCTGGCGCGCCCAACTTGTTACCGGATCTTGCTGTTCGCGTTTCGACCACTCGCCCTTTTTGCTATTGGCATGGCACACATGTGGTGACGTGCATGCGGGTGGTGTTGGTTGTTCCGATTTGGGATACAGAACTGTCTTGTCGATAGGTTTGAAGAAGAGGGCTTTTTGTAGCTTGTGAGAGTCTCGTATCGTATCTCGGAAATCCTTGTTGACGCGCTGCGCAGCCAAGACTTCTTTCAATGGCAGTTCAAGGAGAATCATTTCCATGAGCTCTGGGATGACCACAAGTTGAGCTCCAGCAGTACCGCCGTACTCAAGTCTCGATTCTGCCATTTTGACGTCGACAGGAAAGGCGTGCAGATTTCACCTGGCAACGTCAGCAGCAAGGAAAGCAACTCTTTTGTACGAACCGTGGATGAGCCAGATTGCTCCTTGTGTTGATCGCTTTGTTATGTTTGACACATACAAGCACCGAAGCTTCACTCTGAGTGAAACTTCTACAAACTATTGCTGTCGTCACTGTTCCGGAGGAACGAACCCATTTCTCAGCAATGTAAGACCCAGCGGCATCCCGCCGCTTGTGGAACACCAACCAACGCCAGCGCTTCGGAAACAAATGCACATCAGCTCTGATGCTCCTACGAGTTCATCTTCGGCTTGGCCTTCGCGGCTTTCTTCTCCTTTGCCTCCTCCTTCTTTTTCTTTTTGGCAGCCTCAACCTTCTCCTCATTCTTGCGCTTCAGGCTCGCTTTTTCTTCATCGGTCTTCTCCTTGACTTTGAAGAATCCCTCGAGACGCGATTGCTGTCCTGACTTGAGGTTCTTCTGTAGACGTGCAGCTGCGGAACGCACACGATCTTCGTTGAAGCCTTTCTCTTCAACCAAGAACTTGACGAGACCATCCACGTCCGGGGCTTCCCACTTGAAGTCGCACTCAGGAGCATCTGCTGAACGTACGTCAGGCTCCAGGAAGAGCTGTCGGGCATCTTGGTAGGGCCAGTCTTCAGGCAGCGTGTACTTTCCACTCTTTTCGATGTATTCCACAACCTTCTCCAGCGTCTTGTGCTCCTTTACCAGGGCGTGCGCATTCTTTGGGCCGATTCCCTTGACTGGATCGAGGTAATCACAGCCAAGGAGGATACACATGTCGATGAACTGCTTGAGGTCCATGTCGAGGCCTTCAAGTACGCGGTCCAGGTGGATCTCCTGCACTGGCTCCTTCCGCTGCTCTGAGAAGGTCAAGTGCCTCAGCAAGACCGGGGTGTTGAAGGTGAGAGTGTCCATGTCCTCCGAAGCGGCAGCGTACACCTTGCCAGCTCTTGCCAGCACAGCACATTGTGCCTCAGCCTCAGTTGGTGCAATGATATAGGGGATGCCCATCAATTTCAGCAGTCTCTGCGCTTCGGCATTGTGTTCTTTGGTCACTCTGACAGTTCTTCTCGAAAAGCGCTCGACCTCCTCGGCCGTGCCTGTCTCTTTGGCTTCCTCGTGCTGCTCTTGTGCCTCGCTCTTCCTCTGGAAACGCTTTGCAAGCTCACCACTCTTGAGTTTTGGTGGAGCACCATCGAAGACGTAAAGCGGCTTGATTCCGTTGTCCACCATGCGCAATGTGCGGTAGAACATGCCCATCAAGTGTGAAGTTGTCTCGCCGGTGTCTGACATGAGCTGCTCGCCATTGGAGCGGACAGCGATCAGAAAGGAGTAGAGCGACATGGATGCGTCAATGGCGACTTTGCGGCCAAACTGCGTTTTGATCTCGCCCTCCTTGACAGCATCGGGGCAGTTGTCGCGAATGACTTGGTAGAGGTCTACATGCGTTCAGCAGATGTGATCAAGGGATACTTGTGGCATGACTTACTCTTGATACCCATCTTGGTAGTTGGTGGGGTGTTACCTCTTGGTCGTTACCGGAGTTGGAAGTCCAAATGGGAATTCGCGATGAAGCTGAAGTTCGAGACGCGTTCGCGTCAAAGTGGTGACGTGACGTAGGCGGCAGTGGCCGGCCGTGCTTTCTTCACTGTGAGCGCGGTGTGGCCATCACGTTCTGCTGCATACAACACATCGGCATCTACTGCGGAATGTCAATGAGAGCAACTTGACCAATTGGAGATTGGCGATGATCAGCACGAATGTCGAATGTCGTCGAGAACTGCTGCTTCAGGATGCATCATCGCCGGCAACAGCTTCCTCTTCGGACCCTGTTCATGAGCGGCCTCGGCGAGCCGGTCTGCTGCGAGATCGTCCTCGGCTGGCACATTGACTTCTGCAGAACATGATATTTTAGACTTGGTAGAACATTTCAATCCATTCCTGGACTCCACTTTCCTACCTCTCTCTACATCTCGGTGCTTTGTCTCACCATGTTTAGATCCGTGTCCACACGCGCTGCGAGGCAGCTCGCGCAACCCATTGGCCGCCGCTATGCCTCGACGCCTGCCGCTTTCGATTGGAAAGACCCTTTAGGGTCAGCATACAACTTCACAGAGGAAGAATTGGCCATTTCAGAAACAGCAGAATCATATTGTCAAGAGCGTATGCTGCCGAGAGTCCTAGGTAAGCCAGCCCAAACGTTCTACAGAGAAGGTATGGGAGCTAACATTACTTGCAGAGGCGTATCGCAATGAGAACTACGACAAGAAGATTCTTGAGGAGATGGGCGAGCTTGGTCTGCTGGGAGCAACGATACAAGGCTATGGCTGCGCTGGAGTCTCCTCAGTAGCTTCTGGACTGATCACACGAGCAGTGGAAAGAGTGGACTCGGGATACAGGTCAGGCATGAGTGTACAGTCGTCGCTTGCAATGGGTGGTATTGAAGAGTTCGGATCTGAAGAGCAGAAGGAGAAATTTCTACCACAAATGGCGAAGGGCAAGATGCTGGGCTGTTTTGGGCTGACAGAGCCCAACCATGGGTCGGACCCCGGCAGCATGGAGAGTGTTGCAAAGGAACACCCCACGAAGAAGGGCTACTATAGCCTGTCGGGCTCGAAAACGTGGATCACAAATTCTCCAATCGCAGACGTGATGCTCGTTTGGGCAAAGCTGCAGGAGACTGGCAAGATTCGTGGCTTCCTGGTGCAGCGTTCTGAGGCGCCGCCAGGCACGCTCGAGACGCCAAAGATTGGACACAAGAATGGTCTGCGAGCATCAATAACTGGCATGATTCAAATGGACAACCTGCCGATAGCCAAGGAGATGATGCTTCCAGAGGTCGAGGGCCTAAGGGGTCCCTTCTCGTGTCTGAACAGCGCTCGTTATGGCATTGCGTGGGGCGTTATCGGTGCTCTCGAGGACTGCATAGCGCGAGCAAGAGAGTACGCTCTCGAGCGCAAGCAGTTCAAGGGCAACCCGATCGCGAAGTATCAGCTCGTGCAGAAGAAGCTTGCAGATGCTGCGACAGACGCAGCGTTCGGCATCCAGGCCGCATACCAAGTCGGGCGTCTAAAGGACGAGGGCAAGGCAGCTCCAGAGATGATCTCGATGATCAAACGTCAAAATTGCGATCGTGCACTGGTGGGCGCGAGGAATCTGCAGGAGATCTTCGGCGGCAACGCTGCCAGTGATGAGTACCACATCGGCCGACATGTATCGAACTTGTTCGTGACACAGACTTATGAAGGACAGAGTGACATTCATGGTAAGTCAACTCCTTATCGCATATGCACACGTGAGCAGACATGCTGACCTGTTATTAGCACTCATCCTTGGTCGGGCCATTACCGGCATTCAGGCCTTTGTTTAGGCCTTGAGAGTTTCAGGTTGGCGTCATTGTATGAAAGGCGTGGCATGTATAGAATGGACACAGCGAAGAAATCTGTACAGTATACAGGAGACATGTCGCACGATTTCTAGCATTCCATACGAAGAGCGGCTGCATGTGTCAGCACTGCCCGTGAATTGAGGCTGTGTACAAGTATAGTAACCAGACAAGCGCCTGTCAAATAAATGGCCGCAGCCGCCCAGACGTGGAAGCCCAAAGCCCTACATTGTGTCACTCGCCAGCATCGAACCGCCACCTTCTTTCTTGGTCGATTCGCGTCCTCGACCTTCCCTCCTCATCTGCCTCCTTCGACAGCGCGACAGTAATCAGCTGGGGCAAAGCCAAACCTGACCCGAACCACAAGAGCGAAGCCGGTAGCCATTTCTGCGGCGTTGCTCAGGCACCAAACACGCGCCGCCACTAACTAGTCACCGGAGCCAGGATCCTCGGAATCGGTTTCCGGGGGAAGGAGGCACCGCTGTTCGCTCTTCTGCCCTTCGTCACCAACAGTCCTCTGCGCTTGACGCAACAAACCTTTTACCAACTTCAACCACACCGACCGACACTCTCGCACCGCGCTCGTCCCACCAACTCGAGCACCCACAACACATTCACATCGACAGCATGGCCTTGAAGCGCATAAACAAGGAGCTGACGGACTTGGGCCGGTACGCAGTCACCACCGCCGCAGCACGTCGTGGAAGGCCGACATACTGACTGCCACACAGTGACCCTCCCTCATCATGCAGCGCTGGACCTATCGGTGACGATCTGGTATGTACATGCACTTCCTCCGTTTCCCTCGAGTCGCCGTGGTGCGGCAGTGCACCGCTCGAAATCCTCAGTCAATGTGGCACATGTGACTAATCGCGCGATGCACGCAGTTCCACTGGCAAGCGACCATCATGGGGCCCGGCGACTCACCATACTCGGGCGGCGTCTTTTTCCTCGCTATCCACTTCCCCACAGACTACCCATTCAAGCCACCGAAGGTCAACTTCACAACCCGCATCTACCACCCCAACATCAACAGCAACGGCAGCATCTGTTTGGACATTCTGAGGGATCAGTGGAGCCCCGCTCTCACTATCAGTAAAGGTGCGTGGAACAGGATATTCCTCGTGCGACATCTGCACAATCTGGGCAGAATGGAGGGGCACGAGACCCGATGGAGGGGTAATTTTGTGAAAAGACGCTGACCATGTTCTGACAACAGTGCTGCTATCCATCTGCTCCATGCTCACAGACCCGAACCCAGACGACCCGCTGGTGCCTGAAATCGCACACGTCTACAAGACCGACCGCTCTCGCTACGAGGCCACCGCCAGAGAGTGGACTAGGAAGTACGCTATCTAGAGCGGCGGATCGACACATGGAATAGACGCGGATTGCACGATGATGGACGGCCGGCGAACCTGGGAGGCCATCGAGCATCTCGAGGTGGCATGGCATGACTGCTGCTTTTTCACATACCATCATGTACATGGTCATGGTTGGCTTGCTCTCGCTTGCCAAGGAGGCTGGCGATACGACACGAATTCGGGCGCGGACGTAGTTTAGGCGGCATTATGCCATGCGACAATGGCAGTGCTTGACGACTTGCATCACGAGGTTACTTTTAGGAAATTCCTGTCTCACACATGGTTCGTGCGTTAGGGAGCTGAAATGCTATTACTGGGTGTCACGCTGTCTTTTTCCGCTGCGGTAAGTCTCTGCCATCCGCCTTCAGTTCACTTGCTATCATGTGATTATGCGCGTGATAGGTCACTGGGGCTGTTTGCTACTGACAGCCACAGCACTCTTGCCTGAACTTTGAAATAATTCGAAGAACATCTTCCACTTCTTACTCGTTCCATTGCGCACCAACTTTCAGCACTGAAAGCCCGACCTGTCACCATCAGTGTCACTCCTCGCCCCACACAGGCGGACACAACCACCATGGCTCGACACAGAGCTATTGGACAGGTGCGCGCGACAACTTCCAATCTTAGCTCAATGACTGACGCTGGACAGGTCGAAGTAGTCAAGAACATCACGAGCAAGATAGAGGGCCCCTCAACTGATCAAATCGACAAACACAAGCCCTGCAACGCGGACGGCAAGACCATGAGCAATACGGCGAGTTCTTCCGCCAGCCAGATTGCCGCTCCTCGGCTGGACGACCCGGTTGTCGATATGCCAGTCGCAATAGAGGGAGTCTCAGGCGCCGAGCAGGTACAACCTGAGCTGAAAACCGCGCTCTTCGAGTTGCGAGCTAATGTGTTGCAGTCTGATGCATGCCACAATCTCTTCAACACGGTCGAGCTTCTGGAGAATATTCTGTCAAAGCTGCCAATCAAGGACTTACTCTTCGCCCAGAGCGTTTGCAAGACGTGGAAGAACTGCATCGCGCACTCGAAAATACTTCAACGGGGCCTGTTTCTTGCTCCACCAAAGCTCAAGCCTATCGAGATGATTTACGACGCAGGTGACGAGGACAACCTCCAGACAGCCTTGTACGCCAAAGCCGACGCATCGGACACAGCCGAAGTCAAGTTTCTGCGCACCTGCTTCACTTTTTGTGCAAATCCTCTTCTCGTGTGCGCATTCGGTTCAGACACTCTGGCCACTTATCTGCTGGATTCGAGCAAGAGCCCCCGTCCAGAAGAGCGCTTAACCCGACCGGAGGCTTCCTGGAAGCGCATGACCACCCTCTACCCATCACTTGAATTTCCGGATATCTTTCTGCCTATCAAACAAAAGTTGAATTCTTTCGCACTGTCAAGAGAGGAGGCGATCGAACGAACCGGAGGGCCTCTCATGATGGTTTTATGGGAAGAATCGTTGAGGAGACTGGCTCATGCTGGAACAGCTTTTGTTTGTGAGGCCGCTCAAAAGTACAAAACAGCCGAGCAGCTGGCCAGTGCAGTCGATAAACTCAAGCAAGGAGAGAAGTTGTGAATTGCATGCATTACGTTGGCACTGCACAGATCGAATCTTGCGGAAGATGTTCTTGATCCCCTCATGGCATCATACGCACACAAGACTATCTTGGGTACGGAATGCAACACTGCACAGATCCAGCTCGCACGCTTCTAGCACGCTCTGCAAGTCGTGCTAGTTGGGGTGAGCTGGCTGCCGCTGGCTAGCTAGGATTTCCATTCAGCTTGGCGCGAGTTGGCTCTGCAGACAACTTGTTCTCAATTTTCCGAGCACGCGATTGGATTTCGCACCTGGACAGGCTACAAAGGCAGTTGGGAAGACTGCGTCGCTTCAATACACATTACTTGTGGTTCAGCTGAAGCGTTCTGTGCCGGTCCGAGCGCCAACCTGTTCACGCAGCCGCGTGATCATTGAACGAAAAGGCCCAGCTTCGTCAAAAATCACATAGAACAAACGAAACGAATGAACAAAAGTACACCACGCAATCGATCTTCATCTTCGTGACAATGTTCGTGAAGAAACGACAGCCCTAAATATAGCACTTGTGGTGTCCAAGCTTCTGGGGCTGAACCGGATTGGCGGGACGCGACCTCACAGGCTCACACAGCCAGCTCGCCCAGCTTCCTCCATTGACTCTTTGACTTTCCGTGCGTGTTTTGTTGGTCGAACTCTACATCGCCGTGCTATCCTGCGCTCTTTGCACGCACTGTCGGTGATGGGAACCCCGCGCCCGTTCACTTGCACCTTGATGTGACAGGTGAACGACTCCTACCGTCTCCCTTTCGACACAGCTCACGACACCCGAAGGGCGGCTGACTGCAGACATGTACGGGACTACGATGAGACTACTGATCTGCGCTCTGGCGATGTTGATCGCGCTGGCCGCGGCGCAGGACACGAATATCGTGTATCCGACTACTGCTGGACCTTCTGCGACTCCCCTGCCGAATGCTGACGGATATACTTATGCTGGATGCTGGAATGAGACGATCGATGTAGCTGGGTCAGGCGGTGTGCGAGCACTGAGTGAAGTCGGGAACTTCGTAAGTCTATACACACACGCGCGTGCTCTCCATGCGCAGTCCAGCTCCAACAGCATCCATGCTAACATCCCACTCCTGTCACTATAGTCCGCCAACAACTCCATGACCATCGGCTCCTGCCTCAAATTCTGCCAATCCGCCAACGCCCAATTCGCCGGTCTCGAATACGGCCGCGAATGCTACTGTTCTCCATACCTCTCCACGTTCTCCGACAAACTCGACGAATCGAATTGTAGTTTCGCATGCAACGGCAACGCGAGCGAGATTTGTGGTGGGAGACTGGCTATTACCTTGTACAACCGGACGGAAGGGTCGACGGGTATGGCGTGGAGAGTGGGAAGTGGAAGTCAGGCGACGTGGTATGGATTTTTGGCGTTTGTGTTTATGGTTTTCGCGGCGTTTTTGTGAGCGGACCGAGTCTGAAAGAGCGAGCGTTTGGTTTGGAGGATAAGAGATTGAGCTTGGCCGAGGAAGATGAATTTGATATACCCCAGATGAGTGGGTACATGTTGGTTGCCAGCAAAAAGAAATGGCTGGGAAGATGAAGAAAGATCAACAGGATTTGGATGCACACGTTCGAGCGACTTAGGTATGTTTTTGGCATGCAAAATGGAAGATCACGACCTTCGCCCTCCCCGTACAACGCGATTTCAAGAACGTGAATGACGGAGAGTAAGGGGCCTTCAGGTCGCTATCCGACATCCGTGTATCACAAGACGGCACACTGCATTTCGATAAACAAGACTCACCAAGCAAAAAGAAAAGGTCTTTGGACGTTGCCAGGATTGAACTGGCGGCCTTCAGCATTTGCTGTCTTCAAGGAAGATGCGAAGCAGACGCGCTCTGTAAGAGATTGAGGTCAGTGTCTTTGCTACCATGTAGGACGATCTTGTGCAACTTACACCACTGCGCCAAACGCCCGGTTTGTTGTCGACGAGGGAGGTTCCTTTGGAAGCGGTTATGAAGGTGAGTTGCAGTTTGCATTCGTGAGGGAGAGGTGAATGAAGATCAGGCTGGTAACGCACCGAGTGGAAGAGTTGGTCGCAAAAACGAAAATTCCTGCTCTAGTGGCACGGCTGTGTCGTGACGGCGCGCCATGTGCTGGTCTCACGCGACATTCCTGATGCCTCGACAAAAGGCAAAAATATGTTGGAGCAGGCCAGAATCGAACTGGCATCCCTCCGGCGCGACATTTGCGCTCGGTCGACGTCGAGGATCTTGCCATTGGACCACAACCCCTTTGTCAATGTCACTTCAAGAATTCATTGAGTACTAAATGATTCAAACTACGGCACGCACGACTTGTGAAGAGCCAAGGCTTGCAGCAAACTCGCACTTGGAGCAAAAGGTTTTGGAGCTGGCCAGAATCGAAATGGCATCCCTCGCAGAAAGACTGAGTATCTTACCATTGGACTATGACTTCCGGGCGACTTGTGTATTGCGGCACTACAAATGTGCTGACGACCCCGCTCTGAACATGGATATCTGGGGGCGAACCTGTGTCAATGGAGCAAGAAACAAGTGAAGTCTGGCCGAGATTCAGTGATCTGGAAGCACCATCGTTGGAGCCTTCTTGCTGAACTCAGGTGAAAGTCTCCACGTCAACATTGCAAAGACGCAGTGCAAGAAAAGACTAGGAGAATTTCGAAATCAGAGTAACATCATTCGCCTGCCAGAGTAGTGATATGTCTGGACTCTGGAACGCAGGCACCCGCCCAGTACGCACGTCCAACCGCTTGCCAAGACTAGCGCCCAAGTCAAGTCGATTTTGCTTCCTGCAGTTCTTCCTCCCTCCAATTCCTTCTGAGGTCGACGTCGAAGAAATCGCTCGGCATCATGGTCTCCAACCCCACCGCACTACAGCTGCACGTATGACGAATCATCGTAGTGATCGTTCCGCTCAGTCTCGGTGTTTTCGGTGCATACCACACCCTTGGCGACTACGACAGCCAACTCCCCAGCAACGAATCACAGACCAACAAAGCACCTTCTAGACAGTCTGCGCCTCAAGCAACGGGACAATTCGCGGTGCTGTCCAGATTTCGGAATGTTCGATCTAGTCCAGAACCAGCATGCACAGCATCGAATTGTGCGATGAAGTCGAATTTATGCACAAGCTATGCACGCTAGACATGGTATAGCACCAATCCGACGAATCGCCGCTCGACCATACTATTCATATTTGGTTGAAATGTCACAAAACGCCTTGGCGATTCTCTGCCCGGTGGACCAAGAGTCGGACAGTTCGAAGGTCTAGGCGTTTCGCCCTTGGTAGGCGTTCTAATAATGCCGTAGCACTACTTCCAGTTCATCCGTCCAAGATAAAAAGGGCCGATCGACCAAGTCTGTCCTCCCCTTCGTCAGATCAAGTAACTTTCTTTTCGTTCGTTCTGCGTCATGTTGATGAACTCGTATATTGCGGCAGCTGTGCTGGCCTTTTGCGCCGCCCAGACGGGCGCTGCTCCTGTTGCTGTTCCTCCACCGGAGCTGTTGGCTGAGGTGAGTCTGTCGTCAATCTGTAGGAGAGGTGTCTAGAGTTCATCCAAACTGAACAACGAATAGAAGAACATTGCTTTCCAAGGCTTCGATCCATCAACATGGACGCCAGCGAAGCGAGACGCCGAAGCTCAATGGAACACAGCAAACAAGGACGGCAGCGTCCCAGACTCGTTCATGCAGGCCGTGAACAAGTGGCAAAAGGCGAAGAACAGCGGCAGCAGCAGCAGCAAATCGAACAATGACAAGCGAGACGCTGGCTTGTTTGTTGCAAACCCTGATGGCAGCCTTCCGCCAAAATCTCAAGAAGCACTAGAGCGCTGGAACAAACAATTCGGTGGTCAGAAGCGGGACGCCCTCTCCGTCGCAGTAGGCCCAGACGGCTATATTCCACCAGAAGTTCAAGAGCAACTAGATCGCTGGGATGGTCGACCGGGTAAGCAGAAGCGAGACGCGCTCTCAGTCGCAGTCGACCCCGAAACCGGCCGCATTTCTCCAGAAGCCCAGGAACAATTAGATCGCTGGAACAAACAATTCGGCTATCCCGCAAAGCGCGCAGCAGAAGAAGAAGAGTCGAAGCAAAATCTGCCCCAAGGTCCCGGTGTCCTCGATCTCAAGAATGGAGAATATCGACCCCTCATGATTCAACGCCGAGAAGCAGAAGCTGATCCTCAAGTCTTCTCCGGCTTGCCATCAGCTTCCTGGTTCAAGAACTACAAAGCCCAGCAGAGCAAGAAGAACAAGAAGAAGAATGGAAAGCGTGAAGCCGAGGCTGAAGCAGGCTCTGGCAAGAGCAGCTACATCTCCATACCCGCGAATGCCTGGGCTGCGGCGTTGAAGAAGCAGAAGGGCGGGGAGTGATAAGTCAGCAGCAGCAGGAGCGGAGCAGTATCTGAAGAAGCAAAAACCAAGCTTCTAGCTGAGTAATGGATCTGTATCCAATTTGGAGAACGAACGACGGAGGATGCTACGAAAACAAGTCCCACAACTCCGCATGCCAAAAGGGCGTGCAAGAGAGTCTCGCACAAGACGAGGAAAGCCGTGGAAATTTGCAGGAAGTGGTCGCTGGCCGGCCAGTCCACATGAGGCCGCAACATGAGAGAGGAATAACGAAGTATCAACGTATGAACGAAATGACCGAACAAGGATCGGATGAGCGCACGAAAGAATGTACGAAGAGGCATAGAACGAGAGCCACGAGCATGCATTGGGCCGGCGTTTTCGGATATGGGTTTGGATGGACTAAGCGTGTAGTCGATTGGTCTTTCCGTCGGATAGAGTACTCGCAACAGCAACAAATTTTACGTCTTAAAGACTTTCACATGAGGCGTCTGCTTGCGTGATCAGTCTAAAAGCGGCGCCTGTGCGTTTGGTATGGTTCATTCGATTCGAGCTTGTCCAAAACTTACCTCTCCGGTGCCAGAACCAGCACGTTGAGCAACGATCAAAACTTTGGTATTTCCACTTTCATATGAACCAAGACGTTTACAGAAAACACCATGCTCGCTAACTCTCAAGTCCAACCCAGCACCCGGCTACAGTCGCGACTCCTCTAGATTCGTGTCTCTCTCTCGCTTTTCCTCCCAGCCAGTCATTTGAAGCTGGCACGATGACACCATGTACGCCAGAAGCTGCTTCCTACTTTGAGCAGAAAGGATCCCACCATATTCCGAATACCACGAACTAGCCTCTATCGATATTCCTCTATACCGTCAAACGCAGACCACTGCTTGGCGCGCCGATTGCTGACACCTCGCAGACCTTGCAAACTGTGCCCTTGTATTTCGTGTGGTATTTCGTGCCATCGAAGGGACAGCTTGAACTGGCCTCGCCGGCGTAGATGGGCGTGTAAGAGGCAGCGCAGATCTCGAACTCAGCGTATGTGTCGTATTCGATCTCAATGGCATCGGTAGGTGAGCGTTCGGCAACAGCCTTCAGTTTTCGTGCCTGTATATAGTCAGTATTGGAGCAATAGTTTAAGATGGCTGGACGACTCACGCTTTCCTTGAACTTGGCGTTGGTACCGCGCTCGATCAAGGCGTTTGCAAAGTTGAGCACACTTCCAAGCTGCTTGTTCTTGTTGGCAAAGTTCATCGCCGAGAAGAGTGCCAGGGTCTGATGTTGGGGCTCAATCTCGGGAACTGTGAAATAAGCAGACAGCTCAAGACTTCGCTTCTTCGTGGCATCATCGAAGCTGCTGATGTCAGTGGAGCCACCAGTCAGCGTCCTTCGCTCAAGCTCGATGGACATCGCAAGTACGTATTGTGCAGCTTGTTGCACGGCAGCGAGGGCTTCCTGAGCTTGGCCCTGAGAGGACACGGCATTAACCATGAGCAGTTGCAGCGCTTTCTTGAAAGACGCTCTGCCATCTTCGAGCTTGTTGGCCTTCATCGCGTTCTTGCCGCTGGCAATCTCGATAGAAAGCACGGATTCCAGATCGCGGGGAATGAGGGGCAGAACCTTTCTTGAATCGGTCTCGTTGAGTGTTCGGCGAACATAGTTGACCAGTGGTGGCAGTCCAGAATTGGCGGGCAGGTATGTGCGAGTGGCTTGGAAAATCTCCAAGAATCGCGCTTCGAGAGGCTTGAAGTTGACAGCTCCCACTTGTCGGTTGAGCAGGTTCATAGCGGTGTCGAAGCTGCCCGCTGCTGCATGATCAGCTGCTAGAGGCGAGTTGCGTGCCCAGAGATCGGCTTCACTGCTGCCAGCACCAGCTTCTGCGCTCTCGACATTGACAAAGTCCTCCTCAACCTCCGGAATCGATTCATCACCCATGTCCCAGCCTTCCGCTGCATCGTCATCGTCTCCTGCTTCATCCAGAGCACCATTGCCTGCAGCAGCTGCGTCTTCTCCGAGTAAGTCCTCTTCTCCGTAGCCATTGGTATCCACGACGGCGTCGCCATCTTCCGCAGTGAGGGCCTTTTCGAACGCATTGGTGCCTGTTGGCTTCGTGGGCCAATTGCCTTGGAATGTAGGAGTTACAGCTTTGGGCGGAGCAATGGGCTTTCCGAGAGTTGGGAGTTTGATCTCTTCTTCGGACAACCCGCTCGCCTCCAGAATAGCCTGTGCTTCGTCCTCGAGTCCATGCGACTTCGCCGTGACGTATGCGAGTGGGTACTGGTCAACCTCTTTCAGCATCTCTATCCGGCTTTGCACGTCGCCGAGGTATATCGAGTTCTGGAATTGGCTTGTAATGTCACCGCGATGTTCGGCGATCTTTGCCATGCGGTTGAGCTTTTCTTGGTCGCCAGTTGTGAGGTACAAGAATGAGAGCTTGTCGAAATTCCGCTGCTTCTGGTATGTCATCTCGACGATCTTGTGGTTGCCGTGTGCCAGCGCCTCTGCGCCAAGACGTTGCCACAGCTTTGGACGATCAAGTTGTTGTGCCATTTCTACTGCAACATCGAGATTGCCACATTCAATAGCGAGATCGAAACGTGTTGTTGGATCTTGCACGAATTGCAATGCAATCTCTGGGTAGCCCTTCTTTTGGAGATATGAAATGATGCTCTGACCGACCAAACTCGAGGTTTTGATTATGTTGAGCATCTCGTCATAATGTCGCTTGACCAGAGCCAGCTTAAATCTGTACTCGGTTGGGTCGATGGTAAGGATCTTGGGTTTCGCGGCGCGATCAAGGCAGTACAAGCTTCGTCCTTTGACACGAACAAGGTATACAACATGCTCAAGCGTGCGGACAATACCGTTGTCGCCATTCATAAGCGCGTACTTGACGTGGTTGAGAGTCGAATAGAGCAGGACGCCTGCATCATCCCAAGTAGCGCTCTTGATCCGGATCGTCTCGTGGAGCGTGCTGATCTGCTTGAGCGATTTGTCCACGATTGTGACATTGTGCTTGCTGAGGAGAGCAGCGTGCAAGCCGTCCGAGGACCACACCACGTACTTGACGCCTGACACTGCAAGCTCGGCGAGCTGCTTTTTCTGTTGAATGTCGTACAAGTAGACATGTGTTGGTGCAATCAAAAGCAAGCAACCAGTGCCGCCGAAGACCATGTCGGTCGTGCCGGCTGGAGGCTTGATTGTCTTTGTGGTGGAGTTCTGGAGATCCTTGATGTCGATTTGCTGATTCTGCGCATTGAAAACAGCGAATCGGTTTCGGGCCACAAAGACTGCGGAATTACCATTGCCACGATGGGTGCTCGTGGGCTCCACAGCTCCAGAAGCGTCGCGTGGCAGGCTCATGAGCTCGTAGGTTCCACTGTCAGCGGGTGTAGTGACGAGGACCGAGCGCTCAGCAGGGTTGTAGGACAACGTTCGTGGAGGAACCCATGCATTGCCGAGCTTCTTTAGTGACAACATCGAAGGGCTTTCGACATTCTTGGTGAAGTCGTACGAGCGGACGTGCTTCTCTTTGGTGATGTAGAAGAGGTTGTTCTGGTAAACAGCAGAAGCTGGCCGTTCACGCTCAAGCTTGAACACCATTACGCCGTTGTCATGCCCAGCGGCGAAGAGGTTGATTTCCGGATGTGCCGCAATGACCCAGAAACGATCGTTCTCCCTCTTGAAAGACTGCACCGAAGTTCGTCGGTTCAGATCCCAAACGCGAATGGTCTTGTCCTCGCCCACGGACAAAATCAGGTCTTGATGTGGGTGGAAGAGAGCTGCAGATGCGTTCTGGAAATGCCCTCTGCATGTATCCACTTCCCATGCCTTGGTCTCGCTCATGCGCCACAGCTTCACCAGTCTGTCGTCACCCGCGGAGACGATCAAAGGCAGTGTAGGATGGAAAGCGACCCAGTTGACACCTCGGTCGTGCCCCTCCAAAACGAACTTCACCACCGCATCCGTGTTGCCAAACATATCCGCCTGCTGCTGATTTGATCGAGCGACCTGGTCCTCGAAGGACATGGATGTGGGAGCAGAGTGCTTCTTGCGCAGACCTGAAATATCCCAAACTCTTACTGACTGGTCCAGCGAGGCAGAGACGACCAAGTCGTCCTTGGGGTGGAATTGTGCGCACATGGTATAATGGTTGTGTCCGGTCATGGTGCAGACTGCTCGCAGTTAGTGAATGTTATGCAGCTTCTGGAAAGCAGTGAACATACTCAGCGACCTGTTCTGCCAATTCCAGATGCGGATAGTCTGATCATCCGAACTCGAGATAATCCATGGCAGCTCGTGGTGGAAGAAGACGGTACGGACATAGTCGAGATGGCCGTTCAGGGTGAAGAGACATCTTCGTGTTTGGTATGACCATACTTTGATCTTGTAATCATCTCCTCCTGACACGAACAGCGGTTGTGTCTTGTGAAAGTCAATGCCTCGCACGGGGCCATCGTGCTCCTCGAAGCGGTCTATCAAAGTTCCCATGCGGTAGTCCCACAACTGGATGGTCGACGAGTGCAGCGAGACGAGAATCCATGGTCGTTTGGGGTGGAAGGCAATGCCCTTTGCGCGCGACGATTTGGACTCGAATTTGGTGAGCATCGAGGGGCTAGATGAGGAAGCCATAGCGGGATCTGAGAGTGGGAGCCTTCGCCCCAAGCAGGTGCTGTTGCACCAGAGTCTGCGCGGTCAGGCGGGAGAGTGAGAGTGCGGGTTCGGTGCAGCTCTCCTCGGTCGGTGCGGTGGCTCCTGGTGCCGGTGGTGGGAGGAATGGCGGGCGCGATGGTTGTCAATGGAAGCCACTTGTACACCTTCAGCAGCCAGCTCTCCAGATTCCAATTGCTTGGCGGCCTGACTTTGTTTGGCCAGGGACTCACATCACTTATCGCTATCCAGCCAACCACTTGCGATCACAAGCATACTGTCACTTCTTTCTCCTAAGTACCTCAGGTATTCCTCTCTGTTCGTATCTCTGACTTGGAGAGCGTATGTCAGGCATTCAATCTGTCGTCGCGAGACACCTAGAAAGTTGAGGCTGCGACGAGAATAAAACAGACTGTCTGCAAGTTATCATTTTGCTGTCCGCAAGCACGGCACGACACCAGACGATGCAAGCAGCACATGTGAACCGCTCCAGACGTGAGCGACGATGTATGTGAACTGTTGGGAACCACATTGTCCTATCCCAGAAGCACAAAACATCGCGAGATGGTCATCGGCAGTCAATATGTTATACCTGCCTCCCACCGGAAAGCAAAATGGAAACTCGCCTCTGGTTTCGCGCCTTCAACACTGCGTTCATGCATCTCTGCATCCTGTAGCGCGGCCGAGGCATTCAGTGTACAGAAAGAAGACAGGCAAACATTCAAGGTCGCGAGAGACACGGAAGCGTCAGTGCTGCCGGGTTTCCATTTTGCTGTCCACAAGAGGCCTGCCTCCCTCCGCGGGATAGCCAGATAGCACCTTTTATTTTATCTGCACCGATGGCCTGACCCTTTCTCTCTGCGTTCACTTTCCACGAACGCGCTCCCTCAGCCTTCCCATCTCTCCTCCACTTCCTCCCCTACATCTGCACGTGTCGATGGTGATGATGCACGCGCAAACGGAGCTCGCTATGGATGCAGCCAGCACATGTACCCGGTCGTGTCACGGCCACCGTCGCAGAGTCGCCGAGCCAAAGGCAGCACTACTCAGGCGTGCCCGAATGTCTCCGTCGGCGAAGAATTTGATAGGTAGGCATACTGCTCCGCGATGCGTCGTCTGAGCATCGCTCCAACGCATGCCATCCTGACACAACCGCTACCAAACACTGGCAAGTCCGCTCCTCCAATCCGCGTCGGAATTGCCACGTCGAGGTGCATCGACGCGAGCAGCATTATCGTGCTTCATCATCATCCCACTACGCCGCTCCTGCAGGGTGCTTCCACGTCGAAACCAGTCACACCTTGCTGCCCAAACCAAGGCCATACCCACTCAAAAGCCTCGCCGCTCCTGCGACCTCTCTATCGCGAGTCCGCGCCTTGTCCGCTCCATACTTCCCACTTTCCACCGCCCGCCTGCCAGCAACCGCCCTGCTTACGTCCGGTCAGATAAGACAGGCTTCGTTGTGCCCGCACCTCGACACTCGCCCCTCCAGCGCTCAAACATGATACTATCGGCTCTTCACAGACAATCCGACATCGTCAGACGATACCACATACGATCATCTTTGCGCGACGCACGCTGAGGCATTGTGCGCACACGGACAGCACGGGCTGAGCATTCGCCATGGCGAGCATGCTCGATTACCTGCACTCCACCTCCGGTTTCACATCCGAAAACAGCCTATCGGGCGTACCAACCCCGCCATACACACCGTCTCGCCCATTGCGACCAGGAAAGCGGTCAAGGCTCGAGCGCAGCGACTCGCCTGCCAGCCTCGCCGGCTCCATACATCCCCACGAAACCGCGAGCCCCGCTACGAAGCCAGCCAAGAAACGACTTGCGGTCGACAACATCAAAGTGGAGGAAATACCCGATGACGCGGGGTACATGGGAGATGTGGACGGCATCTTGCCATACGAAACAGAATCAGCAGACAGCAGCGATGCAGAAAGTGACCACGCTGAAGAAGATACCGCCACTGATGTCAGCGGGGACGAAGCGATCGGTCTAGCACAGAGATTGTCGCAAATGGATTGTGCAGACGAAAGAGAGGCTTTCTTGCAGGAAAGGAAGCGACGACGGCAGCGAGAACGCAAACAGGGAAACCACACCAAGCGAACGCACAGTCTTGCCAACGAAAGCATTGCGGAGCCGACAGATATCGAGGCATTCGACGATCATGATTATGAAGTAGGAAAGCGCCGGTTGAGACGCCGAACGAGAGGTCCTGATGACATGATACCGGACACGGCCAATGAGCGACCCAGATCTCCACCTGAAGATGGTCATCACAGCTCGACACACACGAGCGTTGCCGGTAACGACGCAGGCAGTCCAGGTTCAGATGTTGAAGCTGAGGCAATGGAACTTGATGAGAACAAGTGAAGTGAGCGCGCAGACGCACTGCACCCATGTCAACGACAGGGCTGCTGTATGGTTCATCCATATCAAAGCATTGATAGGGAAGCGCGTTCTTTCTCATGCTTGCTGGTCAACCTCAAGTGAAGGTGAACGACCTGCATGGCATCTATCGCAGTCCCCGCTTCGTCTCTTCGGCATGTCAGACGCAGGCGCAGTAGGATGACACGTCCATTGACAGTTCGAGCCACGGTGTTGTCAGCATTGTCCAGTGAGATTCAGACTCCTTGATCGGCATCACCGGATCGAATGCCATGCCTTCGCCCACGCAAAACACGATCTTGCTGAGCCGACGACCATCCATGGTCCCGTGGTTATGCGATGATGGACGCGGACAAGCTCGAGTTCCGTTCCTTGCGAACGTTCATCGATCCTAATGCATTTGGAAATTGAATCAGTGCAGCATATATCACACGAATTTATGAGAACGAGACATGCATTGCATGAGCAGGTCTCGCGCCAATCTGTCAGCATCGTTCCGCCACTCACAGAACCTCGTCGCAATTCCAGTGTGCAGGACGCGGATGCTTCTTCTCAATCCTACGAATCTATGACATAGGCGCGGCTTCTCCCCGTACATAAGTTTGTGTTGCTGCAGCACCTCCAGCTGCCACCAACGCGTCTACGGGCTCTGCCGTGCCTATTCCTGCACATTAGCGCTTAGTGGCTTTTACATCACCTTCTTAGCGACCTTCTACCTTTCTTGGCTGTGTGAGCTCCCAGCCATATCACCTCTGCCACGTGCGGTTACACGATTGAGAGACGCAGAGTTGCACAAGCTATCGGGAGTGCGCAGACAGCTGGAAACCATTGCATGCGCAATTGCTGGGAGCAGTCTAGACATACTGTCTCCAAAAGCGATGAGCAAGCCTTCCGACACTGCTGGCCAAGCACAATGCCGCTGCGCAGAGGCGTCCAACAGAGCTGCGGATCCCAGAGGATGAGCGGATGAATAGATCATCACGAGGGTTGACTATGCGGTCTGCTGCGGCTGCTTGGCGGCCTGGTTCGCGGCCAGACGCAGATACAGACAAGCTACTCCTGCATGTCGTGTCGTGTATAAGAGGCTGGGGCCCAAACATACTGCAGCTCCTCAAAGCATATCGAACGAACAAGCACCCGCACAAGACAATAGTTCATTCAGCCCTTCCCCTCCTCCTGCCTTGTCCGTATAGCTCATAACTTTTCTTTGCTCAAGCTCCAGTCTTCCAGAGGTACAAGAAGCAAGAAGCCCCCACGCCACTCTTACCTCTTCACCTACCTTCAAGACAATCCACCAGACATTATGTCAAGCCTCGCCAAATACATCATTGCCGGCCTCGGCGCGACTGCCGGCGTAACGGCCTACCCACAACAAGCACCAAGCAACACGGTACCAGTCATCTCACAACCGCCAACGCCCTCCCCAGTTGCATCCGCCGCCGCCGCATCCGCTTCCGCCGCGAACGTCGCCCTCGCCAAAGAAGCTCTCCAAGCCGTAACAAATGTCGGCCGCTTCAACGCCCTCCTAACAGTCGACGGCGCCGGCCGCGAACTCCTCCCCGATGACACTCTCCGCTCCCGCCTCGTCTTCGACTACGGAGCCCGCGCAAACCCGCTCGGCCAAGGCGGACGCTTCATCCTCGCCAACCAAAACAACTTCCCCATCCTCGTAAACCAAGGCATCTCCACCGCCGTTGGTTTCCTAAACCCTTGCTCCATGAACTCTCCCCACACGCACCCTCGCGCTACGGAATTCTTCACAGTCGTGCAAGGCAAATTCCAAACGGGTTTCATGCTCGAAAACGGTTTCCTCGCAAATGCTACTGAGGGTCGTCAAACAACACAAGTCTCCGTACAAGAACTCGGACCTTTCCAAGCGACGGTTTTCCCGCTGGGGAGTATTCATTATCAGTTTAATCATCAGTGCGAACCGGCGACTTTCATTGCGACGTTTAATTCTGCGGATCCGGGAACGAGTCAAGTTGCACAAAACTATTTCTTCTTGGATAGTGGTGTCGTGAACGTGACATTAGGGGAGATCAATCAGATTGATGGGACGAATATTGAGCAATTCAGGACGAGTTTGCCGGCGAATTTGGTGCAGGCTGTGGATTCTTGTTTGGCGAGGTGTGGGATTGAGAAGAAGTAGTTGCAGAAGTGATGAGAGGTTGACGGAATGATGGGATGACAGGATAATGTTTACTGTTTGCTGCGAGATACCAAGAAAGAGTCGGGAGGACGAAGTTTAAATGATGTGATGAAGATACGAGGCTTGTATATACGCACGAGCGAGATATCTCCAAAGCTCCGCTTTATGTTTTCAATCTGAAGTCTGCAGGTTCGTTGGCGAGGCCGCAAATACTTCAAGTGGTACATGCAACTTTGGAGAAATCTCTAGTTCCAAACAACGATTCGTAGAAGGATCTTCAGGAAGTGGCTGAACGGCGAAGGTATTGTCACGTCGAGAACGTTCATATTTACCTTGTCTTTTCCGTCGGAGGCAAAGGGACTGCAGTGGGTCTGGAGCAATGATGACTGCTTTGTCACTTGTGTTGGGTGTGGGGGGCAATTGATTAGGGTTAGGGTTGCTGGACTTTGAAGAGTGATCGGATTAGAAGAAACTGTGTTGGAGGTTTCTATGTTTGAGAGTCAGGCGGCTGATTGTGAACCAAATACTATCTTATCTTTGTACATTGTAGATAGGTCATGGTAAGTGGATGTAGTATATCTCAAGAATTTGTTGATTCGGCAGGCAAGTCATTCTGGTAGAAGAAAGCATTTGTGCAATTTTGAAATAATGGACCTGTCAGTGAGCTAGGGAGTTCAAGTGACATGAATTGGTATTGAGTCGAGGAGAAGTATATGTACGCAGATATATGCATGCTGAGGGGATGTACTTTGGCTTTCGATTATATGTCCATCGTCAATTTCTGTTCATGAACGAGCGGGAGTATGACAAGTGGACAAGACGGGAGCACCACGATATTGTCAAGGAGCTTTTTTCATTGATTTGAATCTCGCTCTCTTCTCTTCCTAATCCCACTAAGAACTAAGAGAGGCAGACTATGGCGAAGTGTTGTTTGATCTCCGAGTTGGGCCAGGAATTGTTCCTGCCTCAGGATCTCTGCTCCCTGCAGCTCGGCTTTGGACTTGGACTTGTTTGTCAGGAACCACGATTTCTGTGGATGGAGCAGATTGAGTCGAGCATTTTGGATGAAACAATGATGAGCGAACCCGATACCGCATATACCATGGGGGAGATGTGTGATTGTCATGATGAAGAATGGACAGAGAATGTGAACTTGGAAGTCCTGGTGCGGCCTGCCAAATCGAGCTTAGCGCAAGGGGTGCGGAAACAACCACCACCAAAAGACGAAGGCACCACTGTTACCCTTCCTTGCGAACAATCTGCATACTGTTCAACATTCTCAGTACGATTTGCGCAGTAGTGATTGCGACAGCACGCAACAAATAGTATTCCACAACATGACGATCTCGGAAGGATCACATCCAACGGTTCGGACCCAAGAAGCTGCATCCCGACACCGAAGAAAAGGGTAAACGACCAGCGTCTCCGAAATGACTCGAAGTATTTTGTGCGCCAGACCAACTGGTCGAACCAAGAAGCTGTACTTTTGCATATGCATACCTTGCCATTCCCGGACGTCATGGAGCTTACGCGGACTGGAAGAGCCGTTCGGCGTCAGATAACGAGTAGGAACTTTGTTTCTCCCTCATGCAGAGGAGAAAGAATATAAGATGGTGGGTTTCTTGCTGCTTCTTGTTGGCACACGAACATTCTCATTCCGGTCTTTACAGCGTGGGCTTAATCGCCTCTAGTCACTCGTTTATAACACTTTCAGAGGATCGTTTTGCACCATGCATTTTCCCACTTACCTCCTTGGCTTGGCCAGTCTGAGCATCGCCGCTCCCACTGGTAATTATCGACGCGAAGAAGCCGGAGGACTTGGCCTGGATGCGGTCAGTGGTCTGACAGAGAAGCTCCCCATTGGCGCGCTCGGGAGACGTGGAGAAGGAGGAGCGCTCGAACTGGACTCGGTCAGCGATCTGACTGAGAAGCTTCCCATCGGTGCGCTTGGGAGACGCGGAACAATAGCTGATCCAGTAGCGGGCTCCGTTGACGACATCTTCTGCTCCGATCTTCTCAAGGTCGATGGCCAGACAGATGGCGATATTACCTGTATCGATGGACATGGCGATCTCGTTCCTTTCGGTACCATTAAGCGTCGGCAAGAAGAGGGAGGAGAAGACGAGGGAGGAGAAGAGGAGGGAGGCGAAGAGGAGGCGCCAGAAGGTCCAGACGGTCCGGAAGAATCGCCCGAGCAGCCAGAAGGGCCAGGTGATTCACCTGAAGAGTCAAAAGGGCCAAAGCAGAGGGTTGTCGAGCGTCGCAAAGAGAACAAGGCAGATTCTAAGGATGCGGGATCTCCTGTTGGAGGTCTTTTGGGCGGATTTGTTCCAGGTATCCTGCGTCGCTCTGGATTGGGAAATCTTCACGGTGTCACTGGCGGCGTCGGAGACCTAACTGGTGGTCTTACGGATGTCACCAGCGGACTCCCCAACACCGGCAAACTCGCATCAGACACCCTTCGCCGTGATGTAGGCGGCCTTGACGGTATCACTGGCAGTCTTGGAGGCGTCACCAAGGGTCTTCCCGATACCAGCAAACTTACCTCGGGCGCTCTCGGACGCCGTGAGATCGCTGGTCTTGACGGCATCACTGGCGGTCTTGATGGTGTTACCAAAGGTCTTCCAGATACTGGCAAACTTACATCAGGCGCTCTTGGACGTCGCTTCCTCAATGGCGGTACAGTGGATTCTTTGGCTCCTGCAACCGATGGTCTTGGCACTGCTACGCAAGGAGTGGGAGCTGCTCTCTCTGCTGCCAAACTTGCTTCAGGCACTCTTCGACGCGATCTTGATGCAAGCGGTGGCGTTCCGGATGTCAAGGAACTCCGCAAACAGATTGCAGATGATGACTTTTTCCATGGAAAGGGTGACAATGCCAACGTTGAGGATGCTCCTGAGCAAGTCGCTGAGAAAGCCGCCGAGGAAGCTGCTGAGGCGGCACACGACAGTCTTTTGCCAGGTATTCTGCGACGTGGTTCAGCGAGTGACAGCGACTCTGACGAGGTGGCTGAACATGAGTCTGACTCTGCTGCTCATGCTAAGCCTGCTCCCAAGGAGCACGCTCCAGAATCCAAAGGCTCACTCATTCCAGGAATCCTCCGACGTGACTTGGCTAGCGAGATCAAGCCTCTGGCTGAGGGTCTGAAGCCTGCCCTTGAGCCAATCCCGTCCATCGACACAACCAAGATGGCACCAGGCGTCCTGCGACGTGGCGATGCGACTGATATCGAGGAAGCCACCCAAGAATTCACTGAAGACATCCTCGAGAGTATTCCCGACCTCGACAGACGTGCAGAGAAGTCATCCGCGGACAAGAATGGTAACAAGGCTTCTGCTGTTAAGACCAATCACAAAGCTGCCGGCGAGAAAACTGACAACAAGGCCGCCTCCAAGAAGACTGACAACCAAGCCTCTGTAGAGAAGGCGCACAGCAAGGCGACTGAGAAGACAAGCGGGAAGCCAAAGGGCGGGCTACTCGGTCTGCCTGTCCCTGGTGTACTGAGACGTGAAACTGTTGCTCAGCATGACAAGAAGGCTTCCTCGAAAAAGGCTGACAGCCAAAAGTCGGTGGAGAAGTCGCACAGCAAGGCTACTGAGAAGACGAATGGCAAGCCAAAGGGTGGGCTGCTCGGTCTTCCCGTCCCAGGTGTCCTCTAGTTTGAGATGAGATACATGAAGCCGCTGGTCTCGGTATTGGGTCTGAGAATCCGTTTCTATCTGAGTGTAGGACATCCCCAACTCCAGCGTCTGCTCGAAAGTGTATGAAGCTGATGAGAAAAGTAGTGCTCGCTTGCGACTATGGAGGTGATCATTGGCTTGATGGCGCTGCACCCAGAATTGCAGAGGTCGGCAATGGGGTCTGAGCTTGTAATACTTTCTGAGTCAACTGAGCATTATGCCTCGATGTAGTTCTTCAACATAATGCTTCAACGCACGTTGCTATGCCTCCTACAGTTGACCGCTGGGAACGGGTGATAATGAATGGCAAGCTGAGTCGAGATAGTGGAATGCAAACCTCTCCAGCAATGATTGTTGCTCATTTCGTTGTGACAGGCGACACGTGATTGTTCAGAACGTTACATTGCCGCTCCCCGCCATTCTTGCACTTGCTCTATTGAGTCTGTGCGACTGTTGCCGCACCGTTTGTAGGAGGAGCCAGTACGGGTCAGACCGTTCCGACTCGGCATGCCGATGCCGGGACGGGCGCCAAACTCTCCAGCGACGTCTGGCGTCAGGCACTGAACTTGACACCTGCAGCAGGCGGGGAACTACTCTCGTATTCTGGTAACGCTGGAGCGTTCGCTCCAAGCCTTGGTCGATGACAGACACGATGCGAGCAGTGTAGCTTCCTTCCTCCTGCCCGCGACTACCGGCAACCACGAACGTTCGCTGGAAGGCAGTCGTGTCTCAGAATCAATGCTGCGCTGCAGTCACACCTTCACCCAAGCTGTGTACCACCTGTCTCACCATCTCTTCTGCATACGACCGCTGATTGAACATTTGCATTCCATCGCCGCGAACCGTGTCCTGTCGCCAGCTCGAACAACTGCCCCGAACATGAAGCAATCTCGGACGTCTGTGGATCGGAGGAGCAAAAACAGCTTCATATCGCGTTGTCGGGCCAGTGAGCGCTGTTGGCTTCACCGCGGCCCTTGCGGCTGTGGCTGGATAGAATTGTCCGGTAGCAGTTGTGCGGGAGGATGGCCCGCCGCTGGCTCAGGTACGGGGATAAACTTAATTGGATGCATATGCACGTCGTCCCAGACATCAGAGAGCACGTCTTCAATACTGATGGCAAGATCACTGGAAGATGAGAAACGGACTGCTGCGATCGCTGTCTGCGCAGGCCACAGAAACTGTTGTGGTCTTTGCGGGGTGCTGGAAATGCCCCATCGCTCTGAGACATCACAACGCTTCCGGCGGCAGTGACTTCACTCGTCACAGTGCAAGCCCAGCATGCGCAGCTGTAACTGCGATCACCGTGGCTACCAGGGGCAGAGAACAACGCTGGCAAGGTTGAGACTCTGTTGTGCAGTGTCGACTTCCCCGTATGACCAGCCTGGTGAGAAAGGTATATATGCTGCTCTCCATGCCCACTTAGCACTAATCATCACAGCTCCAACAACTCAGCTTTACACAACACAGCTTCACTCGATCTCATTCGATCTCCCCTCAGTCATCTACTCTCGCTCAACACTCTCACAACTCTCCAAACAATCCACTTCCATCAAAATGCGTTTTATCGTGCTCGCAGTTGGCCTTGGTGCCATGCAAGCAGCTTCAAGAGCCCTTCCGACACGCGGTGGCCTTACCGACCTTCGCAGCCGCAGCATCTTCAGCGAAAACCTCATTGCGAGACACGATGATGATGACGATTCCGCGTTGGCTGTGGACCTCGAGGAGGCCGCTTCTCCTGGCCACGCGCCACTCAACCTCAACGACGAGGACGATGACGATGATGATTCGCACCACCACCGAGAGACTTTCGTCGGCAAGCGATGGGGAGGTGGTGGCGGCGGAAACAACCAGCAAGACAACGATTTCCTAGACATTCTGAACAAGGACGCAGGAGCCTCAAAGCGTGGCGTTGAGCTTTTGGAAGACGACGATGATTTTGATGGCGACCACGTCCTCATTGGCGGTCCAAAAGGCACAACTGTCGGAAATGGTGTAGGAGCAATTGACACGACCGAGGACCACCACCATCACAATGATCATGTCCTCATTGGTGGCCCTGAGGCCACTTCTGCTGGCAATGGAGTTGGGACAATCAACACTCGTGCGAACATTCTCGGCCAAGATGATTCTCAGAAGGCTCACAACCTAAACGGAAACCTGGATGCTTCGGCGACTGGCAACGGCGTTGGCAAGATCCACGCTCGCGCGAACATCCTTGGTCAAGACGATTCGCAAAAGGCACACAACTTGAACGGAAACCTCGACGCATCCGCAACCGGCAACGGTGTCGGCAAGATCCACGCTCGTGCAAACATTCTTGGACAAGATGATTCCCAGAAGGCCCACAACCTCAACGGAAACCTGGCTGCCTCGGCGACTGGTAACGGTGTCGGAAAGATTCACGCTCGTGCGAACATCCTTGGTCAAGATGACTCTCAGAAAGCCCACAACCTCAACGGAAACCTCGACGCATCAGCGACTGGCAACGGTGTAGGCAAAGTTCACGCCCGCGCCAACATTCTCGGCCAAGACCACAGCCAGACAGCTCACAACCTGAACGGAAACCTTGACGCCTCGGCCACTGGAAACGGAGTCGGCAAGATTAACGCCCGTGCAAACATCCTTGGACAGGACCACAGCCAGACCGCTCACAACCTGAACGGAAACCTCGATGCCTCAGCTGTAGGCAATGGAGTCGGCAAGATCAACGCCCGCGAGGCACTCAACGTCCTTGGCCAAGACCATAGCCAGACTGCTCACAACTTGAACGGCAACCTCGAGGCATCCGCTACCGGTAACGGCGTTGGCAAGATCAACACCCGCGAGGCTCTTAACATCCTCGGTCAAGACCACTCGCAAACAGCCCACAACTTGAATGGCAACCTTCAGGCATCTGCTGTTGGCAACGGAGTGGGCAGCATTCACACCCGCGGACTTATCTCTGACGAGCACTCCGAGGTGACTGATAGCCACTCCGAGAGCAACAACGCTGGTGTTCAGGTGCCTACTTCCTCCGTCACTGGTGGTGGCGCATCAGCTGCTGGTAACGACAACCAGGCGCTTAACAACCAGGGAATCAACGCTCGCGGACTCGTTTCTGACGATGACAGCTGGGTTCAGGACAGCCACTCAGAGAGCAACAACGCTGGTGTACAAGTTCCTACCGCCCAGGTCAGCGGTGGAGGCGCAGCAGCGGCTGGCAACGACAACCAGGCAATCAACAACCAGGCAATCAATGGTCGTGGTCTTTTGGACATCCTTGGAGACGACGATGACTCGCACGAGGACGATGACGATTCCCACCACTCTCACCACTCTGACGATGATTCCGAGGACGATTCCGCCGACTCAGACTCTCAGTCCAACAACTCGGGAACCCAAGTGCCTACCGCCCAGGTTGGCGGCGACGGAGCGGCGGCGGCTGGAAACGACAACCAGGCAGTGAACGTGGACGTTGCATAGATCAAAGCGTTTGAGGAGGGTTCCAGCTTGGTGCTTGGCCGATCTGTCAGACAGGGGAGGATGTAATGTCTAAGAAGTGGTAATAGGGATAGGAGATGGGCAGGAGTGGTGGTCATTGCACAAAGCTACAAAAGTTATCAAAAGTTACAATAATGAATGCTGTGTTCTTCACTCTGTTTTCACTCTTCAACAACGTATCTGCTACTTTCCCCACGACGCCTCGGGTACTCTGCGAAAGCTTGAGCGAAGCTTTAACAACCTGCACGATCTCTGCAAAGCAATGAATTCTCCACCAGAATCCAAATCCACTGTGCTTCTACATGCATGGACTCTTAAATTCGGCCATGGCTCTTGTGGCTGGAAAGTGTAAGTGATCGTCCTCTCAACCAAACTTTCCAGGCGGAGCATGCAGCACAACGTCACTGGCAAGAACTGTACCTCTCCTGTATGTTTGTGATCAATTGCATACGCTTCTCTGGGTTCTTGGATGGCATGCAGAGATGAAAGGCGTATGTTTCGCTGGCATACAAATAGTGTTCAAAACGGAGTCAGTGAAGTGTGGTGATGGTTCTCGATGTGCAGCTGCGGTTATTCAGTACGGGAAGTGGCCGGCGTTGCAGACTGAACCACAGGGTGATGTTCATTCAGGACAGTGCGAACAATAACTGGCAGGTACTGTCGTTGCTCCGCTCGACTCCATTCGAGAGATGAGGCATGTAGAATGGATGCTACGACTTACGCCCGGCACGTGCTTTGACGAACGTTTCCAGACGTTGTAGGACCAATTTTGGAATAATCTGGACAACTCCTTCCGAAATGACAAAAGGACTGCTCTCTTCTCACGCGTCTGCCTCCTTCCTCCATTTCCAACTCTTTTGCGGAAATCGAATCTTATTGCTGCTTGCATTGCTACTGCCATTTGAGCTTTTCTCTTTCGTTCAACTGCGTTACGAACAGATATCGAAACTCGCCACGATGCAGATTTCTATCTACCTAGTCAGTTCGATTGCTCTGTGCTCGGCTGCCCTCTCGCGCCGGCAAGAGCAGAGACTCTGTCCGATGGAACTCTACGCAGAAGCGCATTGTTGCGCGACGAATGAGGCGAGGATTGAGGATCTTTCTTGCGGTCCGTGTACGTATCTCAATTATATTGTTTCATCTATTTACGCCCTCTTGTCATGCTTCTCCGATTCGTGTTCATGTCCATGCGATGTAGTCATGCCAAGCTGACAGAAGGCTATTGCGATTACAGTGGAGATCACTCTTGAAACTGTGAGCGCGTTTGAAGATAACTGTGCGGGAAAGGGGTTGAGAGCAAGATGCTGTGCTCCCCAGGTAAGTCTTGCTGCATACTGTAATACACTCGAGCAGAACTTTTGTGATTGCTGACTGAGGCACAATTCTAGGTGGCAGGACAACCTATATTGTGCCAGAGTCCGGGGGCTGAAGAGCCGCAGTTGCAATAGAGGAAGCACAGAAGTGGCGCAATTCGTATTCCTTTTCGATATTCTGGCGACCGCGATATTTTCTCCTTCCCACTTTTTCAGACTATACTCTTCGCGGACGGAGATGGTTGACTCTGCGCTGATTGCGGCCTCCGTACTCGCAATATCTGTAATCGCGCTCTTCCAAGCCGATCTCGAATTCTCGAGGGTTGAGTGCCTGTCGTTGCTTTCCTTGCTTTGGATGTCCTCGCTTCCCACGTAGGTCACGGGCTAAATTATGGCATGCCTGCGCTCCGGGCATGATGACTGCTTTGTGTTGTGACTAAGGTAGTTGCAGAATTTTGGTCATACTTTCTGGGAAATAGGACAGCCGTGACTTCTGCTTTTTAGTAGAGAGTTGAAGATGATCGGCAACATTGAATACAATATTAGCATGTTTGCCTGCTCTTGCTGTCAAGCCAGCGTGAATACGGACACGAAGCATGCGCCAGACGCGCGGAGAACTTTCAGATGATTATTGCGGAGGCAAGCGTCTGAGTGCCTATCTCTGATACACTTGCAGCACTCGCCGCCATTGCGTACAGCTCAGCTGATGAAAATGAGGATGGTGCTCCGATGGAGAAGGGAAGGAAAGGAGGTGGTGGGAGCGAAGATGACGTTGTGCCAAGCTCGAGCTCTCACGGCCCCGACGATGGCGCCTCCATCGCGACACATCACATCACTCCGTCTGCTTTGCCATCCATCATCTGTCCCTCTGTCACACTCGCAAGCCGGCAACTCGCTTTAAGGCGCGGGACAAAGGATTCCTCTATTCAGCAGAGATAAGTCACCGGGCAGCACGGGAGTAAGCGAAGATGAGAAGAGCCACAACGAGTGAAGAGTGCGGCGACTCCGACGTTTGTTTAGGCAGTCTACCTGCAGTATCGTGTTCTGCAGTGCCATGCGCACCACCAGACTGAGAGAAGGAGCTACTGCTCGAGTCACTCTCTGCAAAATGCCACCTCTATCCCGCATGCCAATCTGCCTACCCACTGCCGCCGCCGCCGCAAAACGAACGCGAGGGAAGTGACGCGAGATACATACCATTCGTGGGGGTTCTTTTACTCGCAACTTTGCTGCACCTCTCACGTGCATTGTCAAGCTCGATCTGCTGAACATTGTCTCTGTGCAATAAGTCAGCGAACAGCCAATAAGCGGAATCTGGAGAATGCCATACATGCTTGCTCTTTTCAGCTTCAAGGCTTCATGTGACGCTGGACGTGGGCGAAGTGAAAGCCCTGTTCGATCATCTGGAAGTTGACGATGCCACTGTCACTGGCCTCTGGGTGCTGCATCTCGCCAAGTAAGGTCTCGGTGAACCAGCCGAGAGCCTCGCATGTGGTACGCAGGAGACCCTCGAGAGCGCTGGTCACGGAAGGAGATGCAGGTCCTTTGGCTGCCATGGTTCGGCCGAGTGCATTGCCGCTTATCAAGACTGCTGTGTAGGTGTAGGTCGGATTATCGTACGCGGAGGCAGTGACGATGATCTCGAAGATTTCTCGCGCATTTGCGACACCGGTGCAGTTGTACTGATAAGAGCTTCTGACCAGCTGCGGATACAGCGTCATGGCGTTCGCTGGGGAGTGAGGTCAGCGATGAGCCTGGCTGCAGACGCACCAGCACAATCACATGCATGCATGCTTACCGAAAATTTGCACTCGCAGTCCCTGCAAGTTGGCTTCCGGTAGAGTGGTAGCAGTGCCAGTGGTAACAGGAATGGCTGACATTGTGAAATATGTGAATGAAAAGCGAGTCGGTAAGTGGAGCAGTGAAAAGCTGTATACACTGGTTGCCGGAATGTGTATAGAGTGTTGTCAGGTCGGAAGTGTTGCTCAGTGACTGGAGGAGAGAAGAGGAAGAGGAAGAGAACGGAGAGAAAAGGTTTTGACAGTGGCCCGGCAAGTTTGCGGAGAGCCCCATTCTTTGAGGCAGAAGTGAGCTCTCAATGGGACAATGCTTGCCATTGTGAGTGAGGGAGGCCCTCGACGGCCGATTCTGCTTCCCAAAGAGGTATGTGAAATGCAGGAAACTCAAGCCGTTTGTTCTTTTGAAGAGGTTGCAGGGGTGTGGCGTTTGCGTCTGCAGGGACAACTCACCGATCAAGTGCGAGCTGTACTGTGCATGTGAAGCAAGAGCTTCCGCATCGATTATCGATCTGAAGTGAAGAGTGAAGCTTCACTTCACCTGAAGACACTCAGTTCACAAGAAGCCTCTTTCTCCGATGGAGCGAAGAGGTCTGCGCTCACTAGCACGGCCCTAAGCACAACTGCACCGTGGAAATCTGTCTGAGTCACGACTACCGTTCAAGGCACAAGAGAGCTGTGCATGGTCGCGCTCGGGTTGCTCTGTGTAGTATCTCAAAGGGCCTGAGCGCGCCGCGGAGAGCCTCACCGCGCTCAAGTGAGCCCTTTGGGTCTTTCAGAGAAACCGAAGGCAACTGCTGAAAGCCTCATCGCGCTCAAGTAACCCCGACGTCGCACTACAACGCCCTTCAGAGTACCTGCGCATGACTGCAGAGAGCCTCAAATCGCGCCCAATCTCAGCAGTTGCGATTCACAAGGAAATCTCATCAACCACATCAAACTAACAACCCAAGAACATCAATTCGTACGCAACATGGACTACTCGAACCGTGCTCTGCCCGTGGTCACACGCACTAATTACATTCGGGAGCAAATCTTTGGTACGTCTCGTTCTCGTGGTCTTTGAATAAGAACTGACGACATATCAGCCAACGCCGTCGCCCTTTTTCCCGATCTTGTCAGTGAGCACGCTCGTCAGACTGGTACCCACGGCTACGTGGATCCCAAGGAAGTCTTTCAGATCCTGGTGATCTGGTCACAAGGAGGCTGGTTCGCGTTGCTGGGGTATGGCGTACCAAGAGTGCGCCACACGCTTGTGGAAGGGAAGCCCAAATACAATGCGGAGAAGGCACTCGAGCGACTTTCATGGACTATCTCCGAAGCTCTGGGCATGAGATATCCAAGTGAGCTCGGCATCACTGGCCAGAGGCAGAGGAAACTTCAAGACGGCACGATCAATCGAGACTTCTTCTGAGTGCTCACTTCACGGGAGATGTGAAGTTCATAGTGAGGAGTGAGGAACGACAAACGGGTCATCTGATCCTTGCTTTGTTGTTTGCAACTCCCTCCATCCTTGCTTAATTCGAATACAACGACCTCTTTCCCAAAAATCAACGATGAGTACTCAACTCCAAGTCACTCCAAACTACCGTGAGCACATTATTGGCAAGTAGGTCCTCGCTCTTGTGCGGCAAGTAGTCCTAACGATCAGCAGCAAACGCCGCGGCGCTGTTCCCGGACCTTGTCGGCGAATCTCATCCCAAAGACGTATTCCAAGTACTGCTTATCCTCCACGGCCACGACTGGAATGCTCTTCTGGTTTATGGTGTTCCTCGAGTCCACAGCACGCTTGTCCAAGCTGCAAGCTCAACGACGTGGGGAAGCGCGACCCGAGCACTCGAGAAGCTGCTCTGGACTACCGCTCAGGCACTAGCATCGACACGACCGGAGCTGGGTATTTCAAGACGCTCTCAGCGACGCCAGGGCTACGGTATCGTCAACCGAGACTACCTCTGAAGCATCGACCACTGCACTTCAACCTCTTGCTGGGACAAAAACAAAACCCCTCGCACAACATCGGAACACTTGCTGCGGCATCAACATCATGAATTACGACACCGACTTGGCGCCCATCACGGGTCAGACATTCGCGCGAGAGCAGATTCTTGGTAAGTTGTACTTCTACAAATGACCTACCTACTCGTAAGACTAACGAAGCGGCAGCAAACGCTGTCGCGCTCTATCCGCACCTCGTCAGAGAGGTTGCAAATGCTCGCCACGTGAGCAGCGGCCAAGTCGAACCAAGAGAAGTCTTTCAGATACTCGCCACACATGGAAGTTCAGGCTGGTCGGCAGTACTCATCTATGGCGTGCCCAGGATCAAAGGCGTTCTTGCCAAAGGAGATACTGTATGGGATCTGCCATCCGCACTCGACCGTCTCCTCAAAGCGACTGGCGACATGTTGAGCATGAGATTTCACGATGAGCTACACATCTCACAACGAAGCGCCACGAATGCGACATCCTATGCGACTTTCAATAAGGAGTTTCTGTGAAGGGGGAATGAAGCAGCGGGCATGTTTCATGTATTGTAGAGAGGTCAGGCATTGCGAATGCTAGACTGCAGGACAGGAAGCCGGCTCCGCGTGGGAACATGTGGCATCATGGGAGCACAAATTGCAGAATGTTTTCAAGCTCGGTGGAGGTATTGCATCAACATGGTCTTTCATCTACGACTTCAAGGCATTTCGTAGACCCTCAAAATGATCTCGAAGAGCAAACGAAGGCATCACTTTTCATACTTGATGGGCACGAAGAGTGTGAAGTAGTTACGAATTTCATTGCAACTACCCGAGCCTAGCTCTCAGTGAATGTGCGTTTCCTCCATTGATTGCATTGCCTGCTATTCAGGATACACTAACCTGACCGTGCATGCCCGTCATGCTACGTTCATTACCCAATTGATCGGCCGTTAACAATCGCCTCTCGGCATTGTGAAGTCGTGCTCGCTACTGCTTCTCCTTACATCCTCCTAGCGCGCGCGCCAGCTACTGCCACTGCTGCTACTATGACCACTGCCGCTACTGTGACCACTGTTGCTACTGTAGCCACTGTTGCTGCTGTAGCCGCTCCTACTGCTGTGGCCACCGCTACTGCCAGAGTAGGAGGAGGAGCTGCCTGAGGAGTGACCATGACGGCGGGAAGAGCCACCTTGCTTCTTTTCGAGTAGGCGGATGGCCTCCTCGGTGAGTCGCCGCTGCGTTTTTGCTTCATTGGACGCCCGAGCAGCATCCTGAGCAGCTTTCTCCGCCAGCTTCTTCTCAGATCTTGACTTGTGGAGGGTGTAGAGTCCTTTGACGACTGGGCGCCTACTGCAGCGATGGGGCCCAGGTTGCTGCCGATTTCCTTGATCGGCTTGGTCTTCGTCGCGAACTTTTCGACAGCCTCCCATTTGGAAGGCATGTTGCTGGGGTTGAGTTGTTCGAACCTTCGAGTGGTGCTTGTTGGTGTTGGTGGGGAGTTTGAAGAGCTGGGGTGGTTGCAGGTTGAGTGGAGGGTGTTGTCGGAGCGGTTTTCTGGTGTGTTGTGGATGAGAGTTTGAACAGGACCTGAGGACTTCTTTTATATCTTTGCAATCCATTGTTCACTACTCGCAGGATCCAATGAAGCCATATGGGACGCAGCGTGTGGCGAGCTTCGGGGGAAGATTCATGGACCATGATGCCACTGGAAAGGTCGAACTGTCTTCACGCCATATCTGGCCCGGGGTGTAGGCTCAAGCCCATGTTGGTACTGGGCTACACGCATACTATTTTCCGGTGAGCTGGAGAGAATCTGCTGAGCTTGACGCTGCGCACTGCAGCGCCGCGAGCAATCTTGCCGTGACATGTCGAGTGTGATGGCATGCGCGAGTACGCGGGGCGCCGTTGGGCTCACTTGAGTGAATAGTGGGTCCGCACGGGATCTTCGAGGTTCTTCACAGGCTCCATGCTTGCCCACTCACCAGCACCTTCCACCTGGCCCCCTTCATTGTCGCTTCGACCACTTCGGAACCACCTCGATGTCGCAGCACAGAAACCTTTGGAAGTAAGCGCCTCTTCTTCAAGACAACCGGGGAACTTTCGCGTCACATCGAGTCCACGACCGACAATGTCTTCCAGAGACCAACTTCGCACACAGTCTAAGGGCATCTCCGGCATGCTCCGCCTTCCAGAAGATGTCGTACGAGAGATTTGTCGCCATCTTCATCCCCGCAAAATAGGGGCGCTTCGAGGCGCTTCGAGGGACCTGAAGAATACTGTTCAGCCGAGCTTCATTAAGGCCTTCAAGACGATCGAAATCCATCTCGACAAAGTACACCTTGCCTATCTCAAAGGACTTTCCAGCTCGACTTTGGCCGGTTTCGTCCAAGTCGTACATATTCGCCCTCGCTACGCGTCTTCTCCGCTGCGAAAGTGGTGGCAGAGCGGACAGGAGGAACCCCCAACTGAAGCGGAGCTGTACGCGAGTAGCGGAAGCGACGTCAAACACCTCACTCAGGCACTGGTGAGGTTCAAGAACTTGATTCGCATTGAGGTGGAGGCCTCGCCGTTGCCCGCATTATCGTCGCGTCTTGTTGAAAACAAGCACCAAAACAGCCGGAATACCGTCACGCGCGACAATTTCCATATTACTGGCATGACCCACGCCTTCACAGCTGTCCTGCGTGCGATGGCGGATGGCGTCGTCGTGCGCGAGATACGTGCAGGCACTACGCCAGACGGAGAAATACGCAAATCGATCGATCACCTAGCGCTGCAGCTTCCCAAAAACCCGCAGTCGCTTCTACCAAGCTTGAGACAACTGCAAAAACTCGAGCTGGTTTTGGAGGGTCGATCAGGCTATGATGGGCCTGGCTGCGATGCTCTCTTGGCAAATTTTCTAGAGCACGCCACCAATGTTCGCCATCTCAAGCTTTCGTTTTGGCATATGGCTGGAGACCGGCTGAGCCAGACATTCAGAGAGGTGACCTTACCACACCTCCAGACGTTGGATCTCGAAGCTGCACACGATGTTGATTTTGAGCCTTTTGCCCATTTCTTGGCTCGGCACCAGCCAAGCTTGCGAGAGCTAGAACTGAAGAACATTATCTTCATCAACGACACTCTCGCTGACGTGTTCCCTATCATGTTTCTTTCAGGAGGCCTCTTCCTGCGGCATATCAATTTCCGCCAGCTCTGTAGCATGAGATCCGGTATGCTGCTTTTCGGCACCAACGCGGACTACGTCTGCAGTGTCTGCGATGAGGACAGTCGAGCTATCTTCTTCAACAAGACCGGGCCAGGTTGTGAGCATAGCTCGCTCGTTGCCACTGAGGGAGAGGTTTCGGCGAACTATCAGCTCAAGCGCATGGAGACGACCTGCACGCTGCCCTGGCCAATACGTGTCTCAGAACCGACTTCAGACTCGGCGCCTCGTGCCTTTTCATGGGAACGGTGATAGGATGCTGCAATACCAGCAACAGGAGAACGCCCCAGCGAAGCACGGCGACGGACGGAGGACAGGACGCAAAGGCCTTACAATACTTGATTCCGCTTGGTGGTGAATATACAGTTGAGGGTGCTTCGTATAACAGATACCGGCAATCGGTGTGCGCCTACGAGTCGAGTCTATCGGAGTCTGCAGCCAGGACATGGATCGATCGCGACAGATGAGCTTTCAGATGCATTGTTTCTGCCCAACGCCTAGTCTGAGGAACTCCGTCGAAGGTTCCTTGCCTGCCTCTGGGGTAGGAGGACCAGGCAAGATCTCTCGCATCATGGTGTTGATATCGTTTCCAGCGTTTTTAGCTTCTTCCCACTGCCGCGGATATCCCAAGGACACTTCCTCGAAGCGTACCCCATCAATCCAATCAGTTCTCCTGACATGAAGATGTCCAGTCACAACGACCTTTGCATTGAACCGAGTGTGCCAGTCGTTAGTCTCTTTCGTGCCGCACCATATGCTGAAGCGAGGTACTCTTGGGATATACACAGTATCCTCGCGCAAAGGCCAGTGGTTGATCAGGACTAAGGGTAAGCCAGATGCCGCAGCTTTCTCGAGTTTCTTTTCAGCCTCCGAGACGAGTCGCGTGCACCACGCGTCACGAGTGGCGTAAGGATCCGGGTGCAGCAGTTTCTCATCTGTGGCCTGAATGCCTTCCTCCAGTGCCCATTCGAGGGCCTTTTCTCGCGGAACATCAGCAGGCCGAAAGGAATAGTCGTACAAAGTGAAGATCGGGCAAATAAGGGCCTGTCCACTCGACCCGTCTTCTTTCTCGTACTCCCAGGTCATATAATCATCTTCCGGCGTCAAAACTCCATAATGCTTCGCAATTTTCACACAAGCTTGATACTTGGCTTCGCCACGTAGCTTCTTCTCCTCTTCTCTCATGGAGGGAGAGACACTTGTGTATAGTTCGTGGTTTCCAGGGACCCAGAAGACATGCTTGAACCTCCGCGTGGCTTTTCGGAATGCCAGTTGCATATGCTCCAAGGACTCTCCGACTGTCGTCATCAGCAAGGGCGCGCCCACCAGGGAGCTCAAAGCATACCATCGCCGGCCAGGATCAATCCATCCTCACTTCTATGCCTCAGCTTTGCCCACTCGTCCCTATTAGACTTGAAGGATAGATGGATATCGGCGATGGCCCATAGTTTGGACATGTTTGCCGCGATGTCCGATGCTGGTGTTCGGGAGATTGTGGGGTGGCAATCGCTGTGCTATCGGCGCATCCTCTTCGTGCGGCGTAGAGTATACTTTCACTTTTGAACAAGAGCCGAATATTGCGATAGAAAACGACCCGATCAGAAAGTCGTCATTACCTGCGGCTCTCACAGCTGGAGGCCTTGGGGGAATTTCTTGCCACGAGGAGCCTCACCGAAGCTAATTTGAGATCACTTGGCATTCAGCTTTCGATCTTACGTGACCGGGATCCGAAAACTACATTTCATTTCGACCTTCCGGCCGAGATGTGTTCATGAAATACTCGCATACCATTTCCTACGTTTGGAAAGCGCATTGCGATGCGCTGCGCGAAGGAGCTATTCACGTGCCTCCTCACGCCAAGCTCTCCCTACGCTTGGGGCGATTCTTACGGAGCTTCGGCGTGCTAAATCGGACACTGCCGTCTCTGTCTAGCACAGCCACTGGCGTTCGGTTGAAGGCGCCAGCAGTCGTCAGTCGAGCTTAAGCGCGGGCGTTTGAGCCGACACCTGGCCTGCACGGAGCGGATCTGGTGACTTTCTCCCCGGTCAGCAGCTGACATTCTCTGCAGAGAATATTCTCCACAGAAGTGGTCGAAGTTGTGGTAACTGGTGTGCTACAGGCACATGGACGCTCCAAGTCCAGACCGCAGAACGACTGACCAGTGCGCAGGAGACGATTGAGACAGACAAAGCCGTGGAACCTAGAAATAGCATGGGACACTACACTAGTGGACGCGAGGCCTTTGTGTCCAATCAAGCTCGCGAAACTCGTTGACTGGGTGCGTGGCATCGAACTCTCCACTGCAACCCAAAACTCATCCTCGTATTCTTTCTGCAGCTGGCTTCCATCTCCATCGACTATCAAGCACTTTCTCTACTACTGGCGCTCTTTCTTGCTCCCCCACACTCGTTGTTTGCTGGGCCGCAGTATATCTTACTCCTTCGTTTCCTTAAACTTCGGCACCCTGTCACCTGTGGGTCCGCGATTGTGAACAGGGGCGATCACGCACAGGCGAAACACCGGTCACAGCGGTCGAGACCACGACCAGGGGACTATCATAGGGTATTGCATTTCTGAGCAAGAAACACGACAACCCTTACGACTTTCCCAAAGAGCATCCCTTACCAGTATCGTATCCGAGTATACACTTTCTTGGGGCGAAAGCCTTTCCACTTTGCCCAACATGCGGAACGCCCGCCGAATTCTACTTTTGCTACTCGCGAGCTCGCTGCCGGCCAGCGTGCTCGCAGCAGATGTGCTATCGACCGATGGCTATTCTTTGTGTTCGACATCAGACGACATCAAAGTCGAGGCATTAGACGCGTCATACGACCGAAACACCAGACTCATCACATTCAACGTTGCCGGAAGCAGCGCGAAGGAACAGAAAGTACTGCTACATCTCGATGTCCAGGCTTACGGGAGGCAAGTCTACGAGACGGACTGGGACCCTTGCAGCGATGATAAAAAGGTTGAACAAATGTGCCCGGTACCTGCGGGCAACTTCTCGAGTAAAGGATCGCAAACAATACCGGAGGAATATGCGAGTAAGATTCCAGCGATCGCGTTCAATATTCCGGATTTGGAGGGCATGGTGAAGTTGTCGGTCAAAAGCGCAGATGGAGGACAGGAAATTGCTTGCGTGGAATCTTCGGTTGGGAATGGCAAGACGATCAATATTCCGTCAATTGGATATGCAGCTGCTGGTGTCGCCGCTGCTGCGCTCGCGATGGGCGCTGTTGGTGCCATGGCTGCTGGTGGAGGTGGAGCTGGCGCAACCACTCCTTCGCCCACTTTCACGGAAGTTATCGGTTGGTTCCAAGGAATGGCGATGAACGGCATGATGTCTGTTCAATATCCAAAGGTGTACCAGAGCTTTACAACGAACTTTGGCTTTTCATGCGGCTTGGTGCCATGGGGCCAAATGCAAACGGCGATCGACAACTTCCGAGCGAGCACTGGAGGAAATACCACGCACAACAGCTACGAATGGCTGAAGAACAATGCTACGCTGGTGTACACAAAGCCTTCCAATGGCACTTCTGTCGCTAAACGAGCGCTGGACTCTGTACTACTGTGGGCACGAGATGAAATCAGTACATCTGTCAACGGCACCGAGGTAAACATTGGAGGCGACGGATCCAGTGAGTCGAACGATGCGCCAACCGCAAGCGAGAAGGAGCAGCACTTCGTCCAGGGCATTCAGGCCTACGCCGAGCAACTGTCCATTCCATCATCGAGTACTTTTATGAACATCCTTCTGGTGTGGGCTATCGTGGTAGCATCGATTGTCGTGCTGATCCTGCTCTTCAAAGCCATCCTGGAAGCCTGGGGCCAATTCGGCAAGCTCAGCCCATACTTCGAGTCATGGCGCAAGCGATACTGGTGGCGCATGGCAAAGGCCATTACAAACTTGATCCTCATGCTTTATGGAGTCTGGACACTGTGGTGTGTTTACCAATTCACCAGCGGAGATTCTTGGGCGGCAACGGTCTTGGCTGCTGTTACTTTCGCACTGTTCACGGCCCTTCTGGGATGGTTCACATGGAAGATTGTCTCCAAAGCACGACAGGCCAAGAAAGCTCAGGGCGATTCTTCACAGCTGTACGAGAACAAGGAGACCTGGATCAAGTATTCGCTCTTCTACGACAACTACAAGAAGGGCTACTGGTGGATCTTCATTCCAACGATTCTGTACATGTTCGTCAAGGGCTGTATTATTGCTGGCGCCGACGGCCACGGGATGATTCAGGTCGCCGGGCAGCTGATTGTGGAAGCGCTAATGCTGGTCCTTCTCCTTTGGTCTCGACCCTACGAGCGCCGAAGCGGAAAATGGATCAACATCACAATTCAAGTCGTCCGAGTGCTGTCAGTGGTCTGCGTTCTTGTCTTCGTGCAAGAGCTCGGGCTGAGCCAAACAACACAAACTGTGACAGGAGTCGTACTCATTGTCGTGCAGTCTGTAATGACTGGAATTCTCGCGGTTCTCATTGCGGTAAACGCGATCATTGCTTGCGTCAAGGAAAACCCTCACAGACGCGCACGCAAGGAACGCGAAAAGATGAAGAACGACTTCGACGCTCTGACACCGCTGGACGCGCGGAACAGCCTTCTCATGACAGATGTCAAGCACCCAGCATACAGCGAACAAGACACTTCGTACAAGGCAGCTCCTATCGTGTCTGCTTCTCCATTCGGAGCTCCTGCTCGAGGCCGCTACGATCCTGTGGAGCAGCAGCGGCGAACAGAGTCTCCTGCAGGTCACAATTTCCACGATGATGACCACTTGATGTCTTCAGCAGCCAGCATGGGGAGACACGAACCAGCATATCGAGACCACAGCCGCGATTCCTCAATATCCCGGCCCCACGATCTCGAACGACAACCCCGTCTGCCAGATCTGGACTTTGGCCGAAGGATGTAAAAAGTGAAGAATGCATTTTTGTTTATATGAACAGCAGGAAGCGAGGCATCTTTCCTTTTAGCGCAGCGCTCCTTCCTCACATGCCTTTCCTTTTTTTAGAGTCTGATCCAGGACGTACGTGTTTCTCTGGGAGTTTTGTGTCCATTTTGTTGTACAGGAAGAGCTAAGGGCGCCAAGCAATACAGGGTGCATCTTTTGTGTGTGTATAGGGAGTCGGAACTGAACCTGACCTGAGAAGAGAAGAAAGAGTAGAAAATGTTTCAGCAAGCGCAGCGCAGCATAGCAAGCAGTAACGGCAGTCCATCGAAAGAACGAAAGATGTGTGTGTAGAGAATACTTGTTGTAATTTTTTGGATCTTCTTTATGATAATCATTCAAAGTCATGATTGTTTTTATTGTACTTGGTTTCTGGTCGTTCGTACAGTTTAACGCGTGGTTCCGGAGGCTCATCGGACAGAAGTAGTCTTTTGCAGTCTCAGGCTACCGGAGGAGGCAGAGGCCGAGACTCCGTTAGACAGGCCTTTCTCCGTATGCATGAGGCTGTGTACGATCTGATATAGCAAATACGGTGGTCTCGCCTTCACCGCTTTTGCTTGAGGACAGCAAACCGGAATCTGGGGCATAGGCACACCTTGTGACCTCTCGCCACGATCACAATTCCACGACTACCTCGCATCTCGAGGCATAGTGCCTCAGCTACACTGCGTTGGGCAGGGATACGAGTAATGAAAGAGCGTTCGAATGCTTGGGCAGAGTGCATACGATTTTGTCTTGGCTCTGAAGCGGTAGTGCGTGTAGGGCTCTGCTCTCTGCGTTAATCCACAATTCTATTCAGCTCCAAAGTGCCGTGGAAATATGGTAACGGTGTGTCATGAGATTCGCCGCATTACTATCGAATACGAGCTCGTCTGAGACAGACTCGCATAGCTTGCTCGGTGTTCGCTATGGCGATCGAGTACTAGATCTTGTGCTATTATTGAAGAACATTGTTTTAGCTCGCGTAAAGATCCGCTGACATAGCAGACCTTATTGTGCAGCAGAGCGTAGCGTCCGTATCTTCAGTCTTGCTTCCTTGCTAGCGTAGCCCTCATGGTGGGCTATGCAGACGTGGCGCCATCACGAATCCACGATCCGTTCAATGCGGAGATCGAAAGGACATCTCGTGGAACTCACACGAGCAGTCCCGTGTCGTAGCGGAGGGTTGCAAGCAAGATGTCATTGATTGTCAGTGTGATGTGGCAAATACGAGAATTTCTGGGCAGGTGTGCCATGTAGAAACGGAAACCCTGACGTTGCTCGTGGCTGCGGGGCTGAAAATGGAAGCCCTTGCAAGGAGTGCTCTGCCACGGCAGCTCATCCGGGCTTCTGAGACCGCATCATTTACGGGCGATTGCCCTTGGCACCCTGCTATTTCGCGCACCGCGACTCGCACGCCAGCAAGGTGAGCGTGCTGACTGTCCCAATTGACTAGTCAAGCTCGTGCTGGGATGAAGTCACCCTCGAGCTTGCTCGTACTCCCGAGCCCAAAAATAATCTCGGCAAGGTACCGGCGTGCTGTTCTACTATAGAGCTTTCTAGCTAGGATCCACTGTCTGCTATAACGATGGCAGATAAATAGGATCTGTCTGGCAGTCTTTTGATCACTCATCATCAGCAGCAGCATCTACACTACAGAACAACAAGAACCAGACCAAACACTTCAAAACCAATCCACACAATCAAGATGCAATTCCCAACTCTCGCACTCCTCGGCCTCGCCGGATCTGCTCTCGCAGCACCAGCACCACAGCAGGATGACCAAATCCCAACCTTCGGCCAACCCTTCGGCATCGAGGCCGAGGGCGAAGGCCTCTCATACGCCCAAATCCGCGCCGTGAATGGCCGCCTCATGATCGGAGGCGAGCAGACCGCAACCTGCGAGGGTGGCCAACGTCAAGACTTTGCGACGTTCGCCCTGTACTCCGACAACCGCCTCTACATGTACACCAACTCCAACCCAGTGCAGAACGTCTGGGTCGACGCCTCCGGCATGGGCCAAGGAATCACTGGATACTCTTCCCCCGACAGACTCGGCAACCGCTTCTCCATTGATCCTTTCTACATCTCCCAAGAGGGTGCTCTCACTTTCGACAACACTCCTGCGAAGGCTTGCCCCGCGCTCGAGAAGGACCAGTACACCATCTGGTTCAGCAATGCTGAGAAGCCAGCTTGGCAGGAGGGTTGCATTGAGGTCCAGTTGAAGACTTACTACGCTCCTGCTCGCATTGCCTGCAACTACACCGAGTCCGCATAAAGTGGTGCGAGATTGAAGGACCGTTTGGAGCATGGAAGATTTGACTTATTGTGAGCATTCCTCAGAAGCATAGCGACGGAAATAGAGCAGGAAATTGTACAAAAAGCAATGAGCAAATGTGTAAAATAGCCAATGTGAAAATAGATCATGACATGTCATTCTTTACACGTCTGAGCAGCATTGCATGGCTTCCCAAATGATCGAAGATTGTAAGAAACAAATACTTCAGCCTATTCAGAGAGAGCTTTCCCTGTGGTCGTACCTCAGGGCAATAATTCAGACGCAGTTCAGGCCCGGGGCCAGCCTCGTGAGCTAAGAAGTTCTTGTTCTGCCTTGGAAAAGTGTGCTCTCTGGCGACTGTTGTGCGAATAATACATCGTTGCACGGATAAGCGGCCTGTAGTGACTTGGTAAGAGATATCCTTTTCTTTGATCATCATCAAAGTCCATAGTAGGCATATACTCTACGACCTGCGGTGCTTCATCCCTAGGGCGAAGGATCTAGCATGAACAAGCTAATGATCCTGCGAGATGGAGCCATCGATAAGCGAATGTGACTTAGAATTAATGTACCAGCAACAAAATTTTATAAAGCAAACAGCATGGACAGAGTATGCTAGAACTTGGAAATGAGAACACGAGGCGCCGAACTCGTAGAATCGTCACATTGATTAATTAAGCTATCTATTACATTTCATTTTGTTCTTTCAAATGCGTTTCGTCTGTCATTATTGCGTGAGCTCAACTCTTTTCGTGAATCCTAGTCCCCAAGCTATGCATTTTTTTCAAGTACCGTAAGCCCGTCGTCGCTCCGCCAGTTTTACATCACCCAAGCCGCCATACCAGCAACAACAGCCGCAAAACCGCTGAAAGTAGCTCCGAGAGTGGCAGCACCACCAGTAGATGGAACAACGCTTGGTCCAGATGGTCTGGCAGTTCCGGTTGGAGTGGAAGCGCCACCAGTTGGTTTGTTAGCACCTCCAGTGGGCGCGACAGTGGTTCCGTTGTTGCCGTATGGAGCAGTTGGTGCGCTTCCGCTAGCGGTGGACAAGGTAGTCTGAGAAGCGGTAGCCGTGTTTGCTGGGTAGGCCGAAGATGGAAGGAAGCCGTTGCAAAGTCCGTTATTGCAAGAATTGTACGCGCACTGGCTGTCACGCTGGCAGGCAGCATTGAAGTTGCCGCATCGTCTGATAGTACCAGCGGTGCTGCCCCAGCACTGTGCCTCGCCCTGGCATTGCTCATCTGCACCACAGGTGCCACCGAGAGGCACTGAACCCGCAGGTGCGGTTACCTGAGGTGCACCAGATGGTTGAACGATCGTTCCAGTCACGATGGAAGCAGTGGATGATGCGGCGGTGGTGGAAGCTGAAGAGGCCAGGAAGCCATTGCATAGGCCATTGTTGCATGAGTTGTATGCGCATTGGCTATCGCTTGTGCATTCAGCATTGTAGTTGCCACACTGTCGGATTGTGAAAGCTGTGCTGCCGAAGCATTGTGCGCCATTCTGGCACTGCTCGTCTGCACCGCAGTTCGTGCCTAGGGGCAGGGAGTTTGCAGGAGCATTGACTTGTGGTGAACCAGAGGGCTGGACAATTGTGCCGGTGATGGTGGACTGGGCATACGCAGTGCTGACAGCAGCAGCGAGGATTGCAGTAGAGTAACGCATATTTGCTGAATTGTGTGCTGATGTCGTTGATCTGGAGTTCGGAGGATGTGAATAATCGATGCGATAGTGTTCTGGAGCGAATGTGTTGTTTGTAACTGTGGATGGTGGAATGCTGGCTGGTGATGAAGTCGCACAGCTCTTATAGATAATAAGCAGCCCGGTCGAGATCTCTGTTTTGGTTTCACTTCCCTTTTGGTGTTGCGCCTCGCACTGGACACGAGGGCGCCGAGGGCTTAGCGCAGTTCCGGACCCGTATCCCAGCCAGCTATTTTCGAGCACGGCTAGGCCCACTAGTCACCGCCACCTCGGTCACTAGATTCACAAGAGACAAACTCTTGCTAGAACTTGGCCGTTGTATCGCGCCTCTCCGAACGTTGACCAGAATAGCATACTTGCGCCTGCCACGGTGCCACGGTTGCAGTATGCTGAACGCTGTTCTCCGTTGCCACCTGTCGTACCGTCGGCGGTGGGCATGGCGCACAGATTCATTCATTACTCGTTAATCGTCCAGAGATCGTGTGAGTCCATGTCCAGATTTACGTCAGAGTTAAGGTACTGCAAGATCTGCAGCTCGTACACCCTTTGGAGCTTTTCCTCAGATCTTCTTTCCTTGAGATCCGACTGCTGTGCCTGTCTGCGATTGAGCTCTCGCAACGACAGCTCGGTTGGAGAGTGTCGCCTTCGCAAAGAATGCTGTCTAAGATCACTTGTAGAAGTTGATGCATGACAGATGCGGGCCTTGATTGTGCTGGTAGAACTGCCTGAGCTTATACTGCTGGTCGAGAGAGTACTTGACGCAGATCTACACGTGTAGAATGAGCACTCCGAGAATGGTGTCGCTGCTGCTTCCCGCGGAATTATTGCTGCAGGTTTGGTGGTGTGGTGGCAGCTGTCTGCTTGACCAGTCAGGAACAGGCAGAGTGTGCATTGATGATCCACCTCCGTGAGGTTATTTGACACAAGGCGATAGCACACGGCTTGTGAGTAGCTCATTGTGATTTTCGCTCGTGTGCCAAACTCAGGTCGTGATGGAATAGCCTTGGAATCCTTCGCAATCCAGTGGTAGGTAAAACGGGTATGCCAGCGAGCGAGACAGAATAGAAAGTATGTTGAAAGAAATTGAGGCTGGCAGACTTACATGGGCTGCGCGAAGAATAAGGAAAAAGGTGGCCGGTTTTCCCCTATGGTACTATAAGAAGCATGTCAGACGGACTCACACCCAGCGCTGCTACTGTATGCATGCTGTAGCTCCTAGCTACCCAAGACATTGAGAACGAGTCTACCACTGACGAACTGACGAACGGTGATGCATACCAGCGTCCAGGTACTATGCCGATGGGTCACAAGGTTTCTGATACGGGTGCCACAGCAGTGGCGTCATCCTCCAACCACGCTTTTTTCCTTTTGGTGGCTGCGGACACGAGCCCGGAGATCGTGGACGTTCTGACAGCTATTGTCTGGCGGATCTCTGGAGTTTGAGCCCTCTTCAAGGCGTACTCGCCGCATGACCAGAAATAAGCAGTTGATGTGCCAGCCCATGGTGGTCGAATGGCAAGCTGAAACAATGCTGCCTGCGCTGCGGCTGTGAAGCTGACGAAACGCACGCGAGATCTGGTTTCGAGCTGTGCTGGAGCTACGACAGGCCAGGGCTCGCTTGCAAGGCCATCTGGCCTAAAGTAGTATGAGGTCGAAGAAGTGATAAAGTATAGCCTGCAGGAAGCTATTGCTGGAGTAGTGTGAGGGCAGGAGAGGTCAATAGACGCGAGGCTGGGCTTCGGGACAGGGCGGGATGTTTACCCGGGCTTGGCATCGTCAGCGGAAACAGAATCAGAATCAGCTCGCTTCTCGCTTCGTCCTTCACCACCACATCTGGACAGCGACTCTACGCAGGCCCGTCGCGGTATTTGCCTTCCTCTCTCTCTCTCAAATTCTCAAACGGAGCTTCTCGGAGATTCTACTGCGCTGAAAAGTTCCTGTGGCGGCCGCCGAAGTGCCTGAGGGTGCCCGAAAGATGCCGATCTACGAGGGCCTGAGTGTGCTAGTCTGTGGATGCTTTCTTGTCTTTCCCTTTGACGACTCTATAGACCAGGGGCCTTGGAGAATGAGCGGTCGAGTGGTTTCTTCAATGTGATCAGTTTCTCACATCGAGGCATGTTCATTTCGTCGAACCTTTGCACTAGTTGGCTTGGTGTTGCTACGCGAAGTAGAAAGGCATGCTATACGTGATCATCGAACATCTTGCTTGAATCGCAACTAACGACAGGTCTTCGAGCCTGAGCGCCCACGGCCAAACAAGAAATCGCTTGTACTGTCCGGACAAGACACATGATCATATGCGCAGCATCTTCAAACGCATCAAGACTGTTCATGCCATCTTGTGTAATCGTGCGCAGCAGAGATCCTGGAACTCTTTTGTCAAGTGACACGCAGAAGTGCGCGTCTCGACACACCTTGGCACTGTTCTCAGCCATGATACTGAGAGTCTGAGATTGCCTAGCTGTTTCATGTCGGGCATCTTGGCAGTTGGCTACGATAGACAAGCCTGACAAGAAGGTACTCAGCTTGGCTATATGCCGCATGGCTGCATCTAAGCAGGCCAATATGGTGCGAATGATGAGTACAAGGTGTGCCTGTTCGCACTTTCGAGCTCTTTCTGCCGCTGGCTGGAACCTACAGGATTCCAACTGTCCCCATTGAGATCCTGTGAGAGCTCAGAAGTTCCTACGGGAGCCCACATGTCCCCATTGAGATCTTGTGAGAGCTCAGAAGTTCCTAAGGGAGCCTAAACCGAGCTGCTATCGATATGAGCACCCTTGTGCAGCTGCGGCTAAGGCGTACGTTGCGGCCAAGGATTCACTCCATACAACCAGCTGCCTTGGCAGAATCCTGCACACCTACTCCAGGTTTTCCCAAGGCCATGCGCCTTGCGACTTCGTGGCTCCATGTAAGTTGAGCTGTCAAATGCCACAACCGGGATGCTGCGCTGGATCCAATGAGATGCCACTACTCACCGACGCACTCGGCATCTGCGCAAGTCTGGGCGAAGTCAAAGTCTATCCAGCCGATTCCGGCTCCGCGGAGAGCTGCGTTTGTCATGCTTTGGTATGACCATCTGACATCACCTTACTTCGATCTACCTTTCAACGGTCAGTAGCCAGTGGGCTACACGCCTGGACAAGATGATACTGGCCGCAATCCATTTGTTGGTGGGTATACTTGGCGCGAAACTTTTGCGCGTTGCCGGTGTGCCCGGTCCTGTATGCGCCCTCTGAAGACATGTGCTTGGAACGTGGGCGAGTGGTTGGTTGTTTGACTGCAGACTGATGACAAGTGCATGCTAGCCGCACGCACTCATAACCATGACCGAAAATGCGAGAAAGTTGGAACGCGGCCTAGGAAGTAAGCGGTGCTCTGCGCGTGATAAAGGAAGCACTACTCTCGCCTTGAGCGTGCTTTGTATTTCTTGGTCGTAGCTGCGTTCGACGCCTCTTAACACATTCAAGTATCAGGGAGTGCCTCCTTCTCCGATCGAATACCACCTCTTTCTCCGAAGGCATAGGGTAGTCGCTGCCCCTCGAGCTGACCACAGGCATAGCTGTTTCGCAGAGGCATGTTGGAAATAGCTTTGTAGCGAAGCTTGAACATTATATACTACAGCATGCTGTCCAGACACGTTCTGCTATTGGCAATACTTGGCGCCTTTCTGCCTCTAATATTGTTCAGGAATCACGTAAGAGATCTTCTCGAGATCGGCCGGACTTACAGCACCTTCCATTCCTACCTCAAGCAACATCAGGATGTGCTCTTTCGATACCCGGCCACAAGTCGAAGAGACGACGACATCGCTTTGGCAGAGCCAGTACCAAGAATAATCCACCAAATCTTCCTCTCCGATGGTCGACCGAATGCGCTCTTGACCAAGTACGAGCCAGCAATCGAGAGCTGCAAGCAGCTTCATCCAGAATGGGAGATGCGCGTATGGACGGATCGAGAATCGGAAAGCTTCATGGCAGAATATTACCCAGAGATACACCCACACTACGTCGGATACCGCCAGAACATTCAACGCGCAAACATTCTCCGCTATGCGCTCCTGCATCATTTCGGCGGAGTATATCTCGACCTGGACGTAACGTGCCGAGTTGCGCTTGACGCCCCACTCGGCGAGAACAGCTCAGTACCGACGCTGACGCGTCTCCCATGGCTCACACCTGGCGCGTATCCAGCTGGCGTGAATAATGCGTTTATTCTGGCGCGAGCACAGCATCCGTTCTTGACCGAGCTTTTGCAACGAGTACCCAGTCGAGACATGTCTTGGGGTATGCCATACGTCGAGAACATGCTCAGCACGGGCTGTATGTTCTTCTCCAATGTGTGGATGTCATTCGTGCTTCGCGCGCAAAACGAGGTCGTACAAAAAGAGGATCGGATATACGTTCTGGCAGACGAAGCGGGATATATGGAGCCGCAGATGTTGCGGGGAAAGGTGGTAACGCCTCTCTTCGAACACGGTGGCGCATCAAGCTGGCATGGTAGGGATGCTGCAGCCATTGTGTTGATTGGCAAACACTATGGCTATTTCGCCTTGGTGGTGTTAGTGCTGGTGTCACTGCTTGTGTTCGGATCGTGGAGGCTTCTCCGAGGCAGCAGGCGTGGTCATCAGCAGAGGCGGCGCTCTAGTTGGCGCAGTATTACAAATGCTATTGGAAGATTCAGCTTGGATAAACATGACGAAGAGGTGGGATTGATGAAAGATGGATGATGGGTATGGTCAGGGAAGTAGGCTGGCATCTCTAGCCGAAATGGGCCGATTTGAGCCTCTGATGGATTTGGACCGGCTGGTCTGGTCTGGTGAGAGAGTCGTCTTTATCTGATGCCCTATACCCAAGTTTGTAGTTTGTAATCATGAATGCAATGACGCCTGGTCTCAGAGGGAAATATCGAGAGTCTCTGTGGCAAGGCCTGGGAAAATCGAGAATAATATATCGTGGGTATCGTGTATTCGTTGTCTATAGCTTCGCGCCCTCCTTCAATGTTCCGACCTGGAGCTTTGGTCCATACTTCTTGAGTACGCTCTCGTTGTGGTACTGGTATCCATGTTAGCAACTCTCTCTTCCATACAGCCGAATCGTATGCCCGAGGTCTTGTGCCCACCTTCCAAAACTGCTTGCTGGCATCCTTTCCGCCAACTCGCTTCAGAATCTTTGCGCCGCCCGGATGTTCATCGACGAATCCGTCGAGCTTGTAGACGTTGTTGTCGATGATGATGTGCAGTCCCTTGTCTACTGAGCCTTGGTCCTTGACCTCGTTTGCTGTGAATTGCTTCGACATTGTGGCTACGATGCTATCGCTGGAATGGAGCGTGTGTGTCTGGTCGAGGGGGCGGATTCTTCTGTACGTGGAAGATCTGGTGTAGTCGTGACAGTGGTTGTCTGAGTGTTGTTCGAGCAATGGAAGACTAATCAGACGAATATCACTGGTCGCGGCGGTAGTTCACGACAATGTACCGAGGCTGTCGGCTGCACCATGCAGAGCCGCATTTCCTATGGGTGCCTCAGGCGTGTGGCCAGCTCCCACTCGCCGGTCGCCGATTCTTCACGAGAAGCACAAACTTTCCATCCAAGCTCCCTCTGTACAACACGGCCATCGGCATCTATATGCACAACCACTGTGCATTCACTCGCCGATCGGCTCCACGGACCGTCTGACACTGAATCCTTGAGAGAACATGTCCACGGATGCTACTACGAAAGGCAGGCCGACCGACACTACTGACACCGCTGTTGCTTGTGTCGAACATTGGCATGACTGGAATACCTGTTCAGGAGTATGCGTGCCAGCGCGTATCGGGCAATGTGGACATAGAACGAACAGTGCTTTGTAATTCGGTATCACACTGCATCGGCTTCCCCGTCGGCGATTCAAAAAGGGCCAAGACGCAAAAGGAACCGCCGACATAACGCCTGGCCACTCCAGTTCTTCTCCAGCTCGTCAACTGGTTCTGTTGCGGAGACTGGCCTGGGGAATATGGGGCCGGTGGAGCCCGCTACTCCCTTCCACCCACACTTTCACCTTCGGTACCTATTGCGCAGACCAATATATCACGAAACTTGCATCTGTAGAATACCATGCTCAATCACCGACAGTTGACGTCGTTTTCCGGGCAACAAAGACGTTCAAGCTCATCAGCCAACCAATTCTTACGCGAGCAAAGACTTCCCTTGCCTTACTCCCGACGCCTTTGCCAGTGTTTGGCGTCTTGGGCTACATGCTTGTGGCGGAAAGCTAAAATCATGGCGTTCTCGGCTGACGTGGATTATCATTGAGCCTGAACAAAAGCAGCCATTTAGCAGGCATGCTGGGTATCCACAGACCCTGGGACAGGACGTTACATCTCGCCTCCAGAAGCTCGTGCTTGCCATGTGCTCCATCGTGAATAGCCGATGATGCATAACACAGCGCCAGTGATCAGGCTATCAAACGATTCCCCCTCTTTACCGGAAGAGCTTAGCGAACGGTGTCACGATGATCTTCTACGTAGTATATTAACCCTGTCGCGTCTGCGCGCAGACTGCTTTCTTCTGTCGCGCGCGTTGTTTCTCTTGACCGCGACCTGAGGCTCATTGCATACTGTCTACTCTGCTTTGCACAGAACCTGCTCGGAGATCGGAGATTGCACGCGCTGCCAGCTGTGCGCAACGATCACCAATATGGCGGACACCTCGAGCATCGAGAAGAATGATGTTCTTCACAAGGAATCGTTCCAAGACCATGACATCAAGAAGGGCGAGGCCAGCCATCTTGCTGTGCTTACAGAAGAAGAGAAAGCCATCGAGAGGAAGCTGGTCAAGAAGATTGATATACTGATCATGCCTTTGGTGGTCTTGGTCTACTTGATGAACTATATCGATCGCAACAATTATGCGGCTGCTCGACTGCAGCGATTGGAGGAAGATCTTGGTTTGAGTCCTACTCAATACCAATTGGGATTGAGTATTTTATTCGTGGGATATGTGAGTGCCGAATCCTGCGATACCCGGGCATCGAGGGAAAGCTGACTCGGTGCAGGTGCTTATGCAAGTCCCCTCGAACTTGTTGCTCAATTACTGCGGAAGGCCCGCCTACTACCTTGCATTTTTCATCATTGTATGGGGTCTGGTCTCTACACTTACATCGCAAGTCACCAACCCAGCTGGTATTATCGCATGCCGGTTCATCCTCGGAGTGGTCGAGGCTCCCTTCTTCCCGGGAGTTTTGTTCTATTTATCAAAGTGGTACACGAAGACGGAACTCAATCTTCGCATGTCCATCTTCTACTCGGGATCCCTGATTTCTGGAGCTTTTGGCAACTTGATCGCGGCTGGTATCCTAAACGGCCTCGATGGCTCTCGAGGGCTTAGCGCATGGCAGTGGTTGTACAGTACGTGAAGAGCCAGCTGGAAACCTCTCTAGCGCCGCTAACAATGTTACAGTTATCGAAGGTGTGATCACAATCGCAATTGGTATTGTGGTAGCCTTTGTCCTGCCAGACTTCCCCGATACATGGCGACTACTCTCTCCAGAGATGAAGGCTGTTGCGAACCGACGAATGGCACTTGACGCGGCTGAGGCAGATGTTGATGTCGGTGGAGGAATGTCCCAGATTCAAGGTCTCAAAGCCGCGTTCACTGACCCAAAGACGTACATCCTTGCCTTGGCTTACCACGGAATTACTGGAGCGGCCGGTAAGTGAATTCGATAACCTGCTACAGCTTCACCCAAAGCACTCGTTTGTCTCTCAGATTGCCAGAGGCTCTGAGCCGACTGGGTGCACCTTGGGCGAAGTTCTGTTTTGGAAGACAGTTCGAGACATCGCTGCCGTCCGCCGACAACTTTGTGTCACATTCTGACAAGAGCGCAGGATTCCAAAACTTTTACCCAACCTTGACTGCCAGTTTGTATCCAAACCTCACGGGCTTCACGCTGCGTGTCCGATCGCTGCTGCTGTGCGCTCCTCCTTACATCTTCACGGTCTTTTGGTCGCTCGCCCACGGTATCGCTTCCGACAAGGTCGGCAATCGATTCTGGTTCTACTCTTACCCGGTCCCGATTGTCATTGCTGGCGCCCTGGTTTTCATGTTCACCGATTCCTTCGGAGGCCGCTACTTCAGCTTGTTCATGCTGAACGCCATCTTCGTTATGAAGTAAGTCAACATTACTTCCGGGGTGTTCCAAGTGCTAACAGAAATTCCAGCGGTACCATCTACGCCTGGATTGCAAACGCAATCCCACGTCCTCCCGCCAAGCGAGCGGCCGCCCTGGCGTTCATGAACAGTGTGGGCAATGCAGCCTCCATCTGGACGCCTTTCACGTACGGATCGAACGATGGTCCGCACTATATCACCGCCATGGGAATCAACATCGCCCTCGTTGGTATTGCAGGTATCTGCGGTATCGTTATGCGCTTCTACCTGCAGTATCAAAACAGGCAGCTCGAGCGTATGGAGAACAGCGACGCTACACTTACTGCAAGGGATATTAAGAAGCTGGAGAAAACTGCTGAGATTGAGGGCATCACCATTGCCGAAGCGAGAGAACTGCAGAGAGGTTACAGGTACATCATCTAGAGATGTAGCAGCACAAATAGGACATATGCAGAGGTGGTGCGTGCGCGCGACCACTCTTTCCATCAACAGAAATCAGCATTGAGACTCTGTGCTCTTCTACCCATGAGACTCGAGTGCCCTTCGATCCTTGTATCTCCGCCTTGTGCAGCGTAGCTAAGGCGCTCTGTCTCGACAAGCGAGGCAGTTGCAGAACCCAATTGGCGAGAGAGTTCACAAAGTGAGCGTATCTCCCAATTTTCGTTTTGTTGTCTCCGCCATGTGCAGCGTAGCTAAGGTGCTCTGTTTCGACAAGCGGAGCAGTTGCGAAGGTCAATTGGCGTGCGAGTTCACAAAGTGAGCGTGTCTCCCAATTTCCGGTTTGCTGTCCGCAACTAGGCTAGGTCGTTGGAGCGAAAGATGCACTGGATTGGGAAGCGCCCGTGCACGATAAGATAGAGCGGGAATATCCGAAACTAGCGCTCCCGCGCTATCGTCATAATCCGGAGCTGTCACGGTGCTCTCCTTCACATGCTCACGGTCGCCTGATCAGCTTTCTCCCCCAAGCGGATCAGTCACTCCAACCTGCGAACATTTCCCAGATCCCAAGCAATCTTCTATCGTAGCCCGACCGCAGCGCAAACTGCTCGATGATGGCAAAGAGCGTGTTTCCGATTACACGATCCTACGACCGATAGCGGTATCGTGAGATGTCAACAGACGAGCGCTAGCTACATCTGAGCTCTCTCGTGCAACAATTCTCGACGTGCCACCATCATGGGAGACCTACTCGCGTCACGCGTCTTGTCGCGCTTCCTCCCAGTAGCTGAGGGCGATGTCTCTGTCTACGATGGCATGAGACGCGATGCTGTCAGGCGCGGAGATGTCGAGGCTCAGAGACAGCGTGTATATACGGACGGATACCAGGACGACGACGATGACGATCCAGATGCTTTTCTTTACGATCCTTCCGGAGATCAACCCACGCCCACCGATCCTGGACTGAGCCCTGAGATGTTCGCTGCACGCCCCAAATGGCAGAGTCCTGGGTCTAAGAGGAGGGGAATGGACGACGAGGACGTGCCTGAGTCTCTACTTCTAGAACCTCGGGCCAAGACTGGCCCTAGCAGACAACAGCCTAAGAATGCGGCAGACATGAAGTTAGCAAGGGCTGAAGCACAATGGAAAGCATCGCAAGAACAGCAAGGGTTATCAACACCGCGAGGTCCGCGATCTGCAAGACCTACCTCTCGGCCTTCACGAACATCTGCACCTACGAGACCGCCGCTGCGCACAAATCCGCAAGCTGAAGCGACGTGGATGTATACAAACGCGACCAACCTTGATGCTTTCCTACTCGAGGTTTACCAGTACTTCGTCCAACACGGTGTCTGGTCCATCCTCCTGTCACGGGCTCTGACTCTATTGACAGAACTATTCGCTTTCAGCTTCACGATGTTCCTGACAACATGTATTGACTACTCGAAGATACCCAATAGCAAGTCCACGGCAGAAATCATGATTCCCAAGTGCATGGCAAAAGCACCTTGGTACAAGAATGCCGCATTGTTCTTCTTCGTTATCTACTGGCTTTTCAAGGCACTCCGCTACACCAGGGATGTGCGGAGACTATTTCAGATGCAAGACTTCTACCAGCATGTACTCGGCATTGGAGATCAAGACATTCAGACTGTGGCATGGGCAGAAGTGGTGAACGGTCTGGTCAAGGTGCAGAATGCGAATGTTGCTACTGCTGCTGAACCATCTGAGCAAGGCAGGAAGTACCTTGACTTCAACAAGCCACGACAGCGATTAAACGCTGAAGCTATCGCCAACCGGCTCATGCGCCAGGACAACTACTACGTCGCCATGTACAATAAAGACTTGCTCGACTTCACTCTCCCTGTACCTTTCATGGGGCGGCGTCACTTCTACTCGAGGAGCTTGGAGTGGTCCATCAATTTCTGCTTCACAAACTTCATCTTCGATGAGACGGGGAGCATTCGTCCATTCTGCCTTGACATTAAGAGAAGGCATGCGCTGGTCGATGCGTTGCGTGTTCGATTTAGAGCTGCTGCCTTAGTCAGCATCTTGATCGCGCCATTTACTATTGGGTACAACGTTATTCTGTTCTTCTTCAAGAACTATACCGAGTTCACCAAGAATCCGTCACGAGCTGGCGCGCGCACTTTTGCCCCGTATGCGGAATGGAAGATGCGAGAGTTCAACGAGTTGGAACACTTATTTCGACGCCGGCTTCGTCAGGCACATCCATTCGCGATCGAATACCTGAAGCAATTCCCTAAAGACAAGACTGATCAAGCCTGTCGTTTCGTGGCTTTCGTCTCTGGGGCGATAGCTGCAGTTCTCACTCTTGCAACTCTATTCGATCCAGAGCTATTCTTGGGCTTCGAAGTGACACCAGGAAGAACGGCGGTATTCTGGCTTTCCGTCATGGTCGGCATATTTGGTGTGGCGAACGGATCTCTGCCAGACGACAACGACCTGCATGACCCAGGATTCCATATGAGAGAAGTCTTGATGTACACTCATTACATGCCTTCCCACTGGAAGAATCGGTTACACAGCGATGAGGTCCGCGCGGAGTTCTCGGGCATGTTCAAGCTCAGGCTCTTCGTCTTTGCGGAAGAACTCCTGAGCTTGATTGTGACACCATTGATCCTGTGGCAGAACTCGGGCAAGACCTGTGAACGGGTCATTGACTTCTTCCGCGAACAGACTATCCATATCGAAGGCATCGGATATCAATGCAACTTCGCCTACTTCAACTTCAAGAAGAGGGTTGATATCGAGGACCCTGCAACATTCATGCCTGAGCCGGATGGACTGCGAGATGACCACTTTGGCCTCAAGGACGACAAAATGGCAGCCTCGGTACACAACTTCATGCAGTATTACAGCCACTACAATGGTCGTCAAACAACGCGGCGGCCCCAGAGTTGGCAGCCTCCGCCTGCATGGCCTGGCGGCGTCCCGGTTGGCATTGCGGAAGAGCCTGCAGAAATGCCTGCACCATATGTTCCTACCAATACAAGGAAACATCGAAATTCGGGAGCCTCTGCGATCCGGTCACCTAGACAGGCGGTCAACGAGGCTCGACGGCACGGGAAACGTCAAGGTTTTGAACATGTTGGGCGGAGCACAATTGGAACTGGTCTCGCAGGTGTGACCGAGAGCCGAATTATGGCACAAGACAGTGATCTACAAGATTTTGCTGATGCGCCAGGTGTCTCAGCGCTTGAGAGCGACACAGATGCTGACGAAGGAGATGTCCAAGGTGCACCTGGAATTCTTGGTCTGGCGACACAATTTGTGAAGGCACAAACTGAGAAGACGACTGGACCTGTTAGCATGACGTGAATGCGGACGTAGTGGTCATGAACACGCATTTCACGACGTTAGGGTAGCGTAGGCGTTGGAGGATCCGCCGTTGTAACGTTGGTATTGTCTAAGATTGTTCCGGTTCATCGCCATGGCAATGCCAAGTACTCTCGCTGTGACAACTTCGCCAATACTGTCAACGAGTATCGATCGCGTCGCATAGGATACACATTGCCAGTATGATGACCGCGCAGTCCCTCAATGTCGGCTATGTATTTGTCAAGCAGCAGACAAAGCATACTGACCCAACTTACACGCTTGGGACCGAACACATCTACAAACAAAGAATCAACTGAGACGTCTAAGACAACTTCAGTATTCGGGCCCGGCGAGAAGTCCGGCGTACGCAAAACTCGCTGCTGGAGCCATATACTGTGCATCTGAGTCGCTTTTTGCCATCATGAATTCAGCATACAACATGCCATACAGATCACACCCCGACTTCCAAGACATCGAATCGCAATGCAGCTACAGCTCCGATCACGAGATAATTCCTGAACAAGATGACGACCTTTATCACTTAACGAGCCGCATGCCGCATTCACGAAGCCCTTCTCCAACCAAATCCGACCATGCCAATCCACCTCCAAGGCCACCCAAGCATATTATCCTCGCTCTTTGGCCGCGTGCACAAGATGCACAGGTGAGGTACTATGCTAAGGGATACAGCACACTTTATCCTACGGCTACGATACTACTGTTGAAGGATACCGAGGACAGCCTGGAAAGCACTTTGGAAGAACTGATCGAGGAAGAAGAGAAGCCTTCTCTGCTAGATGAGATATGCTTGCGCGGACAGGGTCATCGCGATGAAAGGGTTCTAGTGCATTGCTTTGGTAATGTTGCTGTGGCGAGGCTTTGTGAGTTGCTGAGAGCTTTCAAAGTTAGAAAAATGGAGAGGTTGGGCATCAGAGCTATCGTATTCGATGATGAGCCGGGTATGATGCTTCCAGGGCTCCATGAATTCTGGACACAGCCAATTTTGCTCCTGGTCTTGCTATGTGCGAGTTTGGTCAGGATCATGGACTGGATGGCGATGCTGTGGCATGGGGGCAGGCTGCATGAAGAGATATGGAAGAATCTGAATGACGATGAGCTGATGGCTTCAGACACAAGGAAGTGCTATGTCTGCCTCGGAGAGGACGTAATGTTCACTTGGAACAGTAGCGATGCTGGAGGTGATTGTGCTGAGAGAAAGGAGACCGAGATTAAGAGGCAGAGTATCGGTCGAAGTGGCAAATGGTCGTCTAATCAGGAGAGGTATTGGCTTGGAATCGAGAGTGTTTGGGAAGGCAAGTGACGGGAACTTTTGATATGAGGCCATGTCCATGTTGTAATGCTGTAATGTCGAAATGAGAATCGAGAACATGGAAGTAATATCGTCCTCTGCTGTCTTTCAGCCCGTCGCTAAGGTGCCTCAAAGCTGATGCCTTAGGCAGATGTTTGTGTCGAAGGACGACGAGCTTCTTCACGTGTCGCTCCCTCACAGCTTGTCCCGACAACTTCAACATTCAGCACCGACTTCACCTGTACCACTCTTTCGAAGGATGCGCATGTGTGGTGTCTCGAGCTGACCGCCCCCGAGGCGCCACCTTTCGCAATATCTCCTCATTGGACGCACGACACAACGGCGAACTTCCAGAGCTTTGGCTCATGTCGTGCAACCGCACTCAACACTCTCGCAACGAGCGCGCATTAAGATGTTTCGCTTGGAGGCTCGCCTGAGCCATCTGCTGACATGGCGCAGCCTACGGCTTGCCGAAAAATGACGACTGTTTCTCTCTAGCCGACCCTCCAAGTTGATGGGCACCATGGCCTCACTTGCGACAATTGCCCTGGTGCAGCGAGACAGGAGACTTGGCCATGTTGCCGCCTCGAGCACGAAACCTGGCAGCGCACTGAAGAAACCTCAGTCCCCAGCAGTCAAACAATGCAGCTGTGCGAGAGTGACCGCCATGGTGTCCCGCGGTAGCGACATGCGCCCTCTCGAGTCACAATATGAAGTGAGCCCCAGTCATAGTGCACCTCGAGGTGCACTTCGCGACGAGACCAGGATCGACTCATTTTAGGGGTCTGAGCTCAGACTGCTCTTAAGATAGTGTGCTCTTGTGGAGCCGCGCCGTGATGCATCCTCGCTCAGTCTTCCATCGTCGTCACTGAGCTACTCGTTCGATCTGCAGCTTTCCAACCCAGCAGAATTCAAGCCTTTCACAACATTGGACATTCTTCGTTGCTCATCAACAGCTTTCTATGGCAGATCCGACCGCGTTCCTGGAAAGACTGCTGCTGGCCATACAGGACACTATCAGAACCCACACCAATGTTTTCGGGCATCAGGGGGCATTCCTACGCGATCTCCGTGACCTTGACGCCGCTTTGCAGGACTTCTCTATCTCCGGTGTCTCTCTCCAAAGTTCGATTCGCAACAGCGACCTGGGCGCAATTCAAGATCAAGACGTTTGGGAAGCATTGCAAAATTGTCTCAAGCTCGTAAATAGTGTTCGACAATACGCCTTAAATTCCGCCTGTGACCGCTACAGCGAGCACAATATAACGACAGAGGTGTCTGGCAAAATCAAGCAATTTGCAAGATTTTTCCGGGTCCTGGACTCCCTTGACGCCCAACATGATGCATGGCATGGCGAGCTCGTGCTCTCTCTCGATGGCGGTGGTGTCCGCGGGTTTGCGACCCTGATTGTACTGGAGGAACTTCGAAATGCTATCGCCAGAGAAGAAACACGCCACCCTCGAGTGCTGGCTCACAGTAGTTATAGTTCCCCGCTGTTCCAGACCTCCAGATCGAAAACGAAACACGAAGAACGTAAAGCTCATAGCTCTGAGACCTTGCGGGATCCAGACGCCTTCCTTCTATGTCATTACTTCGACTACATCTGCGGTTCCAGCTTTGGCGGTGTAGCAGCAATCATGCTCGGCACCCTGCGTTGCACTGTTGGCGAAACCATCCACCATAGTCGAAATTTGTGGCGAACTACCTCACATACCACATCGAAGTTTTTGATTCCGATCCCATCTTTGCAACTACCTGACAAGGCGCGGAACTCTGGCTGTATGCGCAATATGTTGTGCATGGCTGTTACAGAGAGATTCGTGGATTCGCCGAGGCAGACAGTAAATAACAGTGTAACCTATCGAGCCGCAGAAAGCCCTACTCTTAACACGACCGATGGCAGATGTCAGACCATAGTCTTTGCGATCCAAGAAACCAGTGAAGGAAGATTACGGCCATATGCTTTTAGATCATACCAGCTCGCCCGCAGCGAAGACTACATGCCAAGGATTGAGCAGCAGCAGCAGGGCATGCCAAACCCAGATTCAGACACCAGTAACGTGTCAGTCGTCGATGCGTGCCTGGCAACATCTGCAATGCCAAGCTTGTTTAGGAAAGTCAAGATCCAGACACTTGACGGCCTTTTCATCGACGGAGGGATGTGGAGAATGAATCCGGCACAAGACGTCTATCGCGAATTGCAGGCACGACACCAGTCTGCAAGCCCTCCCGTGAGGGCGATGCTGAGCATAGGGGGTCGCTCAGTTCTCAAAGAAAGCCCTCGGCAGCGAGAGCCTCTGGCACGTGCGATTGATCGCATTGGTGACATGATACATGACGACAAAAATCGTTTTGACGAATTCCTGCGAAGGCGCCAAGGCGATCAGCAACTCAAGTACGACCGGATAGTGTGCCCGACTGAGACGAAGCCAAGTATTCACATCGACCGAATGATCGCCGGTATCGAACGGGAAGCTCGCCATTTTGTCAAAACAGACCGGAAAACTCAAGACATTCTGCAAGATTGGGCGGCTTTTCTGGTCAAGACCCGACGCCAGAGAAGTCGCACTGCACGGTGGGCGGTGTACGCTGGTCTCAGGATACCACATCCGGAAGCGTCTCCCCCACGAGCTCAACCAAAGGCTGGATCATACGAGATGGAAGATGGCATAGATGCTCGACTGTAAGTGTAACCCACTGCAATACGCCCGCTTTCCCATCGTTTTTCACTATGAGTGCGAATCATGCGCCTTAAGTCCCCCAATGTTCGACATAAATGATAACACTCTATCGAACTTTTTAGTGCTATGCCAAACGCAGAAGACATAAGTCGTTAGTTGGCACTCCTGTCTCTGTACTTGTATACGGCTCGTGTTGCCGTCTGACGTGCTTACCCGAGCTGCATGGCTTTGTGATGGCGCTCTCTGGCGTTTCAGCTACTACTTGATTTACTGCTCGAACTCGTTATTGCACTTTTGAGCGAGTGCATGAGTTGATTACATCACTCTAGCGTGGAAGTATACTGCATTATTAATCGTTGTCTATCAACATTGTACGCAGCACGCCTAGTCGAAAAAGCATCCGAGCGCCTCGCGAGAGCTGCTTCTCCAGTAAATACTCATTCGATTTCCATAATCTCACAACCCGCCGTCTTTTCCGGCCTTGGTAAAGCGGCACGATACGAACTTCAAGGCCTTTCATGTCTGTCTTCAATTAGCGGTGCAAGGTATTGTACAAGCAGGATGGTCGCGCTTGACGCACCTCGTCCAATCGTTTGCCGCCATTTCAACATTGGTGGTGTCGTGCTGTTCCTTTTTATGCACACCACGAAGCCGTCAATTTTGCTTGCCGAGCTGAAATCGGAGCCGATGCGAAGTACTCTTGGTGCTGTATCATCCGGTGATAAGGATTCGAACAGATCGAGGTCGTCGGGTTCCGTAGCGAGCGGAGGAGAAACTGAGGCAAGCTGCTGTGGTATGATGCTGTCAAGATCGAGGGCTGTGTCAGGCAACGACGCAATGGTCACTTCACTTTCAGCTGAACTGATGTCGGCTGTATCGCTTCCAGCTGCGTAGATGTCGACAGCCTGTGGAGACATATCTTCTGACGATGATTTAGTTGTCGAGATCTTGATCTCCGGCTTGGATGTTTCCGCTTGATGGCCGTTGGTAATGATGTTAAGCTGAACATCAGTAGCACGCGACACCGGGGCCGCAGGCGGCATAGGCGTTGGTCGCAGGTTATTTTGATCAAGAACAGTCCCAGGGACAAGTAAGTTACCATGACCAGGCGGTTTTGCTGCTGGTGTGCCATTTGCTGCAGATTCTTTCTGTCGTCTCGAGTCCACTTTGACAAGTCTTGCAGGATTGCAGTGCTCACAAGCTACTGCTGGTAGCTTTCTGAAGAAGTCCAAAGCCTTATTGAGAATGCCCTGATCGTTGATATCCGCATGAGCCATCTCTTTGATTATGTCCAAGAATTTGTCAATCAATGTTCGGTCCCCTATGCGTGTGAAGTCTGATGGAATGCGTTGAGGATAGATATGGGTTTGCTTCCTCAAATACTCGATCCAGCTGTCAAGAAGTCCGGCATCAAGTCTTTGAAACCAAAGTTCATGTTTGCAATGATCTTTCATGTGATCCAAGGTCTCGCCGAGAACTACGGTTGCCATTTCCACGAAGACGAAGCCCAACGGTGCTACATCGCGATCGAAACTTCTGTCCTCCTGCTTCATCACAGCAGAAGATGCATATTGATCGGTTCTGTCCCCGGGACCTTTCGAAATGGCAGCGTCTCTGCTGTCATATGTTGCTGCTCGGTCGAAGTCGGCGAGTATGACAGTTCCCGTCTTGTCAATGAGAATATTTTTCGTCTTGATGTCCTTGTGCTTCACAGGCCGCTTGAGTCCATGCAAATACGATAGTGCATCACAGATGCAGGCGAAGAACGGCAAAAGTTTGTCTGCATCGCTCGTGCTTTGCCAGCTTGCCCCAGGCCGCTTCGATTCTGCATCGTTGTGTTCGGAACAAGTCTGCAGACGATCTGCAAGATTTTCTGGGGCCAAAGGGTACAGCAAGGCGCCAACATTATAACGACCAGACCCTATGAACTTTTTATAAGCCCCAACAGTTGCAATAATGTGCGGGTGGTCTAATGTCTTCAACAATTCATACTCCGCGAACGCGTCTTCTTCCGAATCGAAGCTACTAAGGGGCGCCTCCTTCGCCGCCAACCAATCGTCCCTGCCGAAGCTGTCCTGTAACCTGACTCTGCATACGGCCCAGCGTCCTCCAGAGACAAGAAACATCACATTCGTAAGGCCCGGATTGATCTGCTTACGATCATGACATACAAGCCGCAGTTCTGCACATGCTGCGCTTGGCTCAGGGTAGTAAAGCTGCGGTGGACTTGCTCGAAACTCCTGCAAAGATTTGGTGGAAGTGGATTGCGCTATTATATCAAGAGTATAATTCTCTTCATCTGGTCTGTTGCTTGTTGACTCAATCTGGGCTGCTTTACTGATCGTCGAGCTGCTTTGGCGCCTTCTGATAGTTTTGAGCAAATGCGCATGGGGTTTAGGGCCCGACGAGGCCGAATTAGCCATCCGGCAAGCGAGGGGCCTGGTGTAGTCGCAATCGAGACAGTACGCTTTGGACGTGAGTTGGAATCCCCTTGTGATGGTAGCGATCCCTTGGACAATTGAGGAGTATGCCAGGTAGCATCAGCGTCTGCTCCAGGGGGCCGAATTGGAGATGTTGTGCTATGTGCATCGACTGTCCAGGCTTGGACGCAAGCTAGGAAGGTATACAGCATGCCTATGAAATCCGAAACATATGCCAGGCGCGACAACAAGAGGTGGTCAGCGAGAGCGGTCCGACGTGGAAAGTCGTGAGGAGCACTGAAGAAGTCGCGAGTTCTTTCACTGTAACAGCCCGCAGCAGCGAGAGGATTGCAGTCTCAATAATTGGCGATCAATCTGTGGGATCATGAGCTGCAGCGTCAGCGAGCGTTGCGGCTTAGTTTGCCACCCTTCGCTTCTGCACAGTGGGAGTGGGGGACGCACGTCGATGCAATGCCCTGCAACCACAAAGAGACCACACCTGAGCACGTTAGCGAGTAACGACACGCCCGCAGAGACAAAACTGTTGACCGGACATTTCAAGCTGATACGCAGAGAGCAAGCGGCAGAATGTGTGATTCTTCTCAACAGGGCATGAGCTCTCCTGCGCCTTGACTTATATCCAGAAACAACCGCATCTCACACACGACCAGCTTCTGCGACTATCTGGTCTGCCCGTGGTTCGCTCTTTCTCTACAAAGCAAGAGACTCAAGCCACGAGTGTAAGGACTCAAGACATGGACCCTGCTAGTCTCGGGCTGGGAGCGGCCTCCCTCTCACTCCAATTGCTCGAAGGTGCTGTCAAAGGTACGGTCAATTTCACCATTATGCTGATGCTGGGCTCTAGTTTATGACTCCAACAGCTTTCCATTACTTTGACTCAGCTGCAAATGCTGAGAAAGACTGTGCATACTTGAAAGTGCAGCTGCATTTCGAGTACAGCAGCTTATTGCGATGGGGCCACGAGAGCGGCCTGCTCAAAGAGTCCGTGCAGCCCAAATTTGATGCTCGAGTCGAGCACCAAAAAATGGTCATCATCGCTATTCTCAGCCAGCTCAAGCTTTCGCTACGCGACCTGAGGAAGCTATGCCTTCGTTACGATGGTATGGGTGAAAAGCAGAGCGATGGTGTACCAGAAGGCCTACAATCGGCATTGGACCTCGCAAGAACCGGCGTGAAAGACCTCAGCGAGCCAACAGTCCAGAAAACCCAGGAAGTAGATGCTGTCCAGGCAATCACTAAATCTCAAATCCTATCCCAAGCCGAATGGGAACGTTACAAGGCGGTCTTGGACACAGGCGAGCAAGTAAGAACAGCGAGAGTCCACGCAAAAGGAACCAACCACATCCGTTCCTGGGTCGGTGGCTTCAGTATTGGGGTGAAGAAGATAGTAACCGAGCCAAAACGCTTCGTATGGGCAGCTGTCGATAAGGCCAAGTTCCAAGGATTGCTCGATAAAGTCAAGTCCCTAGTGAGCAGTTTGCTCAGAACCCTGACTCAAGATCAAATGGTGGAGGTTTTGCAGGTCGTCCAGGAGATACGACTCCTGTTGCTCTCGGTCACGAAGACAAAAGAAGGAATGCAAGCTTTGAAAGTGGAACATTCGACCAGTGCATCGTTATCAGGCTCAACGCTGGTTGAGAATCAAAGCTTCGGCAGAGCCAGGCTAGAAAGCTTGCCTGAAGAGTCCGTCCAGGCCGAGATCCAGTTCAATATGTTTTATTCTCAAGCAGTGAACTTCTTCATCGACGTCAAGAGTCATGTAGGCCTCGCCCAGAAGCCGTTGGACCCAGTCACAAACAAGATTGAGTACGCGGACCAGCACCTTGAGCATGACTCCCGAACAAAGATAAAATTCGCGGGTGAGCCTGCTTGGGTCGAGTGGAAGCCATATAATTCCGAGACCTGGTGGAACAAAGAGCTTTCCATCTCCGATACAAGAGCCCCAGCTAAGGCAAAGGAGAGCGCGGAGCTACTGAGCGCTCTGTTGAGCTTTCCGCGGAAGCCACAAGAGTTCTGCTTGCCACCATTCCAAGGCATGTTCGACGACACAAAGCAAAATAGGTTCGGATTCGTGTTCAAGGAGCCTCCAGAATCGAGAGACAACTCTTTGGGAGTAACGCTGCACTCGCGTCTGCTGGAGCCATCCCCGCCACTCCACGAACGTGTCGAACTTGCTCAGCAACTCAGTCAGTGGCTTCTGTATCTGCACTCGGTCACGTGGCTCCACAAAAGCATATCGAGTACTTCCATCATGTTCTTTCCTGTCGAGGGTGGCGGCTACAGTCGAGCATATTTTGGTGGTTTTGAATACGCCAGGCTCGTCCAATCCGGAACCACAGGTGGAAACAGCGACCTCAGAAGAGCACTGTATACTCATCCGAAATATCTTCCTGGGATCGCGAGCGGCTTTCGGCAAACCTACGACATGTATGCGTTGGGAATAGTGCTGATTGAGCTCGCTTTTTGGCAACCCGTGCGCCAGATCTTCGGCTTTGGCGAATCAGGATCCCAAGAAGAGCTCAAGTTGCCCGCCATTGTTGACGCCCACGAAGCACTCATGAGACCTGAAAGTACAGTCATGAAGGACGTTGAGCGACTTATGGGTAAGCGCTATACTTCAGCCGCTCACGCATGTATCCAAGGCATGCCAGCTTTCGGCTTGCCCGAGGAAAAGGATCAGGCCGAGCCGTTGATATCTGGCCTATTGCAACAGGCCTTCATTCGAGTGGTCGTTGGTCCGCTGAAGACTATTGCTGTGTGATGTGCCTTTGTGCGATCGGCTAGTGCATGAATGAGTATGCTGAAACTTCGAAAAAGCGGGAGACCAAGTTGACACAAATATGCTGCAGATTTTCTATCGTGATGCGCTATGCATTTCAACACTGAATGTCTAGTGCCCCTCTGTAACGTCTTTGAAAGCAGCTTTCTGGCATTCGCTCATGATGCGGGCTTGCTGTGCGATCTCGCCGAGGCGTCCGATGACTTTCCCGTTGCCTTCAGCAAATTCGTAAATTGTGTATGGCATCTTCACCTCATCACAATACTGCATGACCAGCTTCTGGGCCTTCCGTAAATTGTGTCTTGGCATTCGTGGGTAGAGGTGATGCACAGCCTGGAATTGCAAACCACCATGGAAGAAGTCAAGCCACTCTGGGCAGTCGACATCCATAGTCGTCCGCAGCATGCGTTGCGGAAATGACTCGGCAACGCCCAAATCTGCCGTGCTCATAGCGAAATGTGAGAGCGTGATCTGGACGTGCACCATCATGGTGACAGCGTGGCTGACCAGCACGTAGAGGAAACGATGCCAATTCGTGTCAATCGACTTGTAGACAGTCAAGTAGCCGAACCAATACCAGAAGAAGACTTGGCCAGCCATCTCCAGATAACGATGCCACCACGCTGGACCTTTCCGTGGCCCTTGTCCGAGGAAGATATACTGCCAGCTCAGAACGTACAAGTTGAAGCGTCCGAAGGTGAGGATTGGATAGTACAGGTAGTGCTGGTACTTCAGCACAAATTGTGCCGCGGCATCGTAGGTCATGACACGATCGTAGTACGTTGATTTCAGGCTCTGGAAGAATCTGTGGCTGATGGCGAAAAATGGCATGTGTTGAATGTCCGGGTCATGCTCGGCCGAGTTGGTCACAATGTGATGCACATTGTGATTGCGTTTCCACCAACAGCAAGACAACCCTCCCAGAAAATCTGCAATCAGAATGCCAATCGTGCTGTCCACATGAAAGTGGTGGGTAATGCCCATATGGCCGGCATCATGGACAGTGAATACCAACTGATGCCACATCATGCCCAAAAAGGTGGCCGATAGAATGTACCATTCCTTTTGCAGGAAGTAGTACGCGAGGAAGCCCAGTAACGTGTAGCGTGTGACTTCAACCGCGTAGGCGGCGTAGTTGCAGTCGTAGAGACCTTCGGCCCGCAGTCTCTCGTCCAACTCTTTGTACTTGCGAATGATCGTCGTTTGGGTCTCTTGGTCCAAGTCAGGGTACAAATCCAGATCATGGTCTATCTCTTGCTGTGTTCTCTCGTCTGCAGGATATGCCTTTGATTTTTGCGAGGCTGGCTCACCGATGGCCAACGTGTCGAGGGAAGTTGCTGAAGACTCACTGGCTCCAGCAGAGCTGCCCCGCCGTCTACGAAGGGCTGCATGCCTGCGGTCTGAAGGTTCAAATACAGGTGAGCCCTCCGACGAGCTGGCCGACGAATCTTCTGCATGATTTCCCTCATGCTCGTCCTTTGAACGAACAGCCCGCTGCTCTTCCTCCGTTCTGAACTTGCCACCTTGTATCGGAGGTACGAAGTCTGCCCAGTATCCCTCGACCTTGCCAATGCAGTACCTTTGCATCACCTCCTGCGTCTCTTGCGAATGGAATGCCTTGACTTCGTTCGTAGCATCTCTTCCAACCATATGCAGAATGGCCTTGTCGCCACCCGGATGGTATGGGATCCATGCGTCGACTTTCAATACCGCTCCGTCCACTATGACAACCTTTCGTCCTGCGGCGATCAAAGCTTCGACATCGTCCCGCGACAGGACCGTATCCCGGTAGCGACTGGTGTGGTTTGCGGGGGCCATGTTATGGCTGTCCGGACGTAATCGTTTCTCCAAATTCAGGCCATAGATAAGATCTGGCTTCGTTTTCGCCTGGAATTGCAAAGTGCGGCAAATGTGTACTCCGTGGTTGTCCAGAATTCAATGGCGGTCGACAGGTGGAGAGAGGTGTCAGGGTCAGGGTCCACTCGGCTGAAGAGATAATCCGGTCCGGCTAGTCGCGAGCTCCATTATCCGGTCGACGTCAACCGCGCGAGCTTCACTTCAAACGCCGCCGCTGTCGCCTGCCACATCGCCCCGCCCACCGCACGCTTTGGACCATTTTCGTCAAAGCATGATCACCACCACCCGCTAAAACACCACCGTCGAGACCAGAGCCAACATGGGCGACGTCGTCCCTATCCTGCTGAGCTTTCCGCCAGAGAAGGCCAGCACCTCGCCCAAAGTCTACGACAAGGCCGCCCGCGAATATATCAAGAGCTTGGACGATATCCCCGATGCCTCCTTCACCAAGCTCGTTGAGAAGAAGAATGCGCTCACATTTCTTGATCCGGCTGTCAACTCGATTGGCTATCTCCGCTCATTGATCAAGCAGATACAAGGCACCCGAGATAAGAAGCAACTCGATAATCTCGATGAACTCGCTGTCGTTTTCTTTGGCACATTCGATCCGGTGCAAGTGCGATATGTCGGCGAAGACTTCATGCTGCTATGGGATTGGGTGTACAAAGGCCTGCAAGAGAACGGCGAGACCGACTTGACACCACTCGTCAACTCGTTAGCGCGACTCGATCCTACTTCGGCAACCTTCATACCGGCACACCTGTACATCTTGAGACTGTGCCTAGCGCGAAGCATACCCAGTCTGGCACTTCCTATCTTAGACACCGATGTCGCTGCCTTTCCCTCCAAGAGCACAAAGGGTGTATCTGAGGAGCTGCCGTGTGACGAGCACGAGCTCAGCAATGCGTGGATCACAGAGAAGAGCGGCTTTGCGAAAGAGCTAAAGTCTACACATGTGCTCGAGTACTACCTCCTTGGCGCATCTGTCTACATCGGCCTGCATAACTGGAGCCGTGCCCGATTGTTCCTGGAGTACGTTCTCCTCTCACCGTCCCAGTCGCACACCGCCAGCGCACTGCAGGTAGAGGCATACAAGAAATGGGTGCTGGTGGGACTGATAGCGAATGGGAGACCATTCTCTGAGCCAAAGACACACGATCAGGTAATCTGGAAAGCCCTGAAGAGCTGTTCGAAAATGTACGATGAGCTTGCGACAGACTTCATGCAGCGCAACACGAGGAAATTTCAAGCCGATGCCGAAACAGGGGTTGAATTAATTCAGGATGATGGCAATTTCGGGCTTGTGAAAGAGGTGGTGGATGCTCTGAAGCGCTTCCGGATCATAGACCTGCAGCAGACATACGCGGCAATCAGCGTGACTCGCATGGCCAGTCTGCTCGAACTAGACCCAGGCGAGGCTCTGCAGCTGCTTCAGTCTATGATCCAGGATGACCACCTCAGTGCCAGTCTTTCAGGTACTGGTGCTGATACGGTACTGCGCTTCCACGATGCTGAGCCTTCGAACTCTCAGTCTGATTTGGAAGCTCAGACATTCCGCATTCAGGCCTTGGTGGCACAGATCCGGGATGCAGACCGGCGGCTCCAGTTGACGAAGGAGTATGTCGACTACCAAAAACGAATCACCCGTGGACTCGACGGTGATCCTGCGGATGCTATGGACCTTACATGGGACGGACCACCGGGAGTACCTCTCGCGGAAGGTGAAGACGAAGACTTGATGCTCTGAAAGGGCACAGTCACAAGTACGAAGTCATGATGATGGTTTAGCGAGGCGTTCTCATGCATGAAAAGGGGCGGAGGGCAATACACGTTCGTGCACACGAATCTTTCTTGATGCATAGACTGACCGCGATTGGGTTGGTCGAGACGCGTGAGCGCTGCATCTAGCTGTAGAAGTAGATACGACTGAAAGCAGGCAGTCTACGTCCAACTGTCGGATAGTAGTAAGTCGAATGCAAATTCTGCTCGGACTTTCCATTGTCTTTACTTTGATGGCGCCGCTTCAGAACTCACAGCACCTAGGTCATTCGGAAGGGAGTGAATGCGAGTCTAAAAAGTTTCAAGCAAACATCCACGCACCGATCAAATAAATACGACCCTCTCTCTCGCTCTCTCCACCGACACTCCAACCACCACGCCCTCACCTATAAAACAAGAACAACATCACAATACACAAGACCAACAGAAACCCAACACGCAAATGAGTATCACCAACACGATGTCTCTCGTCAAGAAGCGTATGTTTACCCCTGAAAACACTCGAGTCCCCACTGACAATCTTCATCCGTAGTCCCTTTCCTCACCATGCTCGCTGGTCGCTCTCTGCGTACAATTCCAGCACCGCGCCAACACTCGACCAAGCGCATCGCGGGCGCTCCGTCGCCACATCGGAGCGACCTCGTTCATCAATCGAGCCGAAAGGAGGGCAAATATGGCAAGGACGAGTTTATTTACGATCTCAAATACTTCAACATCGGCCTTCTCTTGGGGCTCGTGGGCGCAAAGGCACTGAACGTTGCGGCGAAGGAGGAGATCGAATGGACCTGGAAATAGAGAGCGGACGGCCGGCATAAAGGAGGTTTCGACTGTGGAGGAAGTCCGGAGGACGGTGGGCTTCTCGTGGAGAATGCCTCTAACTGAGTGAATGAAAAGCTGCGCCGAGAGCTCGAAGCAATTCGACGAGTCATGTGTACCTCTTCACTTTCAGCAAACCTTGGCACATGCTTCAGTGAATACAAAGTCCTACTCACGTGCATTCACGGTGAACAGCTGCATGTTGCGCACCATTCACCTGCTTAGCGCGTTCCAAAGGTTAACTATAGCACTCGACGATAACCTTCGGCGCCAAACTCCCTGTCTGCACTTTTAGCCAACGACCATTTTGCACTTTTCAAGCGGTCGACATAGCTCAAGCAGTCCCGGTGGCCTCGAGGTGAGTATCTGCTCAATCGCGCCCGATTCTGTCACTGACTCCGGTAGCCAACATACCATGCCAAAGAGAGCGGGTCCACGCAAGGCTGTTGCCCGCAACAAAAAGGCCAAAGTCAGCAAGCACGCAGCGAAAATGAACGCAGAAACCCCACACGACGACAGGTGCTTGTTCTTCGAGCTCTGCGCAGAACTGCGGAACGAGATATATGAGCTTGCTCTAGTGGAATTAGATCCTATCGAGGTCACAAAGGACAACGTCGCCCAGCCAGGACTCTTACGCACATGTCGCCAAACCCGCGCAGAGGCCATCAGGATCTATTACATGCAGAACAAGTTTTCCTTCACCCTTCATCGCCTGGATGCTAGCGTTCTTCGCGCTTTCCACAAGCAGAATACGGCCCAGATGTGGAAGGGTGGCAAAGGAATGACCGTGACCGATGACTGGAACCCCAACGACGCATACTGGCCTAATTTCCTCCAATGGGTCAAGTGGTATCACAGTGACGAAGTCGCGTGCATCACGTGTCCAGAGGAGTGTGGCGGCGGGCTCTGCTGCGCTCTCGATGCAGCTTTCCTTATGGTGGACGAAATGAGGCAGAACGATTGGCAGCAAGTTCTTTCAGTCCTGCAGATCTTCAAAAAAGTATTGCCAACACAACGGGGTCCTCAGCCACGCTGGATCGAAAGCACCGAAGGCTATGGCATTCGTGTCAGGAAGCACCCCTTGGATCAAGACATTGGGATGGGCTCGTCTCACCATTCAGCTGTGATCACTATTGCGCAAAAAGGACTCTCGGGGACACGAGCAACAGCGCATGGCACATTTGGTGCGAGCATGGTGCCATGAGCCAGTCGAGGACTGCGTTAGCTGGAGCATTAGAAACCAACCGGAGAAGTGGCGAGCAATGTCGCAAATTCTTCACGGCAACAGCATAGAGAAATGAACATCGATAACCCGCACTGCGTTATTATCTGCCGCAAACGTCGCTTCGCGATCATGATAGGATATGTGCTCATTGCGGGCCACACGAGCAGACGCCGAACGGCTGTAACTCAGATGCCTGTAGGAAACAAAACCTTTCGCTCATTTTCAGTACATCTGTTCACGCTTCTTGATTCGTGTTACCGTAATGCTCTAATGGTCACTTCGTGGCGACCAACGCTCTACGGGACAGACTCCCGAGTCAGATATAGACATGCCATTACGGACTTCTGAGCTGCTTGAATTTTTTTTTTTTTGAAGTCGTTGCTGGCCGTGAGTCGTCTTGCTCCAGAATTGGTGAGGCCTGACCCTTCGTTCTCGCTTTACAATATGTGCTATCGCCGTATCACGGAATTCTCGAGTCTTGGGAGACCGAGCATCAGGCGGAGGTCGCTTTGCCCACTCGAAAGGATGCCCTGCTACGATCAGAGCTCATTCAATGAGCTTGACCATCTTGGAGTAACCGATTCATCCGCAAGACGAAGTGAGGACGACGCCTCTGGTCGTGGCTGAGTAACATTCGTATCAGTAATGGAAACTGAAGACAGGGAGCAAAGGAGCGCGTTTCCATTGTGGGGCGAGATCATTGGTGTGATTAAATCTGGAAACATCGACTTCGTACAGTAGTGTATCGCCCACGGCCCGTCAACCAGAGAGCTGAATACGAGGTGATCTGGCACATGTAGACATGTAGAACACAGGAAGTGCCATCTACAAGCGGAGCGGAACGGACGGACGTCGAGAGCGCTGTAGACAGTAAATTGTTCGCCCTAGCCCTCTTGGTATATGCCCCAGTAACATATGGCCAATCAGAAAGCTGATTTGGGGTGCGGCCTTCTGTTCCTGGCAATGCTCACTTTTAGACGCAAACCATAGACGATCGTGGTCACTTTTAGGGCTGATTTTACTCTCCTAGAGCTTACTGGGCTCATCATATTCGGTGTAGACTGCAATCGCTCGAGTAAAATCTCCTGCGGCCGCGTCCATGGGGAATTTGGCGGGTAGTGGATCATGTCTTAAGTCCGGAAGGAGCATGGTTCTTGAGGCAGTGAAGCGGAATGTGGGACTAGATTCTCTTTTGCGCCCCAGTAACCAGGTACGAGCGTACAGTAGTAGAGGTACGTAAGCAAGTCGACGCGTGAACATACCATCTCATCAAGGCAACCCGTCACGTGCAACCCATGCCAGCAACCGTGATGGCCATCTGCCGACCTCATCTCACTGACGACCCAAGGAGAAGCTCAGAACAGCGTCTGTAATCACAACTCCTCCTTACCCTGTGGCGCTCCGCCAAACCCAAAAGCAGCCTTCACCATTCCGAACGCCGGTCCTTCGTCACGGTCATTGAACTGTCCAGATTTGTCGTGTCGTCGGGCGTCATCTCAGGTGCCAGGCTGCTTACCCATTGGAGGATAGCTTTTGCCTTCTTTCTCGACTTTGGGCTCACACGAGCACCGCTCGGCTTCTGGCACTGTATCCATGACCATGGGAACGTGAGAACCGCAGCCCCACCACGTGGTTTTTTCTATTTCCAGAGTGAGTGGGCGGTGAGACAGCGGGCTTCTGAGACATTGGAGGAGGGGGAACACGTACGGCATGAGCCACAGACCGCTTGCTTGCACATTTTTGCCTGTCGTGTGTGATGATCTGCGGAGGTGATCGGTGTCGTCGTGTTCAATGCGCGTCGCGATGGAAGTGCCCGGAAGGTCTGGTGGTGGGGATGGAGCTTTTTGAACTTGGGTTCATCCTCGGCGATCGTCGCAGGCCTCGCCGACTTCACAGCTCATGAGTCGTTACGGCTTTCCGGAAGTTAGCTCCCAAGCACGATTTCTACAGACATCATCAAGTGGAAGGTTTCAGATAGTCGCCGAATGGGGACGACGGACGCGCCATGCTGTCATGGAAGAGGGCAAGTTGAAAGTCAGACAGGCATCAGGAATGTGCTTCACGCTGAGCCGCAGCAGAAAGCTTGGTTCCTGCTCGTGCGAAGCCGTGAAGCCAAGGGTATATCCTGTATCCATGTCCTGACAAGCTGAACTCTCATGACGACTGCTGTAAAATTAGCATTCAAGCTTTTGAGACAGTCGTCAAACCCAATACGGAAGCATGATGCTGGTCAGGTTGAAGGAATTAGGCAAGGAGCGAAAAGAACCAGAGAGTATATATAGAGTGAGTTCGTCGACATTGATCATATCAGACAAAGACAGAAGCAACAGTTCCATCACAGCAACGTAACAACCGAAAAGTCCTTCACTCAATCTCCATCAACAATCGCCAAAATGCAGTTCACCAGCATCGCTTTCTCCGTTCTCTGCAGCGCGCTCCTCGTGTCTGCCAGCGAAGTCAACCCAGACGATATCCCTCAGGAGTGCCGCTATGTGCAGGAATGCCAGAGCGTGACCCAAAAGGCTGCTTCTTGCGGTGGTACCCGCGAGTGGGGTAGGTCATCCTTCATCGACATTGTGGCTCGTTGATCAATGGCTAATCCGCTCCTCACAGGTGATGTCTTCTCCCAGCCAGACTGGATTAGCTGCGCTTGCAACCAGATTGGCATCCAGGAGATTGCATCATGTGTTGACTGCGCTGGCTGGTACAACCCAGGTGGAGGTAAGCGACGACCCCGTTGTCAGCTGTGTTGAGAAGCGGAAACTAATCAGGAATGCAGACATCGTGAAGCTCGACCAAGCTTGCAAGGATCGCAAGTACTAGATAGCATATTGAGAGGGCTAGGAGTGGGTGAGAGGGCCAGAACTTTATTCATGGGGCGTGGCCGGGGCAGAAAGTAATCCGAAGTTGAGCGCATCAGAGCAACATGTTGCCGCGTGGGCGGCAGTTTCCATGAAAAATTTCCATAGAACAGCTTCTAGTCCCAAATGAAATATCTCTTGGACAGACTTCGTATCATCCGATCTATATCGCACGTCAATGCTGTAAAATTGTATTTCTATTAGTTTCTATCAGTCAAAGGTAATCTTAGTCGCCTTCTTCATGTCTGCTGGATCCTTGTAGAAAGCTCCATATGCGTCGTGCGCCTTCTTCTTCACTGTCGTTCCGAATTTCATCAGATCTTCTGGGACTGGTTGGTTGGCACCTTTCAGGACGTTGATCAAAGCTCCAGACAGCGGCTTCTCGAGGCCATCCGTGAAAAACGTGATAGCTCTGCCATCCTGGCCGGCTCGGCCTGTTCTGTATACCGGTCAGTACCACTCCCTCGGGTCGGATCAAAAATTCACTCACCTTCCGATCCTGTGCACGTAATCTTCCACTGTCAAGGGGAAGGTGACGTTGAGCACAAGCTTTACGGCGGGAATGTCAAGACCACGGGCAGCAACATCGGTGGCGACCAAAATAGGAACTTCGCCCTTCTTGAAAGCTGCCAAACTCTCTTCGCGCTTGGCCTGGTTCAAATCTCCATGGATACCTGCCACCCGGAAACCCCGACGGCGAATCGTCTCCTCGACGCGTGTTGCTTCCTTTTTGTACAAGCAGAACACCAAGATTCTGTCGTTCTTGCTTTTGCCAGACTGGTATTGTTTGAGAATCGCAAGCATGCGATCCTGCTTTTCGCGCTCCCCGATGACCTCAACTTCCTGCTCGATGCGAGTGTTGGCACGAAGCTCTCCGGAAGCGTTCTCTCCAATCATAATTCGTACAGGGTCCCGTAGGAACTCGGAAGCAAGCTTGCGTATTGAATCAGGCCAAGTGGCCGTGAACATGACCGTCTGCCTCTTTTCGCTTGGTGCGGCGGAGCTGATGATATTCCTGATATCCTGTTCGAAACCCTTGTCAAGCATGCGGTCTGCCTCATCCAGAACCAGATAGGTGGCCTCAGACAGATCGATCGTGCCGTCTCCAATGAAGTCGTTGAGTCGGCCTGGTGTCGCAACGATGACTTGGGATCCCTTCAGCTGCGCCCTCTGCTCGTCTTTGTTTGTTCCACCATAGACGCATGTCGCCTTAAGCCCGCGAGGCTTTGTGAGCTTCACCATTTGTTCTTGTATTTGCAACGCCAACTCTCTCGTCGGGCTCACAATGCAAACCTGCGCCTTCTTCTCTTTCGTCAAAAGATTGACACAGGGCACGCCAAAGCCATACGTCTTGCCTGATCCTGTCTCTGCAACACCGATGACATCGCGACCATTGAACAGGTATGGCCAGGTCGACGCTTGGATGGGAGAAGGCTCCTTGAAATCGCCAAAGAAAGCTTTTTTCGAGTCGGCATCGAAAGGCAAGCTATCGAAGGACAGTATGGGACCAATGTCGTCTTTCTTCGCATCCTCAATGGCAATCTGCTTTTCCTTGTAGTACTTCTCAGCCTCGCTCTTGCCCACCCCTGTGATCTTTCCGTTTGCCTGTGCATCACTATGACCGTTCGTCTCGGAAGTCTTGCCCTCCAGTTTCGCGGCCTTCTCAGCCTTCCTACGTGCCTTCCTCTCGGCCTTTGCAGCAGCCTCATCGTCGCCCTTGGCCTCTGCCACGTTGTCTGCAGCTTCTTGCGCTTCAGCAGCTTTTGCAGCCTCTTTCTTCGCACGCTTCAACGCTTTGCGTTCCTCCTTGGAAAGACCACTCTTCTCAGCGCCAGAATCCAATCCATTGCCACTTGCGACCTCGATTGGCTCTACCGGCTTGGACTTTTTCTCCTTCTTCTCTTTCTTGTCCTTCTTCAATTTCTTGCTGGTAATCTCACCGGCATCAGCCTCGGCCTCTTCTCTCGTGCGTTTCGACATTATTGCGGCGTTGCGATTAAGAGAGCGCAGTACTACGACAAGCGAGCACCAGATTCGGGCGACTTTTTTCCCCAAACTTTCCCTGCAGACCAGTCTTGGCACGGATAGATTCGCTCCCGAGGCAAGCGCATCCGAGCTCAGGTACTTCACGTTCGTCTAGGCACACCCAGAATGACAAACTCCTCTCGAAGGATCACTTTACGACCTGCTTCGGTTAGCTGTTGTGGCCAACTAGATCAGCTGTTCACACGCTACGAGACCGTTCTTTAGCCATTCCGGAAAAATTGCAGCTTTGTCAGGGTCGTTATAATGATGGCAAAGTAGAACTCCCCTCGCCTAGGATTCCTGATCACAGTACACGTCTTCGATGGCGAGAAGGAGAGCATTTCCAAGCCTGAGCCGCAATGAACAGCAGCAACATTCTAGACCCGGCCCTTGGCGGACGAGTGGTGGACAACTCCCACGAGGATGACCACGATGACAGACCTCCACCGAAGCGAGCAAGATCATCCTTTACGAGTGCCAATCTCCAATCATCGCCACTTGGAACATCCATGGAGAACTCACAATCTGCTCTCCAAGCGCTCATGTCTGACGTGCCTGATTATCCACGACGGAGAGCGACGATAGCATGCGAAATTTGTCGATCGCGAAAGTCTAAATGCGACGGAAATCGTCCCAAGTGTAAACTATGCACCGAGTTGAACGCAGAGTGTGTTTACCGCGAGCCAGGAATCAAGCTGGATGCCGGCGACAAGCTCATTCTAGAGCGACTTGCGCACATTGAAGGCCTTCTACATTCAAATTTGCTCGGCTCTGTGAGCTCGCCAGGAGCGCATGTTGGGCCTATATCGCCCGCGACGAGCAACACTGCATCTGAAGATTTGCATTCGAAGCGTGCACACACTTCTGCAGCCGGTGTTGGCCTAGCACCGCTCGGCGGCGGTGGCATATCACTCGCTACGAACATCTCGACAATGCCCAAAGCTCATACGACGCCAGCGCTACACCTGCTGCAATGGCCGATGATTCGTGATCTCGTATCAAGAAGCTGTGACCAACAGGTCTTGCTACAACTGGAAGTGGTGCGACCTGCGTTAGACCTACAGCCACCGTACTCGCTTGATCTGGACTTAGCAGGCAAGCCGTCTGCATACGTTCGTTCATTCTTCGACAAAGTCAACGTTTGGTATGCGGTGGTCAATCCGTACACATTTGCTGGAATCTGTCGTCAAGCATCTGCTGTCGGCTTCCGCTCTGGAGTCGAGACTTGCATTGTTCTACTTGTGCTCGCTCTTGGTCAGGCGGCGCACTCTGGCCATAGCATATCCCGCGTGCCGCAAGATCAGTCCCCACCCGGCATGGCCTATTTCAATGCGGCGTGGCTTCTTATGCCAGCAGTCATGATTCGAAACGATGTGGCGAGTGCGCAATGCCACCTTCTGGCTGCCGCCTATCTTATGTATCTTGTTCGCCCTCTCGAAGCCTGGAATATTCTCTGCGCCGCTTCCGCGAAGTTACAGCTACTGCTTCAAAATCCAAGCGCAATACCAGCGCAGGACAAAGAGCTTAGTGAGCGTATCTACTGGAACATTCTGATGATCGAATCGGATCTGCTCGCAGAGCTGGATCTACCGCACACGGGAATCGTGCAGCTTGAAGAGAGCATGCGATTACCTCGCAGCTTTCCTTTCGATGCTGCAGCAACAGCTCGCGACGAAAGCCCAGGCGAGGATGACATCTGGTATTTCCTTGCAGAGATCGCATTGCGCCGCCTTCTGAACCGTGTGTCACATGTGATCTACAGCCAGAAGCGAAACTCGATCGCTTCTCTTGAGCCGGTGGTGGCCGAGCTCGAATTCCAGCTTAACCAGTGGTACGAAGGACTGCCGGTCCCCATTCGCTTTCCACGCGAGCGAGTACCGGCACAGGGTCATGTACAGACTGTCCTGCGGCTCCGATACTTCGCATGCCGCACGATCATCTTCCGTCCTTATATACAGGCAGTGCTTGGAGACGAAAACCTAATCCATGAGCCTGGAGTTCGTACAGCTTGCGAGAAATGCTTGGATGCTTGTGTGCGGCAACTCGATCGCATCAATGTGCATCACGAGGGACACCTACCCTATCTTTTTCAGGGGGCACTCTCTATCACCAGTCAGATCCTGTTGTTGATGGGCGCCACACTTTCCCGAAATCTAAGTGCCATGCTGCCGCCAAAACAGCAGCTGGACACTCTGATCGCAGATGTACTGGCAGAGACCCAGAATGTTGCGCACCTTGCGCCTAGCATTGGGTTATGTGCGGACATTGTTCGAGAAGCTGATGAGAGAAGACAAGTTATTCTGCAGCGGCCCAGATGATCAGGCTTCGAGCTGATGACGTAGCCATTAAAAGTCAGCTCGGAAACCTCGTTTGGTGTATGCTCGTCCCGTCGATGGTTGACCAGGTGCCAGGGTGGAGGATCACATCACCAGCCACTGATCTGCTTGGCCTTATGGAAGTATGTCTTCAGCAGACCGTCTGACCACTGAGCTCGAGCTCCTGGAGTCAATGTATCCAGAGCAGATCAAATACACGGAGAAGGGTCGCGAGCTCACATACACCTCCGACACAGGGAGCTTAAAGCTTCGCCTGACCGACGGGTACCTAAAGGATGCCCATCCAGAAGTCATCTCCGCCAGCGTTGCAAGACGAGATATCCGAGATCAGATCAAGCAACGCATCAACGAAAGCGAGATTGGCGAAGAAGTGCTGGACGCCATCATTCATGACTTCATCGAGATATGCGAAACGAGCCAGGTCAACGAAGCAGAGGACCAGAACTCAGTACCACCTCCCTCTCAGCCTTCTATGCACGCGCCGCCAGCATCCTTCACAGTCATCATCTGGCTACATCACCTGGTCAACACCAACAAGCGCAAACTAGCTCTTCATTCCGCAGACACCGTCTCTGGTATCACTAAGCCCGGATACCCTGGTGTACTGATTTATTCTGGCCCGGCGAAAGACGTGCAGGAGCATGTCAATGAGCTAAAAGCGCAGAACTGGCAAGCCTTCCAGCCGAGGTTGGAGAGCGATGAGCTTTGGACGTTCGAGCATGGGCGAGGGGTGATTGAAGTGGAGGCAATGAAAGATGTGGTTGCGGATCTGGATGAGGAGAGGAAAGAGGTCTTCCTGGAGGCTATGAGGATCAAGTAGATGGTGATGAGGGAGAGATAAATGTGACAGCACGGATTCGCGCTGGCTAAGGTCCTCGTTCGAGGCAAGTAGCCTATTACTGTACATGTTCGCTATATGTGCAGAGTGGTGTGGTTATACATCGTCAGCCCTCGGCAGACGTTGGTCGCGTAATGTGGCGGCTCTCAGCGTACCCGGCGCTGGTCGTTGTCGTTTGGGCTCCAATGAGTCTAATGCCCAGTCTCTCCGAATGCCAGCATTCGGTGTCAGGTACTTGACGCGGCATCTTCGCCTGAGCACTAACTCGTTTTATGAGAACGTCGCATCAAACCAATAGTGCGACACTCTTCAAAGGCAGCTTGCTCTCTGGCTTCCGCCAATGGTCTGCCTTCTCATGCCGCGGTACTCCAGGGCCATTGAAAGCCCTAATCTTGAATCTCTCTAAGACCGCAACTCCTTCCTCAACTTCTCCCAATCCTCCTTCTTCAGATTCCCCTCCGCCTGATCCAACGTCTCCCTAATCCTCTCCGTCTTCTCCACCTTTGCCTTCTTCGCAGCCTCATCCTCCGCAATCGCCTCTTCCGCCACCTCATCATAAAATTCCACATCCCCATTCACACCCAACTTCCCCTTCTTCAATTTTTCGCCATATTGCTTCGCAATGTCCTCCATCGTCATTTTGGTATCGGAGAAGATCTTTAAGTGATCGGAAATGAGATGTTGAACATTACATTGTGGGCAATTTATTACGCAGGTGCCGAAGTGGTAGGCTTGTTTGGAAACGGTGTGGGCGCTGCGGTGGAGGCATTTTTTGCAGGTGAAGTGGAGTTGGTAGGCGGGGGAGAGGGCTTTGCGGGCTGCGATGGCGTCTTTGTCGGAGAGGGAGCTGTCGGTGCGGTCGGTGAGGGGTTTGGCGGGGCGAGTGGTGGGTTCTTCTTCTGCTGAAGGGTTTGATTCGGATGACTGTGACCGGATTTGTTGTTGTCTTCGTTGTTGGGTTTGAGATGATGGGATGTGTTTGCGCGCGGCTGGGACGGAGAAGGCCCGGATGGAGCTATGCTGTATCCGAAAGGGAGCGTGGTGGGTGTGGAAGGCTTGCTCGAATGTGCGCTGGAAGGCACGCAGGCTTCGTGTTATATTCATGGTTGTGTTGCAGTATATTTTGATGCAGAACAAGATGTCGCGATGGCACAACTCCAGAATGAATGTAGAACCACGCTAGCGGGTGAATCAGGTAAGCATGCGTTCATAGGGCTGAACATGCCAAGATATGGTATATTGATGGCAACAATGACAGACCTTGACCATGCGATAGGCGAAGTTGAAGCTCTACATGTTGCTATATTATATTACCTGAGATCAATCTGTTTAGTACGTTGTGCGGGTGAGTATGTCTACAAGCAAGGCCAAAAGCAGAAGTCGGCGAGCCTAACGGCTGAACCCTGCATGTGCGCCACTGGAATGTGCAGCCGAATGCAGCAGCTCGTGAACATATGCAATCGCTCGCTCTGCTATGAAACTTACACATTGCCGCCTTTCTACCCTCCACGCCCGCCTTACACCCTTTCGCCACTGCCTCATCCTCGCCGCACCGTTGTCCGCTGCTGCTAACACTGCCGCGATCTAGAGCTCCTTGTCTGGCCCGCCGACTGCTCCCCCGCCATCTCCCGGCAGCTGAGTGAATAAAGAATTGCTGGACGCCGACCGCCGCTGAAGTGCAGCGCCCGTCATGGCCTCGCTTGCAGGCAGAGGCCGGGCCAAGATACGTCCGCCGCGAAGAGTGAGTCCCGCCATTAGCAAACAACAGCTCCGCCGCCCTCAGTTGCGACATCGTCGCCGGCGACCCCACCACCCAAAACTTCGCTTGCCTCACCTTCGTGTGCCTGAGCAGTTAGAAGAAGTCATTGCTAACATGGCCTCGCACCACTCGCAGACGCTACACGGCACCGACGTTGACTTCGAAACGACCTGGAAAACACTGGAGCGCGCGTTCACCGAAATCCACGAGAAGAACGCCTCTGCCTTGTCTTTTGAGGAGCTGTACAGAAATGCCTACAAAATCGTGCTAAAGAAGAAGGGTGATGAGCTGTACAACAAGGTCGCGCAGTTCGAGGAGAATTGGCTGAGCGATGCCGTGCGACCGAAAATCGTCAACTTGCTCACAGCTCCCCTCCAGCTCACAGACGACCTCGGCCGGTCTCTGGCGACCACGGCGGAGCGTCGAGTGGCAGGAGAGCGCTTCTTGTCAGCACTCAAGACGTCATGGGAAGACCACCAGGTCTGCATGGGAATGCTGACGGATGTGCTCATGTACATGGTGAGTCGAATTTCTACTTGTTCAGCAAGTTGCCGGTTTGACTGATGTGAAGACAAAGGACCGCGTCTACTGTACCGACCACCGCCGCCCTTCGATCTACGCCAAATCAATGTCCATTTTTCGAGACCAGATTCTGCGCAGTCCTATCCGTTCCAGCGCCGACGATCTCCTACAGTACCTCACGAACCTCATCCTCGACCAGATATCGATGGACAGAGAGGGGGAGCGTATAGACTCACATTTGATCAAGTCAAACATCTACATGCTAGAAGGATTGTATGAGACGGAGCAAGAGACTGAGGACGGAAAGCTGTACATCCAGTCATTTGAGGCAGACTTCCTAGACAGGAGTGCACGTTTCTACCGCGAAGAAGGCGAGCGTCTGTTGAAGGAATCTGACGCCGGAACATACTGCAAGCATGCAAAGCGGCGCATCGACGAAGAGAGCGATCGCTGCAGGTCCACGCTTTCAGAGTCTACAGCGCCCAAGATCCAAAAAGTGGTCGAGGATGAGCTGATTCGACACAAGATGAAGGGACTGATCGAGATGGATTCCGGAGTGCGCTACATGGTCGACAACGACAAGTTTAATGAACTTCATCTGGTGTACGACTTGGAGGCGCGCGTGGACCCGAAGAAGCCGGAGCTCACGAAGGCTGTGCAAATGATTGTTGCAGAGATGGGTGCGAAGATCAACGAAGATGCTCTCGCAGCCGCTTCAGCCGCACCCGCGCCAGTGCCCACCACAGAAGAGGGCGAAGGGGACAAGTCGAAGGGCAGCAATGTCAAGCAGATCAACCAGCAAACAGTTGCAGCTTTAAAGTGGGTTGAGGAGATCCTGGACCTCAAGGACCGCTTCGACAAGATCTGGAGAGTGTCGTTCGGCAGCGACCAGAGCATTTCGACCGCGCTCACTCGTAGTATGAGTGATAACATCAATGCTTTTGCTCGTGCGAGCGAGTACATCTCGCTCTTCATCGATGACAACATGAAGAAGGGCATCAAGGACAAGTCGGAGGAAGAAGTGGATCGCATCCTGGAGAAGGCCATCGTGTTGCTGCGATACCTGCAGGATAAGGACATCTTCGAGACGTACTACAAGAAGCACCTCTGCAAGCGATTGTTGCTGAAGAAGAGCCACGACCAGGACGTGGAGACCAGCATGATCAGTCGAATGAAGTTGGAATTGGGCAACAGCTTCACTATGAAGCTCGAGGCTATGTTCAAGGACATGCGTATCAGCAAGGATCTGACAGAAAACTACCGCTTGAAGGCGGCTAGCTATGGCAGCGATCGCGAGCGTGTCGACCTAACAGTCAATGTGCTGACTGCCATGACATGGCCACTGGAAGCTTTCAAGAGCTCTTCAGAAGACGACCCGGAAAACAAGATGCAAATCATCTATCCTCCGGCGTTGGACAGAGTACGACGTGGCTTCGAGGCATTCTATTCGGAGAAGCACTCTGGACGCAAGCTCACTTGGCAGACGAGTATGGGCGACGTCGATGTTCGCGCACGCTTCCCGCGCACTGCACCCAAGATTCACGAGGTCAATTGCTCGACTTACGCAGCGCTCATCCTGCTGCTATTCAACGACATGGGTGACGCCTCGCTCACTCTGGAGGAGATCCAGAGCAAGACCAACATCCCCATGAACGCCCTGAAGCGCAACCTGCAGTCGCTGGCCGTGGCGCCCAAGACTCGCATGCTGACTAAGGAGCCCATGGGTAGAGAGGTCAATGCTGGCGATAGATTCAGCTTCAATGAACAGTACAAGCCCACGGCCATCAAGATCAAGGTCGGCGTAGTTTCTGCTGGCAACAAAGTCGAAGGTGACAAGGAGCGCAAGGAGACTGAGAAGAAGAATAACGACAGCCGCGGCTATGTCATTGAAGCTGCCGTGGTTCGTATCATGAAGCAGCGGAAGGAACTTGCCCACTCGAATCTGCTCACCGAAGTCTTGACTGTCTGCTCGGCACAGTTCAAGCCGGACGTCAACATGATTAAGAAACGCATCGAGAGCTTGATCGAGCGCGACTACCTGGAGCGCCTCGAGGATGCACCTGTACCATCGTACAAGTATATGGCTTGAGCGGGGCGCGTTGATCTACTTCGTTGCATGCATGGCATGGCATAGCTTATGGCGTTTTGGTTGCGCAGCGGGAAAAACTCAGGCACGGCATGATCACGGCATTGGGAGCAGCGTTCGCATCTGGGTCGGCGTAAAACTGGATGAAGCGTATGGGAAACGTGAAGGCAAGGCACAACAGCACTACCACGGCGCGGTGCATGGGGGCGTTTTTCCTGCATGTATAAGGGCTACGACACGGTATTTGTGGCCGTGATGGAGCTGCATGTGCGAGCTGAAAAGGATATGAGATGAGAAATGGACAGCGCATGCTGTTTGCGTTTTGAGCGGATAGCTAGATACCCACTGCGTACAGTACTCCATTCTCTTGAAGTGTCTCCCTGTCAATCGAATCAAGAGTGTGTCATAGTTTCGATATACTGACTGGCATGTGCCACTCGCAAGCGCAAAGTTATCATGCATGCAATGCATCGTGGTTGCTGTACATAGTAAAAAATTTGCATCAAAAGTACTCTATCGTACTTCTCTCAAGCATCAAGCATCAATGACGATCTGATCGTGCAGCGCTGATAGCGATTGCTCCCGGTCGGTGATCCTCCGCATACGGTTTGTCAATCATGCGACTGCATGGGCCACGATGCGGCAGCGTTACGCGGAGGAATTAGACATAAGCATTGTTCAAAGTCTTGGTTTGCACGTGGAAAAGAAAAGAAACGACGTGTGGACGGAGAAAAAGTGGATGCGAAAGCGCAGCATCCGATGCGATTTTCGTCGTTTCTCGATGTTACCGCGGCGTTGTGTGATGTATCTTGCAGGATATGAAACGATAGAGCATTTTGGGGGTTGGGTCCCTGTTTCGCGGCTGACGAAAGGGATGGAGATTCTGGAAGATGATGGTGGCTGTAACCGCCGGCTCTCCAGTCATGCTGGCAGTATATTATAGAACACGAGTGAATCATGTATAGGAGATAGTCCAATAGTCTTTCAGGCAAGTGAGCGACTTGTCATCGGACTTTGAGTAATACGAGGCGCCGGACTGCAGCCGGATGGAAGAGGCGAGGAAGAAGGTGACGTCCTCCTTCTCGGGCACCAAGCGTGAGGCCTTTACCAAAAGGGAAAGTTCTTCTGGCGTCGAGACTTTCGGATGAAACCATGGTGGTGGGTCTGCGCGGTTGTTGTCGCGAGGTGGAGCCAAGCAAATGTGTGCCAGGGGAGCCAATGACACGGCGTGCCCTGTGTGTCTGCTGTCGTCGACGACTCCACCTTTCGAACACTTGCTACCGCCGCCCACGACAGGAGAGAAGACGCGGTGCCACCGGCGTGTCGGCCTGTCTCAGCCTTCTGCGTTGTGTTGCTCCTCGCCTGGCGATCAGAAGACGGAGGGAAAGGCTTGTTCGTGGGCCGGGCCTTGGGAGATCGGGCGTGCAGAGCCACGCATACACACACGAGCTATTCCCACGCCGGCATCGAGAATGGCTGGAGGCTTTCCGCGCTGCGCTTCGGATCGTTTGCGTCCAGGCACAGATGGGACCCGATAGGCGTGCTAGGAGAAGGAGGAAGAAGAAGCTACACCTCGTAAGTGGACCAGGTCGGCACCCTCAGCCGCACACAAACTCGTGAGTGTCGTGTGCTATAGCAGCTCTAGACCAGTTCTTTGGTTCGACGGCTTGCCGGTGCGCCAGCGACTTCCCATCGGCGCCCCTGCGATCTCGGGTAGCGCGTTCGTTTTGCTTGCTTGCGTGGACACGACCACTCGGCCGCAGCACATGAAACAGCGCGTTTGGAGCAGAGGTCCACCGCGCAGACGCGGTACCTGCAGCACCATCAACGGCGTGTGGCCAAACACGGGAAGAGATCTGCCTCGCTTGAATGCCCATCCCTGTTTTGCATGTGCTTGCGTTTGCACACGACGACTACTTTTCTTTCGCGATTGCGTCCTCAATTGTTGCCGACCACACCTTCCCAACCCACTCTCTTTTTCCCTTCATCTGCTTCGAAAGTTGATCTTTCGCCCCGCTCTCACATCGACAGTCCCTTCTGACAACAGGCGCCCCCCGACCTTTTGCTGTCACACTCTCTCTTCGAGCTCGACGCTCATTCACACTCTCTTGCGTTCTCAGGAACACCACGATCATTTGACGGCTTCAGCAAAAGCGCTCTGGTAGCAGCTTCACGAACACGAGAATCGTTCATAACAAGTCACTTTTTCGACCACGAGATCGCGAACTCGATTCACCATGTCGGCCATCAAGTTCTTCACCTTGGCTCTGGCCTCGTCCAGCGTCGCCTCGTTCCACGCAGGCGGTCACGGCCACCGTCACGCTGCTCGTCAGCAACCTCCCGCCTACGCCCCTCCTGCCTATGGCACTGGCGCTGGTGCTGCGCACCCAACTGGCACCGGTTCTCCTTACCCTTACCCCATCGCTAACGGCACGGGCGTCTGGGGATCGACTGGTATCTCCAAGCCAAGCGCTCCAGCTGGCTATGGCTCCTCTTCTTCTGCAGCCGAAGCTCAGACCAACACCGACTACAGCACGCTCTGGTCGACTCACTACAAGACCGTGACTGTTGAGAACCAGCAAGCTCCATCGAGTACTCCTTCGCCATCCGGCAATGAGGTCTCTCCAGCTGGCTACGGCTCTGGCTCTGGCTCCGGTGGTTCTGGATCTGGCGGCTCCGAGTCTTCTCCAACTGGTGGAGCTGGCGGTGATGATGACGAGCAGTGCAAGCCTGTGACAGTCACCTACACCGAAAAGGTCACCATGACCTTGACCGAGGGCCAGACCGCTCCGTCGAGCACCAATGCCTCTCCTGCCGAGACCAGCTCCGCCGCTACATCACCTGCTTACTCTGCTCCATCGTCTAGCTCTGAGGCTTCGCCAGCTCAGTCGAGCGCGCCCTCTGCTCCTCCAGCTTACTCGGCCCCAGCATCTTCTACCAACGAGGCTTCGCCAGCGCAGTCGAGTGCCCCATCTGCTCCAGTCTACCCCGTTGCTTCCTCGTCCAACGAGGCTTCGCCAGCGCAGTCAAGCGCTCCATCTGCTCCAGTCTATCCTGTCGCCTCTTCTTCCGATGAGGCGTCGCCAGTCAAGTCGACTGCACCATCTGCGCCAGCATACCCAGTAGCATCCTCCAACGAGGCATCGCCAGCGACCACATCGGCGGCTCCAGCCCTCTCTGCTTACGGTGACGTGAAGCAAGTCGCCCCCAAGTCCAGCGCTGCTTCGTCGGCATCGTCTCCATCGAGCACTGGCAGCTCTGGCTCCGGCTCCGGCAAGCGCGGTCTTGCTTACAACGATGCCAGCCTCACCAAGTGCTTTGAGGGCTCTCGCGAGATTACCTGGGCATACAACTGGGGCTCTTCTTCGGATGGCCTGAGCAGCGACTTCATGTTCATTCCAACGCTCTGGGGCGATGGAACCGAGTTCACCAGCAAGTGGAGCGAGAATGCCCAGGCTGCCATCGACTCTGGCTCGTCCCACCTCTTCTCCTTCAACGAGCCTGATCACGACGCACAAGCCAACATGGCCTGCGGTACCGCTGCTTCTGCTTACAAGCAGTACATGAACCCATTCAAGGGCAAGGCTCAGCTTTGCGCTCCATCTGTCACCAACGGCGGTGGTCAAATGGGTCTCACTTGGCTCAAGGACTTCTTGTCTCAATGCACCGACTGCCAGATCGACTGCCTCAACATTCACTGGTACGATAGCGCTTCAAACGTGGAGTACTTCAAGAAGCACATCCAGGATGCTGCCGCTCTTGCTCCTGGCAAGCCAATCTACGTTTCCGAATTCGGTGCTACTGGCTCCGATGAGGAGATCAGCCAGTTCCTTGAGGAGGTCATGCCATGGATGGACAGCAACAGCGATGTCGCTGGCTATGCTTACTTCATGACAGCTTCAGGCCAGCTCGTCACTGGAACTGAGCCTTCCACTTACGGCAAGACCTACATGAGCTACACTGGTTAAGTGGGTGAATGCAGCAACCACATGTGCATAGGCTTATAGCTGAAAACACCATTTTCTTTTGACACGGAGTGACGAACAGTACCAGTGGGACTACTCTGATTCTTGTTGATTTTACCTTTCTCTTCGGGGATGAAAGTTTGTGGTTTGGTGGGATTGGCATAGCAGCTCTTGGGAATTGTGCCCCAGAGCTTGGCTCAAAACATTCGGCATCGGCATGGCGCTGGGAGGAGATTGAGGGTACATAGATCAAAACAGATACGATACGAAGCTACGAGATGAGCTTTGCTTGAAATGAGATACGAGATTCAGCACATGCCATTGTGTCTTTCGCTTGTGTTCGTCGCTTGGAGTCGACTAAGCGTGACGATAGTTCGTCGACTGTTGAACTAATGCCGTATCCGTACGAGGCCACGTAGGTCTGTACAACGTGTGGACAAGAGTGAGGGCTTCCTTGCGGCGATCCTTCTCTACAGCTCTTGTTGCTGCAGCTGAGCTGGGCAGTGCAGCTTTCCCGCGGAGCACCTGGGAGGCTGGGATCTTGGTGCCTGGCATGAACTTGGCCTGTAACTTGACAAGTCTTCGTAGTGATCAGCTTTATTGACCAGATCTGTCGCCTCAACCACCTTTAAGCAGAAGAACAAAGGAGCGCGGTGCCATACGGGAGCGGCAACGACGCGACGACCGCACGACCCCTTCTCTCTGAAGCTAGCGCCAAGGATTACGACAGCAGGCGACGCAACTTCGGAGACGGTGGACATTGCACCAACAAACGCTCTCCTCCCGCAGATCGTCACGGCACTCGAGAGCGCGGACGACGGGGCCATCAGAACGAATGCACAATGCGGCTCGATGAGCTGCCAGCGACGCTGCTGGTCTTGCTGTCGGCACCCATAGCTCACGGCTTCTATTTACCAGGTAAACGTGGTCGCTTTGCACCGCATTAGGAACCACGAGCTCACCAAACACAACTGCAGGCATAACACCAACCAACTACAAACATGGCGACCAAGTCCCACTCACCGTAAACCACCTCTCGCCCTCCCAATCGCAACGCGACAATTCCGTCAAATCTGCCTTCTCCTACGACTACTACCACCCCAACTTCCACTTCTGCCAACCCAAAGATGGACCACAACATATCTCTGAATCGTTGGGAAGCATCCTCTTCGGCGATCGAATCCTCACTTCGCCATTTAAATTGCGCATGGAAGTAGAAGAGACGTGTCAAGCCGTTTGCGACGAAGTCGAATTCGACCACCAAGATGCCAAATTCGTGAATCGCAGGATCCAGCAGGATTATATCGTGAACTGGCTGATCGACGGGTTACCGGCTGCGCAAGCATACAGAGACCCCAATACAGATTCGGAATTCTATCAGCCGGGTTTTGTGCTGGGAGATGTGGTGGATGGGAAACCGCAGTTGAATAATCATTATGATATCTATATCGATTATCATGCTGTGCGGAAGAATGAATACAGAGTTGTGGGGATTCTGGTTGAGCCTTCTTCGCGGAAAGGGTCGAAGAGGATTGGAAAGGGAGAGGACATGAAGGCTGACTGTGATCCGAGTAAAGGAGCGGTTGTGCTTTCGGACAAGGAAGGCGCGAAGACGAAAGTTACCTGGACGTACAGCGTGCATTGGAGGGCTTCGACGACTTCGTTTGCGACGAGATGGGACAAGTACTTGCATGTTTTTGATCCGAAGATCCATTGGTTTTCGTTGATCAATAGTGCGGTTATTGTCTTCTTTTTGACTGGCATGGTCAGCACGATTTTGGCGAGGACGCTCAAGAAGGATATTCAGCGGTACAACAGATTGGATCAGATCAATCTGGATGATCTGAACGATAATGGTGTGGATGATGGGGATATGCACGACGACAGTGGCTGGAAACTGGTCCATGGAGACGTGTTTCGCCCGCCGAAGCATGCGCTTGCGTTGTCCGTTCTGGTGGGAAATGGAGCGCAGCTGTTCATGATGGCTGGCTTTACGATCGTGTTCGCGGTCGTTGGATTCCTCTCGCCGAGCAACCGCGGTAGTCTTGCGACTATGATGATCCTGCTCTACACCATCTTTGGCTGCGTGGGAGGCTATGCTGGAGCACGAGTTTACAAGTCCTTTGGCGGCGACAAGTGGAAGCAGCTGTTTGTCCTCATACCTTCGGCAGTCCCGATCGTGGTATTCGGCATCTTCTTCCTGCTAAACCTCTTCGTCTGGGCAAGACAGTCGTCCGGAGCGGTACCATTCACGACGATGCTCGTTATTGTCGGCATCTGGTTCGTCATCTCTGTTCCACTATCGGTGGTGGGCTCATGGTTCGGGTTCCGCCAACCTATGGCCGACGCACCTGTCCGCACGAACCAAATACCGCGACAAATCCCTCCAAGCAAAGGATACATGAGACTGGTGCCAAGCATGTTCCTGGTCGGAGTGCTTCCATTCGGCGCGATCTTCGTCGAACTGTACTTCATCATGAACTCGCTCTGGAGCAACCGGGTCTATTACATGTTCGGCTTCCTGTTCCTGAGCTTTGGACTGCTGATTGTGACATCTTCCGCTGTCACGATCCTGATGATCTATTTCTTGCTCTGCGCGGAAAACTATCACTGGCAATGGAGGGCTTTTGCCAGCAGTGGAGCTAGTGCGGGATACGTCTTTGCGTACAGCTTGCTGTATTGGGCGAGAATGTTGAGTTTCAGCAGTTTTACCGGGAGTCTGCTGTATCTGGGCTACTCGTTTGTGCTGAGCTTTTTGTGGTTTTTGCTGAGTGGTAAGTTTTGGATATGTCTACAACTCTTGACTGTGTCGCTCATGCTGACTTTCACCTTTCTGCAGGCTCCATCGGCTTCTTTGCATGCTGGGTGTTTGTGCATCGCATCTATGCTTCGCTCAAGATCGATTAAACAGTGCCTCTCTACAGAATGCAGTTGTAGATGTATAACTGTAGTTTCAAACATGTATCACAAGTCCACAAAGAGGTGTTCTTCATGGCGTACGTATTGCATTTTATGGCGTGACATGAGGAAACTCAAATATACTTTCTACGATCGCCAGATTGCGGCTGATGGACGTATTGCGGCTCAAAGGAGGCGCTAGAGCTTCGATCAGCTGCAATGTGGAAGAGAGACAGCTGGTACTGGTGCTGCGTGAGCACTTTGCCGAGAAAGACGCAATTCCTGGAGCGAGAGGCGGACGAGAGGGGCATTTCCAGTGCTTCGTGCTTGCGTGCCCCACTGACATCACAAATGCGCCATCGACCATAAACAATCCATCTCGCACTTCGATGACAACTTGATACTGCTTTTCAACACTTGCAACGAAGAACTTTGGTAAGTCGTTCCCTTCTTTCGTCTTCAGAGAACGTCGACGGCGAGCAGTGCTATCGGATTACGAATTCTGTGCACTTTGGCAGGAACATGTCGTTTCGAGTTGTCAGAAGCGTTCGGACGACTTCCTCGCTGCCGCTGCGACCTTCAGTTGTTCTTCGCTCGAGAAAGTATTGTGGACTAACACCGCATCTGCCTAGAACTCACCAGAAACACTTCCACCAGACACCCTCCATCATGTCGTTCAGCAACACCAACACGGGCTCCCAGGATGCCGATCCATACACTTCCAAGAACCAGCAGGAGCCTTCGCTGCAAGAGAAGGTGGAGGATCTGAAGTCGTTCATTGATAAGAACAAGTTCTGCTTGCTCACTACCAAGAACACTGAAGGACTCCTCGTGAGCAGGGCTATGGCTCTTGCTGCCAAGGTGCGTCCGCTTTCTCCCATCCCATCCCAACTACTTGCACCTCGAACAGCAATAACTGACCCCCAAACAGGAAGGCAACGGCATCGACCTCATCTTCCACACCAACACCGAATCCGGCAAAACCGACGACCTCGACGCCAACGCCCAAATCAACGTCGGCTTCCTCAACAACTCGGGCGAATGGGCCTCCTTCTCCGGCCCCGCAACCGTCGAAACCGACCGCGCCAAAGTTCGAGAGTACTACTCTCCAGCCCTCAAGGCTTGGCTTGGTGACCTCGGTGATGGAAAACATGATGGTGGACCGGAGGATCCGAGAATCGGGTTGATTAAAATTCAAACGAAGACTGTGACTTATGCGACTAGTAAGAAGAATTTTGTGACGAGTACGGTGGAGGTCGTGAAGGGTGCTGTTACGGGGGAGACGCCGGATGTTAATAAGTTGAGGCATTTGAGTGAGCAGGAGGTGCAGCAGTGTGAGTATTTTTTTTTTTTGGTTTCTTGTTTTGAGATGGGGTTAGTTTTGCTGACTATTGTGGTAGGGCGCTCTTCTTGAGTGCATATTGTGCATGACTGAAGACACTTCTCCGAACGGATGATACGAGGCTTGATAATGCTACCAGTTGTAGCTGTAGCTTAGAGTAGAACGATGAATGGAACGAGATCATGGCAGTCACATTTTCGTTCTCAAGACTTCCTCTATCTTGACTGTGCGTGTTGTCCAAGACTCCCTTTCAAGACTATCGGCTTGAATTGAAGACTGTCGTTGTGAGCTCGTGGGAGCTCATGGGTGATGGAACAGGGCTCCCTGACTAGCTGCTGAGCCTAGAGGCTGGTGCTTGCCAATTCGGACACATGCCAGGGAGACGAAGAGCGTGATCAATCGAGCTCGTTACTGTAGTCCGCAGTCCTCTCTGCGAAGAGGCAGCGAAGGAACCAGAGCTACTGAGCATATCGTCTCGTGCTGAACAGGACGACACGATTCGCTGCTGGACATCAATTCAACGTCAAATATTGAATTGAGAATTCGATTGCACTCGTTGCACAAATGGCGGGGCCGTGTCTTGGCGCCCTTTAGGCAGCGGACGCGTTCCACGCGTTTACGCGACTTACTGACACCGTCGTGTTTGCCATCTCGACTGTGTCTTTCTTGCACATTGTCACCACCTTCCCTGCACGCGTCACATAACAGCGAATCGGAAATATGGGCGACGCATTCACCGCCATCTCGCATGGCGCGCTCAAGCGCATCACCGACGGCGAAATCGTCGAAAACCCAGTCCTGCAGTGCGTTCAGATCAAGCCTATGGCACAAGGCGCCGGCGGGCAAGACAGATGGAGAGTCGTGTTCAACGACACGATCAACTTCATACAGGGCATGATGTCTATGCAGTCCAACCACCTCATCACCGAAGGCACACTCAAGAAGGGAATGGTCTGCAGACTGAAACAGTTCCAGGCGAACTTTGTCAAGGACAAGCACATCTTGATCATCATTGATCTCGATGTGTTGGAAGAGTACGGCGAGCCAGATAAGCTAGGACAACCTGTGGCGATTGAGCCCAAGGCGCAGCAAGAGGATGTCAAGCCACAGCCTGGAAACATTGCGGGCAACAACTTCTATGGACAGCAGAAGCCTCAGCAGCAACCACAGCAGCAGCAGCAGCAGCAGCAGCAGCGCTCGCTGCCCTCGCGAACAAACGGTGCTTCGCACAATGGCCCGCATGGCAACATCACACCCATCGAAGCGATTTCGCCATACACGCACAAGTGGACGATCAAGGCACGCTGCACGCACAAGGGAGATATCAAGACGTGGCACAACAAGAACGGAGAAGGCAAGCTTTTCAGCGCCAACTTCTTGGATGAGTCTGGCGAAATTCGAGCTACAATGTTCAACGATGCAGTGGATCAGTGGCACGACGTGCTGCAAGAAGGCAATGTCTACTACATTTCCAGCCCTTGTCGAGTGCAGCTGGCAAAGAAGCAGTTCTCGAATCTTCCTAACGACTACGAGCTGGCATTCGAGCGCGACACGCTCGTTGAGAAGGCTGAGGGAGATGACGGAGTGCCGCAAGTGCGTTATAACTTTACCACCATCGAGGCACTCCAAAGCGTTGAGAAAGACTCCACTATTGATGTGATCGGTGTCTTGTCAGAAGTTGGCGAGGTCAACGAGATAGTGTCCAAGACTACGTCAAAGCCTTACAGCAAGCGCGAGCTGACACTGGTCGATGACACTGGCTACAACGTTCGACTTACGATCTGGGGCAAAACTGCGGAATCGTTTGAAGCACAGCCAGAGTCCGTCGTTGCATTCAAGGGCGTCAAAGTCAGCGACTTTGGAGGCAGATCGCTGTCCCTCTTGTCCAGTGGCAGCATGAATGTCAACCCAGACATCGACGAAGCCTTCAAATTGAAGGGATGGTACAGCGCCAGTGGCCATAATGAGACCTTTGCCTCCCACGCCAACACCATGTCTACAGTCGGTGCCACTGGTGGTGCCAAGAACGACACAAAGACCATCGCACAAGTTCGGGACGAGAACCTGGGTATGACTGATGATACTGACTGGTTCAGCATCAAAGCGACCATCATATACATCAAGCAAGACAGCTTCGCATATCCGGCTTGTCAGACTACGGACCCTCAGCCTTGCAACAAGAAGGTCATCGAGGTGGAAGAAGGTAATTGGCGTTGCGAGAAGTGCGACAAGAGCTGGCCTGCACCGAAGTACAGATACATCATGTCGGTGAATGTCAGCGACCATACTGGTCAGATTTGGCTGAGCTGTTTCGATGAAGTTGGCCAACAGGTCTTGGGCATGCCAGCTAATGACCTCATGGCGATGAAGGACGAGGGAGATGACAAGCGTGTTAGCGACGCCTTTGCAGACGCAAACTGCAAGTCTTTCATCTTCCGTTGCAAGGCCAAGATGGATACCTTCCAAGATCAGCAGAGGTATGTTTCATTCTTCTTCGAAGATCTCATAGTGTTTGACTAACTTCTTGACCAGAGTCCGATACCAGGTCCAATATGCCCGAACGATCGACTATGCTCAGGAAGCGAAGAAGTTGGCAGACATCATCAAGCAGTACAACATTGCGTCGGATAGCTTGTTTGTTTAAGTTGTAGAGCGAGCAGTACGTGTTGGCGATTCGCAAGAGCAGATGGTTGTAAACGAGAACGAGACATGCATGATCCTGTAGGCCAAGCGATTGCATGGCATGTAGCTGTGTGGCGTGCATACAGACAGCGCTAATGATGGACAAACTTTCTTTCAGCTGGGCGCATAGCATACATAACTCACTTTCTTCCGCATGATGGGTTATTTCTTCTGCTCACTTGCTATAGTCTCGGATACCATTTTCGAACGACAGAACGGATTGTGGATGCGAAGATCCGACGATACAGCAAACCGGTCGGCCCCGTTGTGAGGAACATCACCTGAGCAAGCCACATTTGTCTGAACAGGCAACAGCTGTCTCAGTGGCATGGGCGGTTGCGTCGAGTTCATATACGTCCAGGTCGGCTTTTTCGCCTGTCTTCCCTGCATCTGTTGCCGCGTTGTGAAATTCGAGCCCGTCAGCGGCGAGTCACTTTACAGTCTTAATCCTAAGCTCAAGCTCAAGCGCTGGCGCAAGTCACAGACAGAGAGTCAAGCGAGCAAGAACTAGGCTGAACAGAAGGCTTTTGTTTTCCCTCAGGGATATGGGCAAACGTGCCAACGACTTTTGGGAGTGCGCCGCTCTGAATTTCTGTGTGCCATTTATCTGCTGCGGCTGTGTCGAATTCGATTGCCTTGACAAACAGGCGTACAGTCTCAATCCTGGACTTAAGTGGAAGCGCGAGCGGAACCGTAAGCCAAGGACGGGGACTGCGGCAGGTGCGAAGTAGCAGTCGGTGTTCTGGGTAACACCACATCTGCTTAGTTGCAAACTGCTCAAGAACAGGCTGGTGCAATTGGGCAACCTGCTCGACTCCACAGCGCTCGAGGACAAATTACCAATTACTAGAGCCATGCGCGGACGGCTTCGCGGCTTCGGGCGCGACGCCGGACGGTTTATTACAGATCTGGTCAGGCTCTTCTTTTACGTCTGCTGCTGTTGCTGCTCGGAGTTCTCGAACCTGGGACGTCGTAGCTGTGTGGTAAAACTAAAGGATTATCCCGATGTTCCCGAACCTCCTCTGCGTCCGCTTCCAGCAGCGCGTCCTGGTACACCTAGCTCGGACCCGAATTTGCAAACGCAGTGTTTACTCCTTACGCGTCTGCCGGTTGAAATTCGGTTGTTGATCTGGGAACTTGTTTTGGGTCCGAGGTTTGAGGACGATTGCCTTCATTTGGATATTCGAGATGGAATTTTGTGGTATCGGCGGTGTTGGGAGACAAAGCCGGAAAGACTGAAAGATGAAGCGAAATCTTGGTATCATGTCTGCTGGAGTAGTGCGCTGTGGTACCGCTACCCGGGAAGAAAGGACGATGGGTTTATGGAGGAGGAGCCGAAGACCGGTAGGGGGTTTTTAAATATCTTGTTGAGTTGTAAGATGATGTGAGTTCTGTTCAAATTATACCAGCAGGAGGGAAGCAGGTTCGATACTGACCGAAAGCAGATATGCGGAGGCGATCGGCGTCCTCTATCAGTCCAACAGGTTCGACTTCCGGCGAGCAGCAAGTCTCGCTCGCCTGCCGCATGTCATCCTCCCGCATCGTCTCCAGCAATTGAGGAACCTGAGCTTGCATGTGTCGATGAGGGGAGGTATGATTTGGAATCGACGGACTACGGTGGAGCAGCAGTTGTCCTCTCTGGTTCCTACCTATCGGTCTTTCGACGAGAATCAATCAGCATTCTGGCACGAAGCGTGCGATGTGCTGGCTTCGCTCAAGCAGCTTCAGAGGCTGCGGATTACAATCTTCGGTAATTCCTCCAGTTTTCTACCCATGGTCGACGAGGAGTCTGTTGCTGCTGTGTTGGAGCCTTTGAGGGATGTTCATGCGGCGGTGTTCACGGTTGTATGGGTTGGGGCTCTTAAGGAGGGAGCGATGGAGAAACTTCAAGGCTTTCCATTTCCTGTGGCTCACAGGACGACGGAGAGTATGTTCGAAGGAGATACCTGGTAACTGCAGTAGAAACTGTTGAATGCACAGCTGGGCCGGATTAAAGTTTTCCCGGCGCCGCCCATTCTTGCCAACTGCAGACTTCACTCCACTGGAGAGTCTCTGATGCTGAATACATTCCTTCAATGTCTTTACCATGCGGGCAGGCTACGAAGTGTATTTGAACGGGCACAGGTCCTGTTCCTGGCGAGGAAGTGGCAGTGTGCATGCGCCTTAGCGCCAACACTGGGCGGCGTCAAGGATCATGCCATGATAGGTTGTTGGTCGTCACAGCAAGTGGCACAGCAAACCCTATATCCTGAGACGCCCGCCTTCTCATGAGTGTTGTTGCCAATTTCTCTGATAATGAAGAACAAGAATGGCCTATCTTCACTCTTAAGCCATCTGGGCATCAAAAAGAGACCACACATATATGGGCGACCGATTCACATTCCCTTGGATTTGCCCGAACCAGCATTGCGATCACTTCCCTCGCCACGACCAGCGAGTCCTAGTCTCGAGGCGGATGGCCAGCAACAGTCTCTGTTCATCTCTCGTATTCCAGTGGAGATACGGCTCATCACATGGGAATACGCCCTCGGCCCAGCCGATCCGACCGCAGTTCTGCATCTGGATGTACGGGATGGAACACTTCGTTACTGTCCGTGTTTCGAACGAGACCCGGAGAAGCTATGTTTCCGTCATATTTGCTGGAGTAGTAGAACGTGGCACCAGAGGAAAGGCGAAGCTGACGAACATTTCAATCCCGCTGAACTCTGGGGCGCAAGGCGTCTACTGGGTCCATTACTGACTTGTAAGCTCATGTAAGTACAGGGAGTGCGGGAATCTGAAGTGCAGAGCATTATCTAATGAAATGCAGCTACCGGGAGGCAGTCGACGCACTTTACAGCTGCAATACCTTCGACTTTCGTCGATCCGCAAGTGTAATTCGACTCCCTCATGTCATACTTCCACATCGACTACAACGGATTCGGTCCATAAATATTGGCACAGCATTTGCATCGCCAGTGCGGATTGATACTTCGCAGATACCAGGGCCACCACTGTCTAGCTACCGCTACCAGACGCCCGACTGCCCAACTGATTGGCTGGGAGCATGTCGCATACTTGCTTCCCTAGAGCATCTGACAAGTCTGGAAGTCACCATTGCTATCTGGCCACCGGATCGCAGACAGGGCAGTCCTGTTCGCGACGAAGAAGTAATTGCGCTGGTCAGGCCGTTGACCGAAGTTCGTGCTGTAAATTTCTTGGTCCTGCTGACTACGAGCATCACGGTCGGCATTAGCAGCGAGTTCACAGATGCGCCGTTCAAAATCTTGCAACGGGGGAGGCCTGGCATCGGCTTTAGTCTACCAGCCTGGGACAACTGATGGACTGTGATCTCACTGAACATAGCGCGTCAGCATTGGAAGCAGAAGAAGCATTTGTTCTAAGTGATCATCTATCAAAACTCCAATAAACCATGCTTCTGGTGCTTTCTACGTAAGGGGAATCCTGGTACATCATTCAATCTTCGCTTGTTAAATTCTGCTCATGTGTGTCAATGCCGTCTTTAACCATATCCTCTGATTCTTCCCAGCCACCCGTCCTCATGGTCTCCGATTTGTCACGCCTCCATTCTCCAACACGTACAGCGGGGTCTGTTCACGGAGCAGTTTGACAGCTGCCAATGTCAGGTCAGTCTCCGTCTACGCAGATTTTGGTCAATTACTGACCGAGTCCGAAGAAGGCTAACGAGTCAGCGTTGTCTAGAGCAGTCCTGGGAAGTTTATCCTCTTCTGGATGCATTCCACCATTCTTGGCAAGCGCCAGACAATTCTTCCATCCGTAGCTCTTCTCAGAACCGAAAGGACCAGCCACTTTCACATATTCGCAGTCAGCCATTGCCTCTACATGCGGTAGCGTAGTGTTGAATGTCCTTACATCTAGACTTCGGCCGCCGACCAGAGTATGCGTCAGCTCGTGCAAGATTGTCTGGTCGAGGAGTCTCATTTTGTCGATACCGTCCTCACGTCCAAGACTTCGTAGCATAGCTTGCCATGTGCGCCTAGCGAAGGCCTTCGCGACACCTTTTTGCGTATCGGCATATTTCTGTTATCCAATCAGTATATCTCCCGGCAGGTTGACCAAGATGAGACTCACGAGGTACTTCTTTTGGCGCGCCCACTGAAAGAACCATGGACAGATCGTAATTTGTGAGGGGTGATTTTCAAACACAGCCCTCCCTGGAACCATGGTGTATGCCATGGTTGTGAAGTCCTTGGCCGTGCATTCTTTGCCGCCTATTGGGATCACCTGCGAGACCGTGGGACACAAATGAGCCATAATATCAAGCCAAGTATATGAAGATGCGTACCAGTATCCACCCACTGCGATGTATTCAGTCACCATTCAATTTGAGATGCATGTAGAAACTTACCGTCCCATCTGCACGCTTCTGAATTCGATCCTGAAAAGTGAGTAAGCATTGCGCTCTCTCATGGACGAATAATCATACCTCGTTACAGTAAATCATCTGGTCATGGTGAGCTCTTTGCATAAGCAATCCGAACGTCAGTTAACAATGTTGGCGCTTACCACATTTTGCAATGGCGAATTATCAGTCGGGTGTGGTCGAGCTTCGTCCTCAGCTGCTGCTAGTAAGATGTTGTCATATATGTCCCGCAGACATTTCACGTTCATGGTGGCAGGGTCTTCGTCTTTCCTTCCGAAGAGGAGTCCAAGCAGGCGGTTGACGTCCGGGTCGCGTGGCGAGGCTTGCAGTTCTTGTAATGCCACACGAGCCATGGCAAATGCCTGATTAGCGGCTTGCCTTACGAGGATTTTGGTCGGCAAAGCGCAGGAATCGTGAATCTCATAGGCTTTTGTGGCAGAGAAAAGGAATAAACACAAGAAATATATTCCACGAATGAAGGAGTGCATTTTTGTTTCCTGAGAAGTCTTGAGGTAGGAAATGTGTCGTTCTGAAGAGCAGAATTGTGACCTTTCTAGTTATCTTCAACATGGTAGTTCCGGATATGCAGCAGTAGTATGATCGTCTGCGCCCCTTCGTGATAAATGCAGCGTGCATTGGATGTTTCATGACTGCATGCTGTTGGCATGCCATCTCTAGGAAGGCCATGAATGGCTAGGGATTTGTTGTCTAGCCAGATCACTGGTCGCAATGCACTCGAGCATCCAAACAGAGATGCGGCACATATGTTTTCGAGATGTTGGAGGCATTGCTGCAGTAAGTCTCGAAATAGTAGGTTGATGAAGAAGCTGCGGTCAATCATTCGACCACGAGGCAAGTTGTCTGCTTGCCAAGAACACGAGACTGGCACGTGACTACTGTGCCTCTTCCATTTCCAACTGTTCTCACCTCTTACACCAACACTTCTACAATACGTTTTCTACTGCTAAGCGCCATCAAGCTGTGCCTCAACATATTACCTGTCATCACGCCGCAAACTTGCCTACGCGCTGTCAGTATGGCTGAGTTCGTTTTGCAGCTGTGCTGCAGGTCTACGGCGAGAAGACGCAGAGTATTTTTGGCCAAAGCAGGATAGAGTGGCATTGCTGAATTCAAGAGAGCAGTAGCGATAAAATTGAAGATATATATTACTATGAGAGTAGGCGATTTTCAGCACGATCAAGAAGTCTGAATTTTTTCGAAAAATCATGCGTGTTTGCCGACTAGTCTGCTCGCCTTGTCTGGGCTCGTTGCTGCCGCCGGACCTACGATCACACTTGGACCAGCATCAGAGTATCAGAAAGCTCCCGTATGTCGTCGTCAGGAAGCATCGAGTTCCGACTGACATTTCTAGGCTGTCACTGCTAGCCCTAGCGGCAATGATCTGATCATCACCCCAGCTGATATCGCTCAAGGCATTCCCAAGGAAGGCTTCGATGTATTCCTGGGACCCGACATGCAGAGCAAACTCTCCAATGATGCCAGTGACATATGCAAGCAAGGCATTACACAAGACTGCACGAATGCGATCTCTGGTGTTCTCAACAAAGACTACGGCTTGACATTGCGGGCCCGGCAAATCACAGTCTTGTTTACAGGAGTGCAAATTTTCGGACTCGTCATCGCTGCGATAGTGGCCAACAGACTGGCAAACGAAGCACAGTCAAAGCTCGTCAGCCATGTTCACGTACCATCCAGCCTTGGGTCACAGCTTGCTTCGTTGACTGCTGGCGAAGTAGCTTTCGCGACTGCCACAAACGAACCAGCTGTCACCATCAAGACAAGCCCGACTCCGACTTTGGATTCGTCTCCCGCATCTATCACGACTCTTGCTGCCGATGAAGGTGGTCACAGCAAGGGTGATCTAATCGTCCGAATTCCAGAGCAGAAAGCAGATCTACTCAAGCAGCTACTGCGCCAAACTGGCATCGAAGGCAAATGTAATAACGTCCGCCGACGTATCAGTGGAGCTGGTCCTACTGCAGGCAACTACAATCTGATCAACAATGCCGCGCTGTGGGCTCTTCCCATGGCAGCTCCTGGTCAGCTGCTCGCTTCACTGGGCTTGCAGGTACGGCAAGTGCCGCAACTCTTACTGCAACTTCGGGGTATTTCAACAGTGGCCTTTGAACAGGATATCAATGCTGACTTCGACAGATGACGCCGCACGATCCTCCCTGGACTATGTTCAGACCAACGCTGGGCGCCTCACGGAGTTCGCCAACATAAGCGCAGATCAGGTCAAAGCAGTTTCCTTGCTAGTCTGGAAAGCCACAAGTGACATGTGTCTCGGGAGCATCGATCAATTGGCAGAAATAGTCTTGGACGATTCGATGTTTCTCGATGACCCCTCCCGCGAAGGTGACGAGAACGAGGACAAGAAGTGCCCAAAGGACGTCAAGGACCGGCCAGCGTGTGACAGCAAAGATTGTGCGGGAGCAGATGATCGCTGCCAACAAGTACGTAGCTAGTAATCTTGCAAGGACTACACTGACTTTCACTCAGGGCACTTACAAAAGCTGTCTCTGTTTGAAGACAGTCGAGGTCTACGTCAACCCCCTGTCTCGAGACGATTTGGATGCAGGACAAAAGTTTCTTACCGAAGCACTTGACGACGAAGATGAGCCTGCAAAATTCGACTGCAACAAAGACGAGCGCGTGAGCTTGGAGTACGCGGATTACTTACGGTAAGAACTACATCCGCATCTTTCGAGACCCAGACTGATCTCTGCAGACTCTCAGGTGCATTCTGTAAGGGCATTGATATGTCCAGAGACGCACCAAATGTGGACATCAGCCCCAAAGACGATGGTACAAGAGGTCCATACACGAATTACAAATTCTCTTTCTCGTGGAAACCCAAATCTGGAACCTGTTCTTCCGATTGCGCAGCCATATTTGGAGTATTCAATACTTCTTCTGTGTGCAGTTACGATAGCCACACTATGGCGAAATCAGGCTCACAAGAGCTCTCATGCGGTACGGCGTCTTTCACTTTCGACAATGGTAAGACCAAAGATGGCGCTTCCAGCAATCCCCAACCGCCTCAAGCCGGAAGCGAAACCGAACTAGAATGCGGAAAGGAAAGCGATATGGGCAATGCAAATCACTTCGTCGCGCCAAGAACCATGGACAGAGCTGCCCGTTTCTTTTGCCAACAACAGATCGACCTCAAGACACGCTTCGAAGCCGGCAAGGTGCCACAAGATGGGAGTCATAAAGAACTCCACTACAACCAGAACCTCCACGATCCGGTATATCTCTCAGTCGACTGGCTCGACAACGCATCGTGTCCGGTCACTGATTTCGCGGCGAACGACTTCATGAAGACATGCACAGAACGATTCGGCGCTCTGATACACAGCTGTAAGGAGTCTTCATTCCCTCCAAACTTTTGAAACTGACAAATTCGCAGGCGACACAAACAATCCCAAAGGCCTCAACTTTTGGAAGCAAGGTGGCACTCTCACTCGTGATTGCGTCAAATGGACCATCAAACGTGACACTTATGCGAAGAATCCTCCCAATGTTTCGGATCTCTGGCGCCCGAAGGATATTCCATGCTCGCAAGACTCCGAATGTTCGAAAGTCTGCAATCAGTACGGGAAACCTGTCTGCAAGAAGGCGCCGGAGTTCTCAGATCAGGGATGGTGTGGTTGCGACACCTCGAACTGCGTTCTGGGGTTCTGCTAGACATGTTGCGAGTTGTAGCCAGCCACAACTGCGAAGCGCCCACTGCGCCGCTGCACCGTGGCAGGACGTTGGTGCCGGGCTGTGCTATACTACGGCATGGTGGGAAATACGCATCAATCTTCTGACCTGTGGTCCGGCATGATAGAACGGGAATAGGTCACAGCCCACAACACCTGTGTGGCTCGATTTTGTACGCCGATAGTACACTGATACGACAGCAGTGCTGTCTTTCAATTCATCGGCTCGAAATAATTATCTGTTCGCAGGTCGCGCACCAGTAAAGCAGACCTGGTCAGCCGGATTACCACCAAATGCCACGGACTTGGCTGCAGATACAGCTCTACTGCAGGATGCTGCATAAGCGACGTGCATTCCTCACACCACATCACTGGCTGAATGTCGGGCTGATTGATACCAAAAACAGATTGCTCAAGCTTCCTCAGACTACGACTCTCAAGTTCAAAAGCCAAAATCGCGTTTAAATAACCTTAGGTTGACCTTGCCTGTGTATGGCGAGCTTTGCTTTCGCTGGCCGCAAGAAATGCAGTCGCAGACAAACGAGTGCTCGGATTTTGACAAATATGCAAGTGGTGCGTTTACCTCAGCGAGCCGATAGGTCAGGAACCCATCAGGAAGGACATATTTGCGCCATGGTTCTCGCAGGGATTGAGGTACAGATGTACTATTGTTGCTACGGGCTGCGACCCGCATGTGTGGGCGGCCCAGGGGCAATACGTCGTCCGTACATGTACCTCGCAATCCGCGCTGGAGTGCGCGACCAAGACAAGTGAAATCGATCTTCGGATCCCGAAATCAGAAAAACATTTTAGTCGAGACATCGGGCCAATCGCCTTAAGGAAGCGAAGGACTTCATTCAAGCATATTAGCAAATTCGGACCATTGTCAGGCACGCCGACGCAGTCCTGAGCCAGAACGAGTGACCCGGGACTTACGGCAGCTGCTCAAATGTACAGAGGGACTAGAGCAGACGGTGGGCTGTGCACCATTTGCGCTCAGTCGGTATGGTCGCATTGATCCAAAGGAGGCGCAGGTAAAACATTCGTCACTTGCGATTGCATTGTGGTGGCTCAGAGGTACCCCATCGCCGTTGCTACTGAAGATTTCCGTACGTTCTGGCCCAGCTGTGTGTTGCATCTTGTCTTGATGGCGCAGACCTTTCAGGACTCATATAAGTTGGACCCGTCTCAAGTGTGTTGAGCACTCCAAATCCACCTCGCAACGACAAGCAAGCGACTCTCATCGAAGCACGACTCAACGCAACATGACTTCCCAACAAGTTATATACGAGGAACGCTTCCGTCAACTCGCCCGTTCAGTTACCCGGGATAGCCTAGGCTATATCCTATCGACCGCCTTAGCCATGTTCATGCCGTGGATGCTCGCCACTTCAGCTTTCAGCCTAGCAAGCTTGATCAAGAACATATTCGAATGGAGAGGGCTGAAGAAATTGCTCAAGCAGTGTGGTATGCGGGTGAAGAAGCGCATCATCATTAAAGGAGTTATGGAGGGTGCTATTACCAAGTTCGGTACTTGGTTTCTGTGCTTTGGTCATGACGATTTTGTGAAAATGACGACAAAGACATGGTCGTTTCTCAGATTCGCTGGGGACTATATCGCTGATTACACCAAGCTTGAAGGCCTACGATGGCTCGAACCAAGCACTCGGTCACTTATACAACTTCAGATGCTTGACGAAGAGCGGGACAACATTTCAGCGGTGCACAACACCTCTTCATTGTTCCAAAAGCCGGCAGAGTATATGCAGAAAGCAACCGGCACATATGACACCAAAGAATTGGGATGGCATGCGGGCGCCGGCGATGTTGGCAAGCAAGTCGCTCTGGTGGGAGGAGTGCAGCTCGCTGCTGAGAAGACCAGCGATCTCATCATCGAGAAGTCCTACGATACAGGCAGGAAGGCATACGTTCAACAGAAGCCATACGCAAAGTCGTTTCGCGAAAGCTTGAAGAGACGATTCAAGTTCTGGTAGACGGTGTCTGCTTTAGCTGGCGCTGTGGCTAGTAAGAACGCAAACATGCAAACACGCATTTGCCAGCATATTCACCCACCTCAGACCCGTAGCGAGAGTCTTTCAAGTACCCGGAAGCTCTTCGCTACGAAAATATCAGGCTCCCCACAATCTTCTGTCTATTGTACCACTACTCATTGCATATTTGTTGAGCTATCAAGACTATGGATTACAAGTCCTGTATCACGTCTCATTGACCATTTCTCTGCGGGATATAAAAGGTACCCTCCACCTCGATAATATCATCCTCGTTCAACCGTCCAACTTCTATGATAGTCCGTGGAGGATATCTCGATGGATCGTCGCCCCAAAGCTCAACTTGTACCTCGTTCGCCAATGGTCTGTAGCGAAACATGTCCGTCGTGTACACAACGAGCCGAACGCAAGAGTACAGTTCGGCGCCCATCATCTCAACGAGGGAAGCCATATTCTGATAGGCTTGGCGGATGCGAGGAAGCCCAGTGGGTGCAAGAGTGCTATTTTCTGGATGGATGCCGCGCATGCCTGGTAATCAAGAGTTCAGTGGATGATAGTGATCATATCGAGACTGCGGCGTGGTATGCATGGCGACTGTTTTTGGAGACTGACCGGCAACGTATAGATAATCTCCTGCCTGGGACATCAGACTCCATGGACCTGTGGTGTTGAAGAAGTCCTCCGGATTATAGATTTTGACACCTGAGCTGGAAGTGAAATTTGGCTGGAGCTGTGCGACACAAAGGCAGAACAGCGGTAGCACCGAATAAATCGAGAAATGCATCGTGTTGCCAACGAGAGTTGTTCAAGCGAGCTGCCTGATCAATGGAGAAGTCGAGCAATTAAACGAGAAAGACCCAAGGCTCTGAGGTGACTGCTCGCTAGTTTATGATCTTGCCGCAACTCAAAAACCGAGATCGTTAGTGAACAGATGGATATTGAATGAGATGAAGTGCACAAATTGACCGCGGGGTAGTGATCTGCCCGTATGAATAAGCGAACAACTGCTGGTAAAATGGGTGTCTTCATGTCTCGTTTTCGAGAATGCCCTATCAAGCTTGCCACCATTGCTCATCAACGTTTCCTTCGCCTCACCCACATTAGAGGTGACGACGTTTGCCATGAGCTCTGCCATTTGTTCGATACAACCCAGACATGATGTAACAAGTTATTGAACGTTCACACATTCCTGATATCTCCTCTGTCCAACTGTGGAGATTCTGCTTGGGGGCAGGTAAGTGTTGATCAATCTTGAAACACGCGCGGCCACATCGTTCACAGAAAATCTCCCTCTACCATTGCCATGCCATTCATGGACGATGCCGAAAATCCTCCACTCTGCGGGCTCATGCAGCGATTTCGACTCTTGGAGCTACGGAACTCCCATCGAAATTGAGTCGAGCACGCTGGAAAACAGATCCTATCCAAACTGCTACATTCCATCCAGAATCTTCTGACAAGCACCATCTGCAATGTGATTCTCCGCGCGCTCAATCCACGTGTACTTCAGACTGCCACGGCGTAAAAGCTGGTTCTGCAAATCAAACGCTTCGCGGATCAAGTCTTGATTCTTGACAGCACGACCCTTGGAGTTGATCCAGCCATTCTGGGACCAGCGTTGAATCCATTGCGTCATGCAGCCAATAGCGTAGCGTGAGTCGCAGTGAATTGTAACGTCGAGGAATGGTGCGAAATCAAGTGTCTGATAAAGGTTCAAAGATTCTTTCAGTGCGATGATGATTGCCAGCAGCTCTGCTCGTTGATTTGTATGCGGTACACCGTTGTAGGGGAGCTGCAGAGTGTAGGGAATGTTTCCAACTCTCGTTGAACGGATTGCCGCGGCTGCACCCTTGGCATCTATGGCTCCATTGTTGCGGCAGCCTCCGTCGACATACCAGATCATTATGAACGGCATGTTGTTGAAATTGTTGGCTTCGTTCTGATGAATTTTGTTCGATAGTAATGACTGAGCGTGGCCGGTTCAAAATTGACTGATGATCGAATCTCAAGTTAAATCGAGGAGCAAGCTTGTATGCTCTTGATGGAAGCAAGGGATTTTTGGTTATTGGCTTCGTTCAATCTTGGTGCATTCAAAATGCTGTGAATCAGTATCTCGAAGGCTGATTCATGAGCCAGAGGAAGAAGCCAATGCGGGTGCTATAGAACAGAATATTTGCTCCAATCGGCCAGTACAAATACGTCAAACAGCAATGTTGACTCACAGACCAGACAGCCATTGATTCTGGTGGCTTTTGTGATGAGCCATGCGTGGCGTTTGTCGACGACAAACGAAACAGTCTCACCACGGGACAAGCGTATAGACATGCCCTGGTTGTGCATAGTTCTTGTTGAGCATACAGTCGGTAGCCGTATGGCTCGTAACTTCTCTGTACCACACTGCGTCTTGTGCTACCCACCGCAGGATCATCAGTCTGCTATTAGACGGTTCTGGGCATGGGGAGTACTGCGTCCAGGACAGACTCAGCGTTTGCCAGGTTAATGTTGTGGCTGCAATCAGAGCAAGCAATCAAGTGAAGTGATTCTCGCTTTCGGCATCTTTGCTGGCACAAGCAATGTAGGCTTCAGACAAGCAGTAGGCAGGCTAATTTGTATGCTGAAAGAGCAGTATGCAAGTTCCCAATGACAGCGGCCTACGCATTGTTGTTGATCTCGGCACGCGTCAATTGCAGGGATGGCTGGGTGCATGCTTCGTCGGAAATATGGGCATGTCATGGACTTGCATCGTTCGCAAGATGTCCTGCTATTGTGATGAAGTCGTTTGCAAACGTGGTCCTCGCTCCAGTAAATCCCTCCACACAACGGAGATGAATTGGGCTTTATCGCACTTTCTCGGAGCAGACAACGTGGTGGCCCTCGCGTAAAGCCATCTACCGGGATCCATCGCCAGCCAGGATCAGTCTCACGGGCCGTAAATTATGCTGTGCTCACCCTCTTGCCGAACTCCAGGATGCTGATCGTTATCAACACTCGTCATCCTAAACTAGGGCAATAGGATGCAAGCGACTATAAGCTCGCTTGCACGCGCTTCTGCAGGCACAAACAAGGTCTTGAGTGCGTTAGGAGCTATCGCCGAAGTTCTCTCTCTAGGCTAGAAAGATGCTATAGCGGTGGGTCTTGGCCAAGGCCAAAATGAGGCTTGCAGATCTTTTTGTGGTTTTTGCTCGTGCGCGGTTGTCAGCTTTGAGTGAATAATCGCGGCCGCGCGGTCGCTGGAGAAGCTCACGTGCTGAAGATCGCGAGCTGCTTCTTGACGTAGAAAACTCGATGACCTTTCGCGAAGTATGATAAGAGAGTTCGAAGATGTCAGAATTCGCAATTTGCTCGGGTATCTGTTGTCTGGCACTGTTCGCGATTTCTGTCCCGCCGTATTCTGCTCGTACAACTCCATAGAACGCCGCTACTCATTACATTTTGTCTGAACGCCTTGTATTTAGATCGTGAATGTCTTATTCGGTTCATCTCCTATAGTCGAGAGGTGAGACTGGCCTTTCAAGCGTCGGATCAGGTTTTCCCTCTTCAAAGAATTGGAAGTCGGACATATTGGACCGGTGTCCATATGTCTGCCCCGTGCTTGTTGTCTCCGAAACTCCGTGCACGTCATTGAGAGGAATGAAGTCCTGTTCATCTGGATCTCGCTTCCTTGGGAAGACCTGGACCTGCGGTACTTTGGGTCCGATTTCCAGTTCACTATTTCGCGATCGACCTGCGGAGATACCCTTGGTACCGAAAGACTCTTCAACACTCGAACCCATCAGTCGTGGCTGGAATTTACGAATCAGGTTCCTGATTGCTGGCATGCACGCGCAAAGGACACTTGCGTGCAATTCGATTGTGCTCCAGTAGCCGACACTTCGGTAGTCCCAGGTCGTGTTCTGTGAGTGGCCGAATTGAACCAGAACTTGCAATCGAATGATCGAGACAATGGTGACGAAAAAGCCGACTGAAAACATTATCATCACCAGAAATTTCTTGCGCTTGTTCAAGGACATTTTCCAAAGCATCGGCAATGGAAGGCCAAGCGTCAAGACATCCAGAATGACATTGAAAGCCGCCGACGTCCAGCCTTGTGCGTTGATGTCGTTGCATTTGCCTGCAAAGGGATCAGCTTCTATACCCGAGCCGTAGTTTTGGTATCATGGCCTCACATGTCGGATCTGATCCGTCCCATCTTGTCCAGGCACAATGAATCGATAAGCACTGGAAGATAGAGACCAGCAGGAACGCTATGCCATATGCAAGATTGAGTCCAATCACGATATACACACCGATCTTGAACTTCTTCGATGTGAAGACCCTTAGATACGTGAGCAGGATCGATATTTTGATCAATGGCAATGCTGTGAGGTAGAGGTCTTCATCAAAGTAGTAAATCTGTGCTGGCTCAGTCTCTGTAGATCTGCAATGGTGTGAGGAACCACTCGTACCTTCAAAATTTGCGTGATATTGTATGGGAGCAGAGTCCAGATATCTTTGCCCAATCCCAAGTTGGCCAGTTCGACTGATAGTACACTTATTGCGATAATTTCCGCCATGGCAAAGCTCGCGATCGCATCGTCCCACCAGAGGTTGTTGACTACTCTCATCGCGCCCTCGCACGGGAAGGATATTTTCGACAGCATGCGAAGTACAAACGCGACGAAAGCGATGACACAGCCGATCACGCCTGCGTAAGATACTATGCGTGTCTCATCGCGCACGGGGTGACCGCATATTGTCTCTGTGGTGTTCTTTGTCCCTGGAATCTGTCAGTCATGACTTCTGCGCACTGGTGACGGCCACGTACTGAGCTGTTCTCGGATCGTGCAGCTTGTCGTAACGCATTGGTTCACCTCAGCAGTAATCGTAGCATTGGAGCAGCTGCATTCCGTGTCCGTGGCCAGGCAAGGCGAAGCAGCAATGGCAGTTGACAAGCATTGCAGTCCGCAGGATGGCATCGATTGTAGGAGCTCCGTAAGATTCGATCCAGTCTGAGGTGTGTGCTGCGACGCAGCCAGCCCAATGGCTAGGGACAATAAGCTCCAGAAGAACAGCATACTGTTTGCTCAAGCTACGTGAAACCGCATGAAGGACAACTGAGTAACCTTTCGAACTTCTTTCGAAGCTCCTGTTATGGAGTGCATGAACCCCAACGAGACTACGTCCTTCTTGAGTGATATCTCCGTCCTTAGCGTTTCGAATGAGCAATGGCGTCTAAGTCAAAGCTTATACAGCCGGCGACATCACGGCATTTGGTATGGGCCAGGTTCGTAGATGTGGACCTTGCGGGGGCAGATGAGCACTGGGAGCACAAACTCGGATTTATCGACGCCATCAATGGTCTAGTTTCGAGTGACAGCTTGTGGTTGAGCATCCGATGACAGGTCTGTAGAGTGATCAGCCTGCATAATACGACAAAAAGCACAATTGTGCAATGCAGTCAAGTAGCTGACTCTGCGCCGCCTTCGGGATGGGCTTCCGCGGCTAGGATGGTCGCGAGCTGAAGCGCAATGGCACAGCACAAATCCCTGTAAGCGCGACTTAGCCGATCAGCGCCCAGTCTAGCGGGCGATAGGGAGGCATTTTAGCTATTACGAAAAACATCCCACAAGATGGGAAGTTCTTCATCGCTCCACAAATTCAGGACAGTGCTTCTTCCTAGAAGACTAGGGGCATTGCTGCCATAGCGGGGCAAGATGAGCACAGAGCAACGATGATGCTGTGCAAGAGCATAGTGTATCAGCACGGCCACGTGAACGACGAGTCCTGCAAGCTTAATGACTGCCTCTCGTTCATATTTCTTCCCAATGCCTTGGTCTTGGAACGAGATTGCTTTTTCCAGTCTCCTGGAGAGCAGACTGCGAGCAGCCAGCTCTGGATGGTATCAAGCGGTGCTTTCGCAGGCCAATGTGTGACGAGTGACTGGCAATTACTCGTAGCGCTTGCGAGCAATAATACCGAGTAACGTCGCAGTATGTCACGAGTAGTCGCCTCATTTTGTTGCTGATTCTAACGATCGTGATAGACAAAATGAAAGACATCGAGGTGTTCGGCATGAGCGCCAACCAAGCCATGATATTCGCGACTCTGGCACTGATCAGTTGAGCTTGGTCCTCTCCGAGAGGCGAAGAGCAACGCATCCCTCGATCCTTTTACAAATTTGACTGACCTGTGCAAGGCACATGATCTGGCGGCAGCTGAGCGAACACTGAGATTTCGAACTCCCTCTGCTTCTCATTGCCATCAAAGCGCACGGAAGATCATTCTGGAGCCCTCAAGTCGTGCATCTCTTCGCTAAGCTTGGAAGTGTCTTCAGTTCCAGCCAGGTCGGAAGACATCACTTGGAAGATTCTCTGAAGACTCTGCTTCTTCGAGCGCTGCTTTGAATGTTATCTTTGCTTGAGCCTTGCAATACCCAACACTGGTGGGGCTTGAACCCAAGAGAGATCACGCCGGATCCGGTCTGTGCGACGTTCCGATCTGCTCCAAGGCCACAGACTGGTCAACTCCATGCTGGAGCTCACGGCGCCAAGCTGCGTGGAGATCTCGTCCTCCAAGAACCCTCATCACTCTGTGGCTGGATGCCATACTCTGTGGACTTCCATGGTCCGTCATGGCCCAAGCTTAGGCGCACAGATGGGAGGCGGCGGCGGCAGAAAGATCGCATGGTCGTCAAGAGCGAGAGATCATTTCTACGATGACCTTCAGATGAGCGGCGCAGATTGTGATTGGACTTTCTTTGTCTTGGAGTGGCAGGTGGAGTGTGAAGCTCTCTCGTTCCTCCGTAGACTGCCGAAGGTCAGTGTCAGCATGAGCGGGGTCGAGTCGCAACATGGCATGCCCTCGTAGGAACAACACGCGCAAAGTCAGCAGAGGTCTTGTTGATCAGACGAGGTTGGAGAAGTGCGGACAGCACGCGTTGCGGGCAGTTCCTGGCGCCTCTCGGAGCTCGGAAGCACGCGTTTGGAAGTCATCAAAATTTGACTTCCAACTTTGATTAGTGAACTTGTAAGACATTGTAGCTTGGCGGCAGAGCGGTTGTTCGCTGGGCCGTATTGATCATTAAACAGCATTGTAGTATACATACAGTCAGCGCTCTCAGTCGAAGGGGTATTTGCAACGTGACCATCTCATCATCACTCATTCAACAACCATACTTTTCCATTTCATCGTCTCGCGCTTCTCCGTAAAACTTTCCCACCACCAAGTCCCAACAACGATCACCATCAAACGGAATCATCCGCCTGGACACGCTTATTCCTCCGAAGAAGAGACCAGCCGGACTTGTGACCACCTTGGACCTCAGTGAGTGAAGGCACGATACCCTGCAGATCGCCAAGCGGGACGGGAATCGGGAAATCAACGGTCGGGAAGATGAGAGCCGCGAACAGATACCAACCAGCAAGGCATGTTGCGAAGAGCAGTCCAGCAGCGGCCTAGGTGTCGTTAGTAACAAACGGGAAAGACTTCAGCACAGGAACGACACTTACGATCTGGAGGTCGTGGGCCTTTTCTGCGTCGCCATCTGAAACATAGAAGAACACTCCTGCCAGGCATGCGACTGCTGGGAGGATAGTGCCGAAGATGATGGCGAATACCACGTTTGTGCGAAGACTGCAGATGAAGAAGAACAGCGAAAGTATGGTGAATGCTACCCAGTAGAAGGCTGATGAAAACTGTCAGCTTTGAGTTTTGGTATGTCTCCGCCTCTCACTCACCATAATTGGCATTGAACTCTGGGGCGGCAAGTCCACTGGCTGCTACATCGGGGTCTGTTGCGAACGATTGGTAGGTCTCGAATGCTGGCATCAGTGTGGCACCATACGCAGCCCAGAACGAACCTGCTCTACGTTAATACCTTCATCACCTTCTGCCAACGCTACAACATACCAAAAGTAGCGAACACCACGAATGGAAAGGTGTTACCGAGCACAAACTCGAGCAAGCCACCGATCCACATCAGAATTCCGCCGTAAAGGACCACCGTCGCGCTATTGAACACGAGTCAGCACATTGAATTGTCGCGCAGACCAAGAAGACTAACTTATTCGCTGAGCGTGAACCTCCAGCGCCATGCCAGCCCATAAGCTGCATGGTGATTGGCATCAAACTCATCTCGAACCCAACGATTGCAATTGGCGTCGGATTACCAAAGATCCTCTGCAAAGGATGTTTGAGAGGGAGCTTATCGATCTTTGGCTGAAGATACAGCTTCTCGAAGAGGTCGGACGAAATGGTTACACTGCCAGTGCCACTGGTCTTGATCCTCGCGAGCGTGTCCTCGAGGTCATCGCCCGAGTATTGCTTTCCATTGACATCGTCAGTGAAGTCACGAGCAATGCTGTCTCCGGGTTGATGCTGATTCTCCATGATGGATGTGACGCTATTCCACGGTTGCTGGCGAAGAGTTCTGAATGAGAAGGACCTGGCTACTGAGCAATGAGCTGGCAGTGGACAACGCGCTCTCGATGGGACCTGCGACAATATTATTGAAGCTGCGGAGATCATCGTTCAATGGTCAGGCCATGTCGAAGCTTCATGGGAGCTGTCACGACCCCCCGGCGAACTGGCAAGGTTGACCACGCGTGTCATTGCTCAGCCTGCCACAATTGCGAGGGTCTTGGGGCTCTTATTGGCAGACTGTGAAAGACTTCCGTTTTGCTAAGAGAAAGAGATAAAGCCAGATACAGTGGGAGAAGGGAAAGTGCGGAGAATGCCTGTTCATGCACGGATGAAGGTTCCCCATGGCCGCCTCTGCCGGTCGTGAGCAGTAAGGAAGCAGAATTGCTCCGACCCGAACTGTTCATGCGCGATCATTGTGCTGAAGCGGTCGCGTTCCGATCGAATTCAGGTGTTGGCGGACGTGGCCAAGATTGTCTTGAGCTCGTACGTCTGCGCAAGCTTGCTGACCTGCCAAACTTTTGCAGTAAGCTCGCTGGCTGCAAAGCTCGACAGCATGTGATTTGCAGGTACAATTGCGATGTCGATGACTTCGCCACAGCCCAGTCGGAGTCTGGGTGCTGGTGGAGTGGTGCGGTACAACGAGCTCGGAGGAAGGGGAGATGAAGTCAAGGGAAGCGGACGGAGCTTGCCGCGTGGGAGTGGCCAATGCCTTCCTCCACTTTCCACCAGCCGTCTTTCAGGCACGGACATCCAACCACTCACACGTGCAGCAAGTCAAACTCTCTCCCTCCTCCCCGTCGACCCCGTCTCGATGGGTCGAACTACAAGTCAGGGTACCCTAGCACAATTCCCCTTTGACTTCATTGACACATCGCGAAGAGAGCCAGAGGCGATTCCATACGCGGCGGCCAGCGAGACCAGAACAACGCGTACCCGTCCGAGGTCTCGATCACTGCTCGGGTCCCGTGAGAATGCTGTGCGAATTAGTCGATTTGACACAAAGCTCTCACTCCACTGGAACGAGAGTGCGCCGAAATTCTAGCGCTTACTGAATTCCGGCCGTCCGGAGGACCAGCATTGCGCGGTGAGGACAAGAGAATGCTGGGCGAGTCGTCACTGCAACTCGCAACACCTCTCCAACGTGCATATGCTGCGTACGATTCGCATCTGGATCCTGCGGTCAAGTTGAGGGACACAACTCAGTCGCGCCATCCCTGGGTCCCTGGGCAGAGCCAAGCCTTATTCAGCAGATCGACAGTTCCGTGCAGAAGACTATGCCTTTCCTCAGCTCCAAGAACACTTAGCCGACAAACGTGGACGCCGCGGAGCCATGCTAGTCCATCTGCAGTGCACAAGTCTGCGGACATCAAGAATAGGACACGCGACCAGTGGCCTTCAAATACCGCCCCAGGCCTACAAGTAACTCAATCGAGACACACTTCGCCGATTCACGCCATAATGGAGGATCTGCGCCTCCTGGGTCGACATAGCGTAGAGTGTGCATGTCAGCTGACTTCGTGCGTTCGAGAGGATCTGAGGCGTTGAGGCGTACGTGATCTTCCATCGCGCGCGAAAGGAAGTGCATTCGCGATGAAGAATCCCTCTTGTTGGAAAATTCACATGCGTAAGTCAGTGCAGTACTTGTGGGAATTGCTGATATGCCACATGCTTTCCCAGCCAGTCGTTGTCGTGCCTTGTCTCTCATAAATAGCTACGCAAGACCAACTTGCCCTCTTTCGACCGCAATCGGGGCAAACTCCGCATGATGTCCATACATGCTTCACGTTCTTCGCCGTGCTCGCAACGAGAATATCTATAAAAATACCTTTTTTTGAAACTCTGGTTCGAGCCCTACATCTTTTGTACACGACACTGGCCAATCACGCGAGATTTGCTAAGCTGGACTTGGGAACTACACGAATGACTCTGCGCAATCATTCTCGATCAAGGCGTTGCTAATGTACCAGTGCAGGGGGGCCTCGAACCTACGGACCCTGCTTTTTCGGGCCCCATCTACTGCATCGCATAAGTTGCGAACGGCGGAATGCCATATAACATCATGTCGATAGGAAGGAACTGACGTGGCCAAATTCTGCCGTGTCAACTAATGCTCATGTCTCGCGCCTACCTTTCGCGATGAGATATGCCCGTCACCCGTCACCCTCGACAGTTCCTGGATGGATCTGTCGAATCAATGTCGAATCTGGCGAGATCACTAATATCAGAGGCAGCCAGCCTTCCGGCAGCGGAAACAAGACAAGAGAGTGGTGTGACAAAGGCACCGCTCCTTCTTGGACTCATTTTCACTTTCTATGGACTCTCGGTCATCTTCGTTGTTGCGCGAATGTGCGTCCGTGCAACGATCACACGTCATGTGGGCACTGATGACTGGCTCATAGTAGCTAGTGTGGTATGGAACAAGTGTATACTGGCGCGCTGCTCTTCACTGACCATCATGTTCAGATCATCAGCACTGGAATGCTGGCGGCTCAATACTATGGTAAGTGAGAATCGATGCAATCCGTCACATGCCACTAATGCTTTCCCAGAGGTGACTCTCAGCAGTGGTTTGCATCCTACATTACTATCGAGCGAAACCAGGAATAGTGTTGCCAAAGTGAGTACTCGCATACCTCTTGCTCGCGGATACATCTGACAACTTGCGCAGTACTGCTTCATCGCGGTATCTCATTGGGATATCGGCGTGACGACTACAAAGGTCTCAGTATTGTTCCAGTACCTTCGCTTTTTGACATGCCCCACAGCGCGTCGTATCATATGGACCCTCATGACCATTGTCGTACTCTGCGGCATCATTACTCTGGTAGTAACATTCGCGGCCTGTCAGCCGATGAATTCCATGTGGCATGCTGAGCTACAGCCTAAAGCAAAGTGCATCGATCAAAAGCTGTGAGTCTCTTGATGCAAGCTTTGGAACAAATACATGCTCACAAATGTAGCTTCTGGGTGATCCAGTCTGGTTACGAGATAGCATCCTGCTTCGCCATGCTTGCGATCGTGGTACAGCCCCTCTGGAGGTTACATCTGTCCGTGAAAAGAAGGCTCGGCATCATAATCTTGCTTGGATTGAGTTCATCGTACTGTGACCGGGATTGGAAACCACCGCATACCATGCTAACAATCTTTCAGCTCATGCGTCGCGAGTGCACTACGCTTGGCGTGTGTGCAGCGGCAGTGCACATTGGTCAGCGTCCCGGCAACGCCAGGCGCACATGAATTCAACTGGGGAAATAATGTGGTATGTCCTCTGTTGCCAACATTCAAGAGGTCTCACTAAGTATTATCAATAGCCAACACTGTACGCGGCTATCGAACTTCACGCAGGCATTATCTGCTGTTCTTTGCCGGCACTAATGCCTTTACGCTTCCCGATACGTGCGTGGCTTCGCCCCGCCAGAGGAACTTCATCCGCGCTACCACAAATTTCTCTGCCTCGAGGACCGAACATGGAACAAGCTCGTCAGGTCGCACAACCGATGCTTCCAACTCCATCGCAACACGAGGGTACCGAAGGCTTACCAGGCCAGATCGAACCAAGAATTGCCAACGTTTCTCGAGAGATCACGAACAGCCAAGCGACTCACGTCACGACAACGACGTCGAGCCAGCAATCACAGAGCACGCCTTTGGCAGAAGCAGGTACGTCGTCTCAATTGGCGCTAGTGGAACCAGCAGCAAAGATGATGACGGTATTCCAGGACGTAGCAACGAGACTATGCCACGTACGAATCGAATCGGACACGACCGATACAAGACCGCTCTTGGAAGACCACTTGTTTCTCAATCGTGGAGAACATGTATGATAGCTGCATGACCTTCGACCATTGCTACAAGCGTGCTTACCTTTGTGCCGGAAACTGACCCTACTCAACGTAGGTTAAAGAACCATCAAAGGTCTCACGGCCGTTTCTCCACATTCTCTAGGACTCGTAGCGCTACAAGACGTCTGTCGAGGAGTAAGATGGAAGACACCTCCTGTCCAATACCACAATAGGTCCTGTTGCGGTAGTAGATTATGCCTACGGCTACATGGTGAAGGTCAAACCCAACAGTGTCGAAGAGGGGGTTCAACAGCATAAGGATAAATCTTTACACTTGTTGAAACACGGATCAATCAACGAGGTCCTTGCGAGACAAAGCAAAATGAAGCTATCTTCTCCAAAAGACGACTACGAGAAACGAACCGAAACGTATCACCTCACTACAACTTCACTCCTCTCCAAGGCATTACACCTCTCCAAGGCATTACACCTCTCCAAGGCATTACACCTCTCCCAGGCATTACATAATCCTCACTACAATCCGAAATCCAATCGCATTCTTGCACGCGTTCCATGACTCTGCACATAACCATCTCACATCAATCCAACACAATCTCCTGCCTCTTCAACCACTCTCCAAACCCCACCAACTCTCCCCTCGCCACTCCTTGACTCCATTCCAGCTCCTTCCCCTGGCCAGGACCAAAATACCCGAACTCCTCCAAATACCCAAAATACTCCACAAACATTCCCTCCCAAAATCCCATCTCCTCCATCTTCTGCTTCAACTCAACCTGTCTATACTCCACTTTCTTCCCCGTAACCTTTGAGATTTCCTCGACAATGTTTCCAAGACTATACCACTTCTCCATCGCCCTCAAAGTTTTACCTTCGAATTTCTCCGGATCAGCGAGGATCGCTCCTACGAACTTTCCAGTGTCTTCGATTGCGGCGATGAGTGGAAGTTGTGTTTTGGGTGAGACGTGGCGTTCCATGACCCATTTCTCTTCGTTTTCCAACTTTCGGATCCCCACGGCGGCAGGTTGCAGAAAATTCTCCATAAATGAGCCAGGACAATAGAATGCGCTGGAGATCTTGGGGGAAAGTGAGCGAATGTATTCTTCAGCTTTGGCTTTTGCGTCGAAGGGGGTGACGCGGTTGTATTTTGCGAAGGAGATTTGGGTTACGGGAGGGAGGGTGCTGAAGATTATGTATTGGACTTTTTGGGACATGGCGATGTCGACTGTTGTTTTGATGGTTTGGAATTCTTCGTCGAGGGCGTTGGGCCCGAAGGCGGGACTGCTCATGAGGAAGAGGGTGTGGACGTTTGCAAGGGCTGAGGTGATGGATGCTGGGTTTGAGGTGTCTGCTGCGACAACTTCGATGGATGAGGGGAGAGCTTTGGCTTTGGGAGAAGAGGCATCGCGGGTTATGGCGCGGATGCGGTATTGCTTTGAGAGTTCGGAATCGTTGAGGACGAAGTTGATAATGGAGCTGCCTTGGTTGCCTGTGGCACCGAAGACGGCGAGGAGTTTGGACATTTTGATGACTTGACCGAGACCTCACTTGGTTTTCGAAGTCTTGTAGAGGTCAAATGTCTGATCAAGGAGCTGGTATATGTACCCAAGCGATGTTCCAGGTTGCTGCCTTCTTCTGGCTGACAAAGCTTGACCTGCCGGCTTCGAAGGATCCCACTCCAAGCAAGCAGGAACTACCTGAAGTGATGTACATTAGGAGCGACTGACGTTGCCGCCTTCCTCCAGCTTACCAAGCTAGACTTCTTTGGCCTTGAAGGATCGTGCCCAAAGCAGATAGGAATTGCCTAGAATGGTATAGTGTCAGTGTACAGAATCCACACCACGTGTACGAGGTGGAAATCGAGGCAGACATGCCCTCGTCGTCGACAAAAGCGGCGCATGATAGCAAATCTGGCTCTGAGGAACTTGCAGCGGTATTTTCTACGAACTTGCGACTACGCCCAAGGGCAGGCGATGGCATGAATAGCTGAGGCATCAATGCAGAATACCAGTTTTCCAGCGGACCGCCTTTTGTACAACTTGACTATGCCGCAACAAACAGAGACATTGCTCAATGCAGTATGCAGTATACCGACACTTGCCAATGGCCACAACTGGGCAACAAGTGCAGTTTCCACGACAGAACTCTTCCCAACAGAAAATCAAAATCCAAAAACATCTTTTCCTGTAGTGTCAAGCCTAGTAGGCACATCGCAGACATCTTAATTAGACATGACTTCGTCTTCGTGGTGCTCCCTTAAACTGACGCTTGACTTTTGCGGGCTTTGGAGTCTTCACCCGAGTACGGGCCTTCTTGCCGTCGGTCTTGCTATCATCTCGAGCTTCCTGGCTGGCTCTCTTACGCTTCGGTTGGTCTGCGCGAGGCTGCGCGGTCAGCTTTTGCAACTCGTTGGCCGCAATCTTGGCCGCTGTCTTACGCCACGAGATCAGTTGAGATGGGCTGCTGAAGCTGGCCTCTGTGGTGTGACCTCTGCCATTCTCAAGCCCATCGACTTCTTGTTTGACAACAATTTCCTCGTCGTCTTCATCGTGGAAAGAGGGGCGATGTTGAGACTTAGTCGCAGTCTGCTTTTTATTTCCCTTGTCGAACAAATAGCTACGTTCGATTCTGGTGCCGGTTGGCCGCGGATGGACGTCATTCATGTGAACATTACCGCCGTCTGCTGTGCTAGACGAGGTAGAGGATGTCCCAGTGTTGCCAGATTCCTCACCAGCGCTTTTGGATGCGGCATGGTCTCGAGCCCGAGCTGCCGAAGGAACCGAGGTGCGTGCCAGATAACTTTCATCTGTCTCGTCCTCCGCCACGTCGTCTATGGTGGGCTTCGGAGGTACAACAAGCACAGGATCTTTCGACCGATTCTTCGCTGCGCGCCGCTTCCCCTGATCATGATGTGTGTTAGTCGCCAATGCCGTTGTCTCAGCTTTCACAGCGCGCTCCATCTCGTCTTGCTGCTCTTGCTCAGCCGCTTCACGAATGGTCTTACAGATGCGGTTGCAGTAGTCCACCCGTTCGTCAGCGTTGCTCCACTTCCAAGCCCACTCGACTATGAGGTTGTGTGACATTTCAAAGGCCGTCACAGCAGCGATAGTGTTGCTTGCTATTCCGTAGAAGGTGATATCAATGCCCTTCGTGCGTGGTTCACTGTTGATGACAATCCTCTGAGGCAAAGATTGGACATCGAACAAGGCGTCCATGGCAAGCTGCAGTGCGTCGATGTATTCGTATCGCACGACGTCGATCGTGAGGTCGCCATCGTTGCGCCGAATGGAAACGACGCTGTGTCCACCAAGTCGCAGCTGTTGCTCGGGGTCGGTATGAGCGAGCTTTTCTGCCTGGGCCACACTGTATTTCTTCACCAAGCGTGAGGCAGTGAGCAGCGCCGATTTTGCCGCAGTATCAGGCGTATTCATGTGGAGACCGGGCCTGAAGCATTTCTGGATGAGTTGTTGAGTGCTTCTAGCAGTGTCTTCAATAGACCCCCTAATTCTCACGTCGTTGTCGGCGGTCCCTGTAACTTCGGCCTTATACAGTGCTGGGCCACGCAGCTCTGAGTCGTCTCGAGTGCGTCTTGTGCGACGTGTCCCAGCTAGCTTCGAGTCTGTGTCCGCGGTGGCGAGCTTAGACGCATCGATGTCAAGGTCCAAATCATCGTCTTCAAGTTTGATATCTGCGTCGTCTGTTGTGATGTGCAATCCACTCCAGTCAAGATCCGAATCTTCTTCTTCCTCGACATCTGTGCCCATCATTTCGGAATACGATGCCTCCGAGTCGAGACCTGAGTCGTCCTTTTCAAGCCAAGTATTCATATCATCTTCGACGGCCGGTCTTCCATCCTCAGCACAATCAGCAGCCGGCCTTGCCGGCCTCGCCTTCATGGTTTTCGCCTTCTCCTTCTTGGACTTCGCCTGTTTCAGTGTCTCAGCAGCATCAGGAGCGGGCGCCTGAACTGCAGCGTACTTGACATTCGACTGTTTGCGCGCCTTGACTACAGCGCGCTTCTTGACGTTTCCCCTTTTAGGTGCCGTGGGAATGCATGGCTTCTTCCCACGCATACCCGGAGTAGTTGCGAAAGTGGATTGCGCCGGCTGACTTCCAGCAGCATTGAGCTCATTCTCGGTCGCACGCAAGAGCTCAGATTCGGTGAGTTGTATGTCGCCGCCCTTGATGTTTTCGAGAACAGTCTTGACGGCGGCCTTGATCACAGCCTGCTTGAAAGCAGCTTCTGTGTCTGCCGCCATCTTGTGTGCTTCGATGGGTTGCAAGAACGCGCGAAGTGCTTTGTGATGGTGCCAATGAGAATGAGGATCTCAAGTTGTGACCCGGGGACGCGTCAGACGGCTCCGAAATCCAAGTGCCGTGAAGGGCAAACAAACAAGCATGCTTGCAGACCGGGTCCACGCGACGCGAGTGTGAGCGCAGAGTCCAGGTGTGAGGCCACGACTACATCCTGCTCAATGATTTGCTCGATCGGAAAGTGAGGATGCCTAGAATGTTCGAGATACTTGGTGTTGATGAGGAGCGCCCAGGGGCCTGAAGATGCAAAGATTTCTGTCGTAGATATCTACAGTATACACATACGAGAACTCCAACAGTGCTGTTGCGCCTCAGAGCACCATACCAAATTGCGCCATCCGATGAGAATCCTCTACTCAAATCAATCATCTTATCACCGTGGCGGTGAACTACGCCGACTCCCTTCTCCACTACTCCCGTCCACAGGCGTAGGCTGCACCTCCTTCAAAGGCCCATGGTTCACAACCTGGACCTCAGGAGTCTTCGCTCGGCCTAGCTCGTCGAGATCATCGTCCTCGTCATCCTCGCCCCCCATCATTCTCCTTCTTTCATCCCCGTCATAGTCGCCACTACCATCGTCACCGACTCGTGAGTACTTCTGCTCGTTCTCACCACTCTGCTTCTTGTCCATGATGAAGTTATCAATGATCCAGTACTGCACGGCGTTCATAGCAAGTGGGAACAGGAACATGGCGAAAACGATTTGGAGAGCTTCGTTGCCCTCTGTCCAGCGGAGAGCCCAGTCGCCGATCCAAGGTAGGAAGGGCATTGCCATGAAGAGGAAGAACACAAAGAGCTTCATGAAGGAGAGGCCGATGCAGTAGATGAAGAGTTGTTTAAAGTACCAGGTGATCTTGGGAGGGTTGTCGTAGTGGCCGGACTTGATCGATTCGGGCGGATTGGCCAGCGGGGTGCGGAGAAAGGCAGCGTGCAGGACCTTGAGAATCACGTAGAGTACAGGAACACCGATGGTGGTCTATAGCAGAGTCAGTATATGCAGCTCCGGGTAATGATCATGCACTCACATCGATGCCCAGATTCAGGAGATAGTAGGAGCACGGGTTAGGTTTCCTCTCATCAGCTGCACTCTGTGTAGCAACAGTAGCTGCTGCGTTGGCCACGTCCACGCTTCCAAACATGCTCATGGCCAAGTTGATGACGTGCACAAGCATGGAACCCAACAGCTGTTTGCTCACATCGAAGAGGAAAATCTTCCAAGGCCGCTTGCTTTCTTCTCGCCATCGTTTGTAGACCAAGGTAAGCACAGCCAACAGACCCAGGGCGCCTTGCACGAAAAGCGCGAACTTGCCTAGCAGGTTACACTCCGCTTGCGGCTCTGGCCCATCTGTGGGTGCCTTGTCTGAGGTCTGAGGCTCAGCATGACTGCTCTGATTTTGAGCTGATGTCTCTGGCTTCGTGTCTTCAAGCTCAGCGTCAGGAACGTACTCTCCACCAGGCATATCTGTTGGCTCTTCGGACGGGCCTTCTTTGACGATCTTCAACAGCTCCGTCTCAAAGACCAATGTCGCCCCAGGTGGAATATCATTGCCAGCGCCACGCTGTCCATATCCCAGCTCAGGCGGTATCGTCAGCCTCCTCTTCTGCCCCGGACACATGTCCAACAAGCCCTGGTCCCATCCTTCAATAACCTGGCCAACTCCGAGGGTGAATTCAAATGGCTCGCCACGTTTATAGCTCTCATCAAAGAGCTTGCCGTTGGACTGCAGTGTACCTCTGTAGTGAACGGAGACCTTGTCTTTCGAGCGAGTCGGACGATCGCAGGACTCGGGGCCGGAGAGGATCTGCACGACGAGGCCAGAGGGGTAGCGGATGCCTGCCAGCACGGCGGCGGCGAAGGGGAGGAGGGAGACGAGAGCGCGCATGGTGGCGGCGGTGAGGTGATGAGTCTACCGCGTGTGTCGTCGGAGCGGCATTTCCTGCAGAAGGAAAGTGAACTGATTGAACTTGAGAGGTGGTGATGATGGAGGCCTCAAGAAAGGGTCCTGATGACCTTCGTTTAGCTCGTGAGGATCCCGGGCACAGATCAGCCTCATTTGGCGGAGTCAATCCCGGCGCCTGCTTCCTTCTCCACACTTTGCCTTCTCTTCTCTTTCCCACACAGTTACGACTGTGAACATCCCTCTCTATCACCTTTCAGCCCACTCTGCAGCTCATCGCCTGCCGTCCGCTCTGATCATGCTCGTTGCAGCGATATGCTTCATGGAATCAACACGGTTGGAAAGGCTGACCCTTCCTGCTGCGACTTGAGCCTGACCTTTGTCGGTCACGCCCAGCTCAATGATCGAGCACTACCCGCATCATGCAACCTGATGGCTACCGGCCAGCGTCAGCTGCTTACAACGCTGCACTCTGCAACAATCTCGCTCCGCTCTCGCTCTACGCCAAGATTCTTGCTCGAGGTGCCATTTGCATACACAGGGCTGAACGTGATACTGTTCGATGCATGGACATCTCGTACACCTTGAATGATCGGACAGAGATGATTATACGGGAAAACAAATTGTCGCCTTCTCGCCCGACGGCGTTCAATACACAGCGTTCCAATCAGAGGAGCCGCGTGGTGCTACCTGACCCTACCATAGGCGTCATGTCTGTACTTGCAGACCAGCGAAAAGATGTACTGTGCAGGACTCGTGAGCATGGAGTGCGATTCAGCTACGCCAGACCCGAGTCACTCGCGAGTGTATGCCAGCAGACTCTCCTCCAAGCAGGCATTCACTTTGAAGAAGCACCCAGGCATCCACGCTCGCTGGCCGGCGATGCTTCGCAAGAACACAACCTGTCAAGCCTGAGGGTCAGCCACGTGGTTGCAGATTCTGAATACACCCCGTCGAAGTGGTAGGAGGTAGCTTGGCAGCCCGGCCACGCCTCGTCCTCCACCGCTTAAAGCAATTCACCTGCTACCTCGTGGGCGCACGACTGGCGCTCATACGTTGGTGCGTATTGGGAGTGCGTCATCTGCATGCCTCATTGAGGCAGTGCCAGAGTTCCAATGTGCCGAACTGCCTCTTCAACCTCTTTCGGAGAAAAGGTCAGCCGGTGCCGATCTCACTTCACCTTCCGCGTACATCCGCCTTCACCTACAGCCCTAGGGTACCCGCTTCAATCCCTGACATACCATACTTTTTTCTTTTCGAAGCTATTCGATAATAACTCTACAAGAATGAAGCGGAGACAAATGTGAAACTCTAAATGGGGAATCTTGATACGTCCGCAAGGCGGAGAATCGTACGTGACATAGCCTCATACTCATGTCAGACCTAAGACAGACGTCGCAGGAATCTTGGCATCAGCGCCAGACTTTGCTATAGCCAAGGCGGAGAAACTGTAGTCTGATCCGGTAGACCCGTGAGGTCGCTCAGGACAGACATGAGGCGTAGGAGGATGTTACAGCATGAGGATGTGAATCTTGGTTCGACCGTCAGGAGCCTTGCTACAGCTAACATGACGAAGCGCAACATAACCCAGCAGTCCCGTCAAAATCGAGATCGAGTATCGAAGCAGCTTTGCGACTTCAAGATGCAGATCATCGAGGGCACAGCAAGGTACATCCCTCTACAATCGGAATCTTAGCGCAGCTGACAAGAGTCTAATCGTTAGCCAAGACGGAGAATCGAAAGCATAAGCAGTAATATTGCCATCACAACCTTGATGGGTTGTGAAGATTCATTCCAGGATTGGGATCTTGGCACGACTACCAGGCAGCTTCGCCATAGCCAAGGCGGAGAATCGCAGAACAACTCTGAGAAGGGTTGGTCAGACCTAGAATGGTCAATCGAGGCACGATTCCTCGGAATGGGCGACCTCAGTGCATCTGCCTGGACCCCCGCTATAGTGGAGACGGTGAATCGTAACATAAGCAATAGTACAGTCAGCACTTTGATGGATATCGAAAATCATCCCGGCATGAGAACCTTGGCACCACCACTAGGAGCTTTGCTATAGCCACGACGACCGGCAAATCGCAATACGGATCAGCAGTCTCGTCAGAAGCAAGCTGGAGCATCGACATACCATTCCTCTAAATGGGGAATCTTGGCAACACCAGTCCACCACCAGAATGGCCAAGACGGAGAATCGTAACATGATCAGTATTCGTCCCAGACGGAGGACGGAGTATCGACGCCCATTCCAGCACGAGAGTGAACGAGCAAGCAGTATAAGAACTCGTTCCCATCGCCTTTGCCAACAGCTTCCACCATCATCAAGCAATCTCATCTTCTCTCAAGCTCGCCGGTTCGAGTATTCTTTTCAACATCTTCATCCAAAACAATCCACCGTCAAGTCATCCTCCTAATTCATATCCTCCAACAACAACAAAAATGAAGTGCTCATTCGCCGTCATCATCACCGCGCTGGCCGCATTCGCAGCTGCTGCACCAGTTCAGGATTTCTATGTGATTGGTAAAGGTGAGCAGAGGACATCAGTACCCACAAAGGATTAGATAGATCTCCCCAAAAACGGAAAAAGAAAAGGCAACAAGCAGAACAGACGCGGCAAACCACCAACCCTTCCCTCTGTCACCTTTGCAATAGTACACCTTAAAATGAGAGTGTCTTTCAACCACTAATACGACCTCTTTAACACAGACGGCCAAATCTACGCCCGCGACGCATTGCCTCAAGGCCGCTTCGGAGGTGCCATCAAAGCTGCAAAGACCGTCATCGGCGGCTTGGGAGACAAAGTTCTTGATCTTGGAAAGACGACTCCGATCAAGGGTGCGATTTCGGGCGCCCAGGGTATCAAGGTTCCTAACCCAGGCGCTTTGGACTTCTCTCCATAAATGCGTTGTTCCGTGCGAAGGCTGGTGAGAGGGAGGTATTAGGCAAGCAGAATATGGATCGATGGGCGCCTCTCTGAGAGCTGGTCTCTGAGAAGGGGATTTTGGATTGGATGTTGATAGAATGGACTGGTTGAGGATAGATTGAGGAATGAATGAGATTTGTTTGATGAGTATCTTGACTGTAATGTCTCGTTGTTGAAGCGTTATAGTGGCTCTCACAGACTTGGGTCGTGGCAGGTAGTATGACAGTGTTTCAACAGTGAATGGTTCGTATGCTGACCCTAAGCTTGACTACAGCCGTACCTCGAGGCTTCTTTATCTGAGACCAAGGCATGAGTCTTCTCCACTTCGATGTGGAACCAACAAGATCTGTGAGTATATCGCGATCGGCCTGCGCAAATCTCAGAAAAATCGACGGAAGCTCGCACTGCTTTGGGGCATTTTGGGCTTGGCTGAATCGAGTTCTCGAGCATCATTGAGGGCGAAATGCTGATAGGCAGACATCATGAGCCAGACCAAAGACTTTGAGCCATCTGGAAGACTCCTCGCGCAAGTTGGCTCTACTGCACAGTACCAAGTACTTCCATTTTGGTCACCCTTTTCTGGGCACAACTCCCATGCTCATTGGCATAACCAGCATGCCTGAAGCATATTTCCGCCGAAGACCAAGGTGGCTTGGCAAGTCATGGCCGAAGGGTCTGTTTCCAGGCGGCCTACAAAAGCTGCCGAGAATTGAGACTTCACACTCATGATTATGATGTTGGGAAATCCTCTTGTCGTTCAATATTGTCTCGAAAGCCAGAATGTTGAATGCGGAAGTGGAGAGACGTCGGCTGTTCTGGAAGAGTGCAGTGCCCAGAATGCCAAGCCCACATCTCGTGATCGTGATCCTTGTCCGCACGTCGATGGTTCCTTCCTTCCTCGCAGGACATCACTGCTTTTGCGTCTGCTCAACGACATGAAGTGTGCAGCGTCGGCTGCTTCGACGATGTTCACGAAAAGCGCTACATGTCAATGTCGATCTGTGATGGGCCGACGGCATTGCGAATCAGCAGAGCGGGGCAACATGCTTCCCTCCCTACCTACCTAGACCACCAACATCGCTCACAGAGGTAGGGAACCGGACAGCATTTCATTCACAAGGACCCAGCACCAGCGAGTCAATTGCAACGAGCAATCCATCTTGAGCTCTGACATCAATTCATATTGATATGGCAGGATACCTCGACAGCGTGGCCATTATTGGCGCCGGCCTCGGAGTTCGTCTCCCGACCTCTCAGCTACTGACACCTCGTTTGCTCACCACAGACCCAGGGCTGCGCACTCGGCCTCGCACTCTCCGCCAGAGACATCCCCGTTACCATCTACGAAAGCCGATCAGAAGTATCTGGCGTGAATCCCTCGGGCGTAATCCTCACGCCCAACGGCCTCCGCATCCTCGACCGGCTCGGAGTCCTTGAACGCATAAAAGATCGCTGCTATGTCACGACAAGTTTCATATTCCTCAACGAGAATGGCGAGGTTACCAAAGATATCCCTTGGGGAGGTCCCGAAGTGCATGGCTACTGGAACCACCGAATATGGCGCGGCCTCCTCCTCGATGAAATGCGTCTGATGCTGAAAGAACGCAACGTCCCCATCCACTACGATTCCAAATTCAACGGCATAGTATCCGAGTCCTCCTCCGACGGCATAGAATTCCTCATCAACGATGACACCCATCAAACCTCTCTCCTCATCGGCTCCGACGGAATCTACAGTACCCTCCGCACCCACCTCTCCCCATCAACGCAGCCAACCTACACCGGCCTCCTCGGCATCCTCGCCCACATCCCCTGGTCGTCCGTCTCTTGGCCCTCTCCATCCTTCCCCCGCAACGCAACCCTCCAAGGCAAACCCGCCTCAATTTTCTGGATCGCCGAAGACCCTCCCCCCAACCCCTCCCCTCAAATCATGGTCGGCCTCCAAACCCAACACGATCAAGAACTCTCTCGCTCCGACCTCGAATCCCTCCAAAACGACAAGTCCCGCCTCCTAGACTTTTACAAAAAAGGCTACAACGAACATGGCCCTTTGGCGCAAAAGATCATCGACGCAGTAGAACAATACAAAGAAACACTCTACATCTGGCCCTTTATGAAAATGCCAAAAATGGAAAATTGGTACAGCACAAAATCTGGGAGGATAATCCTCGTAGGAGATGGAGCACATGCTTTACCGCCGAGCAGTGGACAAGGTGTAAATCAAGCTTTGGAAGATGTCTACTCTCTCGTACTCGTGTTAGAAGAGGCATCCAAGGGATCCACGGATGGTGCTGGGAAAGAGGGGTTACTAGAAGCATTAGAATTCTGGCAAAAGACACGACAAGACCGGATTGATGCCATCTACGACTGGACGACGAATACGAATAATGTGAATCGCCTGCCGGAAGCCGAGAGGCAGAAAATGATGAAAGAAGGGAAAATTCGAGTGGATGAGGATAGAGGTTGGTTGTTCCAATGTGATTACGATGAAGTTGTGAAAGATTGGGCGGAACAGAGGAAAGAAAGGTGAGAAAATGAATCGAGTGCCAAAACTTTTTTGGTTCAATGAGCAACTTTCTAAGCTCTATCTTCGCTCTCTAATGCTTGCTTCATGGGTATCATAAAAATCTCGTTCTCGCAAGATATCTGTTTCTGAAGCTTTCTAATCACAGAACATCAAGTTCTATGTAATCTGGCACCGCGACAGCAGCACTCTAATGGGGTATGCAGAAGAAGAGAAAAAAGAATGAATGAACAGGCTTTTCGGAAGGACCAGCTCCGCTCTACTTGGAGATGTTGATGTCAATGTCCAGGTCGAGGAAATCGTTCCAGGCGATCGTGGCATTTCCCAGAGATTCACCGACTTGCTCGTCATACTGGCCGGCGTAATTGCCTATATGGAGAAAAAAAACATGCAATCAGTCGGCTGTTCACAAAACATCCTTCTAGAAGGAGCGGGGTAAAGAGGAAAAAAAACTTACCAGGACCCTTGTAATGGCAGACGGTCAGGTAGGGTTCGACGTTACCGCCAGTGCTGGCGACACCACCCTGGCTGGAGCAGTCGGTCGTTGCGCAGCCGATGATGGTCGTGTTCTTCCAGACGAGTTGCGTGAAGTGGCCCCATTGGACGAAGTTGGACATTTCGGATTGAGATGGGTTGCGGCCCCAGGCTGGGTAGAGGGAGACTTCGCCGCCGTACCAGAGGTCGGTGATGACGGAGGTGATGTTGTCTGCTGGGACTCCGGCCGCGAGGTTTTGGCCGTAGTTGCCGCCATCGACATCCCTAGGCGGTGTCAGTTGCGGATTCGGTGAGATGCAATCGAAAAAGAAAACTCACATCTTGTGTTCGAAAATGCAGAGGTCAGCCACCTTCTTGGCGCTGGAGGCGAGGTCATCGTCCCAGGTGACATTGACGGCAGAGTGGTTTGAGCGGTGGAGGTTGTGGTGAAGGACGGCGCGAGCGGAGTAGTTGAGGCCTCCGTAGGTCTCGCCTTCGTAAGTCGGGGCTTCGTATGTCTGTTGGCGCTCGACGAGTGCTGGCAGAGCAGACACAGCGGTGGTCAACACCGCGGCAACAGCGAGGAATTGCATCTTGGATTGATGAGGGTAGCTGGCCGGCAGACTGTTGTGGTGTGTGGTAGGGAGGGACTTCAAGAGGTCAGTGCAGGAGAAAAATGAAGGACGTGTGAATGAGAGGCGTTCAGATTGGGAGCGAGGCTCAACATCTTATAATTCGGCGTTTGCATATGCATGTGCATGTGCATGAGTGAGGAGGAGGAGGTCCCACTCACTCACTGCCAGGGACAGGCTAAGCGCCAAACGCCAAACAATCGATCAATGGATCCTAGGGTGTTCGGGTCGGGCGTAGGTGACGCACAGTCTGGATCTGCGAACAATGCCAATGCTTCGGAAGTGATCACATAGGGAAATTTGAGTAATGGGTGGTGAATGGGGAGGTACTGGGCTTGCGCGGCCTGCTCGACCAAGTGGAGCGCAAAATCGCAGCAATCACAAATCGCAGCGTTGTGACGGGCAGGCGCAAGTGGCCGTCGCCGCATAGGGATGGACCGTGAAATCGAAGGGCAAGACCGAGCGAGGCGTGAGGTGCAGGAGAGTGAGTCCAGCCGCGACGGCAGAGCAGCACTTGCCGTACGCCGCCTGCCTCATGGAGTAAGAGGACCGGGTAGTGTTGCTTGAAGAAGTTGTCCCTCGTTCGGCTGCAGGGCTGGAGAAAGCCGTGGGAGCTCACATGCGGTGGATCAGGCTGATCAGCCCGGCTAACTGGCCCCCAAGCCATGGCGGAACTCAACGACAGCAAAAGGCGGAGCACCATGAGGTCGTAGAGTCGGGTCGAGGCCGCCGGAAGAAAATGAATGCACCTGTCAACGCAATCAATCAAAATTTGGGCGCGTCTCCTTCGTCATTTCACGCGAAATTCTTCCAGTCAGCGCGCGGCAAGTGGGCGCATACCATCTGGCTCGACGTCGGGCAGCGCGCGGACAGGCGGCAACTGGAGCACCCAGCGTCAGTGTCGTCGCAATGATTCCCAGAGCCAGAAATTTCACTTGTGGACAGCGCATGTTTCTAGACCGCGGCGGCTCCCCAGCGGCTGGATGCGTGTTCGTCGTCAAACGGGTTCCAGCGTGTTCGCCTAGCAGGAGCCGTCACTGCTAGTGTCTGTTTGAAACGAGAGAACCTTACGCAACTCATCACTCCCGACAGCGGAGGCGCGTCCAGTGCCAGTCGCGCGGGAATGCCTATTGGCGCGCGCGATGGCGGTCCGACTGGAAGCTCTTCTCACCGCAAAATTCGCAGCGGGACTGGCGTTCGTTGGCGAGAGCAGGCGAGTGTCGTGCGGACCTGCAGACGAGGTGCAGATGGTTTGCAGGAGGTGAAACGGTGGTGCCAGTGCCAACAGGTGGTCCCGAACCTTGTCCGCGCTTGCCTTACAGGGCGGTTCGCTTGCGACTTCCTTGGCAAGCCACGTGCTGCGGCCGATCGAGGCGGCACTGGGCACGTCGCACCGAGGCCTGTCTTTCTTCTCAAGATCACTCTACACCACAACACGAGATGCGGAGAGAGGCGTTTCCCCTCATTGCGAACACAGCAGATGCCATCGAGGTCGTGGAGCGGAAGCAACTACCCACCTCGGCCGTACAGAACATCTCCTCCTCTCACGCCAGCAGCAGCCCATCGAACGATCCGAACAAAAGAGCGAGCCAAAACCCAATGTTCCACAGAGCCCAGTGCCAATTTTGATGAACTCCGCCGATCGAAACTCTCCAATATGGTGCCATCTCTACAGGAGGATAGACAACCGACAGCCACGTGTCGATGCCTAGATCACCGCCACGAAAACCATCACGCTTGCGAAACATACCGCTTCAAGTGAACGCTCATCACGCGGCGCCGAACTTCTCGATGCTGGCCGCGCCCAGGCCGCCGGTGTCTCTACCGCTGTTCCATGTGAGACATGTTCACACAACATCTCCAGGATGTCTTTTGCACTACCCCTTCTCAACATCTTCTCTGTTTGTCAGCCTGCGGCCGCCCAAGCCGCCATAATGAGCACCAGTACCGGCTATAAGACTGTAAGCGAATAGTCTCTTGAATCGTGTCATACCACAAAGGCGACGCATGAAACTCTCCAACGCTTTTCGCTGCGCTGGTTTGCCCGAGACATGCATACAGGTTGAGTCCTGTAAGGCTGTTCAATTAGCGAAACCTTTTCCGAAAATCGGTAAGCTGGACATATGCGGTGAACCTCACTATGTCTTTTGAAGTGTCAGAGATATTGTCTCGATCGTCAATGCAGTCAGCACTGGAAAATGATGCAGAACACGCTGTGCAACGTTTGGCGACTGCTGCTCACAGGCTTGTGCCTTGCAGCGTCCTTGTCAATTTCCGAGAACCGAAAAATGTTTGAAAATGTTGCTGCACAGAACCGTGGTTGACAATCGACGGTTGCAGGAGATGAAACAGTTATACTGTTGCCGACTTGGTCTTCAGCCCCTGGGGTGCAGGATGTGGTGTACAGAAATGCCACTATTCGCAGCAGCTGAGCTTCTGCGTACTTCTCGGACTCGTAAGGATCTTTTGGTGTTGCATGGCAGCTTCAATTGGTCTATGAAGAATGAGCTCGAGAAAGACATCGATTCCCAGTGGCAGGTAGGTGTAAATAAGGTAGCAATGTTCAATCAACTACGCTACTTGTGCCCAGGATCCCCACACAATGTAGACCGCACTTTCGACTTCAGCAGCACCATTCTGCTGAGAACGGCTCAGCGAGACGACGTGCGCACGGAGAACTGCGGAAATCCCTACTGCATTCGATCATGCCTATTGCAGCGCACGTCTATCAAACTGAACAGAAACTCGAATGTACTCTTGGCCTCGAAGTTGCAGGCGCCGTGGACTAAGATCAGACTCTGATATCCCCTCACCTCAGTATCTGCCGGCGTTGAGTCTGTCGTTAGTGTTTTCAGAGCTTCATTCTGGGCCCTTTGGTCTGCGTGTGCGAGCGCGAACATGGCATCGCAACCAGGATTGAGTTTCCAGCCGAATAGTCCAATACCTTCCCCGGTGTTCTTGCAACAGCTGAAAAGCCATACGAGTGGGGTCGTGTTACCAAGAGGAGGCTGACGCCGTGGAGCATTTCTGCCCAAGTGAGCCCGAACAGGCTTGCTGAAATGAGAAATATGGCGAGGGACTAGTCAGCACTCCGACGTGAGAAGTGAAGGCGCGGAAGCCGTTACATCGATGAGTCCACATCCAAAAAGTTTGCTGCCTTGACATAAGCACTGCTTTCCGCCGCGCCTGCCATCTTTCTCCGCTCCAACAACATCGCCGCCACCAATATCAATCCTCGAGCATCAACATGAGCGCTTACGACCCGCTCAGCGACGGTAGCGCTATCTTCGAGAGAATCGGCGAGCATTGAGACGGGAAGGTCGGCTTCGTCGTCTTTCGCACTTACTATGGCGACGATCGCAGATGGGAAATATTTGTCAGATACCTGACGAACTCCACCTTACGTGCCATTTCTATGGACGCCGGCATGGAAGGAATGCTGAGCGGTCGGGACAAACTGCTCAAGGACGTGTTCGCGTACGACATGCGAGACGACAAATCTACACTTGACGGGGCTTCTGTTGGTGAAGTTCGTCGGTAAGCGCCATCTCACTCCCACGGCGCTCATCAGCACTAATTTGACTGTAGGGTTATCTGTCAGTGGGCACAGTCGGTTGCAGGTGATTCTACGATGCCAAAGTATCGCTTGTGCATTATGGTGGACAAGGAGGTTCTTGATTCTGTGATGCAAGATGCTTACTCACGGCACGACGACGGATCTTGTCAATACGTCAAGCTCATCAACGGCGAGCACGTGGAACATAAGCCAGAGGAAGATGAGGATGAATGGGAGGCTATCGACAGCTGTACGGCCTGGGGTCTTGGCTGGATGAGGCAGTCCTTCCGTAATCTGTTTCCCAGCGCGTACCGGGTTCTCATGAACCGGAGCTGGGAGGTCGAGTACTGCAGACCACCGAAGGTCAGAGAGGACTAAGCTCAGGGTCAACTGCAGGCCAGAAGCATCAGCTCTGTTGCGATCTGTGGTTGCTGGAGCGATCAAGTGGTACTGCCATTGACTTCGCCTGAGTTGAGTAGTTGGAGATGACCGGTCACGCCGGTGAGAAAGATTGACCGGATGTGCTCCCACCATTGGGAGAGGGGGTGCAAATCGACAATGACCAAAGCAGCGGCTCTCCAAATCAGAGGATCAGTGGTGTCGTGATTTTCTTTAGCAGCAATGCGTCTCAATTGCTATTAAAAAGCAGAGTCTTGCAAAAGTGAGCCAGTTCCACGACCTATTCACTTACCTGTCACGCACGAACACTTTCCCACACTCAAGCACAAAGCTTCGATTTCGCACTCAGACCAAAACATCGACATCCACGCAGCCATCATCGAGAAAGTGCGTTTCTAAGCGGGCGCGCTATCGCGATCGTTCACGCCGCCTGAACGCAATGGAGTCGGAAGCAAAGACACTCTACGACACGCTTGAACTTCATCCGAATGGCAAGATCTGCTGGATTGTGTACCGCTGCAGCTATGAAGATGACGCGCAATGGACTCGATTCATGCAACGCCTAACTGACTGGGTGCTCTGTTGCTTGAGTAAAGCAGAAGATGGGGAGCTGATCACAGATCGCTTCGAGTGGGACGTAAGAGATAACAAGGAAAGATTTGATGGCGCAAGCATGTCGGTTATACGTTGGTGAGTGCTGGTTTACCCTATGTCTGTCGAGTGCGAAGCTGACTCGAGCGACATAGCGATTTCAATGAATGGGTCGACAGGACAAATGGCACCTCCAAGGTGACGATGAACACCAATTGCATCTATGTCGATGCCGAAGTCATCCAGTCTGTCCTGGATGGTCCGGATCCTAAGTCCGGAGCCGAGTACATCAACATTGACGCTACTGCTTGGGTTAAAGTTTTGGACGCTTGGTATGAAGAGCAAGTCTACCAGTTCGATGAGGAGAAGGTACCAGATGATGGTGAGCACGCAAGAGAGAATAGTGGGGATGAGGGCTACGAAGCTATCGACGGTTGTCGTCGTTGGAACGTTGGGTGGATGAAGGTCGCTGCGTCGAATCTCGTCAGCCGTGCCTATTATTGCTTGAGTGATGGTGGCTGGTACGCATACTACGTTCGCCCTCCTGCTGTGAAGAGCGGATAATGGCCAGCCTGTGATTTTGTGTTTAGAAGAGGGAACATTCGCGGAACTTCGAGCTCCGATTGTGTGACAATAGAAGTGAAGAGCACGCGCAGGCAGCAAACAAATTGCCAGCTGCGCACGTGCCAACATCTTTGGACAAAATCGTGTCCGCCGCGCTCATTCATCTTGCTTGACAACTTCCATCGACGCGATACGTCCTCTCGGCTCAAGACCTACCGACGCATGCCCATGTAGGCATCTCAGACGACTTCGACGATGTATTCGCGCAATCGCATGCCGACAGATGCAGAGTACATCCTGGAAACACTCCCGGACCACCGCGATGGCAAAGTAGGTTACGTCGTTTTTCGAGTCACTTATGGCGACAACGCGCGCTGGGAACAGTTTATCGAGCGCTTGAAAGAATACATGCGGTCCGGACTAGAGGGCGAAAGCAATCCACAGGCTGCCGAGGCAGTCAAAGCCGTCTTCGAGCTGGACATCCGGGACAACGAGGCTGAATTGAAAGATGCTTCGAAACACGACGTTCGAGCGCAAGTATTGATGAGCATTGGTCTCCAGCAAACAAGGCTGACTTGCAGTAGAATCTTCAGTGCCTGGGTCGAGAGCGTAGGTGGCATAAACACCGTCACTAAGTACAACGCCTGCATTTACGCCGATGAAGAAGTGGTCGAGTCCGTGCTTGAAGGGGAGGATCCAAGGGTTGGGTTCTACAGAACCCCGCTTCGTGCCTATGTCAAGATATTGGATATTCAATACACCGAGGAGACGTACCAGTACGACTCAGAGGATGAACCCGATGAGGCAGCTCGAGCTCTGCTCAACTCAGATGACGACCGCTATGATCCGATCGAGGGTTGCAGGAGTTATGATGTGGGATGGGTGAAGGCAACAGCTCGTTTGTTGGTTCCACGCACGTACGCTGTGCTCTGCTACGCTAGTGGGTGGGATCGAATGTACGTGCGGCCACCAGCATTGTCTGAGTATTAGGTCGGCCTAGCATTGTAAAGATGAGAAGCGCTTGACGATGCTCAGTGCTTCGGAGACCATGAAGACTGGGCGAGTCTGCACGAGCCAGAAACCTTTTCTCGGCCTCAAGTAGCACGAATCAGACTACGGTAGTTGCTGCTGGTGCGGGATTGTTGCAGGACTCCCTGCTTGAGCGTCATTCCATGTCCAAACGAAGCAAATTGCAAAATTGAGTCCTCGTATGCGATATGGGGTACGTATAGCCCTCTCGAAGTTATGCTGCGTCGATTCCTCGTGTATTGCTCCGTTTAGGGCAGTTTTCTATACCTTTACCTAACGCTGATGCCAATGGATGGGGAAGTGTTTCGACACAGCTGCAAGCGGTGAGGTCGCGTCACGTAGGTTCTAGGCTTGGCGCTTCCGATCTCACCCCTTCCTTCTTCGCGGTCACAGGTCTGCGCCCACAACCATCGACCTTCCACCGGATCCTACTGGCCATCCATCGAGCCTGTCCACGACTATGCAGCCCAGCAATTTTTTGCAATTGTATCGAGTCCCACAATAGCCGGACTTGAGAATGCGTAGAGCCCCATCTCTGCTACACCGGATAGCACTTTAGCGGGCTTCGGCGAAGAACGAGAGAACGCGCAAGAAAAGTGGCGTAGCCTGGTAGACACAATGCCTTCGAAGAAGCGGGTTCTCGACATCTCCGATGGGTGCTCGCAGTGAGACTCTGCAATAATATGAGCTTGTGGCAAAACAAAAGCCTAGCATGAGAGTTTGAGAACATTGGACAACGAAAGAAGACGTGCTGCTATGCACTGGTCGCGATAGTGCTCAATACTGCTTGCTCGAATCGAGCTGCGCAAGGAAGGACAGAATGTAGCTCCAGTCTGGACGGCCCAATACCCTGCCTTATCGCCTACCTGCGTACGACGCCCCAACAACGAATGCCGACCCTTCGTACGCAAGCGGTGTCAGACGTACGGAAAAATTTATGCTCTCTGCATCAATGAATTGCCATAAGCTACTCAGCCACATCTGGTGCCTTGTTCTGTTCCCGAGCTCTGGCAACTTCTTGATCTTCCCGCAGGATTCGCTCGCGGAAATCCTTTGCAAACAGCTCCATCGCAAGTCTGCGCTCTCGTGTGCCCATCGGTGCGTTCATATCTGGCTGAACTAACTTTTGCTTCGTTCGAGCATCTTCGAAGCTCGGGAGAGGCTGTCCGGGCTCAGAAACGCAGATGGCGGTGTCCACAAGGTCCGCGAAGTTGTTGCACTTCTTGTTGATGACTGGGTTCCAGGCTTTGAGACTCAGACTGGCCTTTACTCCGTTCTTCGTGACGATATCGAAGCAGTTGTCGCCCTCCTGTACAACGTATACACGGCACTTACTGGGTAGACAAAGTTTTCCGCCGACTGGTGGCAAGGGCGCACACGAGGAATCGAGGTTGTTTGCTTGTATGAGGCCGAGCGTTGAGACCTGTTGAGATTCCGCAATGGAACGGCAAATATCACCGGATCCAACAATGTACAGCCTGTCGCAAGATAGAGGTGTCTTCAGCTTGTTGTCGGCCAGAGGAACTTTCGCAGTTGCATTCATTGCATAAGCGGCGGGAATCTCGATTGAAGGGAGCTCCATTCCACAGCGCAAGCCGGTGTCAAGGTACTCTTGCGCCGCAGCTTGTGTATACTGGAGTGGCAGTTCAAGGTTCGTACGCATGAGATCGAGAATGCACTGTGAGCACTCATGATCTTGCGACCAGGCATCCATTTCGCTCCAGGCCTTAAATAAAGTGTGACAGTACTTGCCTGTAGTACTACTCTCGAGTCAGTTCAGCTCCGAGAATGCGACCTTGATTAACGCACACATCTCTCAAGCACGACTTCGCGACCGTCTGGATATACTTGTCTACCAGATGAGTTGCAGGATAGGCCGTAGAGGCCTCGACCATGATGTCCTCGACCTCCGTGCAAGCTTCTTGGATGTCCTTTCGTAAGGTCTGGAGCGACTTCATGCAACTGTCGGTGCAGAGGACTTCGAGTTGATTCAATTCGAGCAGTTCCGGGAGATCTGTAAAGCTTTTGAGCATGAGAGGACACGCGACCTCATTGTTGAGAGCAGCTTCGCACTGTTTGCTGACACCCTCATATCTGATCGGAGCCGCATTCCAGAGGCGTTGTGCCGCCGCTGTGATGCCTAAAGCAACACAGCACAAATGCGTGAGGTTGCGAAACAGCATTTCTAAACACCTTTCCTTCGGCAATTGCGAGCTGTGATATGTGTGTGTTTGGGTGTTGCAAACAAAGTTGTTCAATCGAGCACGTCCAATATCTTCTTCGTGCTTCACATGCGAGCCTTGGCGTGCACGTCTGTGTAACATTCACCTACAGGTAACCTTCACATGATAGGCATGTGTAGACGCTGCTCAATATCCACATGCAAAGACGGTAATGGCTACCATGGATTCCCATTCACACAGCAGACATGCATCAAGACCTCAAAAACACCAACCATCCTCCAATGCTTTTGCCAACACACTTCTGAACGATATCCTGAACAGGCAACAAAGACCTACAACGCATGAGATCAGCATCGTCACGGTATCAAGATGGGCTTCACAATGCGCTATCACTATCCAATGGTTGCAGCTACGATCATACTTGGTGTGCTGACATGTCTAACACTGCAGGGGACGCTACCACAATCGAAGAGCCGAATCAATGGCATTCTCACGACACAATTTCAGGCCGAAACGCCGTATTTGCCAATTGATCCGACGATCAATGACAGTGTCGATATTCTTACTACCCTGGAGCCTCGCCAGTTAGCCCAACAGCCTCACGGTTGTCGTCTCAATGAAGGCAGTCGTTGCATCAACATGGATGACCTCAGCATAAAACGATGTCCTGATGGGGAGACCTTCGCTGGATGGCTCTCGGGATGCGATCCTCTCAATCTGAATTATGGTGATCCACTGTGCTGTCCAGTAACCCGCTCGCCGAAGAGCTGCATATGGCGTGGGCAGGAGGCCGACGGGCACACCTGTAATGGCCAATGTCATGAAGGTAAGACAGTGCGCGGACTCGATAGACTAGGACGCACACATCTAACCTCGACGCAGGTGAGGTTTCTCTACTCCAATCGCCATTTGGAGGGGGCTACAACAGCACCATGCCTCTGAAGCGATGTGAAGCAGGATCAAAGATCTTTCGCTGCCAAGCTGGGCCCTGGACCGAACTCCAACAGCAATGCTATTACGGTGACTGCCACAATGGCTGTCATGATGGTGACATCAGCGTGGCAAGCATTCCAGATCCACGTTGCGGCAAGAAGAATGAGGTTCTAGAAATCGTCGACCGAGATTATTGCTGCAAAGCGCCGACCAAATTCAAGTCCTGTCGCTGGGTTGGCGCTGGGAACTGCTTCGACAACAACTTCTGCTATGCTCATGAATTTGAGCTCCTGAGAGACAGATATGGAGGCGACGGGACAGAATGCACTAGCCGACATCGACAAAAGGCCTTGTGCTGCCAAATGGATGCTCACGAGCCCGCGTTCGAAGCCGTGTCACCGAATTGGCTATTTCCATCCGAGAAGGGCCGAGCGTCCTCGACTGATTATGTCAATTTCAAGATCAGCGATCTTGAGAACGACGGCGTATCAGTGGACCCAATGCAATCGCCGTTTGGATGGATTGTGTTCGAAGGACCCGAGAGTGCGGTCGCAAATCTGAACACCAAGTGAGATGGCTCAGATTCGGACCTTGTCTTTCTGGACTGCGACACAACTGAGGAAGGACGAGCCCGTTTCGTTTGTACCTCTGATTGGTACGACTCAGAGTCGAACTGCCATAGCCTGATGATTGGTGGCGTTGATGAGGCAATCATTGAGCTTCCCAGCACTTGCCACGCTGCTAAGTATGCAGTCGCTCGTGGTATTTCCGTGTCACACAATCAAAGCCTGCCTGCCAAATTTCAAGAAATTGCTAATCAGACTGTGCTTGAGCTGGAATTCGACTTCGGCTTCGGATCGGTGAAGAGAGACCTCGGAGATGTCTTCTTTCGACTAGATTACGACAACACAGGAGGCTACTGGCAAGATGTCGTGAATTCTTCTACTCTGGCTGCACGCTCTCTCGAATCCCGATTCGTCAGCAGTGACGTTGGCGAGTGGCAGAGCAGACTAGCACAATGGCTTGCGCATCCCCATATTGGTACGACTTTGGCTCACCAGTTCAATCAGGTTCTGGTTTCCAACAGCATAGACTGCGGAGCTGGGCAGAGCGCGTATATTCATATTCGTGCCCAGGGAAATGTGACCAGCACAGTGAAGGTGGCCAGCACTGTTTACGGCCGCCTAACGCCAAACCCGGACATCGACCATTCTCATCTTCTCATGCATGCAGACCTGGATGGAGAAATTCGTCTGGATGTCTCGATATCTGGAAACATTACCAGTATTGGTCAGCAAGGCGTCTTTGGGTCAGTACTTTTCCCTGCTCTACACGACGATAAGTTTGAAGCTCTCGGTCTCGCTGTGATTGAGACAGCGTTGAAGGCAGACATCGGCATCAAAATCGACACTGATATGGAGGGTAACTTCACTACCAGTATGCGCTTTCGCACACCCGATCCAATCATACATGCATGGCCTGAGGAGTATCATGCTTCGGTGGGGACGGTTGCCCAATTAGATCCAAGTGTGCCGTTCGAAGGCTGGGTCGAGGAAATCCGTGGAGACAGCGAGCTGCATGTCGACTTCCAGCCCATGGTCGGGGCTCGCATGGTGCTCGACCCAAAGACGTTCGGAGATCGGAGAAGAGGTGTTCCCATGGCATTCAATGATCAATTCTGGGCGTCAGTCTCTGCACAGACCAGGGTGCTGGCAGATGCTACGACAGACTCTGGTCAGCACACATGGAATGTATCGACATCAGTTGGCTCGATGCTGGCCCAAATCCAGGACGCCAATGGCGCGGAGCGACATTTTTCTGCCTTTGGCCTTGGTGATGCGATTCGGTTCAGTAACTCTACAGATCAGCGCTCCACCGCTCATGGCAAGTCAGGCTATATTTCAGGGCAGAAGCCAGATTCTGGACTGGTCGGCAATAATGCCGAATCGCTGTTTAGGGGATTGACTCTGTCCTGTTCTCGGACCGATCAGGGCTGCAAAGATCTACCGTATACCTGCAAGTTTGACCTGTGCAAGGTGTATCCAGACTCATGTCTCTTCGATGACAGCAGCCTTCCGTGGGGCTTAGAGGATGAAGGCGACCAAATTGACGAAGGAGATGATGATCGGTCAGAACTATTCATCGACACTGGATCACCGTCCCTGTCATCACCTGACTGGATCATCAAAGCCGGAGGCAAGCCGCGCAGCTATGCCATTGAAGATCCCACTCAACCTGGACAACCTCTTACCATTTTCTCGATGTCATATCCAATCTCATCCAAACTCTTTGCAGGAGTACGGGGAGCCGAAGTCTTTCCACAGGCCTTCGACTACGAGGCAGTGGGTGATTGCGGGAATGTTGAGGTCCGCAAAATACCGGTGCCTCTTCATATGAAGGACGGAACGGGCTCGCTGAGGCAATGGGACCTGATCAGTGGATTTGCCACTGAGCACATTATCGAGTTGCAAACCATACAACAGTTCATCAAAGCAGTAACAACTGGGATTCTACCGTCCGATAAACCAATGTTAGCAGTCGTCCCTGGCACAGGAACTTTGATCACTGGAATCCCAATGTCGTGGTTCAAGAAGAATTGGTATGCCAACGTTTTTGAAAATCTTGGTCTACCAGGAATCGGTGACGCTCGCGGAAAAGCCGTCAGATCCCCCAACAATCGTGTCTTCCATGCCTTGGGTTCTACTCTCAATCGCAAGCACCTTGTCCTGACAAACCAAGAGATCAACCAAGTCAAAGCTGCGCTCTGGGACCGTACAGCGCCCCAGCTGAAGGACAAATTCCAACAGGCACTAGACGAATGGATAGACCGAAAAATATGTGGTGATCCTGCATTGTTCTTGAAATGGATCAGGGCATCTTGTGTGGTCTACACATACGTATCTGGCTCGAAGGAGGTGGCAGAGCGGTTTCAATCGACTGCTAAGGATGTGCGGGCCCAGCTCGAACTCATTGCAGAGTATACTCAAGGTGCGGATGGCTTGCCAGAACTTTGGGATGACTTCTTCAGGTAAGCCAGCTTCTGACGACGAAGAATCGCTACAATACTACACAGGATGGCTAATAATCTGTTACAGAGATTTGACAGAACTCATTAAAAACCGCGCCATACAGTGGATGACAGACAGAGTGCTTGATATTACCAATGCCATACAGGAGGCTCCCAAGAAGCCTGATAACTGGCAGGAGGTAATCGCAGACGTGAACGAGCTCTCAGAAGTGATACCAGATTGGTCGCTGCCCACCATTAAGTCCTGAGTATATGGGGTTTTCAGAGTCGCCAACGACCTGACTTGGCTTACCCCTATCAAATCTAGCGACGGAATGCAAGCAAGCGGGCTTCCGGCTGCGCATTGTCACTTTTCAGAGCAATGATATTCCCTGATCCCGAAAAGACACAACATAGCGCATGAAGACTCTGAGATGGTAACCTTGATGTGCGCTATCCAATGGAGCGACGATAGTGGGCCAATAACCAGAGCATTCAATCACGAACGATCAAGACCAAGATGAAACGACATATTGTAGAGAAGCAATGACATTCAGTGCTAGATATCGCTACCTGCAAAGATCGCCTGCTCCCCAGATTTTCCAAGAACAACCTCTATCTCCCCAATGCAGCGACAAGAGACCAGCCCCGCGCTGCATTCAAATCAAAAACTCAAAGAGAAACACAACAGCATACATTTCCTCTCCATTCAGCGACTCATATCTTCGTACAATTCATGTCCATTATCATCAAATCGATCGTTCTGCTCTTGCTTACTCCTCGTTGCCGAACAGGCTTGGGATGAGGGAAGCAGCCATGAGGGCCTTGCCCCAGAATGCATCAGCTTCGGCGTCGCGGGCCATAATGTCGCGCTTCTCCTCGTTGCCACCCAAGAGGCTTGGAAGAAGGGATGCACCGACGAGAAGCTTGCCGAAGAGTGCCTCTGGATCGGCCTCAGCGTCGCGTGCCATAATGTCGCGCTTCTCTTCGCCGCCGAAGAGGCTTGGAAGAAGGGAGGCACCGAGGAGCGCCTTGCCCCAGAATGCATCGGCCTCAGCGTCACGGGCCATGATGTCGCGCTTCTCTTCGCCACCCAAGAGGCTTGGAAGAAGGGATGCACCGACGAGAAGCTTGCCGAAGAGTGCCTCTGGATCGGCCTCAGCGTCGCGGGCCATAATGTCGCGCTTCTCCTCGCCGCCGAACAGGCTTGGAAGAAGGGAGGCAGCCATGAGTGCCTTGCCCCAGAATGCCTCTGGGTCAGCTTCAGCTTCACGGGCCAAAATGTCGCGCTTCTCCTCGTTGCCGCCGAAGAGGCTTGGAAGCAGGGATGCACCGAGGAGCGCCTTGCCCCAGAATGCCTCTGGGTCACGGGCCATTAGGTCGCGCTTCTCCTCGTTGCTACCGAACAGGCTTGGAAGAAGGGAGGCAGCCATGAGTGCCTTGCCCCAGAATGCCTCTGGGTCAGCTTCAGCTTCACGGGCCAAAATGTCGCGCTTCTCCTCGTTGCCGCCGAAGAGGCTTGGAAGCAGGGATGCACCGAGGAGCGCCTTGCCCCAGAATGCCTCTGGGTCACGGGCCATTAGGTCGCGCTTCTCCTCGTTGCCACCGAACAGGCTTGGAAGAAGGGAGGCAGCCATGAGTGCCTTGCCCCAGAATGCCTCTGGGTCAGCTTCAGCTTCACGGGCCAAAATGTCGCGCTTCTCCTCGTTGCCGCCGAAGAGGCTTGGAAGCAGGGATGCACCGAGGAGCGCCTTGCCCCAGAATGCCTCTGGGTCACGGGCCATTAGGTCGCGCTTCTCCTCGTTGCCACCGAACAGGCTTGGAAGAAGGGAGGCAGCCATGAGTGCCTTGCCCCAGAATGCCTCTGGGTCAGCTTCAGCTTCACGGGCCAAAATGTCGCGCTTCTCCTCGTTGCCGCCGAAGAGGCTTGGAAGCAGGGATGCACCGAGGAGCGCCTTGCCCCAGAATGCCTCTGGGTCACGGACCATAAGGTCACGCTTCTCCTCGTTGCCGCCGAGGAGGCTTGGAAGAAGGGATGCACCGACGAGAAGCTTGCCGAAGAGTGGATCGGCCTCAGCATCGCGCTTTGATGAGCCACCACGGATGAGGTCGCCGATGGGGCCAAGTCCCTTCAAGATATCAAAGAAAGCCTCTGGGTCGCGCTTCGCAAGATCCTCAAGGTCGCGCTTCTCTTGAATGCCGAGGAATCCCTTGCCAAGGTCGATGATTTGGCCCAAGAAAGCCTCTGGGTCGCGCTTCGCAAGCTCCTCAAGGTCGCGCTTCTCTTGAATGCCGAGGAATCCCTTACCGAGATCGATGATTTGGCCCAAGAAGGCCTCTGGGTCGCGCTTCGCAAGCTCCTCGAGGTCACGCTTCTCCTGGATGCCGAGGAATCCCTTACCGAGATCGATGATCTGGCCCAAGAAAGCCTCTGGGTCGCGCTCGACGACGTTCCTTGTTTCCTCAGTAACTTGGAGTGGTGCAGCGAAAGCAGAGCCAGCCAGGGCTACAGTTGCGGCAGTGGTGAAACGCATCTTGATTGATTGGTTTGTTTGTTGAGTTTTGGTTGATGGTGTTTTCTTTTTTGTTGAGCTACCAGAGCTGATTGATTGTTTGTTGTGAATGAAAATGAGAAAGCTACCAGAGCTTTTGTGCGAAGGAAAAGTTGCTGAATGGAGAGGCTGTTGTGTTGTTGTGATGAAAAGCCAACCAAGCGGGAGGAGGACGTGGTATTTGTACATTTGGCGATGCATCTGCTGTGTAGCCATGTTCGCGCATAGTTGGAGTGCAAGGCCCGCCGTCGGCGAATCCGGTATTCTGTTGACAAAGTTGAATCTTGGCGTCGACGTCGTCAATGCGTGGAAGACGAGAACCGTTCTGCGTATGCTGGTCGGTGTTTCGGACGGCGAGCTTGGTCAGTGATCTTGAGCAGGACTTGGCACTGTTTTAGAGTCTTGGACGGAGTTTTCCTTCAGATCAGCTACAGGCCATCGGCTATTTGTGGTCAGCGCCTTTGCGATCCAGATGGGTCTCTAGGTCGGAGTAGTAGTGATCGGCTTCTAAGTGCAACGCAGACAATAGCCATGCATTGACGGTGTCTTGGCACAGCAGGGAGCTCGTTGCATCGGAGCTTTGTGCTACTTCTATTCCAAGTTAGCCAACCGGCATTAGCGCGTATTTGGACTCAGTCGCAATGACCGTGTATGCACTGCACACTGAGTTCTCAGTGAGGCGGATGCCTTTCGTCAGATCTCGAATATGAGGTGTCACCAAGATGGACCTCACTGTCCATGTCTGTGACCATTGTTATTGAGGGCCAATTCGGAAGAAGCGCGAGGGCGCAACCACTCTGGCCTTTCTTACCCAAAATGCACCCCATATTGCCTAATTGCCGATGGCCTCACGCTGCAGGCCAGGGTCGGCAGCCAAGTCAGACCAGCTAGCCTACTATATTCGTCTTGAGACCCCAGATCGACATGATAGCGGGCTTTCTCGGATCTTAGTTGATCAGATGCCATGCTCAGAGATGGCTGGCTCACCAGTAGGTCTGTGGCCTGAACAAGGCAGCTCGGAGCAGTTGACTATGGGCTGTAAGTTGTACTATGTCGCAAAAGCAGGACTTTGGTCGCAGCCACCGCACTTGAGCAGTGCACCGTGAACTCCATTTCAGGGCAGTGGTGTCACGACAACGCTTCGGCGCCAGGAGGGCTGACAAGTGTATTGCTTACTGCTAGAATATCGCAGTCCTGGAGTCCTGGTAATACGATTCTCTTCTTCTTGGCGCTGCCGGAGTTGGAAGAAGAGGTAAGCACTATTTAGCACCACTTAGAGCACCACATCTTCCGTTACGGCATGAGAAGTCTCATCCAGCATCGATCTGGCTGCCGAGCGCGCCGATGAACGCACAAAGCTTCAGTGGACGTAGACCAGATAGCGTAGAGCCGCAGCAGAGGTCTTCTTCGCCTGGATCCACTCGCAACGGGAAAGTAGGCGTTCGGTAAATACGGAGAGTCCGGCTGCACCAGTCCGTTCAAAAGGTGATACAATGCAGTGTTGGTCGGTTTGTCATTGATGCAGTACGACTTTGATGACAAGAGCGTGTATTCCTTGCGAGTCAAGAAATGCTTCTGCGCCTAGTGTGTCCTGATGCTATCACGGTATCGCCGTCTACTAGCTTGGCTATTGGTGTCCCTTGGGAATCTCGCGCCAGGTGAGCTCGCCGGGCGCACTGTAGCATGACCATGGCTTTCCTTCAAGGGTACTACCGGCCGATTTAAGCGTAGTGTCGACATGTAATCCACGTCGAGGGCCCCGGGGTGACGTGATGACAAGCTGTGGAGACAGTGTGAGGTCGAAGCCAGATTGCAAATTTGCCCTGGTCTGCTTCGGCTCGGATTTCTCGGATTCAAAGATCCGACGACACCTCACTCCTATCAGGAAACCGGCGTTCATTGCTCACCAGTGTCACCAAATATTGCATCGTCTGACATCGTGCGACGCAAGCATTGCCATGTACATGATCTTCGGCAGAACCTATCGCCACCACGCGCTTACGGGGATGTGATGTGCAGACCACCTGAACGGCATTTTGGCAAAGACTTGGCTATGTCAGGGGCAGATGCTTGTGCAGAGTAAGATGTCAGGGACTGGGAAGACGAAGGACAGCAATACCAGCCCAGACATCACTGAAAACCAGCTGCAGGAACGAGTCCTCTACTTTTCATTCTACTGCTCTGCCGGGCTGGATTGTCGAAGCGATGTTCAGCCCAAGCAGGCATTTCGTCACTTCGGACAATTCATCCATACCCTTGGCGTCTGTCAGTACGGCTTCTCCGGACGGCGCGGGAATACGAGCTGTTTTGGGCACTACAAAGTGCTTCCACGATACGCCAAGGACCGAGACTGTCAACATATGGCTTTCTTATGCAGTGGGCATGGAACGCGGGTACGACTGAAGCCGAAAGTCAGTCGGCAGCTCAATGACTCCCGAAACAGTCTGATTGTGTTAGGAGCTGTGGAGATTCCTGGCGCCTGGCGGGGACATTGCAACGCTGAGCGACATCTCGCATTTGCTTTTGGTATGCTAGATGACATCCTCTCTGACAGCACTGAAGAGCAATACGCAGGGTAGACATCTAAACACACAACTTGATGAGAAAACCAGCTCAGTTTGGCATCTACCCAAAGACTGCAGATCCTAAAAAGCACACTCAGTATGCTTGACAAAGCCAGAAGATGTCCACATCTCAGGCATGAATGTCGCCACGACAAGAAGTGAAGTCCACAGTCCCCTTCAGAAATGAATCCCGCTCACGATCCCAGCCTCTGCTCAATCATACTCATAAGCAGTAGTGTTCACCGCATTGCCTGCAGCAACCAAGCTCGCATACAGACATCCCTCCGGCAGATCCTTCGTAATCCCGACGTAGAACTCCCAAGGACCTGGCAGGCGACCTGGCTGTCCAGCAACAGGAGGGGCCTGAGGATCGACATCCGTGGAAGGACAGAAGTAGGTGCCATTCTCGTGACTCAGAATATCGAAGTTTGGGCCTCTGTCAAGCGACCAACCCGAAGTAACGGCATCAGCTGGCACATCAGAATCGTCTGCACGAGTATACGAGACGCGACCGCAAGATTCGATGTATCTGGTGAGAACATTAGTAACAACTTCACAGCAGAGAGGCATAGGGTCGAGTTTCAACTCACACTTTCTGTCCTCCACTAACCTGCACCGCCAAACTCAAGACGCCATTGCTGAGAGCAAACGTCGTGCGAGTAGTATTCACTCCCGCGCAGTTGAGACCTTGCACACCAGGACAGTATGTCGAAGGCTGTTTCCCAATCCAGAGATGGCCGCGGTTGGCGTTGATACCCCCGAAGTGGAGTGGCGTAGCAGAGCGAAGGGCCATGAGGCTGAAGAACTGATTCGGAAGCTTCGAAACGGGAAACTGTGGGAGAGCGATAGCATGGCTGATTGCCGCCAGGGCGAGTGAGAGGACGATCGTGGTCTTCATCGTTGCAACGTGAACTGGGACAAGAGGCTGAGACCTGCTCGATGAGAAGAGAAGACTCGTTGTAGTAGCGACTGACTGTGGAAGCTGTGGCGTGGTTGAAGAGAAAGTTTGTGCAAAAGGTGGACACATGCTCTGGTATTTGTACACTTCACCCTTCGCCCTCTTCTTCATCATCACACACCAATTATCCGTCCTACCGCAAGTCATCACCCTCGACCCAGCGGCTTCCCGCACCTCCACTTCAACATCGTGAAACAACCTCACAAACCCCATCCACAAAGTCCTTCATCGCACTCTCAAACGCCGCCTCCAGAGCACAGCTACACCGGATCAGCAGGCACCACAGCCCAGTCCTCTTACAAATCCACGAGCTGACGTCGTTCCATGAAAGAGCCAGCCGAGGTCTAGTGCCACACAAATCCATAGCGGTACAACGATGACCCTGGGGACAAACAAGTTTCAGGCGTTCAGCGAGCAACTAATGTGTAGTGTTTCCCAAGTCTGGGGAATGTGATGAACTCCACGACGTCTGTCGTGCGAGGGTACCTGCAGTGGCGCGGGAGTCACCTCAAACATGCATGAACGGTACGACCAAGCTCGCCCACCAGTTCGGTCGTGTACGATCCAGGCGTTCGTACAAGCACATTCCTCCTGCCTCGTTGCCGAGTTAGCCGGGCCTGTTGCGCAGAGGTTTCGCTGCAGCAGCAGGAGTCTATGCTAACTTGGAGAGTCAAACGCAGATTCTCTTCAGAACAAGCTCATTTGAAGAGCAGATGATCATACATTCCCTTCTATCTCTACCCTCTACAATAGATAGGCCCAGCCAAGATCTTCATCGCCTCACAACTCATCCCTCTTCCCTTCAGCCTTCTTCTTCCTCTCCTCCCTCTCCGCATCCTCCCTCTGCAACCTCTCCTGCATACTCTCTTCCTCCAAACCCACAACAGCTCCCACAACCCCCTTCCTCTTCTCCTCCTTCCACCTCTTCGCCAACCCCCCAATCTCCTCATCATAAACATTCCACTCCGGAACCTGCCTCCTCGCCCTCTCCAACTTCGGCTCCTTTGTCTGCGGATTATTACACAAATCAATCGTCTTTGCCTCCTTCAAACTCTCATCCGAACACCACGTCTCACACCACAGCCACTCCTGCGGCAAACTATGAATCGGCAGCAAGCTCTGCATATGATTCGGCAAATCCTGATCCAAATTACTCAGTGAATTCGGATCCGCCGATAATTGATGATAATTCTGTCGTAAACGATCACCAGCCGCCATTTGTCGGAAACGTTTCAGATCGACGACGTATAAGGCGGAAATATGGTATGGGAGGCCTTTGAGGAAGTTCTTCCAGTAGCCTTGTTTCCAGAAGCGGAACCCTTCCATTTCGGTTCGGCTGTCACACATGGGTGTGAAACCGTATGGCGCGCCTTGCATGTCGTGTTGCACGAGTTCGTACATGTCGGTGCGAACGATTTGGTCGGCGTCGACGAAGATGACCTTGTCCAAGTCGAGTGGGAACAGCACATCGAGGAAGAGGATCTTGTAGCCCCAAATCTCACGCTGCTTCTCTTTCTGTCCGCGCAACCAATGCGGCCATTTGTAAGTGACCATCTCGTACTCGAAGCCGTATGTCTCCGCCATGACAGGGAGGAAGTCCTTGAATGAAGGAGACAAAAACTGTTCAATGAACCAGAACTTGACGCTGTGCTTGGTGTGTTTCATGACTGAAACCATCATGATGTTCAACATGCGCTCATACAAATGACCCGAGGCAACGGAGAAGATGTTGATATCTGCATGCTTGCGTTCTGGGGTGGCAGTGGCGGATCCGGACTTGGACAAGAGACCGCTACCGAGCTTGGCTGCTTTTCCGAGGAATTTCTGTGCACCATCGCCCAGTCCTACCTGAGCCAGGAGATCACCTGCACCATCTGCCAGTGATTCGAGGGCCGACTTGGAAGGCTCCAGTACGTCTTCTTCCTCCATGCCTTGGTTGCGAGAGATTCGAGGAAACAGTGTCGCTCCTTTGAAGCTCATCAGCGCGATCTCTGTTGAATTATCGGTCCCTTGCTGATCATAACCAGAGGCGCCAGCACTGTCAATGTGGAAGATCTCCTCACTGCGGCCCTTTTGCATAGCAAGACTGTAAATGCCCGGATTCGCCTTGAACTGAAAGTATCCAAGATTGGCCATGATAATAGTGTCAGCAAAGTGCGGATCGGCATCAGTACCCAGAACGAGCTGAGCTCCTCGTGGAGGCGGTCCAACTGTGACATCACGAGAGTGGCCTTCGATCAGAATATGCTCCAGTTGATAAGTAGCATCGATATCGTTCTTAACAGCACTCAATTTGATGTTGTCCAGATCGTGCACTGTGACTTCTGGTGCCACAAGCCAAGCTGGAGGCAAGTCCATTCCCATGTTCAGCAACGCGTCTGCGGGAAGTCCACGGAACTGTGCTCCAGTCGGAGCAAGAGAGCCATCAGCTTCGAACTTTGGTCTCGAGCTCAGTACGTGTCGATAAAAGCGCTTGATTGGAATCTCCTCCAGCCGGTCTCGTGGGTTCAAAAAGAGACGCACATGCACGCCATCGAACTCCGACAAGACCTTGATGATGGGTATCCACTTCTGGGCTGCCTCAGAAGCTGGGTCTACCGCAGCATAGATCTGGATAGTCGCTGTGTCCAGATCTCCGATGTTGATCGCTGTGTGGTTGGACTCAAACTTCTTGAAGACATCAGTACGAACAGTGGGTGCTGCTTCGAAGATACCCTCTGGCACATCCGAAATGAGCGACAGAGCAATCAGGTTGGAGATCCGAGCAAATGCCAGAGGCGTAGAAGCTTTTTGCTGGAGCCCAAGAGCTTCAATCGCAAGTGCCGCTGGCAGCAATCGTCGCGCACGCTCATATGTGAGCAGAGTCTCGATATCTGATGACTCGATCGGAACATCATCAGACACAGGGCCAACCACTCTTCCATTCGCGATCAGTGCCTTCTTGCCAGGTTTAACCCCCAGAGCTGTGATGAGATGACTGAATTTAGCCCAGTAGCTGCGGACTTCCTCATCAATTTCAGGAGTGCTGTGCTGTGCCGCAGCAAGTCTCAGAATCTCGTAGACCTTTCGTCTGGATTCAAGGTTCATATCAGGAGCATCTCCGCCAGTGCTCGAGGCCCAGAAGTTGTCCCACTCAGTGATAAGGCTCTCGAGCACAGTAGCTGCGCCATCTTTCTGCAGGTCGGAAGCGATCCTTGACTTAGAGTCCCCATCACGAGGCACGTGCAGAACAGCCACTTCGACGTTGTCATGATCCTTCTTGTATAGCAGAGCCTCCATAAGCTGCTCGAAACCTTGTTCGCTGTCCAGATCAGCTACCACAGTCAGATGCACAAGCTCTCGTTCAATAGTCTGAGCATTAGCCGGAATGCTAGGCAGATCTTCGAGCTCAGGATGATCACCAAGATTGAGGAATCTCAGACTGCTGTCATCTTCCGGTACTACCAGAGGGTTACGCCTAAAGCTCGCTTTACTGAGGAAAAGTGTGGGCAGATAATCCTCGTCGCCGAGCTGACCAGTATAGACAGCCTGCTGCACGGCTCGAAGATCAATGCTGACTTGCTGGCTCATTACCTGCAACCAGTCCTCAGTCCTTGCAATTGGTGCACCATTGATCAGCACAGGAGGTATAGGATCTGTGCTGCCGATTCTGCTGATGTAGCCCTTGCTCCTGGCGATTCTTTCAGACAGAGTCTTGTCCTTCAGCACATCCGATAGAGAGAGGTCCTCCTTGTTGGGACGAAGCTTGCCTGCAGTCTTCACAGCTTGGAAGATTTTCTCGTTGGGCTTGCTGTATTTGCGGCCAGCCGCCTCCAACGATTGTTCCAGATACTTGAGCGCGGTACCCAGCCCATAGTTGTGGACCAAGTAGTAGATGATTGTCGCCTGCTCCGTGCTTGTCTCGCCTCGAATCCTTGGTGCCAGACCCATCCGGATAGGAACTTGACGTGTAACGAAACTCCGTAGCTGCTCAGAAACCAGCAGAACATCGTTGAAATCCGCAAAGTCAACCGGCAGGACCAAATTATGCACCTCCTTGCGCACGGGCGGGAGCTGCCCAGGAAATGTACGCTGAAGAAGCGCATTTGCAGTTGCCGGCCAGTCAGCATAGCGCTTGTCCTTTTCTAGATCGTTCAGCCAGATGATGATGTCGCCTCCCTCAGCGTCATCTCGCCAGTCGTACCGAGGAGCTTCTTGCTCATCCTGCGCTGCAGTGATAGCCTCGTGAGAAAGCAGCTCGATAGCCTCCGAGCCACTGAGCCCAATCTGCTGCACGCTCTTGATCATCTTCCGCTCCCGCCTGAGATGTTCCAGAAGCGCATAAGCCTCGACATCTCTCGGCATAATCTGCACGCCATTGATCCACATAACATTGTATCCCGGTGGAAGCAGCACTTCCCGATTCTTCGCATGCTCCTCAATAAAGTCCTGAGAAACGTTCGTCGCCGCAATACTGGTCGAATGCTTCGGGAAATCCTGGCTCAACTTCAAAAGCGTCGCGAAGGGGTCCTCACTTCCCATGACAAAACTGGCAGCCCTCACTCCCAGTCTTCTCAACTCCGATTGTGACAGAGGTCGAAGATCCGAGACCTCTTCTTCGCTCAACTTCGTCTCTGCGGCACTCTTTCCCTCGTCTTTCTCCGCATCTTCGCCGTCTTGTCGATCATCAATGACAATGTAATCCGTCCTCTTCAATGCCAATTCCACACCATACCCGCTCACAGTCAAGGGCTTACTCCCCACTCCCTCAAAAGCTCTGTAACGCACCCGATAACTCGTTTTGCCTTCCTTCGCCGTCTTACTCAACGTCTTGTGGAATTTCCTGAAACTCTCACTCAACAGATCTGCATACAGTACGCTCGGTTTCTCGCTGTTCACATCTCCCAGCACACGATCGAAAGGTAATGATTTGACTTGGTCTCCTGGCTGTCCCAGACTCTCCGCGCTTTTCTCATCCAAGTCTGGAGAGCAGTATTTCTGCCCGCTGAAAGGGACATAAACCCACGTATCGCATCCTGCATAGCCATCTCGCTCTTTCGATATCGTAGGGACGACAGAAGTATTGTAGTATTGGTAGTGGGCTTCGATGCGTGGAGCAGCGGAGTGGATCGCGAGAGCGTAGTCGAACGATGAGAGATCTTCTCTCCCTAGGTGTCCATCTGATTCCAGGAGTGATCGGAAGGCTTTGTATAGCTGTTCGTCGGTCGTCGAGGAGTCAAAGTAGCCGTCGGCGATGCGATCGAGGAGAGGGAAGTAGGCTGTGTTATTCTCTTCGGCTGCTGTCTCGCTAGACAACTGATCAGATTTGTAATGTTGGAGAGCGGAGCATGAGGAGCCCTACAGCAGTTCTACCAGAAATGGTGGAGCACCAAATGCTGTCCGCACGGCGACGTTGACGGAAGGAAGGGCATTGGAGCAGGTCAGCAAGCTGGCCAGAGCTGCTGCCTTCCAATTGCCCCACGATGACTTGGCCATGCTGGCTCTGAATCTCTGTGATCACTTTGCTCAGATCATCGAGGGAAATGTGGCGTGAATGTTGGACGTCAATCGATAGGCGTCGAAGGGTCCCGCTGACGATTTATTTGAAGCTACGTGTCGTTCACCACGCTTCTCCTCTCTCCACGAGTAAAGCAACGAGTCACACGAGATTTGGCAGAAGTGATCTAGGCAGATCATATGGCACTTCAGCAGCTGATGCAAAGTGAAGAAGAGCTCGTGTGTTGTGATCGCAAGGTCGTGGATGTGTCTCCTCCGTGGCTTCTCCGACCGTCTAGCGCGCGAGCATGTGAACGGAACACCACAACAGCATTGCGTGAGCATCATTTCTCCGTTCTACATCTAATTCTATCTCGTCCCTCTGCCACCCTACAACAAAGTATCTCCCAGCGCACACCTCACAATACTCACCCCCGCCCTCACCGTCTCACTAACACCATGCGCTTCCAAATTCGGATTAACCTCGACCAAATCCAACGCAACCAAACTCCCCGTCTCATGCACACACTCCGCAATAAAATCTCCCTCTCTTAACGTCAATCCTCCTCTCACTGGCGTCCCCGTACTAGGCGCCCACATGGGATCCAAAGCATCCACATCAAACGACAAATGAATCGGCGTATCCCGTCCAATCCACCCCAAAGCCATATCCATGACCTTCCCAATTCCATGCCGATCAATATCGTGCATCGAAAAAGCTTTGATGTTGTTATCCTTCAAAATCTTCTTCTCCCCTCGGTCTACGTCTCGCAGACCAATGTAGACGAGTTTCGCGGGGCTAATGCGTTGGTCTTCTGTGATCCAACCGAAAGGATTCTCTGCAGTGTCTGTTGCGAGACCTGTGAGGAATGACACGGGCATGCCGTGGATGTTTCCGCTATCGCTTGTCTCTGGAGTGTTGATGTCTGCGTGTGCGTCGACCCAAATTACTGCCATGTCTCTTCCCAGGCGTTCGCGTACGGCTTTGGCGGTGCCGGAGATCGTGCCGATGGCAATGCTGTGATCTCCTCCCAAGGTCAAGACAAAGCGGCCTTCGCGCGCGTGCTCGTAGACTTGGGAGCTGAGTTTCTTCGTCACGGCGGACACGGCTCGAGGGTTCTTCATGCGGCGATGTTCGGGGTCTTCGGAGGGCATAAGATCGCCGTAGGCGTGGACTTTGTTGTCGTATTTCACGTCATATTTGAGTTCGTCGCGCAGGTCGTTGATGAGGCCGGACTCGATGAGGGCCATTGGGGCCGCATCTGTGCCTGGTTTGCACTGGAGAATGGCATGTTTAGTCTGTGTTCATTGCGTTACCGTTGATACCTCTGAATGCAACGACCTCTGAGTGCAAGCGCCGAAATAGATTGGCTCTCGATCCAGGGAAAGCTTTGCTGATTGGCTTAGCGGCCTGCGTTTGCACTCAGAGGTAGTTGCATTCAGAGGTAGCCACGGTTAGAAGATGGGAGCAAAGACGTACTTGTCCACCACTGAAGCCGACAGCCACCAGACCCAGCTCGTCGGCCTTGGACAGAAACTTTGGTGTAATTGTAGGAGCGTCCATTGTGCTACTGTCTGTCTGATTGTATCAGCCATCATGTCAATCGAGTCACTCGATGAGCGGTGCCTTACATCGTAGATGCCGATGACCTCAGGATGTCTCAGGTGTACAATCTGTGAACGATGATAAGAGAAAGCTAAGAAGAGTTTCTCTTTGTCCCTGTCCCAGTGCCGTAGAAAAAGCGGAAAGTTCACGATAGAGTTGCAAACGCAGAATGCAAAGAAAGAACAAGGAAAACAGAAACGGGCAGCGAGGATACTTCCTTTTTGAAATCGCAAGGGCGCAAGAGTCTTCCGGCTCACTATCGCTCCCTAGGCTCGCCGTTTACGAGACGCAAATGCTGTCGAGTGGGCTGGCGACTCATCGTGTCGCCTTTTCCTGTACTTAGGGGAAGTCGAAGACCTTAAGTACAGGTGTAAGCGGTAGCGCGGTGGCTCGCGGATTTCTCTTATCAAATGGTTAGCCGCGGATCGGCCGTTGATAGCCGGCATTGGAAGACGCGACTGTGGCATGTGATTGCGCCGCAGCGTGGAGAACATGTCATAGCGCGAGGAAAGTGAAGAAGAGATGAGGTTGTACGCGGTGCGCGTGTGATGCCGTTCATGTGAGCTGTTCCTGTGCAACGTGTGTTGACATCGTCTTGCCGTGCCGAGCTTCACAACCAGACACATCTTCACAAAAGCCATGCTTACATTGAGCAGCTTGCATACGGTACTAATAACAGAGATACAATGTCCCACGCGCATTCGCATTCGCACAATTACATTTACCCCCATGTCCTTGCCATCGCCTCATGCCACGTAACCAAGAACCCCGTCTATCATGCCCCGAACAAGGTGTCCATTCATACAATTGTCCCCATTGAAGCTGTTCAGTACGCGACGGTTTTTCTCACCCCATCTGAAGTGTGGCATGCACGCTAACTAAACGCTGTCCGTGATCAGCCAGAGGCTCCATCTACAAGTACTTCTTTGGCTGACTGTGTCTCTGCCTCTTGTACAATGCGTAGAACAGCACCATCAGGCATTGGAAGCCGATGATGGTAAGGACCATTTGCGAGGTGCTCGGACCATGGGTTTTGATAACTGCGAACCCAAATTAGCTTGCGTCTTCAGCCGTATCATTGCATGTCGCAGCAATGCTCGAACTTACCTTTCTCCATTTTGGGCTCTAGATGGTCGTGAAAGTTGTAATGCAGGAACGACATGGCGTTGTGCAGCTCGTCAAGGGACTGCTTGTAGTCTCTGCCCTCGATGTCGTCGCGAATGATGTTGACGATCGACTCAATGCTCGACACGCGATCGTGCAGAGCGTTGATCTTGCCAACCGTCTCCGGTGGCAGCCCAGTATCTCTGCTAGCACCAACATTGTTGATCTTGGTCACGGTGTCCAAGTGTTTTGAATCAATCTTGTCCGCCAAGTTCTTGATTTCCCAATAGACGGTGCCCATCTGGTGAGTGAGGCCTTGCACGCGGTTGTGCAAGTCGGCGAACTGCTCGGTTTGCGACTTGATTTGGTCTGCATCCCGGTCTGGGAGCATCTCTGGTGCGCCTGGCATGCTGTCCATCTTCTTAATGTGAGGAGTGTTCTGCTGCTGCTGCTGCCCCTGAATGGGTTGTTGAGCTGTGTTGCCTGGGTAGCCTTGCTGTCCGCCTGTGACTGGATCTCCTCCACTGCTCACAACGAACTTGGTGACCTCGAAGGAATCTGGATTTTCTCCAGTAGTAGCAGTTATACCAAAGAAGTAGTCGCCAGTTGGCAAAGAGATCTTGTCGGAAGAGAAGCATGTTTTATCGTCAATGGACACTGTAAGGCCTCCCCTGCTCGTAATCTTGAGTTTACTGGGTCTTCCCAAATTGCGATAACTATAATCGCAGTGCCCAAATGCCAGTGACTCGAGTGATGTAGATGAGCGGTAATCTACTGAACCGTCGTTCAAGAAGCCTCTGATCTTGCCGCCTGAGCCTCCATATTGATCAACCACAATGACGAGGCCGTCAAACTTCCCCGCATTGTAGACGCTGTCCGCGTGGAGAGTGTCGTATCCGTGTGTATACCACAGCTGAAGATTGCCGCTGCCCACCTCTTGACCTGATGCTCGGAATTCGAGCTGTGCTGTCCAGTCGTTGACCTGCCCGATGCTCTGATCCGACCAAATGGCACCCTTCGTCTGGCCGGGCCACGGCGGTGTGAGGATGACACGATCTCGAGTGACGTGCAAATCGTGGTTCACGCTAGCTGCGTGCCAGCCAGAGATTGTCGCTCCTGGTGTGAAGTCGCCTTTGTGGCCGAACGAAAGGCTGTCGATGGGCGCAGCGAAGCGGTCAACAGCGGAGGCGAGGGTAGCGAACACCAGCCACGCGAGCGACTGAGGTAATCGTGGGAGTGTCATCTTTCTCGTAGTCGCGTGCACACGATTCGATGTGGTGTGAGATGTGCTCGGGCACAGAGTCGATGGGAGTTGGTGGGAGGGGAGCGATGAGTTTGGTCAATGGCGATTGCGACTGTCCAACACTCGGTATCAATGCTCTGCAATGATTGCTCGTGATCAATGTCTCGTCTTTCGTTTGTTGTATGTATACACAAAGTCCCGCTATGCCTTATCGTTGCTCTTGAACAGAAATCCTCTCAAAGCGGTAGTCGCGATCCAGCCTACGACCACGACAGAAACGATCAATTTGACCTCTTTCAGCGCATCGACCGCGGAGGAGTTGAAGGAAATGGTGTGGTGGTGATTGATGGCACCCGAATGCTGTGCGGCCAGAGCAAAAGATTCCATCGTGTCTCCGCCGTATCGTGGGTTTGGTCTATGTGGCATCAAAGCTGGCCCCTGCAGCTGTCCGGCCCCGGAGCTTTGAAGCTTGGGCGCGGGAGATTCACATGCAGCTTGTCGAGACCACTTCGTCTTCTTTTCTCTCACACGACACAAACAATGCTTCACTCAGAAATGCCGGTGTGAGGTGCGTCTAGACCAGCTCAGCTGTGCGATGTCACCCCTTGCTTCGGCTAGAACACAGTCGTCCAAGCAGCTGAATTGTACTACAACATGCAGAAAAACACATGCTATCATTCTGGAGTCCCTTCAAAAGGACATCTCCCTTGGCGGAGTGATCAGACCGAAGAGAGCAGAGAGTGAAGCAGAGAGTGAAGGTGGCATGAAGGTGACATGAAGGTGGCATGAAGGTGGCATAAAGGTGGCATGAAGCTGTCTTGAAGCTGTCTTGAAGCTGTCGTGAAAGGTCCTGCGGAGTGCTGAAGTGCTGGGAACAGTGCTTCTAAAAGCTGCTATTCAAAATGGGACCGAGGAGTTGGACCAGCTGTTTGGACGTGGAGGCAGTAAGGTGGAGGCAGGGCAGTGGAGCGGTGAGTATCACGTGCGTGCCAACATGTGTGGTGGCCTCACGCTGCGATCTCTCTCGCGAACTAGATTTCGCAGCTGCTACGCTTGTCGAGACAGACCGCCTTAGCCACGCTGTACAGGGCGGAGTTACGAGGATCGAAGGGGCACCCGAATTCCACCTGTGGAGCAGAGGAACACGGACAAGCACGGAGTCTCAAGCCCGGTTTCTGTTTTGCTTTCCGGCAGTAGGACGCGTCTCTGAGAATACGAGAAGCAAGAGCAGCGTCCGCTTACCAGATGTTCGCCAAAGCCGCAAGGTAGGCGTACTAGCTTATGCAGCTACGCTCGCTCATGCAGCTTCCGAGTTCGCCATGCTGGTCAGAAGTGCCTTCATTACTGATCGCATGAGAAGCAAGAGCAGCATCCACTTACCTAGTATTCGTCAAAACCACAAGGTCGGCGTACCGGCTCACGCAGCTACGCTCGCTTATGCAGCTTCTGAGTTCGCCATGCTGTTCGGACGTGCCTTCATTACCGAGCGCACGAGAAGCAAGAGCAACACCGACTTTCCTAATGTTCATCACAGACGCAAAGAACGCGTGCGCGTGCGCGCTTATGCAGCCGGTGGGCTCGTCTTGCTATTCAGGAGTATGGCGTTGGCCAATATAGATTTGAAGGTAGGTGCAATGTGGAAGCCCCGCTGGCTGCTTGCCATTGAGGTAGAGATGCGTTTGTCCTTTGGTGATACAACTTCAACAATACCGAACGATACGCAATGGACATGAAAACGAGGATTGCCCTCGTTGTACGCTACATTTCCGTGTTGTCGAAGTTTTGTGTCCCACTCAATGAACAGGTCAAGCGGTTTGTCAAAGCCGGTGGAAAGGTATGCGTGGAGACATTGAGCCGCGTTGCAATGAGGCTGATAGCTTCAGGTCGACGAGATCGATTCTCTCCTTACGCATTGGCGATCCTTCGTAGAATATACTGAGGAGCCGGACGCTGATTCAGTAACCATCGGCACAATCGTTACGTGCACATGGGTGCATGACACTTATGGCGCAGAGAGCGCAGATTACAGGCCATGGGGCGATGCTTTTCGCACGCAGGATTCTAATGCCGGTGTCATATGCGACTAGACCACATGTGCAATGTCGACGTCGACCCCTTGCTTCGGCAAGAACACAGACGCCATGTCCAAGGGAATTGGCATCACGCAGCTGAAATCGCACTACATGATACATGCTATCCTTCAGGACTCCCGTCTCCAGAAGGCAGCTCTCTCGGCGGCGTAATCAGACCTGCCTGGGTCGCATTCTGAAGCGCCTGGAACCACTTGACAGCCATCTTGCGATAGCCCGCATCACTCGGATGCAGTCCATCTCGCAAATCTACAGCATTCACACCGATCGAGCTCAAATCCGCCACTTGCACTTTATACCCTCTGGCTACGCGCTCTTCAGCAATTCTCGGAATCTGCGCGTTCAGCTGCGGGATCAAAGCCCTTCGCTCTGACTCCTCCGTCACCTGGATAATCTGGGCCACGATAAGCGTGACATTCGGCACCGTTTCGAGTACCATATCCATGAGCTTCCCAAGTCGCTCTGGCGCCTCACTAGGTGATGAACCAGGTCGGTCTACCATATCATTCGTTCCTGCGTGCACCAGAACCACATTCGGCATCTCCAGTATCGAATTCATAAGTCTTGGCTGAGTATCATTTGCGATCTGATTGATGTCGTAGCCAGGATATCCTTCGTGTCGGTTTTCGACGAAATTTCCAGTTCGCTGAGTGCCTGTCTGAGGGTCAGCAACGACTAATGAAACATCATCAGAATCCACTTACCGATATAGGTTCGATTCTTCATGGGGCAATCACTTTCCAGAAAATTGAGCAAGTCCTTTCGATAACTGTTCCAGTACTCGCTGCCTCCCCAGCCGACTGTGATCGAGTCGCCAATTGCCAGCATCCGCAAATGCGTCTCTGGAGCGACTGAGCATCTGATCTCATCGCTAAGGATAGGGATTTCTGCGTTCGCGTAGAGTGCTGTGGCTGCCGCTGTTTCTGATGTCTGACAGATGTCGCCGCTACCGAGCCAGAGGTAACTTGCTCCTAGACCACAAACAAGGGAACGAAGGGATGACATGTCTTCGACTGTCGTGAGTATACATAACCACATCAGATTTGAAAGTTGTTTACGATGAGCGTTCCAGAGATCATCCATACCAATCTTGGTAAGCCTCGGCGCCGGTTTGAGTTCGAGCCATCATGCGGAAAGATCCAGACTTGAGAAAACGTTCTACCAGGCAATTGTGGCACGCACCTTCCCCATCACAGCCGCAACAATGCGTGCTGATTGAAGAGCTTCATCAGTATCAAAGCCCGGTGCCAATGCTTAAGAGCTCGCGATATGGGACGCGAACGCGAGCTGATGAGCTCCATTTGAGTTGGCACTAGGTTCTATTACCGACCATCATCAGACATGCACGTCTATGGCGACCTGCACTCTCGCTACTCCTCTACAAAGACTCTCGGATAATTCTCCACGAAAGGCCACAAAGCAAGCAGACAAACATGTCCAGCAGCAATACCACCCCACAGCAAGAAACCCTCTGCGAAGGAGGCTGCTTCTGCGCCCGCCTCCGCTACCGCGTGCGAGGAAAACCCCAAGCCATAAACGCCTGCCACTGTCGCGACTGTCAACGCCTATCCGGATCCGCCTTCGCAATCAACGCTATGTACGAGACAAAAGACATCGAAGAACTGGGCACAGCATGGTCAGAGCGTGATATCATCGGCAGCAAACTCGGCGAACGCAGTTGGCGTTGTGCAGAATGCGGAGTATTACTTTATGCTGATCATCCGGAGTTTGGAGATGCTGTGAGATTTGTTAGAGTTGGGACGCTGGACGATGGGGGAGATTTTGTGCCCGATGCGCATTATTTCGTGCGTAGCAAGTATCCTTGGGTTACGATTCCTCGTGGTGTGCCGGTTTATGAGACGCTGCCGGGTGGGATTAAAGAGTGAGGGCTCTGGTAGGTCGATACTGTGGGCTGTCATTACACTCTAAACATTCTACACTAGCTCGCAATGAAATACCTCAGACGTAGCTCATGAACCGTGTCCTACTCATATTAATCCTGCAAAACATTACATTTTTATATTCCACCTTCACTTTTTTTCTGGTCTCTCAAAAGCCCAACCAAGCAAAGTCCAAGAAGCATTCGGCCACTTTACACCACCCTATTCTCCACCTCCCTCCCCTCCAAAACAGCAAGCACAGTCTCAACAGCAAACCTCCCACTAGCACTCTGATTCTCCTCCGTCGTCCCACCCACATGCGGCGTCAAAACCACATTATCATACCCCAAATGCAACCCATGCTTCTCCAAACTCGGTGGCTCAAAATCCAATGCATCCAACGCCGCTCCAAAAATTCTCTTTTCATCCAAAGCATCCAACAAAGCATCCTCATTAACAATCCCGCCCCTCGCACAATTCAACAAAATCGCATTCTTCTTCATCAGACCAAATTCTCGTTTGTCAATCATATCTGTTGTATCATCTGTACGTGGAACGTGTAAGCTTATGACATCGGAGGATTTGAGTAGGATATCGAGGTCGAGGACTCGATGATGTTCGATGTCGTCCCATGCGCCATTTGGAGCGAAAGGATCGTAGGCGATGACTTTGCCTTCCATTGCTCCGATCCATTTTTTCGCCACGGCTTTCCCGACGTTGCCCATTCCTATGATGCCCAGAGATTTCTGGTAGAGAGATTGGCCGAGGAGTTGGGAACGGACGAGGTCTTCGCCGCGGTTGAGTTTCCTGTCGATTTCGACGACGCGGCGAGCGACGGTGAGGGCGAGGGTGAGGGTTAGTTCTGCTACGGCTTCGGCGTTCATGGCTGGGGTGTTGCAGACTGCAACATTGTGCTTTTTGGCTGCCTCCAAATCAATGTTGTCGACACCAGTTCCAAGCTTCACAACGACTTTGAGCTTTTTGGCCATGGCGAAGTCTTGTCCTGTGAGGCGGGTGTCAGAGCGAATGAGGATTCCGTCGGCTTCGTTGTGCCATTGATCTGAGCCTGGTTGTCCAGGAAGGATGGCTTGGATCGAGCTGGATTGCTGGAGAAGGGCGATAGCATCTTGGTGGTAAGGGTTGAGGACGAAGACCTTGGGTTTGGACATTTTGGTTCTGGAGTCTTGTGATATGTGGTACTTTGTGTGTTGGTTTGTCTGGAAGTATGGCGGGGTCGAAATGCTGTCAGAGTTGGCAAGCGGGGCAAAGTGAGGCTGAAGTCGTGAAGCTGCTGCTGCAAGGTTCATGGATGAGGTGTGGGCTGATTCCTGACTTGCAAGTTCTGGTCTGTGTTGCATATAATCTCAGAAGTGCATTGCGATATCGGCTACATACCACCTCTACACGGCACCAGTATCCGTATCATCGCTGTGGACATCTGCGTCGCGTCGGACACTGTCGTACCACAAACGACCGAAGATCTAGAGCCAAATGTCATGTTGGACAGGTAGATGGCGTTAGTGACGAGCCCCGACCAGAGTGATCACTGATCATGTTGTTACGCGCAGAGCCAAATACTCATAATCAGGAATGGGTCCGCCGCGGTATCCACGGGAGAGGGCATATGCGCTCCTTTTGATGTACTGCTACTGCTGCTCGCGCAGCACCGAGCACACATCCGTCGCAACAGACTTCTACATCTGCCGATTGAGCCCCAATCCCAGATGACTAGACGACTTACCTGCTGGGCCCTAACTTAACCTAATGTCACCCGCTTCGATGTCCGCTCTCCATGCGCTCCTACCCACTTCAATCCCAGTTTCGCGGCCGTGAGTGCGTGCGGTGTGCAGCGCATATCGTATTATCCATGCACGTAGGCATACCGCTGCTCTTGAGATCCGGATGAGCGTAGATGAGGGCCTGACTCGACCACAGCAACTCAGCAGAACGCGGGCCAAGGAGCCTTTTGTGATCGGTTTCAATGGCAGGCTCGTCAGTCGTTCCGTTGGGCAGATGCGGATCTCCATTGTGTCGTGCGGTTGCGAAGGTCCCGTCCACCACGCGTCTGGCAGCTGGTGAGCAGAGAGAACAAGTGGTGAGAAGGAAGAGTATGAAGGGACAGTGGAGGGTTGGGATGATGTCCGCGCGCTCTTGAGCCTCATTCCAATTTCTACAGCCAAACTTGACACATTGACCAACAACAACATGGCATCCGCAATGCATCCGCCTGTAATGCCACTACCAAGTACTTCTCAGCACCACTTGACTCGTTGAAGGATGGAACAGCGAGATGCAGCCAGAGGCTTGAGTCGCAGACCGGAAAAGTTGTTCCAGAACAGTGCGCCACAGCTCACGAGTGGCTAGAACTCCTCCCCTCTGGCCGAAGCAGCAATTCCAAGCAGAACGTAGACGGCGTGGTACCTGTCCGAAAGAAGCTCCGTGTGGTGCGAAATGGCACCCACGTGGACAGTGCAATACCGGAACCTGGGGCTTGCCAGAACAGAGCCGCATCGTGTGCCTCTTTTCACCACTGAGCGCTCCAGTCTCCTGGGACAATATGACCTCTAGCTCTGTTTGTTCCTGCAGGATGGCAATGTCTCGCTAGATTATCAATATCGCACGCAATGCTCCCGCCCTCGCTAATCATCTTCCGTTGCGGTTGTCCGATCTCGCATTCGCAGCCAATGAAGCCAACTTTTGCCTTTCAGCTACCTGGCGAATGAGACCGGGCTTCTGGATGTCGACATTCATCACAATCTGTGCTACCCCAGCATTGCGACCGAGAGGTACCACGAGTGCAGTATACTCCACCTGAGATCATGGTCCGGAGCCACCGGCTAGTCACAACACAAGTCGTAGCCCCGGGGACTTCTTTGGAGTGCGACTTGCTATACAATCAGTGCTCAACGACGGCCCAGCAGCGTGTGTGATCCCTCCAAAGAGATCATTACACGAGGCGCACCAGTCGGTCATAGCTCGCAGACTGTCTGACTGCTGTGTAAGAACTAACCTTCGGAATGGTAGCGTAGACTTGCCCCTCTGCGTCGGATGAGGTACATGGCGGGGTCAGCGTCCCGCCTCGAGCCTGCGTCTGGATCACTCATGCGCACCAATACTCCAAACACAGCCACCGGATTGCCACTTCCACTCTTCCAGACCGTGCTACTGCCCCACAAGTCCCCAGGTAACCCCAGACTATGGTCTTAGCCCCGCATCGATGTCCAATCTCCTGCAGGGTTAGATCGACCTCAGCTGCTGGAGCTCCACGCGCCTAGGCAGGTTTGCCGCCGTACAATCTCGAATGCCCTTAGAAAAGGCGGATGAAGGGAAAGTAACTCGTTAGTATCGGACTAGTTAGGGAAGTATCCTGCACTCATAAAGACTTGTCGACCCCTCCACCTCGTCTCTTGCCACCCATTCGTGTTAACCAACACATCTACATCACTCATCATTTTTTACGAGCATTCGCCACCATGGGCAGCGTCGGAGTTGACACGCAGAACCCAGAGCGCATCATCAAGACAGACCTTTGGCAGTATGGCCGCCGACGACGCGAAGACGGCCCATACGCCGACAATCTCGATATCGATGTTCTCATTGTTGGCGCTGGATTCGGTGGAGCTATGAGCTTGTACGAGTCCAGGAAGAACGGGTTCAACACAGTATTGTATGATGCTGGTCAAGGCTTCGGCGGCACCTGGCGATGGGTCAGTATATTTGTATGACAATGACCTCGATCTTGAGGCTGACTCTGAGCAGAATGTCTACCCAGGCGCACGAGTGGACAGCCCAGTCCCAATTTATGAATTGGCCATTCCTGAAGTCTACAAGGATTGGCACTGGACGACGAATTATCCCAACTGGGAGGAGCTACAGGCTTATTTTGATCACATGGACAAGGTGCTTGAGCTCAGCAAAGACTGCGCATTCGAGACCGTAGTCATCAGCTCCGAATTCGACACCAACGAGGGCAAGTGGATTGTCAAGACCCAAGATGGTCGTACAACCAAGGCCCGTTTCTTGATCGTCGCCGCTGGATTCGCTGCCAAGAGATGTGAGTGCATCCATTCGTCATGTTGATTTGTGTAAGCTGATAAAAGTTCAGATATCCCCGATGTACCAGGCCTCGATTCGTTCAAGGGCGAGATCCACCACTCCAGCTTCTGGCCAGCCGAGGGAGTCGACTACAAGGGCAAGAAGGTTGCCGTCATCGGCACTGGTGCATCAGGCGTGCAAATGATCCAAGAGATGGGGCCGCTTGCCGAGCAATTGACCGTATACCAGCGGACACCAAACCTGGCACTGCCAATGGGCAAGCGAGACCTTTCAAAGGAAGAGCAGGACGCTCTTAAGCCCGACTATCCCTACATTCATGCGATGCGTGAGAAGTGCTTTGCTGGTTTCCACTACGATTTGTGTGAGCGGGACACATTTGAGGATGATGAACAGGAGCGTGAGGAGTTCCTGACTAACCTGTGGGCGCAACAAGGATTTGCTCTGTGGCTCGGAGGATACAAGGACTACCTCGCCAACGACAAGGCAAATGATGTGGCCTATAATTTCTGGCGAAAGACCCAATCAGTCAGAGTGAAGAATGAGGAGAAGAAGAAGATTCTCTTCCCAGAGAAGAAGCCTCACCCGTTCGGCGTCAAACGACCCTGTCTTGAGCAAAATTTCTACGAAGTGCTCGACAGGGACAACGTACGAATTGTGAACATCAACGAGCAGAATGGCACGCCAATTGAGCGTTTTACGGAGAAAGGAATTGTGAGCAATGGTGAGGAGATTGAATTCGACATCATCGCTCTTGCCACCGGCTTCGATGTCGTCACAGGCGGCATGACTTCCATGGGCCTCAAATCCATCAACGGCACCTACCTCAAAGACGAGTGGAAAGAGGGCGCCAACACTTTCCTGGGAACGACCATCTCCGGCTACCCCAACCTCTTCCACTTGTACGGCCCTCACGGCCCTACCCTCCTCTCCAACGGCCCTTCATCCGTCGAGATCCAAGCCCGCTGGATCCGTGACGCGATCAAGAAGATCAACAAGCAAGGCCTCAAGTATGTCAATCCTACCAAGGAGGCTAGCGATGAGTGGAAGCAGCGCATTCAAGATTTGGCTGCGGGTACTCTGTTCCCTACTACGAGGTCGACGTATATGGGTGGTACTGTCCCAGGCAAGAAGTTTGAGATGACTTGTTATGCGGGCGGTGTGGATAAGTACGGCCCTGAGATCAGAGGCTATTTGGCTGAGTGGAAGGGTTTTGAGACTGTTAAGGCTTAGATGAAGATGAAAATGAAAGAATGGAAGGATTGTTGTGATTTGTTTGAGTTAGCCCATCTTGTAAATAGTGCATGAAATTATGACCAACTACATTCAAAGCAGTCTGTCGCTCATTGCTGTTTCATCGTTGCGAGGGGTCGGTGCGACACTTAGGGTGTTGGCTGACACACAAGGGTTCATTCTTCTCTGCCGCTTCGGGGCCAGTTGTGCCAACTGGTGTCGCTCCGTCATTCGCTGGTTCCGTTGCATGGAATCAGAGAGGAGGAATTTGTGGCGTTGATTCGTATGCAACATGCAGGCATGTGGTTGTTGCCATCACATACTTGATGCTTCTTGTTTCTGTCTCTCTAGGCACCCACCGTGGTTGATAGCTCGTCTGTCATCGCTGGCTAACCAAATTGTCGTTGAATTGTAAAGCGAAAGAAAACGTCCACGATAGCGCAAGATTTGCGAAATTGTCTGCGAAGATTGCGTGCAGCAGATGAGGACTTGGAAACAAGTCTCGATCCGATCTCCTGGCATCTATCGCTGTGGAGGCAGATGTTACATCAGATTGGTCTCCCTTTAATGCTAGGAAGAAGAGTACTAGGCTGATATCGACTCTGCTTCTGTAATCTTGCACACATGTGTTACCCAATATCACCTCACAAGTGGAACGTGGAAGCATTGCTGTGTTTGTTGATGTGTGCTTTAAGGTTACTATAGTGTAATACACCGACTGGTACGAACGAATGTTTTACCCTCCTCTGTCTCTATCACATCCTCATTGCCGACAAACGAAAGATTCTTTGACTGTGGCCCATTACAACATCCGCTCGTTCGCTGCTGTCAGTTCTTGTGGGTGGTTGGTGTGTGTCCGGAGGGAAACATTTAGGAGTCGTTTCCGCCGTTGAAGTTGCCGCCGGTGGTCTGGCCGAAGTTGAGGAGCTGGAGGTTGATTGGCAGGATCTGGTTGCCGTTCAAGACATCGCAGAGTTGGACCTGATGGTGTCAAATTGTCAGATTCTTGGTCATACGGTTGTGAGATGGATCGTTGTGACTTACTGGAACCAAGCCATTGGCCTGGTTGCGGCAAGAGTAGACATCAATGTCGTTGCGGCCCTCTGGAGTTGGGTAGCCAGCTGAGATGAAATGTTAGCTCATGAATGCGCATGGTGGGATTATAACATGTGTCACATACGGTGTCCGTATGGCCAGCACTGTTGGGTCTGGCCGCGGTAGCAGCAGACTTGCTGGCCACCACCGTAGCCACCACCGTAGCCACCGCCGTAACCTCCACCGCAGTTGCCAGACTGGCAGCCACCGTAGCCTCCACCTGGAGCAGCAACGGCGATGGCAGCGAAGGCAGCAATGATGGCGGTAGTGGTGAACTGCATTCTTGCGGTGTTGATGGTTGACGTTTGTCGGTTTGTGGATGTGATAAGAGTGAGTGGTGAAGTTGGTTGTGGTGTGTAGCTGGCAGTGAGAGGCTGTTGTTGATGAGGATTGATCAGAGGTGGACTGGAAGCCATCTTTTATACACTCTGGACGCTCCTTTCTCTCTCCCATCTTGCTTTCCTCGCCCAGACGGCAATGTTACCCTCAAACAAGACTCATCAGCTGTATGCCCGCAAGCTTCATGCTGTTCTCATGTCGATCATTGAAAATTTCCCAATCGGTCGGTCTTCACACTGCGGCATGCAATACTGAGGTCAGAGTTTGCAGGCTTTATCCTCGATTGCCCTATTAGATCGTCAGCAGGTATTTCGAAGATCACCGGCATTGGTCCTGGCGGCTGATTACAGCGTGGCGATTCAGCAATGTTCCTATTTTGAGTATACTGGTCCCCGTCATCTGGAGCTTGACGGCACTGTTCATAAGCTATTGTCCTGGTCGCAAGAACAAGCTTATCCTGATCAATTCGTGTAAGAAGCTACTCAACATGGCATCTTCAAACTCTCTCCACTGGCGGGTTAGTCGGTCATGTTTTGACGTAGAACGTTTGCACCAGCATTGTGGACCTGAAGCGTTCGGCGAATCTTCCCTAGCTGTTCTAATCGCTCCTGTCTTGGATCGACATGATAGAGATTCACATCACGAGGCAGCAATGTGATTGTAGCAGTGCTCGGCAGTCCTGTGCAATGTCCCTGAACATTAACCAGCATCCTTCATCTTGTGCCCTATCGTCACGCGTAAGTCACATCGTCATCTTCCACGTCGGTCGTTCAGCACAGACATGGTGCATACCTTGCTCTGTACGCCGTTGAGAATCCACTCCTGCAGTCTGAATATGCAATGCCTTGGATGCCACAGGGCTGACCGAGCCGCTGTCCCGCGCAAAGCCAGCGGGACCCCGGACTGCGCGCCACTGACGAAGCACGCTTCATATTCCACCAGCTCACTGTAACGATCCTGTGACTGCCAGCAATCAATGTTCGCTCTTATGTAACAATTGAAGGCACTGTCACATCCCGGATGGTCCGTTCGGCAAACAAGCTCAGACTGACATCGAAAGTGTAAATGACAACGTGACGTCCGATTGCCGAACGCTACTCCACGGCAGCCATACCTGCGTAGTCTGATGTTCACAATAGGGGCAGTCTAGACCGTGATGCCTATCCATCTTGTGCTGATGTGCTGCCTTGTCGAAGGGGATGCGAACGAGGCGGAGTCCTCGACACGGGCTCGTATCCGGGAGTGATGAGTACATGGACCCAATCTTGGCAGCTATGCTTTGCAGTGCGTGTAGCAGCTCTGGAGTGACTGGGTCCAAGGTGGTAGCCAATTGTGCAGGCTCTGCTACAGCATAGTCCAGGTTCGGATTGGTGCGGCACTGTGAACGAGTCAGCGTGGCTTGCGGACCTGTTTCAAGTAGTGAGTCTATTTGAGCATCGTCAGTACTGCACATGATCGTCGAAAGCCGTTGGAGATGGACAATCGGCACTCTGTTACATTGCGCTGCCTCTAATCAGAAGGTGCGTGCTCATCTCCGTCGCACATTGTGCTACAATGCCACCAAATATCGCCAATGGCTGTCAGTGCAATAACGCATCAAGCGATACTGGCAGCGCTACCAGGCGTAAAACAACCTGAGCACTCGCATGGTCTTCGCGATGCTGGTCCATCGCATAAGCACAGGTACGGAGGCCTGGATCGTCGAGGCTTCCGAGCGTGGTTGTATAACGTGGCAGCCGGAGCACGGGACTACCTAAATCGTTGTGCGATATGGATTCACCTCATTCGGCCATACTCTGAACATCAGCTGTATGCTGGCACAAAGAAGTTGCCGCCATTCCGCCTGGGCTCGAGTCCGGCAAGCTTTACGCAGTGTTCAACGCAAGAAACCGGCGAGATCGGTCTCAGACAGTTGAGAGACTCGGATCGCGGTACTGAAACCAGATGTAGGGTCTTCCCTTCACCTGGTCGGCATTGATGTGCCGATCGCCTCTGCTATACGGGAACGGAGAGTAAAGTTCACGAAGCAGTCTTGGCGACAGGTGGAGCCTATGTTCCTGACGGGGGTCCCAAGGTGAGTTGGCTGAGGATTCGTCACCTGGCAGGCCCTTTGACTTTATGCGCCGCTCTATGCAGCTGCGCACTTCGCAGCGTGCTTCCCACCGCTCTCTTCAAGCGTCATCATCCAGATCTGCCTGCAGTGCCTGTACATCGCTCAGTGCTTGCTCTCGCAGTCTCTGGTCCACTGCCTTCTTCCACTCCTTCATTTTTGCAAGTCCCCTCGACTTCCGGTCCATCGTCCACAGAGCTCTGGCAGTGGGCCCTAATCTTCCACTCAGAGCGTCATCGGCGTGATCCAAGATCGCGGCGAGAAGATCTTGCGTGCCTTCGTTGAAAGAGTAGACCTCCCTGTCCATTTCTGCCAGAACATTATCTATCTCATCGAGATCACGATACTGTCGCCAGAGGAGCTGCATGTGCTGATTGTACAGCTCCGTGGTGGCACCGAGCGCAAAAGCGAGCGGGCCGATTTTCTTGAGCTCAGGGAGAACAACAAGGCCAAGGGAGTGCGTAGCAGACAACTTGTCTGCCTGTAGCCTCATGTAATGCAGAAGCAGACCAGGCAGTGCAGGAAAGCTAGTTTGCATGGCATTGTGGTCCGACTCGTTTGCTAAACGATCAAGCACATGCTCACGCAGGACCTTCCAGCATTCAACATCTGAGGCAGCTTTGTCCATGTGGTCCTTGATAGCAAGTCCCTGTGCATCCTTGATCTCCAGCTCTTCCAGAGGTTTCGCCAGCTCCCCCATCGTCTGCATGCCATTTTTATCCAATGTAGACTGCCGTCGTAGCTGCTCGGCTTCTTCGACCAATGGCTTGAGCAGGTCTGGGAATTCCACGCCGGCATTTGTCTTCGAGGCTTTTTTCGCCTTGTCCTGTGCTTGCTCTTCGACTGTCTCTTTTCCAATCCCCTTGCGAAACAATTCCTCAAAGACCTGCATCTCTCGCGGCGTCATCGTTGTGTTCTGTAGTCTCTCTGACGGCGTCGCTGACCCAGTATTGCCTTCGAAAGGAATACTCTGTGATTTTTTTGGCCTGCGCGCGGCATTCTGCATACGCCGCGAGATGGGTTCCCACCGTTCGTGAACTCTAGTGGCAGACTGTCCATCGTCGTGAGTGGTCACAAATCGCCTCCTAGACCATCGTTCCTTGATCTCTCGCAGCTTGCGTTCCTCCTCCGCGCCCTGGCCTGCCTTTTGATCGAGATGCAGCTCCTCTGAATATGCTCGAGCAATGGTCTTGGTCTGGTACAGAAAAGGTAGGAGAGTGCCGTGCGCACATTCTGCTATACTTAGCCTGCGAGATGCTCTTGCAGCCAGCATGATGTGTCGTTGCTGGTATCAATGGAAGCAATGTCGCATAGCAGCTCGCGTCAAAGGAACGGCAATATCTCGCGACAATCTCGGAAGTGAATCGCGACGCGTCCTCGTCGCGTGTCCGTCATCGACTTTTCGACATCACGAACATCGACATTGGGACTCACAGGACACTTTTTGAATATCATGGCGAGAACAAGCGCTCAAGTGAGCGAGTACGAGCGTGCGAGACAGGAGAAAATCGCCAAAAATCAGGCTCTGTTGCAACAATTACAGCTCGATGCTCAGCAGGCTGGTCTGGGACCAAAGAAGGCCAAAGCAAAGCCTGCTGCCAGCGCAGGAACAAAGAGAAAGCGAGAAGTGAAGAAGGAGATCAAGGAAGAAGGTCCACGTAGGACTTCGTCTCGTCTGAAGGGCATAGTCGCGGATTCCGAGGTCGCCAGGCAGAAGGAGGAAGAAGAGGCGCAAGCATTCCAGCAACAACAGATCGCAAAGAGGCAGCGTGTCAGCGATGATATCGATCTAAAGGAGGCGATAGTCAACGGCGCGAACTGGAACAGGTCCGGCAATTGGCTATCTTTGGTTGGACCAGCCAATCCTGGAGAGAGGACATTCGATGCTCAAGATGTGAAGAACACTTCAGACAAAGAGCTGAAAGCATTGCGCGAGCGCATGAGCAGTCTACAACTATGGGAAGGCGCAGAACCGAACAGAATCAAGATCACTCCAGAACGAATATATGCTCTTGGATTTCACCCGACGCCTGACAAGGCACTGGTATTTGCTGGAGATAAAACAGGCAGTCTGGGACTTTTCGACGCTTCACAAACCTCCCCTGAGAAGATCAAACAAGAAGCAGATGATGCAGACGAAGACGGAGATGAAGTCGACGATGAGGTGGAACCGGCCATCACCACATTCAAGATTCACACGCGAACGATCAGCGCATTCCAATGCTCTCCACACGATCAAAATGCTCTATATTCAGCTTCCTACGACTCTTCAATACGAAAACTAGATCTCGGCAAAGCATCTGCAGTAGAAGTCTACGCGCCTGAAGACCGCAGCGAGGACCTTCCAGTATCCGGTGTCCAGATCGCTCACGCGGACCCCAACGTGCTACACTTCACTACTCTGAACGGCCAATACGGCATGAAAGACCTCCGAACCCCTGCTCACCAAACCATCGAACTCCTCCAACTTTCGGAAAAGAAAATCGGAGGCTTCTCACTGCACCCAGCCCACCCCCACCTCCTCGCCACCGCCTCCCTCGACCGCACACTCAAACTTTGGGACCTGCGCAAGATCTCTGGCAAAGGTGAGAACCGCTTGCCGCATCTCATTGGCGAACACCTCTCCAAACTTTCTGTCTCCCACGCAGCATTCAATTCTGCCGGTCAAGTCGCCACCGCATCCTACGACGACACAGTCAAAATCTATGATTTCTCATCTTCGGGAGATTGGAAATCTGGTCATGAACTCGATGAGTCAGAAATGAATCCCGCGACGATCGTGCCGCATAATAATCAAACAGGTCGTTGGGTGACGATCTTGCGAGCGCAATGGCAATTGCAACCGCAGGATGGGATTCAAAGGTTCGTGATTGGAAACATGAATCGTTTTGTGGATATTTATACTGGCGATGGGAAACAATTGGCGCAGTTGGGAGGAGAGAATATTACGGCTGTGCCTGCTGTGGCGCAGTTCCATCCGAGTATGGATTGGGTTGCGGCTGGGACAGCGAGCGGGAAGCTGTGCTTGTGGCAGTAGGAGGCAGATGAATTACGGTAATAAGGGAGCATGAGCGTTGTTCTTCGTAGCGCGCTTGAATCAGTGCTTAGTATCAGAAAGTGACCCTCGAAGTTCGCACCACGCTTCGCAGGTTCGATGTTCAACTCCTGTCAGTCTGCTGTTTTCCTCATCACTCCGCCGGCGGAATGTACACATGATCCAAATGTCGTAACGGCCAATCCAACCAATGCTGATAACTCGGATGCAGATCTCTCTTGATAGCTTCCACAATGTGTGGAACCCAGCCATCCATGTACCATATATCCTTCAACAGAGCAAGAAGAACGCAGTGATGCGCCAGAAGGACCAATGCCATAGGCCGCCGGGTCTGAACAGAAGACAGGTAGTCCTGATTACAGCGAAATATCCACGCGAAGGCGTGGTGAGAAATGACTCCGATGCCTGGATGATTTCTCACGCGGATCGAAGCCACTTGCATGTTTGCCCCGCGCTTAGTATGGTGGCAAGGTCCCGGCACAGCATCTTTTTGCTCAGTCGGATGCTTCTGGAGAATTGCGGAGTAGCAGTCCTTTAGATCGTCGAGGGTACGAAGATACTTGCTGAACGAGCTGTCTTCTGCCTCGAGCGTTTCTATCGATTTGCGCAAAGCAGCGAACTGTTCTTCGTATCCGGTAAAGACCTCTTCTGGATCAACGCGATCCTCCTCGCTGTCTCCGGCGGGTGTCTTAGGCTTTTGAGTTGGGGCGTGTTCGGGGAAAATGGCACGTCGATGCTCTGAAAGTATCGACTTCACACCCTGGAGTAATCCAAGCCATTCCGGCTCGCCTTCATCGCTGTAGACCAGATATTGTCCGGGTTGAGGTCCTTTGCCGAAACTGCAGAAGACTAGAAAGCATGCTGCGACATACAATCCGTTGGGATTGGAGTTCATGTTCCCACTTTCCATCACGCTCATCATTCCGCTAATTGCATTGCTTTGCAGGAAATTGGATCTTGCGATGCACTCTATCCTCCGGGACTCATTTGTCCTCGACAGATGTAGCGCAGAGAGTGCAAGTATGAGTTGTGCAATGTAAGTATGCACGAATGCCAGCTGACTGACGTTTTGGCTCCAAGCTATGTCGCCATTCTCATCTTCTGTCAGGCTGTAACGAAGTATGGTCGTCCAGTGGTTCCATAGTTCGAGATCGAACAAGTCAAATGGCAGTGAAGCTGTCGATCTGCTCGTATCCAAAGACGAAGTCGCGAGGTCGTCTATCACAATGGGAGAAGACGCGGCACTGTTGTTGAAGGACGTGATTGAATGTGAAGGAGTAGAGTCAACATCGTTGTTGCCGGGTACTGGGGAAACCTTCGAAGCTGGATATGAAGAGGTATAGCTGCATGGCATATGTCGCCGTGCGCAATTATTGCAGGCAGGCTTCTCTTCACCGCACTGTTGGAACAACCATATTAGTGACTTGATGCGCCTGGACAATATGTTGCTGTTATCGTCTTCCATTTCGGTAGCGTAAATGATTGGGCTTGACAGAGGGCCCGAAGGTGTTTCATTCATATCTGATTCGCAAAGCAGAGGTTGCTAGACGGCAGGGCAATGAATGGGATATTCTTTGGGCTTCTGAGAGATGCTGGATGAAGAGGAAGGCACTCATCCTGTCAGAGGGAGAAGTGGTATATCGATATTTCCCTTGGCAGCGTGGCGAAAGCCATACAAGCATGCACCGGGCCCCTTCAATGCCAGATGAGAGCAGCACAGCTCGTGGATCCTTTGGGAGCGAGTACGAAAGGGACAAGAAAGACGGAACGCACCTTTACTCTCCGCCTCTTGCATTGTAAGCAGCCGAACCTGCTTTTCCGATGTGTCTGTCTGGCCAAAACTGTCTTGTGGGGAGCAGCGTCCGACATTGTGCTCTGTTCGTGGGCGGTACGCTGTCTCGCATCATTGAGGAAATGCATGTCGTGTCGTTCTCGGCTGTGAGCTGAAGTTGCGAGGATGTGGGGCTTCGGCGCAGGATTCCCACGAATCACAGCAGAGCCGCAACGAATACGAGGACGGCAGCTGTTGCCTGTGCAGTCGGGCGGGCAGCAGAGAAACCGCTCAGCTGCGGTATGTGGCTGTCAGAAATCGAATGCCGAAATGCTCCCAGGCGCAAGATGCCTTACTCGAGATCAGAAAGATGTTCTCAAGGCACCAATGGAGCATGCATAAAATATAGAAGCATTGGCTTCTGCTCACATACCTGGGCTATCTTTCGTTGCATCGCGCCATTCCACTCGTTCAATATTGCATATCATCAGACCTCTGAAGGTACTTTGTTGGTAATTTCCAGAATGGATGCCCAAACAGACGGCACACGATGGTTTGGTCTCGCTTCAGGGCCTCCCAATGGTCCAGCGGCCATCGTTTTCATCGCGGCATTCGGTATATGCACACTCGGCCATTTTTTCCAGATGTGCTGGCTGAAGACCTGGTACTTCATTCCTTTCGTGATGGGTTGTATCAGTAAGTTAAACATGCTCACCTCACTTTGAAAAGTCTGCTGACATGCGCTTCCAGTGGAGACGTGTGGTTATTATGGCCGATTTTGGCTCTCGCAATCACCTTATAACTTCAAAGCTTACGTCCTCTACGACTTGCTTGTTCTACCGGCACCAATTTTCCTCGCAGCGACGATGTATATGTCTATGAGCAGGATCGTGACGACTCTCGACGCCGCCGAGCTCTCGCCCATCAGGCCTCGATGGCTGAGCAAGATCTTCGTGCTTGGAGACGTGGTCTGCTTCTTAGTGCAACTGTCTGGCACAGGCATGACGATCACGATCGACAGCAAAATACAGGATATTGGTCAAAAGGTGGTCGTGGTTGGGCTGGTCTTCCAAATTGTGGTGTTTGTGGCTTTCATCTGGATCGTTTGCGTGTTCTTCCAGAGATGCAGACAGCAGGCTGGAGCAGATGGCTTGAAATGGAAGCACTTCATTATTGCACTATTGGCGGGGAGCGTTTGCATAGTGTTGCGTAATCTGGTCGTTGGTATCAAGCATGCACAAGGAGGGGCTGGGTTTGTGGCGAGCCACGAGGTGTTTGCCTATTTGTTCGAGGCAGTGCCCATCTTCGTTGCGGTGTGCTTGTTGTTGGTCTACCAGCCGGGCGGACTCCAAAGGTCGATGAAGGGATTGAAAATCATCTCTCCGGATGGCGAAGAGATGCAATTTGCGGAGAGATCTGGCTTGGTTTCGAGATCGGACGAGAACCTCACTGGCGGAAGCTATTTTCAGCGACGATGAAGTACATGAGCAGGTCGACTCAGATATTGTACTATGTAGCAGAATCATGTAAAACAGAATCGAAGCGAGAGCAGTGAGTGCTGTTTTGAAGATGTATGCATGCTTAGTCACCTCCGCACAACCATGTCCGAGCTTCAAAGCTTAGCGCGGAAAGAGCCATGTCGACGTTGGTCGATGTCGAGGTCATCGAACATCCACCACGACACTCCTTCTCTGCCGTCCATCACCTAGATCACGCGAATCGGACGAGCTGCTGCCGCCATCATGGCCAACGATCCGCGACAGATGTGGGAGGCGCTGCAGAAGAACATGCAACGAGTGCAGCAGCAAGGCAAGAAGTACGGAAGAGGCGAATAGTAGCGAAGATGGGATATCGGCTGACGATGGCACAGATTTGGCGGTGGTGCTCCAGGCGGACCTGGACCTAAGGGCGCGCTGACGGGCATCGGGGGCCTGTTATTGCTGGGTGGCGGTGTGTGGTTCTTCAACAACGCCCTCTTCAACGGTAGGCCACGATGCGGAACACGGAATGCACGGGATATTCGCTGATGGTGAACAGTGGAGGGTGGTCATCGCGCGATCAAATACACGAGGATAGGCGGTGTTGGAAAGGAAATTTACAGCGAAGGAACACACGTCCGCATTCCCTGGTTCGAGACGCCCGTCGACTACGATGTCCGCGCCAAACCGAGAAACGTCGCCTCCTTGACCGGCACCAAGGACTTGCAAATGGTCAACATCACATGTCGTGTGCTTTCACGACCCCGAATCGATGCGCTGCCGCAAATCTACAGGACGCTGGGTACAGACTACGATGAGCGCGTGCTGCCGAGTATCGTGAATGAGGTGTTGAAGAGCGTCGTGGCACAGTTCAATGCATCTCAACTCATCACACAGCGTGAGAACGTCAGCAGATTGGTACGGGACAATTTGGTCAGGAGAGCAGCGCGATTTAACATTATGCTGGACGATGTCTCGTTGACGGTGAGCGAACGTTGATATGAGTCTGGGAAACTTGCATGCTGACTATCGTAGCACCTCGCTTTCTCGCCCGAATTCACTGCCGCCGTCGAAGCGAAGCAAGTCGCCCAGCAAGAAGCACAACGAGCTGCCTTTGTCGTTGACAAGGCCAGACAGGAGAAGCAGGCCACTGTTGTTCGCGCACAGGGTGAGGCACGCTCTGCGGAACTGATTGGTGATGCCATCAAGAAGAGTCGATCATACGTGGACCTGCGAGAGTTTGAGAATGCCAGAAATGTGGCTGCAATCCTTGAAAAATCGCAGAACAAGGTCTACCTGGACACCAATGGCCTTGGCCTGAATCTCTCGCAAACAAGCGACGAGAAGAAAGCCGGGCGATGAGCGTACAATAGACAATGAACTGGGGAGTGTACAGAGTAAAATTGATGAAGGGGAAAAGCATGGCTTTAACAAGCTGGTCATGAGCGAGCATGCTGCTATACTTTGTATGTATACCAGAACTACTCTACTTCTTGCCTCAGCCGCCCTCTGGCGTGTTCACTCATTCAGGACAATGCATTGTAAACAGCGAATTACTTCGAAATGCCTTCGCCTTCGTGGATGATCCCGAAGCACAGGCGACTCCAAGTGGTAGCTGCAATCCCTGGCCGAACTCTGCGAGTCACAACCACGATCAGGGCAGCACTGATCTGACTCTGTTTAGTCGACGGCGTGGACGAAACGGCCCAATCACTATGCACTGTGACCTTCGGCGTATACAGCTCTCGGCAAAACACCGGTATCGCGTCTCCTCTCTCCGGCACGTCGACACAACGCGTTTTGATGCTGTGCCAAGTTGCCGACACCTATAGCAACCAGCACGGATCAGAACGCCTCATCTTTCGCCCACAGAACAACGAGATCTTCAGCACGGGTGATCTGCGATTCGTCACGGAGGTCAGCTCCAGATCGATCTTGGCCCGAATGAGAAGCCGTTCTGCACTATGCTTCCATTTCGGTGCATGTATCGCTCGGAGCTTTCAACCCACCCCAAGCAGTAACGGCGAATGTGATGCAATACGATACCTCTGCGCCTCAATCTGTTGTCTTGGGCGACAACTAAATTGCAGCCGCCCGAGGCGCTGCTAGTTCGATCGTCTGCTGTCCATCTCCCTCATTCATTCATGCTAGTCACCTCGTTCACAGGGTAGTAAACCTGTACAACAATGCCCTCCTCACCAGACCACCTCGACGTTCCAGACGACGATCAGAAATTCCGCCGATCTCTCGATGGCGGCCGCGACAGCGAGAGCCAACTCGTCAACTGCTTCGCCACGCCTCCTCGCTCGAGAGCATCGTCCGTGACTTCATTCCTGAGCAATGTGGACTTGAAACCTCGTCAGAGTCACCTTCCACAACCTGTGCTTGACCTGCTCAATGCAAAACAACTCGACGTCGACGAACACAGCATCGTCTCCTGGAGACAAGACAGCATCTCTCTTCCACGAAACTGGATCTCGAAGCAGAAAATCTACTACACGGCTGGAATCTGCCTTGCTCATTTTGCCTCCTCGATGTTTGGAAACACGGGCTCTACAGTTGCGAACTATGCCAAGGAAGACTTGGAGATCAGCAAGACTCTCTCCATTTTCTCGTTTGTCACAATGTACTGGATCGGCCAAGTTCTCGGATCGTTCGTCTTCCCGCCCGTGAGCGAAGTCTTTGGTGATAAACGATTATTCTCTTGGGCTGCAGCATGCTTTGGTACGACTTGTTTGATCGTCTCGACTGGGCCAAACTTGTGGTCTGTACTTCTGGGAAGATTCCTTTCAGGCATGGTAGCGGCTGTTCCGAGCGTCGTTGCTCTAGGAACTTTTGAGCATCTGTGGAACGCAAAGGGCAGAATCTGGGTTGTCTCGGTCTGGGCAGTCAGTGGAGTCTTGGGATTTGCGTTAGGGCCTGTGATGGGGTCCCACGTGAGTGACACGGGCGCAGGATGGTGAGTTGTGTCCATTCAAACGCGGCATTGAGTTTTGATCGCGCTTCTTGCTGACTGAAATTAGGGAATGGGTGTATTATGGAGGACTCATTGCCAACGTCGTTGTTGGCATCTTCTGCTTCTTGATGACAGAAACCCAGCCTAACCTCTTGCTTCATCAAGAAGTCCGCCAAATTGAGAAGGCCACTGGGTTTGGCGGGCTGCGTCTGGACGAAAGTCATCGTATCCCATCCTATGCCGAATTTGCGCAGCATCAACTGCTTCTCCCGTGAGTCAACGGCCCTCCATGCACATCAACAAAGCGATTTCCGCTAACAACCTTCCTTCTCCAGCGTCAAACTTTCCACGACCGAACCCCTTATCCTGCTCTCCACCCTCCTCGCGGCATTCTCCTTCGGCCTCACAACACTCTTCACCGAAACCGTCCCCATCGTCTACACCTCCCAATTCGACCTCTCCCCTCAAACCTCCCCTCTCACCTTCCTCGCCCTCGGCCTGGGCGCCCTCCTCTTCTCCTGGCTCCCCCGCCTCTACGACGTCCATCGCCATCACACTTTCCGACCCATCCGCTCCTCCACAACCCCGAACCCTACGGCACCAGAACCCGAAAAGAAACTCTGGAGTTACAGTTTCATCGCCTCCCCAATCTTCGTTCTAGCACTCTGGTGGTTTTCTTTCACAGTCCCGAATCCCGTCTTCGGTTCTAGTAATCCTTCCGCCTGGCTCTCCATCGTCCCTCTCCTGTTAATCGGATACTGTCTCGTCGAATTCAACAGCATTCTACCACTCTACCTCACAGAAGTTTACTCCCACCACACCGCTTCCGCATATGCTCCACCCCACGCTATCCGCGCTCTTCTAGCGGGTATTTTCCCTCTTTTCGCTGCGAAGGAATTTGAGGTTTTGGGTCCTCATCGCGCTGTTTGGGTTTTGGCTGGTATCGCAACGGGGTTCTGTGGATTAGCTGTTGCGACGAGGTTTTTGGTGAAGAGGGTTAGAGAGAAGAGCAAGTTTGCGAGGAAGATGGCTGAGGAGAGGGAGAAGACTATGTGGAAGGGGAATCTAGAGGTTGTGGTGGAGACGGAGGTGGATGTTGTAAGGACAAGGTCGGCAGTTTGAGAATCTAGAAGAAGGAGACGTAAAGGATGGAAGTGCTTTTGAGAATGCCAATGATGGAAAGATGAATGATGTTGTTGGCGGGATTCGATGTTTGTGAAGTTTGGGGATGTTGCGTGCCTTCATGCGTGCAAGGCATACGTAGTTCAACGTTATACCCTTGATTGATATACTATGTTTTTTGGCAGAACACGAATGGCTTGAGAATGCAATGCCATCTCATGTTAATACCACGATCCCGTGAAGAGAGGGCGGCAGGTCCACCGATGTGGCAGACGCAATATGCTTTGGGCCTTTTGACTGCTCTATTGTTACATCCGTTTACCCTGCTCTTTTTGCAATAGCCTTTCTACATCGTTCGGCCTCTCCCATCGATAGCAGATCTACTCTATAGCCGCTGATAATGCATCTCATATCACTCATCATAAGCGTGAAACTCAACCTGTCATCTCGTTCGTCTCAGTGGTTTCCCAACCCTGGGCCACTGCCAGTATGCAATATGTCCTCTTTGATCCACACTCCACTGTGGCCCACCTGGGCGACCAAACCATTGCCTGACGCCCTGCTAAGTCCCAGTAGCTTTTGCCACCTAGGCTTCCTCGCCCTCACGCCGGAAAAAGTAAATGTAAGCAAACTTCTTCATCTCCTCCACGTCGCCACCCAGTGCAACCTTCTCATCGTTGAACAATGTCCACCCTGCCAGCTTCTTGACGAAAGCAACATAGTGGCCGGCGTGAATCGAGCTGCCCTTGTGACAAACGATGCTCGAGAGGGAGAACTTGGCAGGCTTGGTATCTTCAGGAATGGCAGCAGGCGCAGAAGTGCCCTCTGGAGCATCATCATCGCCAAAGTCGCCCGTCGCTTCGGGGTGACTGAACAACCAATCTACAGCACGCTCCATATCGCCACCCGTCTCCTTAAGTGCTTGTCGAGCTTGTGGGGCGGAGAAGCCCATGTTGCCCAGATTCTCAATCTTATCGGGATCAACAGCTGAGGATGATCCTCCAGCAACTGCGGCAGGTTCTTCCATCGGCTCATCGATGTCTGGATCTTCCATGTGTTCAAATAGCCAGCCAGCTGCAGCATCTGGATCCGCATTACCAGTAGCTCGCAAAGCTTTCTCACAACGTATTTTCGGGAAGCCCATATTCATCAACATCTCAAGTGCAACTTCATTTGGCTGGAACTTGTTGCTTGCACCCGCGCCGGCATCCTGGTCGTCCGACAATTCCTCCTCACCAGGCTGCTTGCCCTTGCTGCGATATGCCTCCATGTCATAGACATCATCGCCCACAATAACAGGCACATCTTGCTTCATCGGAACCCAGTTGACGATTTCGAAACGCCGAGCGTTGACTGCGAGGATAACTGGGAAGGTCTTGAAGAGTGATTGTTTCGTGAAGCCCTTGTGCTTGCAACCTGAGCATTCCAAATCAACCACCTCTGGCGCTGTGAAATCATCCAAGCATTGCTTCAAGGTCACAGTCTCGAACTCTTCCTTTTCGGGGGCCTTGTCGCCATCGGTCATTGGCGTATCTCCACCGTTCGTCACTGGGGCGGAATCGCTCTTGGCTTTGCGCTTGATGGGAACAGCAACGCTGATGTTCTCCATCTCGTCCAAGCGGTATTTGACCTTCTTGCAGCTTAGGCATTGCAACTTCTGCTCCATGTGAAAGCGGAACGCATCAACTGGGTCGTAGATGTGTGCGAAGCCACTATTCTTCGCGGTCGCTTGTGATCGGGAAACCAGCTTGAGGAGATGCAAAAGGAGCTCAAAGGAATCCTGCTGTCGCATGCTGCTGAACTCTGCATGTCCCTTGCCGACAATTTGCTTGAGCATACTGGGACCAATGCCTTTCTGGTGAGGCTTCTCATCCTCGTTTTCAGGTTGCTGGACATCAATATCAGGTCTGCTGTAGCGTCCGGATAGGAGACCGTCGGCAAGCTTGCGCAGCTGTGATTCGAGATCCTCAGCAGGGTTGAATGTTGGCCCCAACTTGATTCTCTCATCTGGTCTGTAGTAACGCTTGGCAAATTCGGGTGTTGCAAACAACGCTTGCAGAACTGAGTTGAGATAGCAGCTGTTGCCCAAATTCCTCAATCCTGTGTATCCCTTCCCGAACATCGGTTTCAGCTGTCGGCCATCGGCGTCGATCATGGAAAAGTCGTAGCTCAAGTTGTACATGAGATTCATCTCGCCCAAGCTCTGTTCCGTCTTCTCTCGATCCGCAATGTTCACTCCCCAGTGAGCAAGATGCTCGACCAGCTTAGGGTCTTTGCGCTCCTCGTCGCAGGAATAGCAGTAGATGTCAGCACTTCCATCTGCGGAGATGGAGCCCAATTTGACAGCAACATGGTGTTTCGTGCTGTTGGCATGTCCGACTTGGTGGCTGTTACCGGGCGCGCCACCGTACTGTTGTCGCCCGCAGCCCAAGTTGCCGCAAGTCAAACACATCCACAGGTTTTCCTTCAGATCGCACTCGCGGCAATGACCCAAATCGCCACTAGGAATGTCTCGCGCGGGCTGTTGCTCGAGGAAAGCAGTGTGATCACAAATCGTCAACTCCAGCTCCCAGGCCTTGACTTCCTCTTGCTGGGCGAATGTGTTTGCTTTGAGGACGCCGGCCACAACATCGCCGACCTTTCCTTCCTGAGCGATGTTATCAATGTCACATTGAAAGCATTTAATGTTCGTCTCGGTGTCGTATCGATCGGCGTCGGTCTCGGCCTTGATCTCCAGCTTGCTGATTTTGGCGGGCGATTCGCCATCGTCTCGCTCGGGCTTACGCTTGCGAGTGCGCTTGATATTCACGGCGAGCGGATGGCTGACCTCGTCGGCGTGCTGCTTGTTGTGTTGTCGGTCGCCCGCGCAGCCTCCGTTGAAGCAGTGCAAACAGACATCGATTCCCGCCGCATCGTCGACGCCATCGAAGCAGAGCGTGCAGTCTTCGCGGTAGACGGGATCCTTGGGCTGCGGCGGCGGGCGTGAGAAGGTCTTGACGTGCGGGCACTGATCGCCCATGGTTGCGGTGAGATGGGGAAATTTCAATAGTAAGAAGAGAAATGTTGGTGGTTGCTGGTTGTTTGTCCAGAGCTCCAGAAGCACAGCAGCCTGGCCTGGCTCAGGCACCGTCATTGCGGGGAGAGAGTGGGACAGATGAGTCAAATTTTGATTGATGTGTCATCAATTATTTGACTGCTTGGTCTTTCTTGGCCTCTTCATGGCTCACCACATCTGCAACGCAATTCCCAACTCTCCGTTTTCAACTGCTCCCTCCACCATACTGCACAGCGCTTATTTTCAGCTCTTGGCACCCCATAGATGATATCTAGACAAGGTGCGGCATTTAGCAGAACGCTTTGCTTCTCCGCTATACGCCAGAGAATCTTCGCAGCCGCAGTGTCAAGTCCAAGAAAACATCTACCAGACGGACACAGACACAGCCCAACACACTGCCAGACAGGATGCTGCATCACATTCGATCCTGTAGGATGAAGCCCTCGGACACCCGTCACCGTCTTGGGTCAGCATGCCTGCTGGACCGCTGTGCTGCGCTCTCGCTCGGACTTGTATTACGCCCAAGCGTCCATCTTCAGCTGAACCTGAATCCCAGCCTTCATACCCTCATTAGGGCAGACGACCGCCATGTTCCTGCGCGCACATCATGCTACATACAGCCTCACCACTGCAGCCGTGGAATGGCGACCTGACTTCCAAGCATAAGCCAATTACTGCGTATTTAAAGGTTTCCGCCGCCGCATCTAGTTGGTAGGCACGATCCTAGAAGCATACAGACGCCGCCAATTGGGTCATTTCACAGCAAGGTTTACTGCCAATCGCCCTGTCGAGGGATCGAGTTTGATATCCACTTTGCAAGGCCTTGGCCTCCATTCCACAACGGCAGCATTGAGGCTGTAGGCAATACTAATGCCATCATCGTGCCCCTTCCGTCACCTCCTACGTTGCTAATCGATCGTTCTATCGTGCATCTCCATCACCGCTCACCGCAAGAGCAGACATGCCTTACAACACAGCTCGTGCGACGCTCATTGCCCTAACCATTTGTCTGGCTAGATTGTTCTGCTACAGCCTTACGGCCGCTACCATCTTTCACTGGACCTGGAACGTGGCATGGCACTACTCTCACGTTTCACGGCCATCAACGGAGACTGCCTTGAGTCGAGCAATTCGGGCAGCGACATATGATGCTGTAGCAGACTTCTTCGTGTTGACGAGCGCGTCAGTGTCTATACTGCTTGTTTGGGCAACACAGCGCATTATCTACCGACTTTACTTGCACCCTTTGGCTGGCTTTCCGGGACCCAAAATCGCTGCTTTCACAAGAGCATACGAGTTCTACTACGATGTCATCCTGTCTGGCAATTACACGTTCGCAATCAAAGAGATGCACCAACGCTACGGACCAATCATTCGCATCTCACCCCATGAGCTCCATATCCATGATCCGGATTTTGAAGACGAAATTTACACTGGTGCTTCTAAACCCAGGGAAAAGTATCCCTGGGCTCTGGGGATGTTCGGAACCAGCAGTGGCTTCATTGTGGCCAGAGGGCATGATTTGCATCGCAAGCGCAGGGCGCCAGTGAATTCTTTCTTCTCCAAGAAGGCTGTTACGGAGCTGTCGCCTCTTATCCAAGGGCACATTCAAAACTTCTGTCGACGTGTGAAAGAGTTTAAAGGAACGGAGAAACCGCTCCGGCTCGACCACGCCTACACAGCCTTGACAATGGACATAATTAGTGACTACTCATATGGGGCATCGTACGGAGGATTGAACACTCCAGACATGATGGCAGGGTTCGTCACTGCGGTGTCCCGAGGGGCCGAGACGCTTCACATCAACAAATTCTTTCCTTGGTTCATCTATACGATGAAGGCACTCCCTGCGTGGATAGTCGTTAAATTGAACCCGTCCTTTGGAGGCATGATCCGGATGCAAGAAGTAAGCCACGGCGGATTTTGAGCTTTTGTACCCGATCACTGACCAGAACGTTCAGAAACAAGCCGAAGACGTGGACGAGGTTATCAGAAATCATGGGCAGCTGAAAAAGAATGGTCGACGAACGATCTTCCACGAACTTTGGAACAGTCCCGAATTATTGGAGGAAGACCATAATCGCCAGCACATGCTCAACGAAGCACAAACTTTCATCGGAGCTGGAACGTTCACCACGTCTTCTCATCTCACGAATACCACGTTCCATCTACTCTCCAATCCTGCCTACCTCCAGCGACTGCAAACTGAACTTCGCGAGCTCATCACGGATTCTCACGCCCTTCCGCCATTGTCCTCGCTTGAAAGACTGCCATACCTCACCGCTGTAATCCAAGAAGGCCACCGCGTCGCCGTTGGTGCCGGACATCGCCTTGCCCGGATCTCTCCTGTCCTTCCGATCCAATACAAAGACTGGACTATCCCTCCCGGAGTCCCGGTCGGCATGTCTAATTGGCTCACAGCCTTTGATCCCACCCTCTTTCCCGATCCTCACACTTTCCGACCCGAGCGCTTCTTACGCGACACTGAAGGCAGCGATCGCGCGAGAAAAATGTTCAGTCCGTATAGCAAAGGGACGAGAAGCTGTTTAGGGATGAACCTGGCCCAGGCGGAATTGTATATGACTCTTGCGACAGTCTTTGGGAGTGAGAAGTTTGATTTCAAGTTGTGGGAGACTGTGAAGGAGGATGTGGAGCCTTATAGGGATTACTTCTCGCCGTGGCCGAGGAAAGATGCGAGAGGTTTGAGGGTTTTGGTCGAGTGAGATGTGTGTCACACTGGAGACGGCTTTATATAGCTCTCGAGTGAAACCAAGAGTACACCTCAGCATACATTCTGGTGGATAGAGCTCTCCTTTGACTGTGTACAACCATACCGTGAGATTGCCTGGAAAGCACATGCGAAGTCGAGAAGTGGAGACATTTGCTTGGCGGCGGAAATGGAGAAGCGGAGCACTCCGTCTTTCGTACTCCTTCTCCACGTTCCTACGCCGGATTGCTCCGTCTCATTGCCTTTGGCTCGACATTGACGCGGCAGAGAAGGCCGCTTTTGCATCCGTCGCCACGAAAACGCGTGCGAAGCCGGAGATGGACGCTTGTTGGGGCTTCCGGCGCGTCTCCCAGACGTTCGTCCTTACAGACCATTCACTCGCCGGCTTGCGAGAAAGGGCTGGCCAGAATGTACTGCCGTTCTCGAGCAATTGGCCTTAGCAGGCAAACTTCATTCACATACTCAGGTCCCAAAGCAAGATGGCGTCGAAGACTGGCAACGTCAGCAGGAAGCACCGGTCAGGCAGACGTGCCGCTGTCAAACTTGGAGAAGGTGGCAATTGGCTCACTGCCCTACTCGGCGGACCACTTTGCTGATGCGAAATAGCGACCTCTCCCATACAAGCAGCTGCAGCACAATCTGACAGCCGTTCGGAGACGGATACAAAGGCCACTTACACTGAGCGAGAAGATTTTGTACACTCATTTGTGCGAGCCGGAATCGCAGGACATCAGACCTGGAAAGTCATTTCTCAAGCTGAGGCCAGATAGAGTAGCATGTCACGATGCGACGGCGACCATGGCTCTCCTGCAATTCATCAGCGCTGGCTTGCCGAAGACGGCGGTGCCGACCACGATTCACAGCGATCACTTGATCGTAACAGAACACGGCGGCAATATCGATCTGGAGAACGCGAGGCAGCAACACTCCGAGGTCTATCAGTTCCTGAGTTCAGCGTGTAAGAAGTACGATATTGGATACTGGCAAGCTGGATCCGGGATTATTCACATCATCATTTTCGAAAATTATGCCTTTCCAGGCGGACTGATAATTGGCACCGATTCTCACACGCCCAACGCTGGTGGCATGGGCATGCTCGGGATTGGTGTCGGCGGCTCTGACGCGGTGGACGCGATGGCAGGTATTACATGGGAACTACCTTGCCCGAAAGTGGTTGGAGTCCGCTTGACTGGAAAACTCAGCGGCTGGAGTAGCTCAAAGGACATCATTCTGAAGCTTGCCGGTATGCTAACAGTATCTGGAGGAAAAGGCAAGATTATCGAGTTCTTCGGACCTGGCACGCAGACTATGAGTGCCACGGCGATGGCAACAGTTTGCAACATGTCAGCAGAGATTGGCAGCACCTCGTGCATATTTCCATGGGCAGAGTCTATGGGTCGATATCTACACGCTACTGATCGTGGCTTCATTGCTGATGCTGCTCGGAACAACTACAACCTGATCACGGCAGATGAAGGTAGCGACAAGCATTACGAAGAAGTGCTTGAGATTGATCTCGACACACTCGAGCCACATATCAACGGACCCTTTACACCTGATCTGGCTCATCCACTCTCCCGCTTTGCGAATGATGTACAACAAAGCAGCTGGCCAAGGGATGTATCTCAAGCTATGGTTGGTAGCTGCACCAATTCCTCTTACGAAGATCTAAAGAAAGTGGTCAATATGGTCAGAGAAGCGAACCACGCTGGATTGAAGCCGAAAGTGCCATTCCTTGTCACAGCTGGAAGCGAAAAAATCAGAGCAACACTTGAGGCAGAAGGCATCTTGACCGAACTTGAAGCCGCTGGCGCTAACATTCTGAGCAGCTCATGCGGACCGTGTGTCGGCCAATGGAACCGCGAAGGTGCATCTAAGCACGAGCCAAACTCTGTCCTCTCGTCCTACAACCGTAACTTCACTGGAAGGCACGATGGCAACCCGGCGACACACTCTTTTGTCACTTCTCCCGAAATCGTGACGGCCTTCGCGTACTCGGGCTCTTTGGAGCACAATCCGGACAAGGATGTCATCATATCCGCAACAGGCGAGCCATTTCGCTTCACTCCACCTGTGAGCGAGGAATTGCCCAATTCCTTTGCGTCTGGAGACGCCCTTTACCAGGCCCCCGCAAGCTTCGCAGATTCGGCCAACATCGAAGTGGCTATCTCCCCAACGAGCGATCGACTCCAGCTGCTCGAGCCCTTCCCAGCTTGGAACTCAGGCAATGCGTCGGATATGAAAGTACTCGTCAAGGTGAAGGGCAAGTGCACGACTGATCATATCTCACCTGCTGGGCCTTGGTATAACTATCGTGGTCATCTGGAGAACATCTCGAACAATCTCTTGATAGGCGCCGAGAATGGCTTCCTATCTCCCATGCCGAAGGATCCAGGTCATGCTAGAGGTCAAGCGATCAATCAGGTGGACCAAACCGTGGATGCTATTCCACAGGTCGCAAAGTCATACAAGCAACAAGGCATTCGATGGTGCATCATCGGAGACAATAACTATGGAGAAGGCTCTTCACGAGAACACGCTGCGCTTGAGCCTCGATTTCTTGGAGGTGTTGCAGTCATTGCAAAGTCCTTTGCTCGCATTCATGAAACGAATCTCAAGAAACAAGGCATGTTGGCTCTTACCTTCAGCGATCCTTCTGCCTGGGATAGAATCGAAGCATCAGACACTATTTCTATTCTGGATGCCGAAAACATACAGCCAGGAAAGCAACTGGTTATGCAAGTGAAGACAGCGAATGGTTCGACTTGGGAGACTCTTCTAGAACATACCTATCATGAAGGCCAAGTACCTTGGCTGATGGAGGGCAGCGCGCTGAATCATGTCAAGAAGCTCAGAAACGAGGCCGCCGACGGTTCAGCCGCACTTGTGGGATGACAGGCAGTACCACAGCGAATTTCTTCACTTGTAGCAGATTTCGCCTCTTCGCGGAACACACTGCCGCTGCCAGCAACAGAAGGGACATACGAGGTTCATCGGAAACTGGTCTAGATCTAAAGAATGGAGTCATCAGCGAGCACGCGTGTTCTGCAAGAGCCAGCATTGCTATACCTAATTCTCTGCCAGCTATCACAAGGAGAGCTTCTGAGTGTGCAGCGAGTCTGCCAGACCTGGAAGAGGACAATATCGGACGATTCGCGACTCCTGAACATAATGTGGCTGCATCCCGGCAGTCCTGTCACCGACTTCGATCTGGATACGACACAGATAAATCCACTTTTACAGAAGACATTTCCGACCATATTTGGGCAATGCGCCTTTTGGGATAGGTTCACGGTGCTACCGTGCAAGCAGTCACCTTTTATGGACATGTGGGTCTGCAGGAGCTCCGAAGTGCTAAAGAGACTGAAGTTCCCAAACGCAAGCTGGAGAAGTATGATACCATGTGCTCCAGCGCCAGAACAGTTGCTCATCAACGTGTCCGGCGAGGAGCGCGGTACACTGATGTGGCTCAACTTCAGCAATCGGAACCTGGAGACCGAGCGCCCGTCTCAACCCCCCTGGCTGACCTTTGGTTTGATATACGATATTGTTGAATGCGCCTGGCAGCAGGCCAATCCGTGGCGTCTCCATTGCGTCAGATACGATTTCCCCAGTGCTGCACTGGAGGGAAGAACTTGGCAAGGTCTTATCCCGCCGGAGGCAATGGTCTCGGAAGAGTTCCGTGCGTCTGCGCAAAGCCGTGCAGGGCGTGTAAGACTTCAACTCAAGCCTGACACAAGATCGGAAGAGGAGCGACAGAAATTGCACGAGGAAGTCGTTGCATGTCATAATCGGCAGCTGGACAAGGCTGAGAGATGGGGTTTCTGCGGGACCAAGTACTCTCGAAAAATTGAGATATTCACGTATGAGTTCCACTTTGCTGATGCACTTTCGCTCAACGACATCTCATGGGATGAAGCACACGAGTACGAAATATCTCCGCGCGAACCGTCCGAGCCAGACTTGATTCCATCTGAGCGGCACTCCTTACGAAGTCAGTTGAAGAGAAGAATTTGTGCAACGATGTGACCTCGTTCAATTGCAGCAAATGACATGTTGCATTGCGAAACGCTCAAATACGGACATCTAAATTCTCCAATAGAAGATACCCTGTTCCACAAAAGCTCTTGTGGGGCTCAATCAAGATTTCTCTTGGATCAACAAGCTCTTCCCTTTAAAGCTACTCAAGAAACTCTGGAAAACCTCCATGCTGGCGTCTGCGTCAAAGCCCGGGACGAACTCGACTCCACGCGAGAAACGCCTGTAAAATCGAGAAATTGCTAGACGTAACTCCAATCTTGCGAGGTGCACGCCAATGCAGTACCGACTACCGCCCCCAAATGTCACGAAAGCATCCTTCATGTCCGCCGTTGGCTGCTCCCACCGCTCTGGCTTGAACGCTTCGGGGTCGGGGAAGATGTTGGCGTCTCGGTGAAGACTGTATGCTGGAATTCCGATGACCGAGCCGCCAGGGACATAGTAGCCTGATATTTCAGTACCCTCAGGAGGTACGGATCGTGGCAGACCCATGCCGATGGGCGGTCGTACGCGGAGTGTCTCTTGAATGACCTGTTCAAGATAAGGCAATTGCCGGCAGTCATCGTCACAGAAGTCATCAGGCAGGCTAGCCACCTCTTCTCTGAGTCGACGCTCCACACTGGGGTGCTGAACGAGAAGATAAACGATAGCTGCGGCCGTCATGGCGGTCGTATCGGTGCCAGCAATGATATTCACCCGCGCATCAGTGTAGAGTTGCTCTTCTGGCAAAGTCCCATCCTCTACCAGGCCATAGGTCTTTGTCAACAGAGTCGGTTTCACGTTTTCCGGATCTTGACGGTACAACTTCCAGTAGCGGTTAATGGAGGCTTGGGCATATTCATGCATCCGGTCGCCCATTTGAGTAATGCGTTTGGCGAGACCAAATGGCCGCATGGCCTTGACCAGCAATGGCAACTCCACTTGATAAAGGTTGGACTCGCCCATAAACTCTAGATCTCGAGCATACTGGTTCATTTGTCCAGTCTCGAGCATCTGGAAGGACTCTCCAAACGAAGCTTCGCCAATCACATCGGTTGCCATGAAGAGGAACCACTTGAATGCATCCGTGCGTGATGATGACTTGATATCTTCGGACATGCGCTGGACAGTCAAGTCGATATTGCGACGAATGTAAGACTCCATGCTCTTGATCGACTTCTCGGAAAATTGGTGGGCGGTACGCCCGCGATGGGTGCCATGGAGCTTGGAATCGGTCTCAAAAAACATGCCATTGGGGACGTTCGGGGCACCTCTGAACTTCCCATAATAGTCGGTCTTGTAGAATCGGCTCCCCATTTTGTATACCTCCTTCGTGGCTTCGAGCGATGCCGCCGATACTTCACTAGGACCCACGCGAACAACAGGGCCATATTTCTGGTGGAGGCTGTGGACGTAGTCCCACCTCTTGCCCTTCAGATTGTACCATTTGAACACAAGGCTCGTGTAGGCTGAGTACCATGGGCCAGGGACACAACTGAGCTTACTCGTTGTGCCAACGTAGATTTGATGAAGTGCCAATCCAAGCACCACAGCTCCAAGAGCGATCAACGAGACATGGTGATCCTCCAAGTATTCCAGAAGCAGGGACATGCTGAGAGCGTATCACCTGTGGGCCCAGATGTGGTGAACAGTGATGAGAAATGAGGTATGCTGGGTATGTATGCGAATTGCATTGCCGGCTGTTGCACGCTATTTAACAATAATTTGCTATCCCTCTGTTGATCTTCTCCAAAGCAGTGTTCCGGTCGTCGCTCAGCTCACGCTGTAGAATTTACGTCCGAGTGTTGACGTAGGGATCGGCAGACCCGCACCTTTATGTACTACAGCTCTCAACTTTCGTCCGTCTGGGCACAACATGACCCTCTGTTCAGTAATCTGCGACGCCAATACATGTTAGCGATGGGAGATGCAATATACTCCGTGCAGCTGCCACGCTACTGCGTCGCAGAGCCACCTTGAACGTCCCTACTGCCGACTCCCTCCACCTCTAGCGGCAGCACAGCGACCCAATCATGTCCACTTCGCCTCAAACTTCTTCATGCCACCAAGAGTGCATCAAGGGTAGCATCCATGCTGGCTTGCCAATCGGCGCGGAAGAACAAATTCATGGACTCAACACGTACGTGGTCGGCAACAAGACCGATCCGAAAGCCATCATAGTGGTCTACTCGGACATCTTTGGTCTGCCACTGCCCAACAATAAGCTCATCTGCGATTCGTACGCTAAGAATGGAGACTATCTCGTCTACATGCCGGACTTCTTCAAAGGTGATCCCGTGCCGCTCAAAGTAGCCGACGTTCTGCTTCCGGTGGATGCCAGCAAACAATCACTTCTGGGCAAGTATGGTGGCATGCTCGCCAGTGCGCCCAGTCTCCTGTTGTGGATGAGACGCCACACATTCGAACAAACTGAGGCCGACTGCATGAGCTTCCTCAAGGCCTTGCGACTCGCCACTTCTCAAAGCACGAAGATCGGCATGGTCGGTTTCTGCTGGGGTGGCCGCTTTGCACTCCGCGCTGGTCTCGAGTCCAACATGGTTGAGAAAGAGGGCAAGAAGATTGGACTTGTCGACGCCATCGTGGCTTTGCATCCAAGCTTCTTAAGCATACCGGACGACGTCAAATATATGGTCGTGCCCGCCTCCTACGGCTGGGGTCTCAAGGACGAAGGAGTTCCTTACCAGAACAAGGCTAAAGTCGAACAAGCGCATGAAGAAGCGAAGAAGGAAGGCAAAGAGGTGCCTGAGACGGATCATCAGACTTACGATCCGGGTCGACATGGCTTTGCTGTCAGAGGTAACCCGGAAGACCCAATCGAGAAGAAAGCACTCGAGGATTCGGAGCGCCAAGCGTTGGACTTCTTCAAGAAATATCTTTGAAATGGCGTTCACGGCGACACTTTGTCCATGATTGCACGACGAGTGCTGTGACCTTTATCGACATCTATCGAATGTCTTCAACATCGATCAGTGTTTTTTCAGTCTCAACAAGACGATACCTTGTAGTCGCAACAATCTACCACTGCACGTGAATGAGAGCAATATTGTGACGTGTTGAACTGCAGGCTGTCAAAGGGAACGGAGTCCTTCGAACTTTCGGTGCTACTCGGCGAAAGAGATGAATCACAGAATGCGAGAGCCCCGATTTGGTATGAAGGCTTCCTCTGTGCTGGCATCGAGCCAACGAGAGCTACAATAACGTACAATCGGACTTGACGGACTCTCCTTGTGGTTGAGCGCCGCCTAGCTTAAGTGTTATAACCAATTGAATCGTAGACTCGGACTGCCCCCACTGAGTTGAAAGTCCTCCTTCGCTCGTGGAACAACAGGCCATAGTTCTGCGGACATACCTCCGTTCCGCAGACATTGGTAGTGCGGCGGCAATGTGCGCCACAACCTGGATTTTCGTTGCAGAAGTGGAAGTTATGGGCACAACGATTAGTGAACATAAGTGACGTACGACGGTTGAGTTCGTCAGCATGCAGCTGAGTCAAGCTTTTTGGACAACAGACACAGCTCCAAAACAGCTTGTGGAGAACTGCACACTCTGGAACTGGTAATGAGTAACGGCCCCATGACGATAGTAAGAACAATCTGGCTAAGAATCAGACGGCAAAGCTGTGCCAAGAACATTACCGGCCGTAGAGCGGAGAGATTCACTTCCATCGTTGTGCTGGCAAAGCAAGAATCAATGATGCCTACAACGTTTCAAGATGGAGAAGGCTCAACATATATGAAATGAAAATGGCTTGAGCAAGAGTTAGAACATCGACAGCAACAGTCAATAGAATACAACGATCGTAGAACACCAACACCTCGACAACGAATTAATCATCACCACCATGTCAGACAATACAAAAGCCGAAGAACCCTCCGTTCCCCTCCCCAAAATCGACTTCGCAGCCTCGACAGCCCTCGTGACAGGCGGCTCCTCCGGAATCGGCTATGCCATCGCCCAAGAACTCGTCAGCCGAGGCGCCCGACGTCTAATCCTCGTGGCCCAAACCGAAGACAAACTCCAAGAAGCCGCGAAAACCATCCAAGCTTCTGCACAAGACCTCGAGATCAAAACCATCAACATCGATCTCGGCGAACATGGAGCCCCCGCAAAAGTATACAAACAGATCAAGGAAGAATTCAACTGGAAAGTTGATTTACTTGTGAACAACGCCGGTTTCGGAAGGAAATTCGTCTTCGCTGAGGATCCGGAGACGGATACTTCGTTGAAGACTGTCGACCTCATGGTCCGCGCAGTCGTAGACATGATGCTCCAATTCCTCCCGGACATGGTCTCTCGCAAATCCGGCGGAATCCTCAATGTAGGTTCCACAGGCGGCTTCCAACCCGTCCCTTATACAGCCGCATACGCAGCAAGTAAAGCATTCGTGCATACCTTCTCTCAAGCAATTCGACAAGAGAATATCGATAAGGGAGTTCGAGTTGCGTGTGTAATTCCAGGTGTCACGGAGACGAATTTGGATGGGCAGGGACATGGTGAGAAGAGAGGGATAATTGAGAAAGTGGGAGTTGATCAGCCGGAGGATGTGGCGAAGGTTGCGGTGGATACGTTGGAGGATAATGCTGCGGCGAGGATTGTGGGGTGGAATAATAAGGCTTTTCATTCGGTGTTTAATTTGCTTCCGGATTCGGTGATTGCGAGTCTTGTTGCAAAATCGAGGGGTGCGCCGGGAGAGGAGTAGTACAAGACTTTGAGTTAGTTGAGCATCAAGTATGAGCCAGATCATACAGAGTATCTCCTTCACAATCCATTCCACATCCTTCAGTATTGTTGGACCCATCAAGCAACCAGCTACCACGGATACTTCCTCTCCTCTTCCCTCCCCGCAACCTCTCCATCCTCCTCCACCAACCCCTCGTCCACCTGTCTTTCATGCTCCCGATCCAAGAACTCCAGCAAAATATCCCCATACCTCTCTTTCCCCTTGTACCTCCCCACATCCTCTCCCCAACTCCTCACCGCACTCGCCAATCTCCCAGGCACGCCAGGCTCTTCCACAATCTTCTCCACCGGCTCGAAATACGTCCTTATCGTAAACACCACCCCACCACTCCTCGGCAACCTCCTTAGACTCTGCCTTTCAGAGCGAAAGAAATGGTTCTCAATTGCTTTATCTTTTTGCGCAGTATTCCAGCTCGGTGACTCTGAATCTTCGGGCCCGATACTGTGACTCCATGCTAGGTTGTCGTCTACTTGTATGAAGTAGTTATTTCGGAGGACAGGTTTCTCCGGCGCGAGGCGGCGGAAGAAATTCGCCATTCCTTTGTGAAGTTTTGTCTCATAGCCAGGAACGTCGCCGGAAAGATGGATTTCTTCCAGCGACATGCCGAATTTGTCTGTTAGGCGCCAGAAGCCGGCTAAGAGGATGGAGGCGGCGAGAAGATAGTATTTCCCGTCGGGCTTCTCGAACATGATGGCAAGGTCATCTTGGATGAGGCGTGCGCAGAGTTGCATGGGGTTTTCGCAGGGACCGGAGTTGACGGAGAGATGGCTTGGGCGGATGTCGAAAGTCTCTTTGGTGAGGGTGTTGGTCAGGCCGTGAGGAGTGCGTTGGAAGAGGCTTGGGTAGCGGTCCGGGAGGTAGGAGGTGAGTTCTTCGAGAAGTTCGAGAGCGCCGTTGAAGTAACGGGGATTTGACGAATCGATCATGGAGCATTTGGGACCGCGTTCGGCAATGCGGCGGGCTTTATCAGTATGGTAGCGGAGATAGTGATTGTCGAGTTCAATCCATTCATCCCATTGCATGTTGCGAAGCCCCATCGTAATGTTGTAGACAGGCCCATGGCGAAAGGGACGGTATGGCAATGGTGGGGTCTTAGTGATGGACCAGTCAGGACATGGCACTGGGTCTGGCCGTTTGAAGTCGACGGGCTGCCACGCTTGAGTCGGTGTTAGTTATCGAAACACTGCTACCAAGAAATATGCGACTGCTCACTGCCAGGCTCACGATCCGCTGCGTGTGGTCCCTTCCCAGGTCGTTGAAAACTGGCAGCGGGCTTCTCCGGATCTGGAGATCGCGACCTGAGCCATGTCGGTCGTCTCTGGCATGCGGTCGTTTTCTTCGCATATACCAATAGTAATACTGTCAACACCGCGATAGCAGCGAAGACTGAAGCCGGAAGAGGAGCGACTTTCCCATCGCGAACCTGCTCCGCCAGCGACGGAAGCCCGTACGAGTTCCAAGCAGTATCAGCCCAAGCCTTGAACAACTCCCTCATCTCGACAAACGAATCCATATCTGCAGATGTAGCCAAGATGCTGACTGCGAGCAAAGGCGCTGAGGGGTCATCTTGTACAGTACGACATACGCGTGACGTCCCGCCAAAGCTTGGTTCAGAGCCCGCGATAAGAAGGTTGATACGCGCTGTCCTCCACAGCAGCTATAGCTTTAGTACCATGCCAGATGAGCGGGATGAGCTAGCCCCATATCTATGGGCCTTGGCCAATGCAAGATAGCGATAAGTGTCCGAATGCGGCAAGAATACGCTCGGCAAATGACGTTGGATCGTATGCTGAGACGTACAATAGATTGATGTCGCGCGTGCACGACTGCAATGCGTACAGACTAGTTGCGGACAGCAAAACGTGAACTGGGCAAAACGCTCACTTTGTAATGTCTCTCGCGAACTTGATTCCACGACTGCCTCGCTTGTCGAGACAAAGCGCCTTAGCTGCGCGGCGCAAGGCGGAGATACGGGGATCGAAAGTACACTCGAGTTCCCAAAGTGTCAATCTTGGTCTCTGTTTTGCGTTCCGACAGTAGGGAGAAAGTTTGGGTCCAGCTGACAGAGCAAAGTTGTGGAAGGCAGGTTTGTTGGATAGATCGATTATATTGCTGCTTTGGTGGCTATCACAATAGCGTCTCGATATTTGGTAAAGCCTGCTGTGCTTTGCCCGCTGCCTCTTTTTTCCTCTTCAATAGACAGTAGTCACCGTATATGCGCTTGAATTTCAGCGGCACGAAAGGTAGATCAGGAATCCAACCCAGACGACCGGCGATCCCAGTGGAAGCTGCATCCAGAAACGGCAAGCATTTCACCTTCTCCCAATGCTTCTGGTCGGCGACGAAGTTTGGTTCTAGACTTGTGGCTTGCGTACTCGGCAGATTGACATCAACCAAGAAATCACAATGCTTAATATTGGTATACTTGCCTGGGTCCTCACGATTCTCGTCGTTCATATCAGGCGGCACAAGCCAGGTTCCAGGAAACATCCCAAATCCCTGACCAGCTTCGGAGAACTCGCCTGGCACGAGTCCTTTGAACTCACTGCGAACGAACTTCGCGCGAACACCGGTTGGTAATAGATAATGCGATGGAAAGCGATACCATTCCTTGCCAAGACAAACTTGGTCGCCGGCCTTTGTGACGCCCGCACGATGGAGCGGTTCATAAATGGAAAGTGGAGCAGCAAACGCTGACATTGTGCCCACAGTCCGGAAAGCTGCAATCGCTGTGGCAGCGAGGACAAATCCCACGATTCCAAGCAGACGCAGCTGAACAGGAATCTTGCTGATGAAGTCCTTCGAATCAGTAGAGCCCAGGTTGGCGAGTATAATGTGGAATGACACAGCCGCATTCAGGATCAAAGCCGGATATGCTGGGTACATGAACCTCTCCTCCTTGTGCGGCTGCAACGTAAAGATGGTCAGCCACAGATAGAATGGCGTCAGAAAGACAACGCCACGAAGGTAGCTCGATCTCGTCGCGCCCTTGGCACGCAAGAAGTGCTGTGCTAGAAGAAGCGGCATCGACAATAGTGCCAGCACCAGCCAGAGGTGGAAGTTGAGGAAGAGATTCCGCAAATAAAAGTGCCATGGCTCAACTCCGTACAGTTCCGGACCCTTGCTGCTGAAGACATTGTAAAGTACAATGTTCAGCGGCACCAGAACCCACTTCTTGTAGAAGAACCAGTCAATGCATAGGATCAGTCCCAGAGCAATCAGAGTCCTGATCACCCCATCAACGACTCGCCAGAACAGCTCGTTGATGCCGTACAAGTCACTGAGAGACGCCAGGAGCAGTTCTTCAGCGAGAAATGGAAGTGCCATGGCTGCAGCAAACGGCCATCCAAGGCACGCGCCGATTCCAACCATCCAGATGCCTTGAGCGGTGCGCAGACCTCCTCGCCATTCCATGAAAGCGGCAGTACCAAGCATAACGAAGTACATTGCAAAACTGCTAGGTAAGAAGGCAATGCTGGCATGATACAGTCCTGGACTGGTGATTGTGATACCGAGATAGTAGATGGCGATTCTCGGATTCAAGGTAGCTGCAATTTTCGAATACAGCCTCGCTTCCGAGAGCGCGCACACGGCTCCCAGCAGAAATCTCAGGAAGTAGAATTCGGCGACTTTGGGCTTTGTCCTGGATAGCAGACGGGCAAACGGAGTCAGAATGGCATGGACCCCAGTATACGCCCATGATCGGATGGCGTATTCGGGAGAGTATTCCCATGTTTGAAAGCCATGGCCGTGGTTCAGATAGTGGGTGGGCTCCCAGTAGTTGAAAACCTCATCGCAGTCTTGAATGGGGCTGTACAAAGCGGCAATGGTATGACAGGCCAGGAAGATATAGGAAGCCGTCAATGTTGACACGTAGAGCGGAGGTTGTGCATTGGTGCTGTGTTGAGGCTCAGCATTGGTTGGCGAATGTCGTTGATTACTGCTTACAGCCTTCCCGAGGGCAATTTCGTTGGACGATGCGGCGACTTGGAGGCAGTGCGGGGCCTGGTGGTGCCCTTGGGCGTTGATGGAGCCATGATGAGGCGTGTTCATGCGTGCATTAGTGGGATGGATGGGCGACGGAGAAGGCGGCGCGGGAGACGACACGCGGACGCGACTTTTGCGGTGATGTCAAAGCTTGTGCAGCTCTCTGCTTCTTTTGCGAAAACTTTCCCTCGCGAATAACACTGATCACAACACATCCTTCTCTACAGCATTTCACGTGCAGCGTGTACTAGAGCATGACTGAGACCGTCGATACATTTGATCTGAAAGAGCCCGACGAAGCACGACCCCCGAAGCGAGTGCGATTGGAAGCACCGCTCGACGTGACGACCGACACTCGGAACGAAATGCAGGACGAAGACGACTGGGACGATGTCTACGACTCCAACACTCCGATGCAGTCCGATGCTGCCCCTTCCGCGAAGCCTGCTGACCAGCCAGGTCCGCCAGGTCCCGTTGCGGCATCTGCAAATGTGCTGCCGCCAGTGACAACTGAACCACAACCAAGCGATGCTGCTCTGAAGAAAGACAGCGAGCAGCTTCCCGATGGTGTGCCTGCTGAGGCTGTTTCAAGAGGTGATGACCTCGTTGCTAGTCTGCCCGATCAGCCCATGCTCGAGCCGCAGGAAGAACGTGTGCTCGACGAAACCACAGACATTGTTCGCGATGCTCCAGTACCGCAGGAAAGTGCTTCGGCAGGTACAGGAGGCCTCGTCAATGACGATCAAGAGGCGGCAGCTGGTGGGAGTTCGATACAGGCGCAAGCAAAGGCAGAAGAGGCTGCAACGGACAAGCCAGACGTGCAGATGCTCGACACAACTGGCATGCTGTCGCGCCCGGAGAAAGTCACGGATGACACCGAGTTCATGGCTGCGGCGGCGGCACAAAAAGGGAGCAAGGAGTCCGAGTGGCAGTTCGACTCGTCCGATGCAGAGTCATCATCAGACTCCGACACTTCGTCGGACGACTCTTCCGACGAAGACAGCGGCAGCGAGGACGGGTATGAGCTGCTCGATCCCGCGACCGCAGCGAAAATGCTCATGGCAGATGACGGCAACGACGACGGAGACAACAAGAAGGATGCAGCAGACAAGGACTATCAGCCGCGGACTGCGAACGAGGTCAAGGAAGAGGTGATCCCAAAACCAGACGTGACCATCACACCGGACATGAAGATTACCCTTCTCGGCAATATCAGCAACACTGTCGGCAACATGGTCCTTATCAAAGGCGTCACACCTGGCGAATATCAAGTCCTCGAGAGTGGCTCCGTCCTCTGCAACGAGAAGCGTGAGGTTGTTGGTGCTGTGGCAGAGACATTTGGTCGTGTGCAAGAGCCTTTGTACAGCGTCGCTTTCACCAATGCCGATGAGATCAAGGACCTTGGCCTCGAATTCGGCTCCAATGTCTACTACGTCGACAGTCACAGCACTTTTGTCTTCACGCAGCCGCTCAAGAACCTCAAAGGTACCGACGCATCGAACATACACGATGAGGAAGTCAATGAGGATGAGCAAGAATTCTCAGATGACGAGAAGGAGGCGGAATTCAAGCGACAGCAAAAGTATGCCAAAAAGGCTGGACGAGGCAAGCTCTCGCGCAGCGCCTTCGTCCAGGGCCAGCATGACTACGCTACGCCTCCAGCTTCCGACGACAGGCGGTTCACCGCCGGAGCTAGCGACGTTCCATCTTCAAGCTATGGCGGCGGCTTGACCTACGATGACGATGAGCCAGCAGACGAGTTCTATGCCCCCCTCAAGCGTCCTGATAACCTCAGTGAGCTCATGGCTGGTGGCGGTCCACCTCGTCCACAGCAGTCTTTTGATCGCGGGCGCGGTCGTGGTCGTGGCGATCGCGGCGACAGAGGGCGAGGACGCGGCGGTCGTGGCAGAGGTGGCTTCGACTCGCGCCAACAGCGAGGAGGCGGCCAGCAGCCTCACAGAGGTCAACGCGGCGACGCTCAAGCTCACTCCAATCGCCATACCGACAATGCCCGCGGGAACCATGCTCCCGCGTCCACATCGTACACCGCATCAGCACAACAGCAATATCAAGCTCAACCACAACCGCAACAACCACAGACATACCAATTCAACGGGTACCAGTTCCAATACGGAAACACACCTCAAGCCGCCGCACTGCAGCAGTATCCCAACTACTACGCCCAGCAACCACAGCAACCTCAGCAACCACCAGCCGGATCATATGCCAACCCAGCATACTACGCTCAACAACAGCAACAAGCTGCCGCCTATGCCGCCTACGCTCAGCAGTACGGCGCTCAAGGCTATCCTGCTCAACAGCCCCAGCAGCCTCAACCTGGAGCTGCTCCACAGCAGAACCTGGACATCGGTGCGATCCTGCGCAATCTCGGACACCAACAGCCACCGCAATGAAGCTGAGCTGCATGTAGAGCCAATTACTTGTCAGCTCGTGTTCGACAACGCTGTGTACAGTACCACTTCTCTTTCTCTTCCGCATTGGTTGGCTGTCTTTACAGATACGAACAATGTCTTGGCTTATGCGATGTTGTCAGTGGCGATGGCGATGGGTACCTCATGGTCCAGTCCACATCAATGATGGTAAGTAGATCAAACTTGCATTCAGTTTTGCAGAGCAAGTATAATGTCGGAAGTAAGTCGGTTGTTGTCTTTCTCCTCTTTTTTGGCTCTTTTCCTTGCTGGGCTTGGTCGCCTTTCTACTGTAGAGGCAACTGCCATCTGTTGCCTAGAGCGGCCGGGCTGGTCATGGCATTTGGCAACGTGGAGGGCGGAAACGTGTCATTGGGTACGAGACTAGATAGCTTGAGAGTGAAGTCTTCCGTACACTACGCAAACGCCGCCTTTTTGGCATTCGCTATACACTCGAATCTCATCTCTCCAGAAATTTCATTTTCATCCACGGCGCCGTCGTTGATGGCTCAGTCTTGGTTCTAGTGGGGCGTTCGTGGAAAATACCATCCCATCAGCGGCACTTGGAGCGCATCTTGCTCGAAAAGTGCCATTTCAGCAAATAGCATGATTCGCCGATTCGACGATATCTCGCGATTGAGGGAGTCAATCGACGCGACAATATCCAAAAAATATTTGAAGACCGGTGAGACTCCAAGGATAAAACTTGAAAGTCATGGAGCTCGGGTGGACGCCCTCACCGTCGTCCCATGACTTTTTGCTCATGTAACCCTAATGATCTTGGCGAACCCTAAGCATGATTTCAGACGGAAGTGATCATCTGGAGAGGCGGAGCTCGTTTAGAAAGTTGGTTAGAAGGCAAGGAGAGAGCTGGACAGGAGCAGACTCATCTGCATCCGGTGAATGAATATATATACACACCACAGCCCAACAATTGTCAGGAAAACAATGCATCCGGGTATCTTCATATCCTCCATCCATAGCTCAGCAGAAACAAGCACAGATAGGCATTAGCCGAGACCGTACGAAAGGAAGTCGACCACAGCGGCTCAAAGTGGCTTCAAGCCTTTGCCACCGGACTGCCCTGCGATTGTGTTGCCGCCGACGGCGTGATCGTAGACCTCCTCAACTTTCCCTTCTGCCCATGTTTCTCGTCGAGGTCTATCCGCCATTTACAAATGTCCGCAAACTTGCAGCTCCGACATTTGTACCCCGCTTCCTCGATATCCTGCACACCCTGCGCCTCTCGCTCACCTCTCCACCAGGCCATTTCGCTTTTGACGTACTCCTCAAGCACCTCTGCATCGTGTGCGAAACTTCGTCGCCCGATGAGGGAGCCGGTCGTAGCATCGCGGAATTCTGCTGTCAAGAGTGGAGAGATGCAGGAGGAAGTTGAGCTGACCGGAACTGTAAGGCGAAACTCTGCGATCATGTGAGACCAGAGGGAGGAGAGCGTGTTGTGGCTGAGAATCTCGTCGAGTGGATCATAACCGGACACGTCTTGGTCTGCCGACGGCATCATCTCATCGTTCGCATCGTCCACTTCAAGGCCCGCGAATGCAGATTGTGATGGTGTCGGAGAGCTGGGCTGCAGCTTTGCCATGCTGGCGAGGAAATCGTCGCTGAAGTTAGCATTTGCATCCAGCTTGTATAGATCGAAGATCCGGCTGGCTTCGACTTCGTTGGCCGCGAGATCGTTCAAGAATCGCCTGTACAGCATGAGCTGCATCTGTGTCGACTTGAGCATCTTCCCGCTTGGGACAGTTCTTGAGCCTCGTGTCTTCACATCGCTGAGGTAGATGGTCCTTGCTGGTCGCCGTCGTACGGGCGTCCCTGACCAGGCAGCCTGGCTGTTCAATATCGTGTCTTGCTCCTGGGACCCTCGGAGGTAGTCTGTCATTGTCCTTTGATCTGCGGGAAGCGTATCTTTCTTGATCTTGGTCCCTCCATTCTTCGCAGCCTCCTGCATCGCGAGCATCTCGGCCTCGAATTTCTCGTCCGGACATGTGTAAGACACGGCATCGATCTTGCCAACCACAACATCCCCGTCCACTATTCCATAGACTGACAGCTCACGCGTCAAACCAGTGGCGCGTAGTGCTCGCAGGCCTTGTATGATGTTCCACAAGTTCACGCCAAATCGATCTTCCTTGGTCGTTGTCGACACGGGCACTTCGATCTGAGTCTCCTCCTCAATCTGTTTGTGTATCTTACTGCCCTGCTTCATGGCAGGCGTCCGCTTGATTCGCCCATACTTTGTGAGACTGTACCAATACTGTAGCTCGCACCATGCTGGCGTTACAAGGTCCGTCACTGTCAATGCCCGGTGTTTTCGAAACCTCTCGATGGGTGATCGCGTGTCGTTCGTGTCAGGCTGTTCGATTGGACTGCTCTCTCGTTTGATTGGGGTCTCGCCTACATGTTCAGCTTTGAGCCGCTATGGTCAGCCTGTCAGTTCGGCTTCGAAGGTTCATTCCTGCGCGACATACTCGGTGATACGATGTCGCCGGACTTGCTGTATCGGACCTTCCCCGAACCTGGGCTGCCCAGGCGTGCCTCTGAAATCCCGTTAAGCGTGTGCACTGGCTGATCGAGGGCTCCTTGCACCAATGCAGTGGCGTGCCCCAAACTCGCGAGCAACGCTTCCACGTCGGCGCGTGGGAGACGCAGAATGTCTGATTGAGGTTCCGACTCATCGCGTTGAGGTATCACCGGCTCTTCCACATCTTCTGTATTGACTGCTGGCGGCGAGCCTCCTTGTGGCGGGGACAGAGGCTGACTGAACAACTCGTCGAGTGTGGCGTCGTCCAAGTCGGATCCATAGTCGCTCTCGTCCGGCGCGTGCTGCTGTGCTATCGTGTCGTCATCCACTGCTGGATCGACGACCGCGTTGGCCATGGTGAGCGTCGAGCGGCGACCATGTTGCTGCACTCGAAATACTCTGGCAAAGTGTTGCCGGTGGTGATGAGCGGCGAACATGGCTCAATCACCCCGCGACGCGAGTGCGGGCGCTTCGAAGTTGTCGCGAGGTCACGAGCCAGTCAGCTCGACACGACTGGTCAGCATGGGTGGTAATTGCAGCGCTCACGAAGCATTTTCGTTTGAAGATGTTGATATGTACAAGGACAGAATTTGGACCATGTCAAGTGATTATGTGTGGTACGTGGTGCCTTGTTGTCACCGCGCCATTGTAGGCAGCATTGCCTCTGCGAGTCCCTCGACCAATACCCTCTTCCGGCATGCATAAGTGCCAAACACGAGCACATCTCGCCAGGCAGCACATGAGGCTGGGAAAATAATAGTGCAATTCCCGCCGCCATTCAAATCATCGCGGCCACGGCACATTTCGAGACGAACGTTCAGATCGTGCTACTATCCTGCACCCGCGTCTTTCGAAGCGCTCCTTCGCAGCTTGTCTCTGCGCTCAGTCCCGTACGTGAGGCGTGCTTCGTCAATCCGGACCACCGCGTGCAGAGAAGGGTCAGTCTGAGGTAGTCAGGCCTGACATGGTTGGGGGTTTTGGTCGCAGCTCATCCATCCTCTGTAATCACCACGGACTTTATGACTTCTTCATTTTGCTCACGCTGCCGAATGCGTGCTGAATCAAACCAAAGCCTTCAGTATTGTCTCTTCCAGAAAGCCCATGAGTGTCCCGCCCTGCACCTGTAAGAGTATTGCTGGCGTACCGTAAGTCCCCAAAGACCTCCCGTGACACGATGTCATTGCCGATCTCTTCCAGTTCAGGGCCGCCCACGAGCTTCTTTTCTCCGATCGTGACGGTTCGGCAATCAGTAAGGATTCTCGGCCACGTTCGCATCGTGCTGCTCATGGTTCGAGAGGTTCAAAGCATGAATTTCCAAATGCTCTGCTGTGTCCACTTTTGTCCCGACTCCCTCACGGGTTCTGTTCCATCTTCTTGTTCCCGCTCTTCTTCTTTCCCTTGCTCACAATCATTCCCTGTGCCTTCTCTTTCGCCTTCAACGCCGCCTCAGCATTGCGATTCAACCAAGACAGGTACGTCTGCCATCCAATAGCAATAAATCCGGAGAAAACATTCCTATTCACAGGCCGAATGAACGTAAATGTAAAAGCCGTAATCATAGGCCAAAACTTGCACTGCACACAACTGTCAGCCCACATGCTCCATCCCATTTCCCTCTCCCACATTTTCCATTTCCCAAGGTGTCAAACTTACACTATTGACCCAGCTCGTAGGCACAGTCCTCACAACCCTCTCCTTAACCTCCTGCCACCCCCCACCCGCCAAAAGCGTCTGCATCCCAAAGAAATACGTATTAAACACCGGCGTAAAGATACTCTGACTGACCAGAATCTTCACCACGAGTCCTTTCCAATGTTTATCATAATTGAAATTTCTCCCTAACCACATGAACCATTTGTAGCTCGGGATGGAACTGATTCCGCCGATGATCATGGCGCGGAGGCCGCGGATGGGTTCGTAGCGGGAGGTGGTGAAGTAGGACGTTTGGACGAGTTGGGAGCAGAGGTCGCCGAGGAAGTAGATTATAAGGCTGCTCTCTAGCTGCACGGTCAATGGACTTCTCGCTTGCATGGTGCTGTAGGCGCGGAAGGGGATTTTGAGGGGTGCGAGCCAGGCGTGATAGGAGCCGGTTGTTGCTCCTGGCGGAGGGGAAGACGTGGTATTCGTGGCATTATGATTACTGGTGTTGGACTTTTGCGAGCCGGTGCTTTCGTTTCGATGTTGTCGAGAAATATTCCGCTGGACGGTCTGGTGAAGGCGTCGCAGGGTGGACCGCCCAGCGAAGAAAGCGAATGTCATGATTCTGGCTTTGCGACGCGCATTGGAGGCTTCGTGAAGCCAGAAGAGCGAACTTGATAGGTAGAATGCATGGTTGAGAAACTAGTTTGGGGAATGGTGTGCTTGGGCGAAGTCGGCGTTATGTTCTAGCCAGCCGAGCTTCGGGTACCTTACCAAGTCTTCGGTAGATCGTCAGCGGCCTCGTAGGGCTGAATACATCGACCAGCGGTATTTCTGCAGTACGGAGAGGCTGCACATGAGCACAACTGGACCTTGATCATGCCAGTGGTTCTGCAAATGAGAACAGAAGAATGATACTGGTATCAGTGTACTGTGTGAACGTCAAGGCCCTGCCTCGCGGAGGAGCTGGTGTGGCGACGCGAGTCTTTGGGAGGCAAATTGCGCCCGGCGAGCGGCGATGGGGATGTCAGGTCGGAATGAGTAGGCAGCGACGAGATCAAACACGACGATGAGACATGAGAAGATGGAAATGGAACAGCAGTGAAGTGTTTGAATGGGTTGCAATTGTTTGCATCATTGTCATTATGATACAGATGGCCATCTTGCCTGCCGTGATGCCCGTGATATCTCTGATAAAAACACCCCCATCTCAGCCCGTAGTCATCTGAGTACCCGAAACGCCATTGTGCCAATAATCAATGTAAAGCACCACTGCCCATCACACCTTTGACTGTTGGTGGAGGTCGGAGTAGTTACTCATGAGGTCGTGTCGCAAGAAGTTGAAAGAAGAAAGCATCTAAGAACGCTCGCCTCGGAGACGGCGGGCGAGCTGGATGTCCTTGCTCTGGATGGTGACACGCTTGGCGTGGATGGCGCACAGGTTGGTGTCCTCGAAGAGGGAGACGAGGTAGGCCTCGACGGACTCTTGGAGAGCGCCGATGGCAGAGCTCTGGAAGCGGAGATCGGACTTGAAGTCTTGAGCGATCTCACGGACAAGACGCTGGAATGGCAGCTTGCGGATGAGGAGCTCGGTCGACTTCTGGTAGCGACGGATCTCACGGAGAGCGACGGTACCTGAGAGGGAATGTTAGATCGTGTTGTGGATGGAAGTCGAAGTGACTCGATGCTTACCTGGCTTGTAGCGGTGAGGCTTCTTGACACCACCGGTAGATGGTGCGGACTTGCGAGCGGCCTTGGAGGCGAGCTGCTTACGTGGGGCCTTGCCACCAGTGGACTTGCCTGTGATGGTATGTTAGAGTGTTGTTCGAGTGAGAGACCATGTGTTGTTGTGACCAAAGACGCGTCGCAATGTTGTGCGCATGTCAGGTGGCGGAAAGCCGACGTGACGAGATGCGACGACAAGGTATTGCGACGGCGGCGATGATGAGCGACAACGAGGTGGAGGCGATGACTTACGTGCTGTCTGCTTGGTACGCGCCATTGTGTGTGATTGATGTGATGGATGGAGATGTGTTGTGTGTGGGTGTTGCGGTGATGATGTCGCTGGGTATGTGTCGAGAAGAAAGGTGGGAGAGGAAAGCGAGAATTAAGAGTCAGAGCGGCTGCCTGTGAAATCAACACTTAGACCTGCTGCTTTCTGACACTCGTAACTGTCGTTTGCGACGCGTGCGCTGATTGGCCGGATTCGCCAAAGATCAATGTTTGGGGAAAGCACGTGCCAGCTTTGTTGTGATCTTGCGCGCGTCGGCGTGATTCGCAGCCAGCCGCGTCTCGTACAAGTACCGCGCTTCCCCCACCAACTCAGACTCTTACACTCCACACCAACACACCCAGCGACTTCAATCAGCTTCACATCAATACCAACACTTCCCACACAACACTTTCTCAACAACCTCCATCAAAATGACTGGACGTGAGTACACACCCATCTCATCCACACCTCATCGTCGCCTTTACTGACTTCCCTCTCAGGCGGCAAGGGTGGCAAGGGTCTCGGAAAGGGCGGTGCCAAGCGCCACCGAAAGATCTTGCGCGACAACATCCAAGGTATCACCAAGCCAGCTATCCGACGTCTCGCACGTCGTGGTGGTGTCAAGCGTATCTCTGCCAGTAAGTTCACCCTTCAACGCGACACGCGCCTCGCACCATCTGACATCTTCTCCAGTGATCTACGAAGAGACCCGTGGTGTCCTCAAGACCTTCCTCGAGGGTGTTATCCGCGACGCCGTCACATACACTGAGCACGCCAAGCGCAAGACTGTCACATCTCTCGACGTTGTCTACGCTCTCAAGCGTCAAGGCCGCACCCTTTACGGTTTCGGTGGTTAAGCGATTGGTCTTTGGTTTTCTACATTTGCATGGTTTTACGACACTCAGATATCCATCAGCATGAAGCTGCGGCGCAGAGACGGCCGGCGATGGATGGCGCGATTGGGTTGGGTTTGACAGCGAGCACTTCACGCTCAGCTTACGGGTGCTGTATCGTAATGAACGGCTGGAGTTTACATGGCAAGAGTCTAGCAGTCAAAGACTCGAATGACAAATGATACCAACACTTCACAAATGCTCTCCTCTCTTCTCTCCGTCTTCTCGCGCGTCTCCTGCTTCGTCTCGTCTCTTCGCTTTGTTTACAGTCGCGTGTCGCGGTGGTCGATGCGTTGCTGCATGGCTCATGGCGTGACGTCGGGCAAAGAATCGGCGCTATCCGCTCTCCGGGCCCACTCTCACGTGTGACGAAGATGGATCATGAAGTCAAGAATGTGCTGTATACACGCTGTTCATCGTCGCGATGCGCTGCATGCTCGTCGAATGCCATCGTGTGCGTGAACACGTCGCTTCGCTGCAACGTCGGCGGAAGTTGCGCGGAAAGGCAGAGTCTCGACCCTTCTTCAGCGGGCTGCGCTCCAGATTCCAGAACCACCTCGCCCAAAGTCCAAAGTCCACCGAGAACGCGACAACAGACGACTGCATTGCCACGACATTGTGAACGTCGGCCGCCTGAGGTGCAATAGGCTCAAAATCATCACCCGTGTCTTGCGAGGACAGCCAAGGCCGTGCTTGCGAAGTGTGCAGCTCCGAGGTCGCCTCGTTTGGGAGGCTCTGACAAGCTGGACGAACGGGGTAGGTAAAAGGCGCAGGTCTGACGCAACCTCCAGGTAGTATACATCTACTGCATTTCGCTTAGTCTTCTACAATCTGCGATCTTCTATTGTGCAGCCTCGAACATGTCTTTCGATCCTCAACCCAAGGCGCTTTTCTTCGACGTCTTCGGTACCTGCGTAGATTGGCGGACCACTGTGACAGATGCCCTGGAGAGTGCCTGCACCCAGGCGTTGAACAGACCTACATCTTCGATTGCGACGAGAATACGACTGAAGACAGATGGATTGGTTCGTTCTCCGATCAGCAGCTGTCAGTGACTGAACACTGACATCGGCCACTGCAGACCAAGCAAGACTGGGGCAACATCGCTCAGGAATGGAGAAACTCCTACCTCAGGTTCACAAGATCGATAGCCAGTGATCCCACGATACCATACAAGACCGTTGACCAGCACCATCTGGACTCGCTGCGAGAAATTCTGGTTGCGCACGAGCTGATCCTCCCGCGAGAAGGCGATGTTCCGGCTGAGCTTGTGCATGATGGATCTCTGTTCGATGAGCAAGATCTCGTCAACCTGAGTCTGATCTGGCACAGATTGGCCCCATGGCCTGATACTGTGCAAGGTCTTCACGATCTCAACAAGAAGTTCTCGACGATTACGTTGAGCAATGGAAACGTTTCTCTCTTGGAGGACATGGTCAAGCACGGCAGCATGCCTTTCACGCACATATATTCTGCTGAGATGTTCCAGTCATACAAGCCTAGTCCCAAGGTCTATCTGTGAGCAATTATTGTAACATTGTACGTCTGGCGATAGATGCTAACATTGGCCAGTGGTGCGGCGGAGAAGATGGGTCTCCAGCCAGCTGAGTGCATGATGGTCGCGGCTCATCTCGACGATCTGAAGTATGCCAAGCAGAACGGGTTCCGAACGCTCTACGTGGAACGATCTCAGGAGGAGAGGCATCCTGAGCTGTTGGACGAGGGCATTCCGGATGTGTGGGTGAAGCTGGACGAGGAGGGTTTTGTAGAGGCTGCTCGGAAGCTGGGCATTGGGAGCTCGTAGATCATAGCGACAGTATATTGAATCAATGAACATGTGGTCACGATCTTGGTCGAAAACTGCATGATCCAATTTGTATCTATCACTGATGTTGCTGTCAGTTTTGATGTATGTTGTGGGTTGTCTCAGATGACTGGGTAGATCATGTGCTAGAACTGCTCATTGTTCGTGAAACTACGATATTTGTAGAACCAGCTAATTCTGACATCCTCGAATATCTCGTTCACCACAGAACAAAAGAACCCGAAACCTCCCACACAATACCAAAATGACCACAAAAGGAGCATGTCCTAGTTTAAGTGCAGGAAGATCAAGTTTGACACCATCATCGTCGCCTCCCACAATCCCATGACTTTTTGTCCACGTAACCCTAAGCATTGACCCAAAGAGTTGTAACCCTTGAGCTTCACTCAACGACTGACACATTGCTCAACCACAGCATAAACTCTACAAGTGCGAAAGTCGCACCCTCGTGCACCAAAGAATGCCCTCGAATCACCACGTCCTCACTCGAGCCCCAGAGACCGCGACAGCCACGAGGCGTGTGCCATCGTCGCAGAATCGGCGAAAGAGCAGGAGCGTGGACCGCAAAACGCGACGCGTCGCCAGCGAGGAGGCAGCAGTGCAACGTTACAACACGTGAATCACACTGCTCGAGGTGACCTACGATGTTCCACCATTAGCTGCGCCTGCGTATATCACCACGAGCAACGCGTCAACAGCATGAAGCTCGCCGAAGACGCAAGCCGAGGCCGGCGGCTGAGTGGACTTAAATGTCTAACTCCTTTGCAGCGAGCGCTGAGCGTGCCGATCTTGCGCCTTTGCCGCGCATCTGCGAGCCCGCCTGACTGTTCTGCAGGCAAGGGCTTTTAGGAGCAGTGGTAGGTCAAAACCATGAGCCGCCAGAGGCAGCGAGTGCGGTGAAGACATATCTCCGGACACATGGGGCATGGTAGCACAGCTATGAGCCTGGTTGCTGTATATAGCTATATTGTCAAGCAGAGTGCTCGCTGGATACTGACCTCCAATTGTCGACAAATCCAGGGTTGGGACAGACCCACGATCAGTACCAGCCAGTTATTCTCGTACACCAGAAGCCTCGATTCATGACTGCAGGCCTGCCACGCGAAGGATGACCAAAGCAGTGAGCAGCGCGCACGGAGATGAACACTCAGGCCAGGCCACCGATACAGCGGAAGTCGACACTGCAGATGCCGAGTCGCAGGTCCAACACACGTCCACTCATGCAGTACCGGAAAGCCATCACCCTGGCAAGGAGCTGGCACATGGAGATGTACCCATCGACCAGCCACGCGAAGAGAGCGTGGACCCGATAGCCAAAGAAGACTACTCGACCTTCACAGTTGGCCAGAAACGAGCGATCGTTCTCGCTGGCTCATTTGCTGGCTGGTTCAGGTATGCTGACATGTGTATCAGCAGCCGTACAATTGCTCACATTCGACAGCCCAATGACTGGATCCATCTATTTCCCAGCTCTGTCACTGATAGCGAACGACTTGAATGTTTCGGACTCGCAGATCAACATCACTGTAACCACGTATCTGGTCGGTCGCTGTCCACTGTCGACTTTCCTGTCATTGACTGACCTCGACAGCAGATCATACAAGGCCTGGCACCAATGATGATCGCCGGATTCTCGGACAGAGCTGGGAGAAGGCCAGCATATATCATCTGCTTTGCAGTGTACATCGTCGCCAACCTCGCGCTTGCCCTTCAGGACAGCTACGTCGCACTGTTGGTCCTGCGCATGCTCCAATCCGCTGGCAGTAGTGGCACCATCGCACTAGCGAACGGTCTCGTGGGCGATTGCATCACCTCCTCCGAGCGTGGACAGTACATTGCTTGGGCATCGCTTGCAAGTATACTGGGCCCTACAGTGTCACCACTCATAGGTGGACTGCTTGTTCAATACCTCGACTGGCACTGGATTTTCTGGTTCCTACTAATACTCTCTGGCGCCACTTTTGTCCCTCTCTTTCTGTTCCTTCCAGAGACGTGCCGTAACATTGTCGGCGACGCGTCCGTGCCGCCGCCTTGGTCGAGCTGGAACCTGACAGACGGCGTTCGACACAGACATCGTGCCCAGAGGGGAATTGAAGTGGACCAAGAGAAACTCGAAAAGCTCCGCACAAATTACAAGCTTACGATTCCAAACCCGATATCGACACTCGTTGCCATGACAGATCTGGAGACTGCGCTCATATTGCTTGCAACGGGACTGGCGATGTCTCTCTACTATGCATTGTCCACAGGCGTATCTGAGGTCTTCTCCAAAGTGTATGGCTTTGACGAGCTTCACATCTCGCTCATATTCGTAAGTCAGACTAGCCATGAAAGTGGCAGTGCCACCCCACACACCACTGACTGCTGCCAACGTAGATATCGATCGGCGGAGGCAGCATCATCGCCGCCTTCTCGACCGGATTCCTGGTTGATTGGAACTACCGACGACACGCAAAGCGGCTCAATTTTCCCATCGCGAAGAACAGAGAAACAGATCTCTCGAACTTTCCAATCGAGCTCGCGCGAATGCAGATCGCGCTTCCCATTCTCATCTGCGGCGCTCTCGTCACGCTTGGATACGGCTGGATGCTTGATCACAGAATCTCGCTAGCAGGGCCCATTGTCTTGCTGGCGCTCTTCGGATACTGCATCACAGCTGGATTTCAAGTCTTGAACGTCCTCATGCTCGATATCTATCCTGGACAACCGGCTACAGCCACAGCAGCCAATAATGTTTTCCGATGTCTGCTGGGGGCTGCGGCAAGTGCTGCAATCACTCCAATGGGCAATGCGATTGGTCGCGGCTGGGCGTACACGATCCTCGCTGTGCTATTCCTGCTTTCGATCTTGGGACCGCTGGCGGCTGTAAAATATGGCATGAAGTGGAGACGGGAGAAGAAGGAGACAGAGGCAAGGATACGAAAGGCCAAGGCAGAGAAGGACAGTGGCTAGACCAAGCGTACTGGCCCATTGGGTATTTAGAATGCGTCTGCATAGAGTCTTCCTCATGTCTTTCCCAGACGAAGAGGTCTTAGTATTTCAGTCTGTTCGTGAACGCTTTTGTCATCATGGTCTCACGGTTCTCAACTTTGAGAAGAGTGCAAATCGAGCCATGGCTCGAGGGCACTGCGACTCGCTTCATATTGGTAATCCATTTGCGCTCTGCGAACATGTCTCGGTCGTTGCGGAATACCTTACGTCCATACGAGGGTTGATGCTGCAGGGTTTGCAAGACATGACTTCCTGGTCCGTGTCCGGGATGCAGCACTTCTTGCCTTCACTTGCTCGTCCACTCAACATCACCTGCTGCTTCGCATCGCGCCCGCCATCTCCTCTTATGGTTTGTGACGAAGCCTCCGCGTGTATCTTGCGCGATGCAGACCCCGAGTCTTCCATCCAAATGTTGTGCGACGCAGATTGGCGCGACATCGTCTGGATGCTCAACGGCGCACCGGAATCGCGTCAAAGCATATCTCGACGACATGCGCATAGAAGATACGGCGAATGACTGTCATGAGGTCTGCTAGTCGCCTGGTGCCCGGTCCGATACTCGTGCTTTGGTAAGCAGACGTGATGACCAGAGTACCTTCTCAGAAAGCAGCTCTCACTTCCCAGGAGTCAGGATCAACAGCATATCCGACATCGCAAAGTCGACGGACATTCTTACCACATGCATCGAATTCGACACCGCAGGCCCTACGGCGAAGCCATGAGCGAATGGCGTGCCGACAGGCTAAGACCTTTTCCGCCAATCTGAACGCCTCTACTGGATCCACACTAGCGAGGGAGCAGCGCACCTCGCGTTCCTTTACACCGCAAAAATTGCATGCAGCAGTAGGCGACCCCCATTTTGCTTGTTTTTACGAGGCAAGGATGTGCATAGGGCGTTGCGGGTGAAGCGGTTTGTTGCCGATCCGATTCTTCTTACTCAATCATACACCTGTGAATGATCTGTGCCACAAGTTTGTGTGTTTTGCTGTTGAGGCATTCCTAGATCTTGTCTGGCGTCATACTTACTTTCCTCTGCCGCTTGCACTCAAAGACACAATGGCGAAAGCTGCTTCAGACACGAGTAATATGGATATGGAGAAGCAGGATCAACGAAGCGGGCATGCGATTTCTGATGAGGCGAATATGCGATACTGGCCGAACCCGGATGACGATGAGATTGAACGCGCGATTGAAGAAGCAGAAGAACCGCCACATCACGATGTGAGCCAACAAGAAAAGCCAACGGGACTCGCAGGAACTCTTTCACGAACGATATCAAGACGATCAGCCGCTTCATCGTGGCAAGACCCAGGACCGCCGCCGGATGGTGGTCTCCAAGCTTGGATCCAGGTCGCATGCGTGCACTTCACCATTTTCTCGACATTTGGCTACATTACTTCATTCGGCGTCTTTCAAACATATTACGAGAACACGCTCGGAGTCGATCCTTCAGCCATCTCATGGATCGGCAGTATACAAATCTTCCTCCTCTTCGGAATAGGCACATTTACCGGACGAGCGACAGACGCAGGCCTCTTCCGACCAGTCTACATCACCGGAGCAGTTTTCCTCATCGTCGGCATCTTCTGTCAAGCAGAAGCGAAGACTTTCTGGCAACTATTCCTAAGCCAAGCACTATGTATGGGCATCGCAAATGGTCTACAGTTCTGTCCTGCTATGTCTCTCATCACGACTTACTTTGCGAAGAGACGAGCTTTGGCAGTCGGTATCACAGCTATTGGATCTTGCACAGGAGGCGTTGTCTTTCCGGTTATTGTCCAGCAGCTCCTGCCCAAGATTGGATATTCTTGGACTGTGCGCGTGATTGGTTTCATTATGCTTGCGACGAATATTGTTACGATTACGTTTCTTCGCACGCGTCTTCCACCGAGGAAGTCTGGACCGCTGGTTGATTGGGCATCGTTCAAAGAATTGCCTTTTGCACTCTATTGCATTAGCATGTTCTTCAACTTCTGGGGTGAGCTTCGATTCTGGAAAGACTTCCCAGGGTCGTTTCAAGGTTGCTAACACTTTTGCCAGGCCTCTACTTCGTTTTCTTTTACATCGGCTCCTATGGTCGCAATGTCCTCGGCGTCAGCTATCAGCAATCCATCAACTTGCTGCTTACGGTCGTCTGCGTCGGATTCGTGTTTCGACTCGTACCCAACTATTTTGCTGACAAGATTGGATCACTCAACACTCTTATCCCGTTCTGCCTTCTCTGCGGCATCATGATGTTCGCATGGATTGGTATCCACTCTCTGCCGGCGCTTTACGTGTTCGCCGCGATTTACGGGTCGGGAAGTGCGGTCATTCAAGCACTTTGGCCAGCAGTCATCGGCAGTCTCAACAAAGTACCAGATCTGAAGAAAGCAGGTGTGCGCATGGGAATGGGTAAGTGCAGTCACTGGAAAGCATCTTCATCTCCGTATCTTTCACTGACCAGTTCTGATAGCATTTACGGTACGGCCCAATTCTTCCATACCCCTCGATCTCGAGACAATTTGTGTGGTGGCGAATTCCGCCACAGACATACCTACATTACACAATTTAGGTCAGAGACACGAACTTTCGCTGACACGTACTACAGGTCGTGAGCTTCGCCTCCTTAACAGGCCCACCCTTAGCCGGAGCTTTAATACAGCAGAACGGAGGCAACTATCTCAATGCGCAGATCTGGGGTGGTCTAAGCTTCTTCGTAGGCTGCATCGGACTCATAGCTACAAGATGGTCCATCGTGGGCTGGGACCCCAAAGGTCGGATATGAGAAGAATACAAACTCAATATTGCCGTCCTTCACACCCGATTGCTTGCTGCCGATGTTGTTCGGTGTTCATGTGCTGTCCCTTCTACACCCCCTCTCTCTGCGAACAACGCCCTACATCCCATGCCGAATCTCCGTCGCCATGCGCTGAGTAGTCTGTTCAATTACAGGGAATGCCATGCCTGGTCATGTAGGTGACTTATGTGCGCTGTAGTAAATAAAAGCGTAGCTGCATGCGACCTCGGACGACTGAGTGCATACTCGTAGAAAATTGCCCAATACATCGCTAGCTTTGCAGCAGACTCCCTTTGCCGCGGTTAGGGACGTGCCGATTTGCCGGAGTACCAGCTCATGTGCTTTGCTTGTATTTTGTGACGATCACTTACGCCCCGGATGGAGATCTAAATGATTGGGGTTGGAGGATTGCTGCTGCTGCATGTGGGGTGCGTTAGTGTCTACTGCCATTTGTTTGCATGACATGAGATCTGTAAGGCGTGTGTGTCAGTAGATCTACCTGCCTATCTCTCGATCAATTAGATTGTTGGTTTCTGAAGTAAGCTTTGTCGTTCGACGTGCGTGAATTAATACTCACTATGCACTATTGAGGAAGGAATCTCTTTCGCTATACTTTGCATGCAAATCCGAAAGCAAGATAAAAGCTCAGGAGAGACATTACTCTCTCAAGTATAAGTCGCCACATCGTCAAGCGTTCGAGAAACCATGCCGCAAGAAGAACGAGCCTCATCATGCTATGAGAAGCATCAACAACAAGATTCCACCACTCCCGAACAAACCGACCAAACAACGAGCGACGATGAACAGAATCGCGAAGCCCTCCAAAACAATCCCACAACAGAAACCTGCTCTGCCCTCATAACCCCAACCACCAACGAAATCGAACCCCCTCCCGACGGCGGCTACGCCTGGATCGTCTGCCTCGCCCTCTCCACCACAAACTTCTTCACCTGGGGCGTAGCAGCCTCCTACGGCGTTTACATTTCCCACTACCTCTCATCCACCTCCACCTCCACCTCACCCTATTTCCCTGGCGCCAAACCTCTCGACTACGCCCTCATCGGCGGCCTCGAATTCGGCGTCGCAATGATAATTTCCCCACTTTGCACAATCCTCACCCGCGAATTAGGGAGAAGTTATGTCATGTTAACAGGCTGCGTGGTATTTGCCGGAGGTTTCATCGCTGCGAGTTTCGCGAGTGAGATTTGGCAGTTGTATTTGAGTCAGGGAGTTTTAGTAGGGCTCGGGCTTGGTTCGATTTTTATTCCGAGTATTCAAGTTCTACCGCAGTGGTTTGAGAAGAGGAGGAGTTTAGCTGCGGGGATCACGAGCGCTGGATCAGGATTCGGCGGGTTGACGTTCAGTTTGGGGACAAACGCGATGATTGAGAAGATTAGTCTGGGGTGGGCGTTGAGGATTACGGGGATTTTGTGTTTGGTGGGGAATGTGAGTGCGACACTGTTGGTGAGGGATCGGAATCATGTGGTGAAGCCGCCGCAGTTGGGGTTTGCGACGCATTTGTTGAAGAGGTATGAGTGTTTGTTGCTGCTGTGCTGGAATTTTTTGAATCTTTTTGGGTATATGGCGCTGTTGTATAGTTTGAGTAGTTATGCTGTGGAGGTTGTGGGGCTTACGCAGGCGCAAGCGAGTACTCTGACTGCGATCTTGAATCTTGGAACGGGGTTTGGGAGGCCTGCTATTGGGTTTGTTAGTGATCGACTTGGGAGGATCGAAGTTGCGGCGTGTGCTACGCTCTTCAATGCGGTGATGATATTTGCGGTCTGGATACCAGGGAACAGCTACGGAGTCTTGCTCTTCTTCGCGTTCGTCTCCGGTGCTTTCATTGGGACCTTTTGGATGACGATTGGGCCGCTGTGTGCAGAAGTCGCTGGTCTTGCTGAGGTACCTTCGTTCCTCTCACTACATTGGCTGACTACAGTGTTGCCGACGACGTTTGCAGAAGTCATTGCGCTTTACTTGCGGAGACCTAGGATGGGTCGATGGGCATACTTGCATCCTCAAGCTTTTGCGGGCACCATGTATCTGGTGGCCTCGTTGTTCATGTTCGAGCTGTGGAGGGTGAAACGGCGGGATCGAAGACTCAGTAGGCAGCCGTAGTCGCAGAAACATCGGTAACTCGAGAACTTCCTATCGACTCTCAAGCGGTGAGCATTTTGCTTTCTTGGCGTTAGTTCTTGCCGCGCTTCGGCGAAAGAGTTTGCGGTTTCCTGTGGTCGCATGATGTGTGACTTGTCGCAGAAAAGGTATAAAGTCTCACGTGGATAACTCGATAGACAGCCGTTGTACAGCTGTAGCCTGCAACACGAGCCGAGTCTACGCCGTTCTTGGTGACGTTGCAAGTCAGCCGACACCATATCGTCGCATCGATCTAGGCTCAACAGTTTCAGTGTGCATAGTTCGAGACCTAAGACCAGTGACATGTGTATTCCCGGGTTTTGCCGGCTTCGATGCTGTCTGCTACACCCATTCTTCTGATTGTCGTCGATCAGTGACACTCGACATGTATGGACCACGCGAACATCTCGATGTTCGTATCGTCGACTGGGATGCTCGAGGACACAGCTTGGTTGTGCCGTGCTTTTGAAACCTTCGATGCCCAGTGAGAGAAAGTATGCTGATGACGCGGATGACCAGGTGTAGTGCAAGAAATTGTGAGCTTGGCGAACGAAGCCGCAGGCAGCAGGCAACCATGGGCAAGTGGAGGACGACGCAATTGCAGTGAGGTACATGCTGCGCATGGACAATTTCGTAATTAGTACTGTGATTGTGAAGGATGGTGCTTATGCCGATTGCAATGGTTGGTAAAGCAGGCGAACCTGGCATTGTATTGTGAAACGCTTGTTTGGTATTCGCAGAACCTTGGAGCCCGACTTATCAAAAAGGGCTGTGCTGCTGCTCGTGTACTAATCATCTCCTCTCTGCATAATCAGCTAATGAGATATTACGCCTCACCACTGGCAACCATGGCTGAAGAGGACATCAAGAAAGATTTGGAGCAGCCCAATACCAAAGAAGTCATCAAAGACTCACATGATGCTCAACCCACTAAGAATGAGAAGCGCCCTCGAAAGAGCTCGTTGAAGACGAGCGACGAGAAGCACGTCAAGGCTCCGACGCCTGCTCAGAGAGAAGCAGCAAAGGAGTCGCAAATGCATGAGACTTTCCACGATGCCAGTAATGGCCCTCCACGCGCTGGTGACAATGATGCACATTTGGCGAAGGAGACTGGCGGCCCGATCAACAATCAAACGCTGAACAGGAGTAGCACCGACCTCTCTGGCGAGAACGACAAATCTGAGATGGAGAAGCCAATGAGGAAGGAAGATCTCTTTCCAGGTGACAACATCATTCCGGATGCCGCGATGGTGTACGACCAGAAGCGCACTATCCGCGCACCCGCCGAAGTCATTTTCCCTTGGCTGTTGCAAATCGGCAAGAACCGAGGTGGTTGGTACCTGCCGCAACCCGCTGAGAAGGTGCTTCCATTGTCTTGGCGACCATCGCGCACAATTGAGTCCAAGTGGCAGAGGCTTATCCCTGGCGAGCGTCTTCCCGATTATGGACTTGGCAACAATGATTATCTTGTCGTGGAGCGGGTCGAAGAGCTACATACAATTGTTTTCCGGTCGCGGCGTTATGGGTGTGACTTCACATGGGCCCTCTTGCTGCGCGAGCTTCATGATCCCGAAGCAGATTCTGAAGAACCTGCGACAGTTGTCCACCTGAGGTTTCGCGGCCAGATCAAGGCAGAAGGATTTAGGCGGCGTGTGGTCGTCAAGAGTGGTCAGGTGTTGGAGAAGCTGAGCACGGCGCCGCTCCTTGCCGGCTTGGCTGAGCGCTGCGAGCAGCGCGGTGAGATTGAGAAGGAGAAGGCCAGGGCATCCGAAAAGCCTTCGCGACGTTCTTGGGCTGGGATCAGATCCTCTCTGCCCAGAAGGAATGCACAACAGGAGGAGCATGAGCCCCGCAATTCCGTCTCATGAGTTCTGTGAGAGACATGCTCACTTTGGGGCTGGCTCATCGTATGGTCCAAAGGCAGCAATCTCCACACCCTCCATCACCCAGAAGGATATTGTGTCGAAAAGTCCAGCCCAGAGACCTTCACTCTCCTGCTTCTTTTGGCCTTGTTCGCTGTCTTCCTGAGCTATACCCCGTTTCGCGACTTGCTGCAGCTTTTCGACTGCCTTGGAGTTCTTGAGCTCGAGCGTAATCACGTTTCCGTTCTTGCTGCGATAGCTAATTTTCCGATTGTCTGGGGACAAGAGCATGGGTCGGGATTCTGAAGTGGTCGCTGTAGTGGCGCCCATTGTTTCGAATAGCATGAGATAGATCGGTGTATTGCTTCGAGAATCTCACGAAAGTGTCTCCACGTGTGTCAGCCGTATTCGATGGGTGGTGTGCGATGACGCTGGCAAAGTTCCGTGGCGTCCGGCAGTGTCTTCCTGGGTATATCCATGATCGAATCCGGTGCAGTCGCAATATATAGAAATAAGGGCCAAGTTTTGCGCACGGCAGCTGACGTAGTGGTGGGTGCAAAAACGAAAGGTCGAGAAATGACGAAGTGTGATGAAGGCATTGTCTCCCTGTGGCTTTCGTCAGGGTCGAACTCTGATCTGACAGCCAAGCGCGATCGAGGGGCGGTTGACGATCGAGGGCTTGATCTCACGCGAGCACATGCCGATATCGATTGCTCTCCATCGATGTCTCGTGTCACAGTTTGACAGCACGCTGCCAGCAGCACTCAGCAGCAGACGAGCGGCCGACGATGGGCCCGCTGGAGGCGGATGTCGGACGCAGAGGCGCACGCTTTGGGCGACTCGCGCTCCGGATGTGGCCAGGCTGAGCTGCGGATGGGCGAGATTGCGAGTGGCCGCTGCTACTTTTGGTTCATCGTCTGCGGGCTGCATGGTGGATGTGCACGAAGAAGGGTTCAGCCAGAAGTTGGCAGTAAGACGGCCATCGCGTTACTGCGATCAGCCAGGACGTGGGACGGACAGCGAACCAGCGCCCTGCCATTGCGCTGCGAGCCGGGGATGCCATTGTCGGGCTTCCACTATGATGCGCTGCCGCAGCGCGCAGCGTTTGGGTGCTGTTTGCAAAGGTAAATAAACACACCAACGGCCGTCCTGTGAAAGGAGGAGGCCCGCCGAGCATACATGTAGCTGTCCACCGGCGCTGGGCAGCAGCAGTGGTAGCAGCAGGACAGCTCACACATTCTCCACCAGCCCGCCCCTGCGCACCTGTCGTTTCTCCACACATTGCCAGCGAGAAGAGTGTCTCTGCACAGTCTCTGCGTATTGCTTGACAGAGATATACCGGCAAGTGAGACGGACGCTGCCAGTTTCTCCGTGCCTCGCCAGAATCGGCCGCCAGGTCACGCTTGCTCGCGCTACGGAAGCGCCCGTGCCACCTTCCCACAAACAAGCAGGGACTGATCCACACACGCGTTGGCGACTTCCTCCCACGAGCGAGAAGAAGGGTCGTCGCGGCCTACGACTCTCAAGACAGACCCTCTCGCCCATCACTGCGCGCCCTCCACGCCTCTTTTTCCTCCCACCACCCCCTCCGCCCAACGACACCGCACCCGCGCCGCTGCTGCACCGGCTCGCGGCTTCCGACCACCCCACTGGACTCGCCGTCCATGACGCGTGGTGTTTTGATATATTCGCATTCCACGGAAACAACCTAAACCGCTCAGAGATCGGACAACAAGGTCATCCTTATCGCTGTCCGACCGACTGTGCGCGCGCGCCCTCTTCATGTGGTGCTCCCGATAGTCGCAGCCTGGTGTGGTTGTTTGCGACCGACGCATATCAAACGCCAAACGCGCCTCCACCCACCCGACCACCAGTTCACCCAGCGACCGAATCTTGCTGCCTTGATCCCACGAAGGCACCGCGTATACCACTGGACCAGCGTGTCCCCGCCAGACGCGACTCGTCGCAGAACACATATCAACACCGCGCGCACCCCGCTTTGCGCACGCGCCCTCCGCCGACCGCTATTGTCGGCGCGACACACCTCGGACCGCCTTCACGATATCAGCGCAAAGGTAGGAGACCATGGAGCTCGAGTACTCTCCGCGCCACTCCCCTGGAGGCTCGATGCACATGCTGTCACCTACGCACCCGCGGAGTCCACAGTTTGACGGCTTCACCACTATCCGGCAAATACGTCGCTCATTGTCTCGCTCGCCCTCCAAGCCCTCGAGGTTCGCACTCTTGACCAAGGGGAACACACCGAATGCGCCCATGTCACCCGCGCCGCGGTCGCCATCGGGACTCAGTCGTGCGTACAGTGTAGACCAAACCCATATCGACACGCGCAGCAAGACCTCAGCCCAGCGTTCTGGGGCAGCCCGAACAAGGTCGCGCAAAACATCGCCTAACAGCCCGCTGCGACGCGCGCTCAGCGACAACGTCAACCACGCCAACGCAAACGCTCGCTACTCGACACGCCGAGCATCCACAGAGCAAGACCAGGAGAATATGGATTGCTCCGAGGACTCCGTGAAGGCCGTACCAGACCTACGCGCCACAGACCCCATCAAACTCGACTTCGGCAAGCCAGGACCTGAAAAGTTCCTCCAGCCCATCATGCGAGAGCATGCATCGCCGATGAAGTCGAGTCCACTAAAGCGAAGCGACGGAGTCATGAACCTGGAGGCTGCAAGCTTTGGAAGCCCTCGCAGTAGCAAGCGTAGGAGCTTGCACAGTGCGTCCAGCATTGACTTCAACATCTTTGAGCAAAGCTTCGGTGGCGCACAGTATGACGGCTCCGGGCCTACAGAAGACGATGGGGACAAGGAGCCTGCACCCACCTTCACCTGGAACATGGCTCAACCTAGCTCACCGCCAAGACGACCCTTCAGTTTGCGTAAGACGACCTTGTCGCAGCGAGCGGGCTCGGGTCGCAAGAATCTGTTCGCAGACTCCATGCGCGATTCTGTCATGAGCCCGTCAATGACCCGTACGCGTTCGAGATTCTCACTCGATGGTTCACTGCCATTGCGCACATCCGATGCGGACTCGCCATTCAGGAGAAGCTCTGCGAGCGATCCTCCGGTTCTATTTCCTGCACCCTCACAACAGAAATCTCTCCAGTCAGCACCCAAGCCACATCCACTGTCCCATGCCCTGACGCCTTCGTCTTCTACCTCGAGCGTGTCAGATGACGGGACCACGCCTCCAGGAGAACCTCGGGTTGCGCCGACTGAGAGCTTCACCGCAATGCCCATGAATGCACCAAGAAAACTTCCTGGATTTTCGAAATCGCTTCCTCTAGGTGCTCTCCGCCCGAAACTACCAGATGGACCTCCGAATGATGCACATGCTACGCCTGCAAGCTACAACATGGCGAAGCCACTGCCACAAGCATTCATGTCCACGGGGCTGATCTCCAAGAAGCATCGCAACATTGACGGCGGGCCAGAGGCCCTCTTCAAGAGCACCAATATGCCAGACACGCCATCGAAGAAACAGCCGCTCATGCACTTCGGCGGCAGTCCGGCGCCATCTGCTTTGGGAAAGCTTGCCCGTCCAATGCATGAATTTGGAAGCCCGAGTACACCTTTCAACGGCAGGATCTCCAAGATCTCGCCCGAGACATTCGGGAAAGGCGTCAACATCTTCGGATCAAACACCAACCAACCTCAATTAACGCGAAAGAGCTCCTTCATCAGTCTTGATGGAGACGAGCCCATCGATTCGCCGACTCGTCATCTCGATGGCCAGGCGATCGGTGACGACCTTCCGCCCACGCCAACCAAATCCACAACTTCGGTGCCCAGGCCTCAGTCTAAGGGCAAGAGTAACAGCCTGCGCAGCAGTTTGTTTGGAAGGAGAACCTCACTTGGTCCGGACACGTTTGCCTCCCCTGCTGATCGCGAACAGTCACCAGCGGCAGAGGATGAATGTAAGTTCATGCACACTGATTTTACGCCTTGCTTTCGGCGCGAGAAGGATATGGATGATTGTGCTGTTGATGACTCGCCGATGCCTTTCATCACGTTCACAGCCAGTGCGACACCTTCACCGCGTCTGTTACGAAGCCAGTCGGATGACGAAGCACGTCGACTGGCTTCCCCCTCACCACTTGCAAGACGATCGCTGCGTTCATGCCCGTTGTTGGATGGGAACGAAAGCACCCATGCTAAGCCTCTATCAGCGCCGAGCCCAATGGCCATCAAGCAGAGTGAGCGTAAGCAATCTCCGCACACGCCATTTGAGTCGTTCACGCCTCCAGACCCAAGCAGTCTGTCAATATCCGTGGAGAATCGCGCCTCTTTACCATTCAACAGCTGCAGTTTCCCCCCCGCGACTCCTACTGGACCTCGTGGCGATTCTTTTGCCTTCAGCCTGGGACAGAGCAACGCGACATCTGGCTACTTCCAAAATGACGTGGATACGTCGCTCACCTCGCGATTTGGGCAGGTCAAGTCTGTTGGCACTGGCGAATTCTCGCAAGTCTACAAGGTCGAGAAGCCCCTTCACGTGTCGGCAAAGCAGCAAAATTCGAGCCCCGGCCGTCTTGTGTACGCCGTCAAAAAGGCCAGGAAGCCCTATACTGGTGTCAAAGATCGTCAGCGCAAGATGCAAGAAGTGGTTGTTCTCCAAGCGATGCAAGGTCATGAGCATATTGTGCAATTGGTCGATCACTGGGAGTCTAAGAACCATCTCTACATCCAGACCGAGTACTGTGAGAATGGCAATTTGATGGAGTTCCTGGCAGTCGCCGGCGACAAGGGCAGACTTGATGACTTCCGCATCTGGAAGATTTTGCTGGAGTTGTCGCAAGGCTTGAAAGCCATCCACGACCAGAACTTCATCCATCTCGACCTCAAGCCTGCCAACATCTTCATCGACTGGGAAGGTCTCCTCAAAATTGGCGACTTCGGCATGGCGAGCACATGGCCAGCACCTGCCGGTCTCGACGGCGAAGGCGATCGCGAGTACATTGGTCCAGAGGTACTCTCTGGCCGCTTCGACAAGCCCGCCGACATCTTCTCGCTCGGTATGATCATGCTTGAGATTGCCGGTAACATCGAACTTCCTGACAATGGCGCTTCGTGGCAACGCCTGCGTGCTGGTGACCTCAGCGATCTGCCGAGCTTGACATGGAGTTCCGACAGCCTGCTCAGAGACGACTCGGGCGACCCAATCAATCTGCTCAATGGTTTGTCGACGGAATCGCTTGTCACCTCACAGCATGGCGATGACGATGATCTGAGCTTCCTGCGTCCGGCACCACCGCCCAAGGCTACGCGCAACCATGACTTGGTCACCCCGCCCAAGTTCATGGTGGATTCCACCGACGAGGGAGCTCTTGAGAAGATCGTACAATGGATGATCTCTCCAGATCCCGACCAGCGGCCGACTATCGATCAGCTCTTGTCCGTACATGGCGTACAATGGGTTGAGCAACGCCGTCGCGCAGGCGCTACCGTGTACGAAGGCACATGGGGACCGGCCGACGATGTTCTGAACCATGGCCAACAGGACGATGTGGAAATGATGGACATATGAATAGAGGAGGACATACGGGGGACGGGAAAGAGAAGAGAAGAGAAGAGCACACTGGCACGATTCATGAACTAATACCACGGTCTATTTTGCATGCAACAAAAGTATTGAGAGCATCCCTTACTGCGCAATGGCGGCGACACTGGCCCCTTGCTTTGCTTGGCTTGCATTTGGATGTGGGAGCACATGGAAGAGAAAGAGCGCGAGGGATTTCTGAGAAGAGTTCCCCGAGGCTTTTCATCATCGATATTATCATACGACACAACAGTGATCAACGAACAGTACGGAGATTATGAGGACACGGCAGAAGACACCAGATGGGCATTGGGAGGGACAAAAAAGGGAGCGAGAGCAAGCGACAAGCTGCTTCGCAAGGTAGATAACTTCTAAACATGGGCGCCTCTATGAACGCCATAGAATGTGTGAGGGTCAGGAATCTTTCCCCCTTCTTCTGTCAATTTTGCTGCTCCATTGTGATTGATCTCTTCCTTACCTCGACGTTTGATCTGCAGCTTTAGCTGCGTGCAGAAAGTACTCGCCGAGGTCGATCCTCGCTCGCTCGGTTGGTTGGGGTGACACGACATCGAGCAACTAGAGCTGGCATTTTGACAGAAGGGTACCTGCACACATGCAAATCTTTTGTTCGTTTGGATAGTGCTACGTATAGTGCCTGCGAATTTGTTTCATGCGGGTTCGCAGGTTGCATGCATGCATGCAGATGTTGTGCATATGCGAGTGGGTTTGTCATGACAAGATGAGAGAGGTAAGGTGAGAAGCTTGAGGTTGGTTGAGAAGGATTGAGAATGATGAGAGGAGGGGAAGTATGCTGTTGAGTTGAGCTGGATGATGGGGAAATGGAAAAACTTGTGTCATGGTATTCTTGGTATGTGGAAGACATGTGGTTGTGTTCAGATGAGGCTTGTGATGGCTGAGTCTATTCTCGTTCTCGTGCCGTTTCTTCTCGTGTTGCATGCGAGATGATGATGATGCCTTGTTTGCCTTACCTTACTTTCCTCTCACCTCGCACGTACCATTGTTTCGCTGTCGTGTGGGATCATCGCTGCTCGGTGTTGCGCCTTGCGACATTGGTGCTCATGTTGGGCTTGCTTTTGCATGTGCTTTGATGGGTGTCTGGCCTTGCGTTTGATGGCGCTTTGACCTTGTGAGAGATTTGTGAGAGGGAGGACATTGTCCGAAATGGGAAAACGCTGCGTAGCTTACGCCATGATGATACTGGTTGGATTCGACAGCTGCGAATGACCTGGCCATCGAACGGTCTCGATCAGAGCAAGGCCATCAAGTTTCCTTGCTTTGGTACGCAATGGAGTGGGGAGCTCAGTTCGGAGATCGATGGCCCACTAAATGGCCGCTCTTCGATGGACGTTCATATGCATCGCGATATCGGGTAAATACTTGATTTGAGCTGTCAGAGCTGGTGCTGGGAAGGTCTGCCTGCTCGGCGTAGGAAGCACGTGTGATGCGGCTCACGAGCAGTGCGCTCGCGCGCTTGGCATCGCGTCGCTGTGGGAGGTGAGCTACGGTCAGCGAGTGGTGGGAGGAGGAGCATCAGATGCAAGCAAACCGGCTTTGCGGCTCCTTCTGCTCCCTTTGCGCGAGATGGGCGGCGAGCTTCATGAGCCCAGCACCCTAGCGTGAACTGCCAAGCATATCGCAGCTCTGCAGCTCGAGCTGCGCCTGATCGCGGACGGGTGTGAAGAGGCTAGTGATTGCAGGTGTGGCGCACTCGCTCGGTCGTGCACGTCACGAGAGCAGCCCGCGACATCGACGTGGCAGAGTCGCGTGGGCGAGCGAGAGAGGCCGTGGTGTGCGCGCGCCTGAGACAGACCGGCTGACAGCGCCCCTGGCGTGGGAGGTGCTGCTGCGGAGCGGTGTGATGCATCTACTGCTGGCTGTGCTGGCTGCTGCCGATTGCGCCCGCTCGAGGGAAATGTTTTTGCAGAAAAGGAGCCCGCTGGGTGAGGAGCTGATTCCGTCGGGCGGGAGGTGAGAACGAGTTCCAGTGCTACCGCACAAAGGTACCCAAGTACTCGAGGTACTGCTGGCGGAGGTGTGGCGCTGGCCTTACCCGAGCAGCGTCATGAAGCTGCAGATAATAATGCAGTGTTCGCGAGAAGGCGGGTGCAGTATTTGTCGTGCACAACGTAAGCCGAACGCCCTTTTGCGGTGTGGGCCAGCGGTGGCAGAGTGTGAAGAAAAGAGCGACAGCGCGGAGGGCATGACTAGGCAGGCGATGGTCGGGTGTTGGTGCTGCTGCCACTCGCTCCGTATGGCCCAGCGCGTGCCTGGACGCCACTGACGACCATTCCACGCTGTGCCTTCGCCGATGCGCTATTCCGCTCGCGCCCAGTTCCTCGGGAGCCAGGCGCAAGGCTGCGTGTTTGGCGTGTCCGTCCGCATCACCTCTTGGGCCGCTGCTTTTCTTTGTTGGCCCTTCTTGTTTCGTGTCATCGCCCGCGCCGACCACGTCCGCACCTCTCGTCTGCACTCTGCGACACGCGCGCCGTACACGCTCACTTCGACTCCTCGCGACGCCTGACCGAACATCTCAGCCCTGCACCGGTCGTGATCGCATCGCGTCGGCTCGCTCCTCGGCAGAATCAAGGATCCGCGGTACCTGGGAATCTCGACTCCGCAAACTGTGGAAACCCAACCACGATTGCGAGACGTTGCGAAGCAAACACTGACGCGCCCGAGCTTCCCTGAACTCCTGCAGACCACCGCTTCTTTGCCCTTGCGCTCAACCTGGGACGACTGCTTCGCCGACGGCCTCCAAAATCCCCGAGACGACCACCCTACCACATCCGCCTAGCTTCCGTCCAAATCGTGTGAAATGGGAGGATCGCTGTGACGCAACAGGCAATCATCGCGGAAGATGGTGGGATGTGAGCCATACCGGAGCTTTCGAGACAGCACACCAAGCCGCCAGGACCATGGCAAGCAAAGATAGCCCAGAGGGCTTTCGCTCTATCAGCGGACAAGCGGAGACTGCAGAACCGAGCTTCAATGGAGGGAATAGCAACAATGGGAGTGGATCGAGTTCTCAGACGGCGTCTAGAAAATCCTCGACCACACAATTACGACAGTCGACGTCAGCATCGTCAACTGGCACTTCGACTGTGCCCACATTACGGAAGTCATCCTCTACGAATCTCACGCCAATTATTGCATCGCCCGCACCTGGAGTGAGTCCGCGCACATCGAGAAACACCTCACCGATCCGCCAGGACAAGCCACTTACTGCCACGAGTTCGTTATCAGCACAGCCGTCGGCAGCAGCGCTACAACGAGCACTATCAGCATCGAACGTGCCACAACTCCAGCACAAACCAGCAACAGTGAGCGACGCTGTAGCAAAGCTATCAGGTCGGGCACATAAAAGTGCGACTGCTTCCGGAGACACCACACCTCAATGGCCCGTTTCACCAAGGATCAAGTCGCCTCCTCCTTCAGGCCCAAATTCACGCCGTGGCTCAGCGGCTGCACAGCAGAGAAGGCCAGATTCTACGGCCATGCCGAGCATTCAAATTTTGAGCGCTACTCCACAGAACAACATCGCAGCAGTAACGAGCTCTCGCACAGCCAGCACCGATAACCAGAGGCCTGATGTCCAGTTGCAGCCGCCCCCGCCGCCCAAAACAGCGCCACGTGGTGCGAGTGGCAAATCGACTCTGGAGACCGTGCAAGAGAACATAAATGATAGTCAGGATCCAAGTCCCGCCGCCGTACAGGCAGCTGCTGACCTGAAGCCGCTTACGAAAATCACTGGTGAAGAGCCCACAACATCACCCACCAAATCTGAGATTCAGCCGGGCGAGAGCGGGAGCGAGAGTGCTGGCAACAAGAGCGACTCCAATAACAAGCGCGGACGCCGGCAGTCGACTGGCACGAGCTCACATACAGCACATAGTCAACCGCCAGCTGCCAAAAAGGCGCAGCTACAGCATAAACCGAGCCATTCTATCGGGCCCACTGCCAAGGAACGACAGGCAGCGGGTAAGCAGAACATGACGGTAGAGACTGAAACAGTGCAATCGATCCCGCAATCTCAGCTCGCTCCTGCAACCGATCGATCAGCTTCGCGCATCGAAAGTGGCGGTACTGTGAAGTTAAAGCCGAGCAACGAGACCATTCGGCCTAGGAAGGAACGGAAGAAGGCTGCGCCCAAGACGAGAAGTGTCAATCAAGGAACGGCAACTTCGAAAGCCGACCTGTTCGAAGCCCGAGTGGCAAGTGCTGTAGATGAAGCAAATACGTCTGATTCGGATGAGACTTTTGTCTATGAGTCAAATCCACCAGAGCAACCGCGGCGGCATCGACATCATTCGAGAACGCCGAGCGTAACATCTTCCCACAGCATGGCGGACCAGCAAAGAGGTCCGATTCGAGCCTACAACGACTCCTTTGATGGACCTAGAGTGGCCGGAAAGCGAAGTATGAAATTCTCCACCAATCCTACAAATCCCTATGGTATGGACAGCCCAGACAGCAGGAACGGCACTGTTCGCATGCACACTCCGAAGCACTTTGGCAAGTTCGGAAGAAGTGGCAATCAGGAACAAGACTCTCCCTACACGCAAGCCACCAAAGTTCGCAACAATCATCTTGTGCAAGGACGATCGAGGCCGACATCTCCTCGGAGTCCGCAGAACATGCAATTCCGTGGCGCTAGTTTCTTCTCAAACTCGAGAAAGCAGGAACAGCCCTACGACTTCGATGCCAGCCAGAATGCGGACGATGAGAGAACGCCACTCATGGGTCACGGCACTGTGCGAACACCGCGACGGCAGCAGTACCACCCACACCGCTTCGCGAACAGCTCGACTCATTCGCTTCCGAATTACTATAACGAAGACGACGAGGCACGAGGCTGGTGTGGAATCAAACGATGGGGTGGGTGCTTCTTGACGACTCTTGTCCTTATTCTCGTCGTTGTTTCGGCTCTCGGCTTCGTGTTCGCATCGAACAGGCCTCTCTACGACGTCAAGGTGCACAAAATCCACAATGTGCTAGCCAGCGAAACGGAGTTGATGCTGGACCTGCTGGTCGGAGCAGTCAACCCGAACACACTGGGCATTTCTGTAAGCGAGTTGGACGTGAACATCTTTGCAAAAAGCAAGCATGTCTCGAAGCCAAACACAACAGCACCAGATGCGCCCGAGATTGCCAGGCAGATGCGCTACGGAGTGCGTGCAGGAGGCTCTGACGGAAAGAATCCCAATCCTATCCAGGATCCTGATGGGCACTGGCATGCTCCTGGCGAGAAAACGCCGGATGCTGATCCCGAAAATGACGCACAGACATTACTTTTGGGCAGAGTCTTCCACTTTGACCAAGCCTTGATGTTTGAGGCCTCACCGATCAAGCAGCACGAGCACGTGTCTTCGGGACAGCTGCGTTTGACCAAACCAGGCAACAGGACGGAATCCCGTGGCAGTGCTAAATGGGAGGAAATCATTCAATACCCCTTTGAGCTCATCGTACGAGGCACGCTCAAGTATCAACTACCAATATCGTCTCGGCTACAAAGTGCGGCTATTGGAGGCAAAGTGGTCGTGCATCCCGAGGAGGATCTCGACAGTGATGGAAATATGAAGACAGCGCCAGTGGATCACTCTGAGAAATGGCAGTGGATAGAGTGGCCCGAGGAAGAGGAGGAAGATGGCGGCAGGATTGAAGAATTGAATTAGTGGGAGCAAGAGGTTGACTCTTGGCTACACATTGATGTTCACGTGTCCAATTTGCATATGCTTGTTGCATTTCTCTGTTTTTTGGTTTGAGCGTTTCAGCGAAAGGACAAGCCCCATGGCGGGAGTATCAAAGCGGGCGGAATTTGAAAAAGCTATGGCATCTTATGACCAAGCGAGGAGTCGTGTATCCATGGACGTTATCTGGTCGGTGCACCAAAAGATGGGACTGGTGGGCTTCTGGCGAGAAGACCCGACGGCGCGACGCCAGATCTTTTCCTTTAGTATGAGAATGATGTATTATGGCACGAGCCTGTGAAAGTGGGTAGCAAATTGAACAGGGGCCAGTGTGAAATTTGAATGCTCATTGCTGTTCACTGTTCCTGTGGTTGTCCTTTCTTGGCACTGACGTGCCTTCCCGCTTTTCGGGAGCACTCCGCGTCCTCCACATCGCCCTGGTCGAGATCGAAGTCAACAACTCGAGCACCACTCTGCCCGCTCGACACTGCCCGTATCGACCGGTCAACAGCTCCGGTGCGCGCGCTTTGCACCGACGCATCGACCGAGCGCGCGCAACACCGCATTTCTATTCACCTCCGCGCGCACGACACCCACACCAGCGCGCATCACCGCGGAGCACATTATCACATGCGCATCGCGAATTCCAGCCCAGCCATGCGATAGCCGACTTCGAGCTGCACCGCCGCGACGATGAATCCCGCAGAGCTCACTTTGACCATTTCGCCCTCACTTACCAAAGCCTCCCCCGCGACGATCAAACATGGCATCAGCGCTGCGACAGTCCCGCCCACCGGGAGAACATTGGTGGAGCGCATAAATGTCGAGCCCATATATGCGCAACTCAAGGCCGCCTTAGGAGATCAATGGAGCGACTACAAGGCGACCATCGCCGCTTTTATACTTGGCAGCTTGAACCAGGCGGAGCTATCATGGGTTCTGCAACCACTTCTCACGACACTGCCGCTGGCCAGTACGGACCTTAGCAGACCCACTGCCTCAATACTGCAGCTGCACAACCAGCTGATTACCGCCATTTATGCAAACACATTGCGCGATGCTCCTGGGTCAGAGGTCGCGCCGTGGGTTGTGGCGACCGACAAGCCCTCGAGCACGTCCAAGAGCTCGGGTGCTGGAGGGGGCGCGAATGACAAGGCGGAGGAGAGGTTGAAGAGAGAGATCATGAACATACACCCGAGAGATAGGCAGAGAATCAAAGCATTGAAAGATGAACCTATAAAAGCGGCAAAGGACGATGGTCTGCGCCAGGTTCTAGAGTATGCGAATGAGCTGGCCGTGAAACCCCCAGGGACAGGACAAGGACCGAACGAGTCGCAGACCACCACTCCTGGTCTTGCCAGGAGTAACTTTGATATTGAGATTCAGAGGCGATATGCTCAACCTTTGGCAAGCGAGCAGCTCGAATTTCCGGCTCCCAATGATTTGCAGAATCAGATCGAGCCGATATGCTATGAGCAAGGCCTGACCGGAGGCGTACAGCAAGGCATGCTCCAAGGGTGTGCCGAGCTGGTAGAACAGGCCTGTGAAGTCTACATCAAGGAGATGCTCAGTGCGTTCCTCGGGCACTCGCGGAGCAATGCGGTGGGCAAGGAAGGCGTGCAGACGCATAAGTTCAAACGTCAGCTTCGAAGGGAGGAAGACGACACTGATAGAGGGGTCCTGCAACGGAATGCAGGAGGCATGTTACCTGTTGAGATGCAAATGCAGGCGCAACGGGCACCTCTGAGAATGGCAGACATGCGCCTTGCGCTCGGCTTGTCAGACTCTTTCCTCAAGCAGGATCGCTTCTTGGAAGAGCAGATCATGCTCAAGCACTATCCTGTGCTGGATTTATCCGCCAAGGGTGGCATCAACGGCGTCTCGACACATCTGACGAACGGCGTCAAGCGTAGGAAGCTCTCTGGGCCCGACAATGCAGATGCCATGGATATAGATGCCGAGTTCGATTATGGCCAATTCAAGGGCGTAGCGAAGAACGATCACGATAGCGTTATGAGTGCTTTGGACGATTGTTTGCTGGCTGCTGGGTAGAGTCCACGACAAGCTGAAAACGAACTTTCGTACAATCACTATCCTGCTGGGTACCACAGCGGAGGTCCAATACTGGAGGACTTTCGAACTGGTGCATACGGAGCTAGCGTCGAGAGGGCCGTTGCCGCTGGCCAGATGCGAGCTGGGATTTTCACGAGTCAAAACAGACCCACGAACCAGCCCTCATCATCAGTTGCATTTGCACCGAGAACAGCCGACACGAAAATCTCAGCGGTCCCTGGGGGGGATGGCACTAATGAGCAGAGAGATGAGCAAAGCGCTGAAGGGCAAGACAGACGTGCCCCAAGCAAAAAGCGCCGTGACGCCAGTGAGCGACGCCAAGCCAAGACATCTGCTGGGGCACCTGAGAAGAAGACTGGCAAGAGAAAACGTGTACACCGGGATGAGGGCGAAGACGCGACATCCGCTGTTCCGCTCAAGGATGGCAAGAGTGCCGACGCACAATCTGGTGCGAAGCCAGCTAAACGTGCTCGAACAACGAAGAGTCAAGGCCAGCAACAGCAGGGCTCCTCCAAGAAACGAAAGCGCGCACAGCCAATCGATAGTGACGGCACACAAGCAGAGGCTGAAGATGCGCCAGCGAATAAGAAACGTGGTCTTTCGTCGAAGCCTGCTGATACAGAGGTGGTAAAGGAAGGACATTCTGAGGTCAGCAATGAGAACGACAAGCGAAAACGGTCGTCTTCAAATGCAACCCGAGAAGATCCATTCCCTAGAGATGCCCCTCCTCCATCACGCGAAGTCATCGGCGAGCTGAACGATGTATTCGCCGCTTTCCCAAAGAAGGCGGCGAATGCCATACCGAAGCAGAGAGGCCCGCCAGCAGCAAAGAAGCCGAGGGCGGTGTCGACCTTCGAGCCGAATGATGAAGATGATGCGCCTGGCGAATCCGACTACGAATTGGCTCCACCACCTCGGTTTCCAAGCAATCCATATGCTCCGTTAGCTGAGATGGCTTCCAACGCCGGAGCTGTCGCAGAGGCATTCGAGATGGCTTCAACGAATGCAGCTCAATCGCAACCTGCCACCAAGAGACCGAGCAAGTCTCCGCTAACATTCATGGCCGTGACCCCTAAACGGGATATCAGTTCTCCAGTAGGCATGTCAGGATCTGAGCCAAGCTCTGCGCCGCCAAAGTTGATCACATCGAGCGCGAAAAGCACCTTCACTCCTCCAAAAGCGACGGAATCGAGCGAAAAGTCAATTGCATGCCCTCTTTTTGATAGAGGCAAGGGAGAACCATGTGCGAAGTCTGCAAGCGGAATATTCAGGGCTCGTAGTATGCAAAACCACATCCGGCGAACGCATCCAGAGCACTATATTCACAAGCTGTCAGCCACTGAAGAAAACGTGCAGCGGATGTTCGATTCGCCTGCAAAGTCAGCAGCGGCAGACCATGCTAGCAATACTGGCATTGAGCAGCAGGAGCAGATCTATAGTTCTGCTCCTCAGACACCAGTCAAGAGTCGTCAACAAGACCGGGCGACACCAGCAGCTCGCAGTTCGTCCTCCGGTAAACGTGGTGCAACCCAGACCAGCGCACATAAGGAGCAGGACCGAAGTCAAGTGAAGCGGGCTGTGGCGTCAGTGCAAGGCTCTTGCGGTCGCCCACAATTCTCACCACTTACAGCCAAGAACGAGCAGAGAACTTCGCGTGCGACTCTCGCACCTCCGCCGCCCTTTGCTCTGAATAGGAGGAACAGCTACAATGCGGATGCTATGATGCCGCCTCAACAGTCTCCTCGGACAGGAAACCAAATGGCAGCACCGAGCCGCGTTCATACGCCTCTGAATTCAGCTTTGAACGGCCGCATGGGACCGCCGGTCGGTGGAGCGACGCCCACCCGGAGGAGCTCCGATGGTTCATCAGCGTCACTTCAGAGCAGGGGAACAAGCTTTGTCGGAGGCCCGGCGATGACAGGGCAATCTCAAACTGGACGCGGAGGAGAAGGCTTAGCCTCGAATCAGATACAAATGTCCCCATCGCTGCAGACAATTGCAGCTGGAACGTCCAACGGAGCTTTGGTTCCTCCGCCGGCGCCAAGGCCTCAAGGCGGCAACACCCCAAGAATGAGTGCGCGCCCGCCCATTCTGTCGCCCTCGCAATTCGCCGAACGAACCCTCATGCAGAATCATATGCAACATCAATATCAAGTGTCGCCTCTCAGGAATGAGCCTTATATGAGGAGAGATCCTACGCCGCTCGTCAGTCCTCGCAGACAGTATATGGTCTCTCAACAGCCACAACAGAGTCCTACGCACCTACGTCCATCCTATTCTAACTTTCAACCATACGCTCCAGGCCTCGGCTTTGCTCAGCATCCCGATCAGGGTATGAAGCCGCGCTGGGATCCCAATAATGTTGTGATGTCTAGGATGACCGAACTGCCGGAGATTGCTAGGCGCGCACAGTATACCGATCATCCAAGAGGCTGTCGCTGTGAGCAGTGCGAGCCTGGAGTCGCATTTAGACCTTAGTGCGGGTTTATACCAAATTGGCAGTAGCTTTGGGGCTGGCGGAATGGAGGATACTGTCCACTAGGATGGGCATAAGCGTCGGCTGGAGGTCGGGTTGATCCAAGTGGAAACTTTGTTGCATGCTACTGTCGCTGGCGATGGCGCGATTGACAAGGCTGAAGATTATTGATGTACACTTAGACGTAGAGCCTAGTCGTGCGCAACAAATTATCAGTCAGACCTTCACAGTCCGAGAACTCGATATGTATGCTTTCGAACAGCTTCATCGCCTTCTTTCGCGAGTTGAAACACTGCGTACAAAGCATGTGTGAGTGTAACCTAATAACGCGCAACCCTAGGGCACAGCTCAGCCCGGTCCATAATGCAACTTACTTCACCCGGTTCTCCCGTCTATAGCCCCGAGTCTCCTTGCTCTCCACTTGCACTATTTTATGTTTAACTCTGCTCTCGAGATTGACCTCCTGGCAGTTCCATTTTGAGCTCGACAAAGACACGCACAATGCTGCGCCTTACCAAGACTAGAAGTATAGTACGACGGAACGAGAATGGATCGACGGTGGCTGTGTTCTCCCGCCATCATCTAGTCGCGAGACCACATACGCTACTGACAGGTCAAATTAAGCATAAGTGGAACAGCTTCGGGCGCTACTCTTTTGGCATGTTTCGCGATACGGAGTGACAGAGAAGGGAAATTGATCGACGCTAAGTTATGGATATGTTGTTGCTACAAGAAGAACTTTTGGTCTCTACTTCTCTGTATGTTGGCAGGGACGGGCGAGTTTTGCAATCATCAGGGGTTCTGGGGTTTTGTTCGCCGTGTGCGAACAGCTACTCGCTGTCAATGCGCAGAATGCAGAGTCATCTTGCGCCGCTCTCGAAGCTGCACATCCTCCTTGTGAGAAGTTGATTCAGCGGAAAGCATGGTGAGTAAACTCTGCACGTTCTCGAAACCAATTCATAGAAGACAAAAGAAGAAGCTCACTCAAGTTCACAAAACAGGCACACCCTCACCAACCCCGAAAAACAATCCTACCTCGACGCCGAAATCTGCCTTCTCAACACCCCCATTTCCTCCCTTCCCTCCGAAGACCTTCTCCCGCGTTTCCCCGTCGCGAAAACCCTCTTCCAAGCCCTCCAAGAACAACATCAACTCCAATCCGACACCATCCACGAAGTCGGCATCTTTCTCCCCTATCATCGCTACATGACCCACGCGCACGAAACTCTCCTTCGCAGAACATATAATTACACAGGCGCACAACCTTACTGGGATGAAGAACGTGATGCATCGCATTTTGCGAATTCGAGTATTTTTGATGCGGAGGGGGGGGTTTGGTGGACGGGAGGCTGGGTGTGTGAGAGATGGAGTGTTTAAGGGGTATGAATTGGTCATCGGACCTGGAAAGAATAATACAAAACATTGTTTGGAAAGGGGGATTGATGATGTGGCGAGTCAAGCTGCTTCGAGTTTCTTTTTGGAATTTGTGAGGAATTCGACCACATTTGAGGAGGTTTGGGAGAGGATTGAATTTTATCCGCATTCGGCGGGGCATAGTGGTGTTGGAGGAGAGGTGAGTTTCTTCATTTCTGCACTTCGTGTTTGTGCGGCTTTTGCTGACAATTTCGGTGCTCCAGATATTAAACCCCATCTCAAGCCCCGGAGATCCCATGTTCTACGTCCATCATGCGTTCGTGGATAAACTTTGGTGGGATTGGCAGGTTGTGGATTTGGAGAAGAGATTATATGCGATTGGTGGTCCGACGGTCAAGGATCCTAATCGTCCTGCGCCGGTTCCTGAAGGTTTTACGCCTGGAGGTGATGCGCCTGCGCGAATGCGCAAGAGACATGAGGCACATGTTCGGAGACATGGTGTGAAAAGTCGGGATGATGCAGATCAAGGAAACGGAACGACGACTTTGGAGCACGGAATTAGTCTGTTTGGGTTGCTGGAAGATGTGACAGCAGAGGATGTTATGGATATCCGGAATGAGCTTTTGTGCTACGAGTATATTTGAGGCGTTGCTGGAAATCGAGCGGAGAATGGCATGATGTACAGTGTGCGGACAACAGTCGCAAAGTTAGCATGGGCATCTTCTTGCCGTAATGAATAGTCTGCCACAGAGCCTGTAAGCATATACCAAGCACAGCTGTTATATCCCGCTGGGAATTCTGTTGGTCATGGTGCTGCTTCCAAGCTCTCGAGAATTCCTTGCAAAACAAGCATTCGTGAGAGACATCTCGCTGCAATCTCCCTTTATCAGTCGCAGGAAGAGATTGCACGGACGTCATCAGCACCATTAAGACCGTTGTCCAATCTAGAAGGGCCGCAAGCGTCGTTGCGTCGCTCATCCAAGACCATTCATCGTCACGGCTCTCTTTTCGTTCTCGAGGAGTGATCGTGCACTTACTGAATACGGAACAATGCTGAATTCATGACTAAAAGCTTAGGGTTGGTCGATAAATTTAGACATATTTGCTAGCTTCAACACCAGGTGAAGTCACGGAAGCAATTGGTGCCTCAGGGGTCGAGGCTTGGCATTCGGAGCAGTTTCGTGCCAGACATCCGAGCCGCCCAAATAGATGGGCTGGCTATCACAGGAGCGAAATCGACTTCGTCTTCAGAGGCTCATATCTCTCTTCTTCTGCGTTTCGATGCGTTTGAGGCTGCCGTCGCCTGATATTCACGCAGCCTATTATCGTCCCTCCATATCCTTACAACGATTTCTCAAACCCTCTCCCCCCTCCTCGTAAAAGTCATCCACAATCCAATCTGCGTCCAAACACCAATCTGAAAGTCAACTTCATACGGCTTCTTCGGATCACAGATCTGGAAATCGAAGCGTCGCAACAATTCCACAAAGACCTTATTCAATTCCATCAAAGCGACAGGTTGACCAAGACATTTGAATCGTCCATATCCGAAAATGACTTCGTTGTTCTGATCCATTTCGCGGAGCTTAGCGGCGCTTTCGCAGTCGCCGCCATCTTCGTGTAGAAGCCAGCGTTCGGGACGGAAGCAGTGCTCATCTGGACCGAAGAGCGAGGGGTTGCGGGTCATGGCGTAGGTGGACCATCTGGAATATGTCGTTAGCTGGCGGATAGAAAGATTGGTGTGTTGAGTGAAAATCGCTTACCCAATTCTTGTCCCCCCAGGAACGAAGTATCCGTCGACTTCATCGCCTCCAGCTGGAACCTCATGCGAAAACAACCCACTCACAGGCGGCGCAATCCTCAATCCCTCTTTGATGCAAGCTTGAAGATACTTCATCCCCCTCGCAGTCGAATCCCTAATAACCTCCTCTTCCCCAAACCCCTCCATCTTCTCCCCAATTTCTCTCATCAACCTCCTATAAACCCTCTCACAACTCACCACATTCAACAAAACACTCCTCACCGCCGTAGCAGTCGTATCACTCCCCGCCAAAATCTGCAAAACAACCTCACTCTCCACCTGACTCCTCTTCATCCCATGTCGAAAAAAAGACCCCATCATATCCTTTCGATCTTCACTCGGCCCTTCATCACCATTCCGAAATCTCCTCCCCACAAGTTCCTTCGCAAGCCGATACGCCTTCCCCAACCCCAAATCATCCCTCTCACTCGGTCCCACCAATGCCAAAATCTTGCTCTTCTCCAGAAACAAATAAAGCCTCGGCAAAACAGCCATAACATTAATCAACGTAATCCCCTGTTCCATCTGCTCAAGACATCCATAATTATCATGATCATCCCTCAAATCCCCGAAACTCTCTCCAAACGCGAGAGAAGAAATAACATCGAGGGTGAAAAAATGGCTCTTTCTCGCAAAATCCACAGGTTTATAAACACCATCTTTCAAATTTGAAATATATTTTCTGTCAATCAGGGAGATGAGTGAGAGGATTTGTTCGTCGATTTTGGATTCCAGGTCGGGGACCTCTTTGCCGCCGTAGCCTGCTGCTAGTTTCATTCGGAGGTCGGAGTGGAGTTTTTCGTTGCGCATTGAAAGGGTGTTGTCTTGGTTGGGGACGAAACGCATGGCGTTGAACCAGTCGGAGCGGGGGTAGCCGGGGGAAGAGCCTTTGGTCGAGGAAGAGGAGGAGGAAGAGTAGATTTTCTTCCATGTTTTGACGGAGCCTGTGATGAGGTGGCCGGGCGCGATGCGGATGAGGTTGGAGTTGTATTCTTGGCAGAGATGGCCGTATTTGGACCAGGCAGAGCCGGAGGTGATCCAGTAGAGGAGGGGAAGGGTGCTGTGAGAAGTGTACCATGGGCCCGGAATGTGAGAGAGTTTGGAGGGTGAGATGATGTGGGCGTAGATGAGGTAGAGGGTGAGAAGGAGAGCGGCGAGGACAGTTGGAGAGGACAGGAGGTCCAGAGAGAGTGAGAAAGCCATGTCTGCGCTTGAACTTCGATTTGTGTTGCTGAAGAGGTTGCTTGAAGCAGATGCTTGAGATGGGCGTTCGTTGCTGCTGTTCTTCTTTTTCTCAGTCACGCGAGACAGCTCGAGATAAAAGGCCGGAGCCCAGAACTGTCGAAACACCTGTCTGACGTTCCCGCTACCACTCGAACGAATCTGACATGCGTCGACTCCAGCTCACCGACAAACAAAATTCACCTTACATTCGAGCAGCTACCTCTGCGGTCGATAAGTACACACTCGAAGCTGGTGATCGCCATCCAGGAGGCGCATCCTCTCGCGTGCAAAGCCTTAGCTGCATAGCAAAAAGACCTTTGTCTGAGAGGCTACTGGCTCACGGCATGGAACTCGGCAAACCGAGTGCAAAGTCCGATGAAATATGTGGATAGCTTCAGCTCCTTCATGCCGTGCCCGAAGTTCAGCCTGCGCAGTCCTGCAAGGAAGTGGATAGCATGGTGGAGCACCGCAGCCGAAGGAACGGACGCAGCGACCGTTTTAGGTCAATGGTGTTGAAAATGTTGCATGAAGATGCTGTACTGTTCGTGAAAGATGAGAAGTTACGCGGTCTGCTGTAAGCCGATGAGTGATCAGTGTAACTCAGGATGAGATGTGGCTGAAGATGAGTACAAATTCACGCAATGGGAATTAAGAAGATGTGCGCCGAGCTCTGTACAGCTTGCCAAGAGTGTTTCGCATATGTGCACGTGTTGACGTTGACAGTAAACGTGTGATCGAAGATTCGGCACCGAAAGAGGGATGGCCGGGGAGAAGGGCAAGCATAAATGCCATGGGAAGACCGAATGTCTCTCTTGTGGCTCATGATGACTCTATTCGTCCTGAAGTGACCACGAGAGCGCGTGGCGCAGAACCTTCCCGAGAAGCATCTGTCGAGGCGATTCCATGCCACGTGTTCAGGACGCCAGAATCGTCTCAAGAGAGCGAGCCAGACCACCAGAGATGGCAGAGGTGCTGCCACTAAGACTTCCAGCCGTGTATGTGCTCAACTCAATAGCACTCTGATCTCGTCCTCAGTCCTGGGAAAGACTTCTCGCAACCACACCTCCTCTTCCACGTCTCCATTGACTTGCTTCATCCTCAGCTCATCGGCCTGTACGACCAATGTTTCAATCTCCAGGAAATCTTCGCAGAAGATCTCTGCCGCGTTTTCGATAATCCTTCGAGCCAAAGTCTTGTTCTCCAGTTGTGCTAAGAATGCTCTCGCATCTTCAGTAGCAGTGGGCAGGAAAGCGTCGAGTTGCTGAGCGACAGAAATGATTTGGCTAGGATCTTTATACGACGAAGCGAGGTCGTCCGTCGAGGTGATGTTGTCTGCGAGCAATTCGAGGCCGGACTGTTTGAGGAACCAGCGGTGCATGGCTTGAGTGAGCTCTTGTTCGTGGGCGTCAATCTTTGGCTGTAGAGCTTCTGACTGATCCGCGAAAGAGTATGCGCCGAGCACCTCCTTGGTGGCAAGCAGGCAGTTGAGGGCGAAGATGTGACTGTTTGGTTTGCGCAGTCGTGTTGTGATGTTCTCGCAGCCTGCCAAGAAGGGATCGAGGGCTTCTTGGAGAATTGGCTGGAAGCCTTGAATGCGTTGCGCAAGACTCACATTGGCTACTGATGTGTCATAGCTCTTCATGAGGATCTTGAGGGTTTCCAACGCATCTATCAAGAAGTCGGCAGGCGCAAGGTCGTCTGTAGAAAGAGCGAAGTCTGTTTGCAAATTCGCAACATGATCGCGCATCGTAGACCTGAATGCTCGAAGTGCGCTGTCTGAGAGAGGACGAAGAATGTCAAGAAGCGCTGAGCTCTCTCCAAGTAGGTTCGTGAAGATGCCCGCATAGAAGTTCACGAGATTCGAGATCTTGTAGGCCAGCGTTGCATCTTCGTGGCTCTGTACGACTTGTTCAGTTCGCTGCTTCAGCTGTCGGAAAACGCCAGCAAGGTCTCTGTCTACCAACTCGTTGAGCGCTTTGCGGCCATCGAATGGCAATGCGGCACTTTCTCCGTCGGCACGAGACCATGGCTCGCTTTCAATGCCAGCTTGAATGCTCTTTGCGATCTCGTCACCTTCGGAGATGAAGAGCACCTCGAGAGCCTCCCTTTCGGACACTGTGGCCGAATGTGCCCATGCTAGCATGTCACTGACATATCGGAGGGGGTCGTGAGCCGACAGCTCGATAGCCTTGCCAAGGACTGGATGATCTGCATCGACAGGTGCGCCTGTGAGAGCGGAATAGAAGTTGTTCGACAAGATGTCTTCTCGAGCTTCTGCGAAGAAGTCCAGACAGTTTTGAAACAGCGTCGGCCTCTCTGCCAGCACTCGTAGAGCTCGTCGAATGGCTCCGCTGATTTGCGGATTCTCCAGATCCAGTGACTTGAACTCACGCTGCACCCATCTATACAGCTTCTGGTACGCCGAATTGAGTTGTCGTGAGCTCTGTTCCAAGATCTCAAGCCCGAGGCGCTCATTTTCTGATCCCAGTAGAACTTGCGAGTCCTCGTGAATCTTCTTGACTCTGGTCATGATTCGGAAGAAATCATCGTTGACCGGCTCCGCAGTAGAGGTCAGAGTGGCAAGGTCAGCATCTGATACGACGAAATGCTTGGTGAAGGCATCGAGCAGTTGCTGTTTGGTCTCGACCTGACGTCTCTCTGCCAAAATGGACTTTGCTTCATCGAGCATTGGACCGGTCTCGCGGCTGGAGGCTGTGACATGCTTTCGCATCTCCACACAGCTGGCATTCAGATTTGCAATGGCAGTCCCAATTCGCTTGAGCTGCTCGGCGACCTTGCCAAAATCGTGGATGATTTCGCCATTGCACTGGATGAGCTCTTGTTGCACATCGAGGCGTAAATTTCGTCTGGCGTCGGCGGTGTTCTGCAAGCCCCTCTCGTCCAAGATGGAAAGTGCGTCTCTGATCTCGAGGTCTGCATAGGAGGCTGAGAGCACACTCGTGACCCTGTTTTGCAGGGCATTGGACTTATTGCCAGCAGTTGCAGTTGGCGTAGAAGGCGTGGGCGGAGAGAGAATAGATCCGCCGGGCTCGCTGCTCATGGGCGAGATGACGCGGTCAAAGTAGGGATTCGACATGCCGACTCGCGTTCTAGAAGGTGGTGTTGAGAGGCAATAGGAGTGTCGTGCACGTGTCTGGCTGGCTCAGAGCCGCTGAAACTTGTCAGCTCACGCACAAGCTCTGTCCCTGAAAGCGTCGGATGCTTGTTTGACTGTGCAGAGTGTCCGTTGTCGCGGTGCTACTCTTGCCAGCGGACGATCACGAGCATCACCGAATGCTGATAGAGTTCCGGCAGACAGCTCTACTGTCGTCGATGAAACGCGTCGATTGACACACGTAGCGGACACGTCGTCGCAGGGTCGGCTGGAGAGGGCACAATTCAGCACAGGGCACGGAGCTGAGTCCCGCGCGTGCTGAGCCACGCCTGGAAGCGCGCTGCAGTTGCAGAGCGTGCGTGCGTGGTGGGGTCCTGCTCTGCTCTTTGATCTCATCGCCGCCAGTCTAGAACGACGACCCGACTCCTTCTCCTGCTGACGCTGACCAAACATCCACATTCACAGCCCGGTCTGCCCACGACATATACTTTGCACGCCATACAACCACGCAGCCACCGCATCTCGCACCGCCTCGACCCTCGCCGCTCCGCAACCCACGCGCGCCCGCCTCATTCCTGTCCAGTTCACGCCAAGCGCGCGCATCCGCCCTCGCCCTCGCCAGCGCAGTAGACGAGGAGGTCGCCCAGCATGGGCAAGAGGTGAGTCGGTCGCTGCCCACTTCCCTCACGTGTCACCACCGCCTGTGCAAGATATGACGTGACAACCGCGCATCAATCTTGGAATGGGCGACGCTCAAGTGGAGTGCCATCCCGGCTCGCTCCTCGTGCGCTGTGTTCGCGTGCTCCGCCGCCAGCGAACAAAATTGCTCGCCCTGGATACTTGCTCCGGAACTGCCATACCCACCGAACTGTCGTGCGACAGGCACATACATCGCTCCGAACCGCAAACATCATGGCCGACACCCCCAAGGTTGAACTCCCAGTCTTCGACATCGTTCCAGACGAACCACTGTCGGCCGATAGTACCGCCGAACAAGAACCGTCGCAGTCGCAAGAGCGAGGAGGCAGTATAGCGACGAGCCACCATGCCCGACCACGTCCATACCACATCCCGCGCTACGTCTCGCAGACCTATCCTCAATTCAAGGCCAAACAGGAGTGTGCCCTCAAGATCGGCATAAAGGACCTCGAGCACCAGATCACCAAGAGCACAGGCGTCTCGCATTTGGAAATGGAACCCGACAAGCTAACCGTTCATCACAAAACCAGTCAGAGTAAACTGTCGCAACAAGAGCTTGTCGACCTCCAAAAAGCCACACATTTTGACAAGAAGGAATTGCAACAATGGTATAAAGGTATACCATACGATCCACCCATACCCGTTCGCATATACTGACCAGAGTCCGTGACCAGGCTTCCTAAAAGACTGCCCCTCCGGCATGCTCACCAAATCCGAATTCCAAAAAATCTACAAACAATTCTTCCCCTTTGGCGACCCTTCCTCCTTCGCCGACTACGTCTTCAACGTCTTCGACGCCGACAAATCCGGCAGCATCGACTTCAAAGAGTTCATCTGCGCCCTCTCCGTCACCTCGCGCGGCAAAATGGAAGACAAGCTCGACTGGGCCTTCCAATTATACGACATTGACGGCGATGGCAAAATCAGCTACGATGAAATGCTCGCCATTGTCGAGGCGATATATAAAATGGTCGGCAGTATGGTCAAGTTGCCCGAGGATGAGGATACGCCGGAGAAGAGGGTGCGGAAGATTTTTAGGATGATGGATAAGGATGAGAATGGGAGTTTGGATATGGCCGAATTCAAGGTATGTACAGATGACGCTCTTTGGGGCGTTTCGGGTGAGTACAGGTTGACTGACTTATTTTCGCAGGAGGGAAGTAAACGAGACGAAACGATCGTGTCGGCTTTGTCATTATACGATGGGTTGGTATGAGAAGGTCGTACATGCCTAGGATCGAGAATGGTTTTGGAAGAGAGCATTGTCAACTGGGACAGGGTCATGAGTGATGAGTTGAAGAATTTCCCTTGAGTCAGAAGCGAATTGTTAAAAGGGTTGTTGCATAGGGACGTATGGTAGAGGGACAAGCTTTCCGACTGTATGAGTACAGAAGAGAGAGACATGAGTTCAAGCATGACGAAGAATCGAATCGACAGAAACTCGAAATCTTTGATTTACCTGATAATCTGTGCTCCAGGCAGGAGGTAGCCAAGCGGAAGCATTCCGTCAGATACAGCTTCGCTGCACCGAAGAGTCCCAGTCTGGCAGCCTGTACAGAACTCGTCACAACAAAACGAAATGCTAGGAAGTTCATATCTCCGTACACGAGATCAATATCTGATTGATACAAGTACAGACTTGTCACGTCACAGATACAGATACAAATTCATCCATCTTGGCCCAGCACAGCACAGCAAAACAACAACAACAACAATGCAACGCTTCGAACGCTCAAGAAACACGCGCCCCATACCACTCAATGCAAAACATCCTCCTTTCCAGACCTCTTGACCTTTCCCACACCGAGCCTCCAAATCTACTTCCTCCACCATACTCAAAACACCCGAGTAACTGATCAGAACCCACTCCCACTATTCCTCGCTGTCCCGGTCGCGCCCCCACCACACCAACACAACGACCCCTCACCCTCGCGTTCCACATGAATAACAACATCCATCCTTCTCTCCCTCAAAAACTCATCAACGCGATGTCGCACATCATCCAGATCCGCCGCCGGATTGGCAATAACATGAATCACACCTTGGACTTTTTTCTTCTTTGATCCGCCTCCTCCTCCTCCATGATCATGTCCATGTGCGTGACTATGGCTATGACCGTGAGAATGTCCTCCACCATCACCATCTTCATCCCTGTCATCGATCCAAAATCTCGGAACAGCATATCCAACCACGCCGCGAATTTCACCTAGTTCTTGTAGTGTGTTTTTGATTTCATACTCAAGAGTATCAGGGATGACAAGAAGTAATTTCTGGCCGGAGCTGATGACGAGTGGGACGGCGGCGGCGAAGATCAGAATGGCGATGATGATGGTTGCGAGAGGGTCCCAGAGATACCAGGGTTTCCAGAGTGTCATTGCTGTACTAAGGATGACGGCGAGAGAGCCTCCTGCATCAGCCGCGACATGCAGGAAAATGCCGTGCATGTTCTCGTTGTGCTCATCGTCGCCGTGATCATGTGAATGAGCTGCCTCTTTCTTCTCGTGCTTGTGGTCGCAGTACCCGAAGATGTCTCCGTTCGTGCCCGAAGAGTCGTTCGCTTTGTGGCTATGTACCGAGTTCTGATGTGCGTGTCCGTGCGAATGCGAATGGTCGTGTGAGTGGCCGTGGTCGTGCGATTGAGCATGGGAATGGCCATGCGAATGATCGTGAGAGTGTCCGTGGGAATGTCCGTGCGAGTGGCCGCCATGATCGTGTCCGTGATGCGCATGTCCGAATGCGAAGAGACCCACCATGTTCACCAAGAATCCAAGCGTGCTCACAACCAGAAGTTCTTGGACATGGCGAAGCTCCTTGCCTTCCACGATACCCTCCATTGCCTCCCAAATGAACTCCACACTGACCAGCATCAGGAAGATGCCATTGCCGAAGCCCGCAAGAGTGTTAAGCTTGCCCCAGCCGTAAGGTCTTTCTGGGCTAGTAGGCCATTTGGATGCCACTGCAGCACCCAAACCGACCACAAGGCCCAGACAATCGAAGAACATGTGGACCGTGTCACTGAGCAAACCAAGCGACCCACTGAGGTATCCGTAAATTCCTTGGACGATCATGAAGCCGAAATTCAGGCTGCACTTGTGTTAGACCAGATTGCAGCAGAAGCAAACACGTTTAACTTACCATGTGAAGTACGCTATTCGGCGCGAATCCTTCTCACTCAAAATGCCGTGCATCAGCGAGCCCGGCTCGCAATTTCGTAACAAATATTTCGTGAGACCAGAAGCCGTCTGCCCGGTCTGGCTATGCGTTTGCGTGTTATGTGCGTGGTCGTGAGCGTGGTCGTGATGATGCTGATGAGCCGTGCTCAGCTGCGTATCGTACAAAACGCTGAAATATGAAAGCGCTGAAAGACCGCCATTCAAAATTGTCCCTGGCCAGAGGGAGGGTGAGAAGAGAAATGCGAAGAGCGCACAAGTAAAACAGCTAATACCAAGCCCTGCCATGCGCGGAGTTCGAAGTGCTGATGGGCGTCCTGCAAGGACTGCTGCTACTGAGGAGGCGACAGACAGCGCGGTAAAACCGATCGCGAGTGGCGTTGTTGAAGGTGATGCTGCGAGGAGTCCAGAACTAAGCAGTGTCAATATTGACATGATCACGCCGGCTGCAATGGTCAAGTTGATCTCGTTTGTAGATGATACAATAGAAGAGGAGACAGTATAAGACCAGGACCGCCCAGTCAGCGGAGTGGTTGGCGTGACAGCGCTCGCTGGCTGCGAGGAGAAAGCGGATATGCCTGCAGAGGGTAGAGGGGGCGGGATGAAAAAGATGGAGCACGCCAATGCGAAGTATCCAAGCAATATGTCAGAGGGGGCAGCCTTGAAAGTGACACCGCTCAGATCCAACAATAGGCCCAGAAGAAGGACGGCTATCGACGCTTTCCGCATCTTGAGAATTTGTTGCCAATCGATCCAGGTCGGCCTGTGCAGCATGTCCGTACTTGTCAATCCCGAAGCCACAGTCATCAACAGCGCGATGCCTGTCCGCATGCCACCGATCTGCGTAGACGCATAGAAAGGAAGGCCGATCGCTAAGCTGCGCCGCAGGATGCGCTGAGCCGACGCAGGTGTAACGAGTCCCTCCGTCGAGGCTGCCTCTGCCTTCTCTTTTCGCCTGTCCAGGACTCTGTCTGAACCTCTTATCTTGGCCGCTACGCCCAACAATAGCAATGTCCCACTCGTAAGCGTACATGCTTCCACGAACCCACAGCCTCTCCTCACCAATGGTTCTTTATGTCCCGCAGCGCCGTCCTCGAGTACCGACTTTTGTAATCTTTCGTATGCGGAGAGCGGAGGTAGTCCATCTTCGACAAAGCCAGCTGGATGATATGCTGCTGAAGCCAGCATGTACGGCAGGGGTATCAGCAGGCTCGTCAGAGCCTCTGGCAGCGAGAACCATGACGGCGACGCCTTTTGCAGATGTGGGTGGAGGGAGCCTGCAGGTCTGCCCAGATCAGATTCGCCGCGTGGCCTCGTTGGCCTTTTCATGGGCGACAGCGGCTCGCTGTGAGAGTGGGCGTGCGCGGGGTGGAGCGAGTGGTGGTCGTGGTTGGAATGTGTATCGTGGCCAAATGGAGCGAACGGGTGGTGGTTGTGCTGCTGAGCCAGAATGTCGGAGATCTGGGGTGACAGGCGTCTGCTTTCGTCGACAGGCGAAGCTTGCGGCGTAGCTTCGTTTGAGCGTTCGGCATGGGTGTACAGCGTGGTCGTGCTGGCCGATTTGAGGTGCGCGTAGCTGCCGTTGCCATTCATGTACACGCTCGTCGCCCCTGCCGCTCGCTGCGGTGGTGACAGGTGCATTGAGCTCGCCCTTGCGTGGTGTGTCGAGCCATTGGGCAGGCGCTGCGGCGGGCTGTTGCTGTTATCACCGTGGGTCGTCGAGGCTTCCGCGAGCCGGGGTGGAAAGGTGTAGCTTGCCATGGCCGGAAGCTCCGCTGCGGTCGAGTACGAGGTCGTGCGATGCTGCTTGCTTCTTCATCGGGATTCGTCGCTGTCGCCCTCTCTTTGCGGCCGCGAGTGCGGTGACGATGTCGCAGACGGGAATCGTGGCGACTGTCCGTCAGAGGCGCTGGACCGAGACGAAGCGTGCCGTATGCTATGACCTTCCTCATTCGAGTCCAAACTCAACCTGCCCCTGAAACGCACCAGCACATGTTGTGCAGACCATCGTGGTGGCGCGAATCCCTGCATAATTTAGTGCCCGACCCTCGTAACTAGGGTATACTACAGCGTGAAGAAAGATAAAAGTCCTTCACGATTCACGAAGCGCTGAAACTGGCGAGAATGCGCCGTACAGCCTGAGAGCGCAGGCGATATCGTGCACAGCAGCACCTCCATCGACAATGCCCTGGTCAGAAGTGCTCTGGCAGGTCTTGGTCTATGGAGCTGTCTTATCCTCTGCCCTGAGCGGCCTCCTACTTTTCACCCTCCCCAAGGCCTACTCCAACTTCGATCCGGGCTACGTGACTGAAGAAGACTTCACCGAAGAACACAAGGAGAATGCCACCAAGTCCGGCTATGCCTTCTTCGCCAAGCACAAAGATCCCGCCGACAGGCTAAAAATTGATGCCAGCGTGCAAATCGTGGTCCTGGGCGACATAGGCCGCAGTCCTCGCATGCAATACCATGCACTGAGCATTGCATCTCATGGCGGCACAGTCGACCTCATCGGCTACACGGGCTCAGAGATGCATCCTGATATCTTGCAGAGCAGACTGATCAAGATTGTCCCAATTGCAGCTTGGCCACGAGCATTGCAATTCGACAATCGCATCCTCTTCCTGTTGTCTGCGCCCTTCAAAGTGCTTTGGCAAATATGGAGTCTCTACTACGCGCTTGCATACCGGACGCGCGCTACGAAATGGATGCTTATTCAGAATCCGCCTTCTATTCCAACATTGGCTGTCGCAAGACTCGTCACTTTCCTACGCAACACACGACTGGTGGTTGATTGGCATAATTTTGGCTACTCAATCCTCGCTTTGCGACTGGGCCCAACTCATCCTCTTGTCAGAATCTCGGAATGGTACGAAGGCTTTTTCTCGAGATATGGAGTTCATAGCCATTTCTGCGTCACAAAGGCTATGGCCCGAGTATTGAAGGAGAAATGGGGGATCCAGAATGCTTTGACGCTGCATGACAGACCTGCAGAAATCTACCAGCCACTGAATCAAGAGCAAAGAATTGAGCTGTTGAAAGCTCTGCCAGCAACGACAGGAAATGTCGAAGATATTCTGGGTGGCAACTGCCGTCTACTAGTCTCTTCCACATCCTGGACACCAGACGAGGACTTCTCTGTTCTACTTGATGCTCTCGTGCGATACTCCAACGCGAAGGATCTGGACGACTCTCTACCCAACATCATCGCCGTCATCACAGGCAAAGGTCCTCAACGAGACCACTACCTAAACCAAGTCGTCAAATTGACGCGCCAAAAGAAACTAGAGCACGTCGCTGTCACATCTGCCTGGCTCGCAGCTGAAGACTACGCATCATTACTCGGGTCCGCAGACCTCGGACTCTCTCTACACACCTCATCCAGCGGCGTAGATCTACCGATGAAAGTCGTAGACATGTTCGGTGCAGGGCTTCCTGTTGCCGGCTGGAGTGACTTCGAGGCGTGGCCAGAACTCGTGAAAGAAGGCAAGAATGGGACAGGGTTCAAGAGTTCACAAGAACTTGCCGAAACTCTGGAGAGGTTGTTTGGAGGAGATGGATCAGAGCTTAAGAGATTAAAAGAAGGCGCTATGCAGGAGACGAAAAGAAGATGGAATGATGAATGGATGCCAGTTGCTGGGAAATTGTTTGGGCTTCGAGATTCATAGAACTTCTAGACAGACGAATGCAAGAAGCACGTCAACTCAAAAAATATCACTTCCACGTCTCTCTCTCTCTCTCCTCTCACCCAGGAGAATTCCACTTATCAGCTTAGAGACGCCCAGCGAATGCCTTCGCATCAGAAAGGAAGTCGGAGGCTGATGGTGATGAGAAGTCCGAATAAGCATCTTCGATCGAGCCAGCAGCGCAGCACGTAAAAAGTATCCAGGCGTTCATCATGCAACAAAATCGACGTCAGCTCATTGTTAAGTGAAAGTCCTCATCTCCACATTACAAGATACGAGTCAAACACATTCCCTCTTGGTTCTTCAACGTTTGCTTTCACATCATGGTTTCTCATACCATTCATATACGACTGTTTGTTGTGTTAAACGTACTGTACATCCGATGCCCACAATTGAGGCAGGCCTTCGTTTCATCTTCCCTTCTTCCCTTCAGCGTCTCACAGCGAGCCAAGCGATTAACCAGCTCGCAGAGACAAGACGCCCCTCACAACCACCACCATTCTCTATCACACATTTTCATCACCAGAACCCATTACCCTCTCGGAGAGAGAAGAAAAAGACCGTATTTTACAAGGAAGCAAAAGAGTACCAGAGTGGGGATCAACCTTCTATCGCTTATTCTCGCGAACAAAAACGATTTTCAAACACACGCCCATGCACGCACAATCACCTGCTCACGATGCTGGTGCGTCGCCGCAGGCCATTGTTCTCGGCTTGCAAGACCCTCGCGAGCTCAGCGTCCTCGTCGATGACAGACTGTTGCTGACTTTCTTCGAGAGTGGCGCCAATTCTCGCTCGCTTGGGACTCATCTGGTTGGCTGCTTCAGACATGGAGTCCCGCTTTCGCTTGGCCGGCGAGGATGCAAGTCCATTGGCAAGCGGGCGACGGGCCTGCTCGGGAGACGCTGACATTGGAGCCGGTGGGCGGTAGAGAGGCAGATCGCTGACTGCGGTCTTCTGCAAGGCGGGTGATGTGGCTGGTACTGGTGTCGTCGGTCGATCGTTCGTTCCTGCGGTCGACTCGATAGTTGACTGGATAGTGGTTGACTCAGTTTCTTCATTCGGCACTGGCTTGACATCCGATGCTTCGCTTCCTGGTATTGAGATGGCGGAATCGGCGGCCTCATCTTGCTTCGACGACGACGGAGCACCGATATCCTCGGGCTTGTAAACGTGCACATTCTCTGTGGGGCAATAGTCTCCATTCATATCAAGAACTTCGTTGGCAATCTGCTCCAATGAAGGCAATTGATACAGTGGCGGTCGCTCGGCTTGCGAGTACGGAAAAGCGTTGGCTGCAAACTGGTCATGGTCATTGGCTTCGGGCTCGGGATAGGCGTAAAGATGAGGATCCAGAGGCGTTTGGCTAGTGTGGTGGTGTTCGTGTGATGCATGCGAGTGCTGCGATGGTGATCCGGAATTCATTGGTGTGGAATGATACGAATGTGAAGGGTAAGCTGATCCGTTCTCGATAGACTGGTGAAAATCGGGCTGCGGCGATGAATGGCTTGCGTTAGTCTGCTGAGAGATGGCGGGCGCAAGCGGAATCGGGTTGCTCGGACTGCTCGCTTTTGGCTTCTTCTTGATCTGCGCTGGAGTGCCGTCGCCATCAACGGAGTGCTTCTTGCTGGCGACAGATCCTCGAGGGACTGGAGTTTCTGCCGCCTTGACAGGATCGACGTTGCCGTTTTCATCGTGCACACAGCGTCGCTAGACAATCGGTCAGCTTGTATCCATAATACATTGGCATTGGAAATTACCTTTGACTTTCTGCACTCGAAACAAGCCTTCGTCCTGCCGCGCTTGCCAGCATCACCGAAAATGGAAATTCCATTGATAGTCATCGGGATACTGTTGTTGAGATATGCATTCGTCCCAGGAAGTGGCCCCAAGCCATTGGCTCCGTTCGTGAGTGATCCATTGAGGGCATCTGCTGCAAAGTGATGATTAGTCTTGGGTGGCGTTACTGCGACACTTTCTTGGTTGGTGTCCTGACCAGTGAAACCATTGATGTGGTTGTGAAAGCCGTTTAGGTTTTCTGGAGTCGCCTGCAGAACCAGGTCCTTATGCTTGCATCTGATTCTGCGCTTTCGGCATGTGTCGCATGCCACGCGCTTGGGCCCCAGAACAGAAGTTTTCGGCGTGCTGAGATACTGGCCTGGTATCCCATTCATCATCAATGCCATCGGCGCCGCCATCTGAGGCGCCTGGACGGCCATTGTTTGATGCGGCTCGGTGCCTTTCGGGTGTTGAGTCGATGATGGTGATGGAGCAAAACTTGTCGCGCGATCAGGAGTTGCCGTTGCCACGCTAGCGCCGGGTGCAGTCGAAATGCTAGCGGCAGCCGTGGCGTTTTTGACCCTTGCACTTTGACGGTCCGGCGCCACTCTCCACGCAGCGATGGCTTCTTTACGCTCCATTTCTTTCAGCGCACGCGCCGACAACTTCTTCGGAGGCCCTTCTTCTTTGTTGTTTGGAAGGACAGCATCAGGATGTGCCCATGCGGGAGGATCCTCGTTTCCGCGCTTCCACGCGACCCACAGGGCGAATTTCTTGGCAACCTCGAGCGGCTCGCCATGCCCTTTTGGGATCGACGCGTTGACGCGCTTCATGCGGTCTTGCGAAATGCCTTCGACGCGACCCATTACCAGCATCACGGTGTGGAAAATGAAGGTCACCAGTTCTGGGAGACCTTCGATTTCAGCCTGGCTGTAGTAGCGGGCATTTTTGGCTCCTGGGCGACCATCGATCGCAGCAAGATCCCCATCATAGTCAGCCCAGACAGGTGTCTGCCTGTCATATCTGTATCCTTGATGGAAAGCTTGAGCAACAGTGTCTGGCATCGGATCGTCCCTCATGTATTTGATAGCAGTGTACCACATGATCTTTTGAAAGAATGGATACCGGAACTTCATAGGCGTTTCGTTGGCTTTCTCGATTTCCACGACTCGGAACTGATTCTTGAACGACATTCTGGTCAAGAAGTTTCCGCCGATTACAAGACTTGTGGCGGGTGTCCAGACTGCATGGATCCAGCCGGAGGGAATGAGCATGGTGTCACCTTCGTGGAGGTCGACTCTGTAGCACTCGCCCGTGATGCTGGGTAAGAATGTATAATTTTGTTGAGGGCTGTCGTTCCACTCTTCGTAGGCTTTCAGGTGCTTCGGTTTTGGAGGGATGAAAAAGAATGTCTTCTTGCCCTTCAAAATGTGATAGTAGACACTGCTGCCACCAAAGTCGATGTGAAAGTCTGTGTAGCTGTCCGCCGCAGACATGAGGCAATAGAATTGAACCTTGGGCCACTTGCCTTTGTCTTTTTCTTCTTGCGGCCAGACTTCGTCCTGGAGATCGATGTCGCGTACGACCTTCGGGCGACGAAGCAGGCGGCCGAGCTTCGTCTGGGATACTTCCAGAGAGATAACGTTGCGAATGGGTTTGTCGTCGCCTGTCTCTTCGTAGTAGTCTGCCCAGCGGCTGAGCGTCCACTTCGCGCCTGAGTTCTGCGTCTTCACATCAATGACATCTAGTGGGGTGTCTGGACCTGCCAGATTGCAGACTTGTCGCACTGTCAGATCCTCTGGCATGACCATATCCAGCTTGTCTTGCCCATCATCAGGCACAGCGTCATATTCGTAGTCGTCAGTCGCCATTTCTTCAGTGTTGTCCGCATCGGCTACCGCGGCATCATCGCTACCTTTTCGTTGCTGTCGCTTCCGCAACCACGGCCGAGGATTCCACTCTGCTGGTATGCAGATTGGTTCGGTGAACGTATTGCTCTTCTCGAAGAACTCTCGCGTCACGAGCTCTGGTCGCATTCGCGGGAAATTCTCTGGATCGAACTGGAATGTGCCATCTTTGATTGGTTGCACGTAGTGATGCTCCATACTCTCCTCGCTCGTTTTCAAAACGCCTCGCTGCAGCTCAGCGTAGTCGACCGAGGCGTGCGCGCGCGTGCTCTTGCGTACGTAGGTAGTCTTACCATGCACGGGCTCACAAGGCTTGCAGAAGAATTTGTCGACATCGCGTACTTCCGAAGCCTTGGAGAACCCAGCGCAATCCAAGTGATACCACTTCTTGCACCCGTTGCAGCACACCCACTCGTCCAACTCTGGATTGGCTTTGCTAGTCTCTCTGGCAATCTCACAGCCGGCGCAGACTGTTTCGGACGTGACTTCCTTGGATCTCCTCGATCTACTTGGTTCCTTGGTAACAGGTATTTGGCGGACCGACATGGGAATCTCTGGTGGAACGGACTGACCGCGCCGCGATTGCGGGTCGCTAGACTGCGCTTGCTCGGCCCCATTGAAGCTCTTTCTGCGATTCCTGTCTGGCTTCACTTCCCAATCTGCTCCCGGAAGTTGCGCCGCAGCTTTCGCCGCTTTAGATGTGTCCGGGGTCTTCTTCCGCGACGCCGCCCTCTTTGACGCCGCTTTCTCATTCATGCTCTTTCGTGAGGTTGTAGACCGCGATTTATTCTTAGCGACAGTTCGCTTCGCTTTCGCTGCGTTCTCGGATATTTCGCTCATTGTGACGACGGTGCTCACAGCGCGTGAGGAATCATGTGCTCGAGGTGAGCGAGGGCGAGGGGGCGCGTCGGGCATTTCGACATCGGTCTGAGGTTGCCGCTGGGCATGCTGAAATGTATTATCGAGCTGGATAGGCGGTCGAGCATATGCAGAGGCTGCAGCAGAATCCTCAATGGTCTGCTGGGGAAAGGGAAGCGTCGGTCGAGGCACATTGCCATTCTGAGGATTGAAGGGCGGTAGTAAGGGAGCCTGTGCAGCGAGATCGACGGGACGACTATGCTGAGGGTCCTGCGGAAAGCTATTCGCATGAGGTCTGAATCCAGTCGTAGTGTGCGCTGCTGTTGTTGGCTGTGGTGCGGGGCGGGCATTGTGGGTGGGCCAGCCACCTGTACGGAAGTTCAATAGAAGCGCAGCTTCTTCCACCCGGCTCTCATATGTATCTGCTCCTGGCGAATATTGCGGTGCCTCTCGCGATCGGGCGTTGCCTTGCTCGTAGCTTGTCGCTGGCCTTGAGGCGTACTGTCCGACCAGCGGAGAGGGAAACACCTCGGAACGTGCTCGCTTGTGAGGTGGTTCGTTCGCGCTGTTACGAGGTCGTGGCAAGGGAGGGTATCTGAAGCCATTCCATGCCGGACTTGCCTGCGTGGTGGTGTTATGCGCCGGGCTAAGCGCCAATGCCGCCGCGGCGAGTGTGTCTATGGTCGAGGGTGTCCTGTGGTGACCACTCCTGTAGCTATCGCTGCGCTGCCGCTGCTGCGGTGTAGCCGTGTACTGCGCCTCCGGGCGCACATGGTAATCGACATGGTTGTTCAGCGCTGGGTAGTTGTAACTGGGCTCCAATGCCGTGAGCTTGACAGGCGATTTCCTGGGCGAGGACAGAGGACTGAAGCGAGGACGGTCGGGGCTGCGACGGCCTTGCCCGTCGTCGAATGCTCGTTTGAAGAGAGGGTTGTACGTTCGCGACATCGTGGAGGAGGTGGGCTGTTGTCGCCGCGGGAATCGGCGTGCTCGGAGGAGAGTGCAGTGCTTATTCGGCCATACGCTGCGATGGTCGCGCTTCACACGACTGCACAGCGCACAGCGGTGTTTCTCCGCAATTCCAGCTCTTCCTCGTCTGCAGTCGTTCGCGGCAGTGGTGGTGGAGGTAGTGCGTGGAGGAGAGACGGTGAGTCGCGCGCAACGGTCGAGGTGGGGAAGGAGCGGCAGTGAGTCGCTTGGTCGGTGGTTGTGTGGAGATGTGATCAACAATGCGAACCAGACTCGCGCGTGCAGGGTGCAGCCAGCACAATAGCGGTACGTGGCTGCACAGTGTCAGGAACAAGTGAACAGGAGTCTACAGTAGTAGCGGTCGGTCGTCTCTCGAAGGTCCTGGCCTCGCTCTCCATTCCACCTCCAGTCCGCGCGACCTGAGCTCCTGCCGCCTTGGGGCCTGACGGGACGTCCCGTGTCTGCCTGGCCCGTGACAGGTCAAAGCCATACCACTCCTCCGAGGACGATCCATCTGCACACTGCCCACGCCCATACCACTCGTCGCATCCGACACCCACGACCTCTCCGCCTCATTCAGCCAAGCTATGAACAAGAACAAACTCGCGCCGGAAGTCAACCGGTAAGTCCTGCGGCATCGCCTGCGACGGCGCCCATGTCCGAAATCTACACCCCAAAGCGGCCGACTGATAACGAGCAGTGCACTCTTCGTGAAGAACCTGAGCTACAACGTCTCCACCGAGGAGTTATTCGACCTCTTCGGCAAATTTGGGCCTATCCGGTACGTCTTGCACGACTCGCGCTGCGATTCTAAGGCCGAGCGATGGCCCGATGAAGAGTTCACGTGCTTACATTCCTCCTCCAGTCAAATCCGTCAAGGCATCGCCTCCAACACCAAGGGCACTGCGTTCGTCGTCTACGAAGATGTACTAGACGCCAAGTCGGCCTGCGACAAATTGAACGGCTTCAACTTCCAGAATCGCTATCTGGTCGTCCTCTATCACCAGCCAGAAAAGAGTATGCATACTGCGGACAAATACGTGCATTGGACAACAGACTGACCACCATTGCAGTGGCCAAGAGCCAACAAGATCTCGCCGAGCGCCAGCAGAGATTAGAAGAGCTCAAGCAGCAGCACGGGATCTCGTAGGGGTGCGAGGGAGTTGCAGCAGGTGAGACCAATGCAAGACCGGGCACGATGGGACCCGTCAAGCGCAAGGACTCTGGCTACAGTTCGTCGGAGGCTGCGACTCCCATAGCACGAGATTTCGCTGTCCCGCACAACAGCGATATCCAGCAGAACAACAACGAGAAACACGACATGGCAAAGCCGGCCGCAAGTATTAGAGGCAAGCAGCCTAGGCCGGCAACGGCAAACTCGGTCAAGGCCGTCAGTTTTCAGGACCATTCGAACAAGGAGAACATGGGCATGGGAAGGCGTTTGAAGGATGCTATGCTCACTACCTTTGGCGGGCTTAAGCAGTAGTAGCTGCGAAGGGAGAAGGCGTTAACATGGTTGGATGGCGACTCGCCCTATTACGACCAGAATGAATGAGCAATTCTCGCGAGGCTCAGCCTACCTACTACCTTTCCGCTGCATTTTCCTATTCAACGAACCTGCACCACGTATCTACAGGATATTGCCGTCTGCAAGGTCGTGCCCAAGTGACCCCAGTGTTTCCAGTGACGCACAGCACCGGTTGACCACGTTTCTCGAATGCCCTCATACTGTCTTCAAGGAAGTCCAGTGCGAGCCCTATGCCGTCACGCAATCACATCCCCGTCCATCTTCTCGACTTTCGCAGCCTCGGCGCCCGACTTGGCCTTCGTCATTCCGTGACTGCTCCGCCGTACGCATTGACGCCGCGTTGCACGCAAGCGCGTTGATCATTGTCTACGTGTTGAGTATATGTGTATATGCATTTGGCAGAAGGGCTAGATTGATATGCCGGTAGATTCGCGACTGCCGTAGAGGACTGCAGCTTGGAAGACTTGAATCGAAAGATCGGGTGCAGGAGCTGCTGACTCATCAGTAAATGTGGGACGTGGGATCTCTCCTTCCGCGCAGCTTTCAATCGTCTTCGCCTTCGCTCCCCCACTATTGTCCGCTGGTTCCAATCGCGACATGCAGAGATAATCAGCTGGAGCACCGGTAATGGTGAGCAAGACTGATCTTGAGCGGTATGTCGAAACCTTCCTCTTTGCTTCGTGTTTTCTGTTTCAATCTCGCCGCAACCATACGGGCAGCTGCAGCAGCTATTGGCCGAAAGACATTTTGGTACATCAGAAAGTCTCTCCGCCATAACTAGATTGGAAGCTGGTTCTCGAACTCTACGTCCGGAAGCACGAGTATCAACACCTTGGACGGAAGATGAGCCACTTCTCATTGTCTTTGCAACGACACGATGTGCTAGCCTTGGGAGTTCTCTGAACCGCAAGATATCAATGTGGAGTCAGCAACAGACGACTCTGCTCAGAGTCAGGCGTCGTCTTTCACGACAGCTCGCTCCAAAGGAACATTACATTTCCTATACTTCTTCGCTCGCGAGCGCGTGGAGATTTCGCAGCGACACTCTCCAAGGTTCCGCCCCCGAGAACTAGGGGCCAGACGGACTTTTGGCAGCAAGTCAAGTATATATCACCAAGGACACCTCTTTCAGGCTAGGAACAGAGCCGACCCTGCTCGCCTTCTTTGCGGACTACTCGCTTCAGGTCGTCCGCCCCTTTGTACTCTTGCCAGTCCATCACACCATTGATCCACATCCTCCTACTCTCGTGGCCGAGTCGACCCCAGAGTTCCCGTCCGCGGAGGCCGCAGAAAATGCTCTGGCTGAAGGTGTCTAGACTCGTGTACTCCCACAGACGATCTGATCGGTTGCTCTTGATAAAAAGCTGTGCGACAGGCGGCTGGGTCAGGTACATCCTCCTCCACGAAGCGTCTGAATTCATCATGCCTGAGGGCGGATCACTCAACGAATTCCAAGTGCCTCTCGGGCTGAGAATCGGAAAGAGCTCAGCAAGTAGGGGATTCACGAACACGCGATATCTGTCCACATCTTGCCGCGTTTGTCCCCAGTGTGCTCGGTATTGCACGTACGTTTCGGTTCCGTATTCACCGCAGATTGGCCGATTCCGTTCCGGATTCTGGGTAAGACTCCAGAAGGGATAATAGTACCTCTTGTCGTCGAATTCCCAATCCATATAGCAGAGAGGTCCTTCAGGCACCGGGAAGAAAAATAGAGCTTTCTGAATTGACTGAGACCTTGCGATAACAGCGCGCCAAAACTTGCTAACACCCTGAGCGAGTAACAAGTACCGTATCGGAAGGTAGAGCAATACTGGCTCGAGGATCTCGAAAATAGCCAGTGCTTCATGACACGCGGTGTAGTCCTGAATCCTCTCGCCAATGGATAATTTCTGCTTCAAAGTCAGCTTGAAAGGCAGACGGCATGGAAAAAGGGCCGGAATCTCCAACTCACTTTTCCCAATCGCACACTGACCTGATATCGCAATGCAGCCGCTGCAGTCAACACTACGTCTTGCGCGAGATCGTGTGCATGCGCATGCACTTGCATCTCGCCCTCCACGGCCCTTCCCACGCTGCACATAATGATTCTGCGAGCACCGAGCCAAAAGCGCAGTTGAGCTAACACTGGTGTGCAGATCAGTACGATCAAGTATTGGACCACACGCACAGCAAAGCTCAGAAGCATCAATGCCTGTCGCTTCTTCGAACTCTCTGCTGCAGCAGGTAGAAGGTCCACGCTTTGTTGCTCTTGGTGGAGTATGGCTCGATGAAATAAGGAAAGAGGGCAAAACACTCCGTGAGGATGTTGTCGGAGGCTCAGTCACATTTGGTATACAGGCCAAGTTGGAAAATTTGTGCGCACACTGACTACTGCAGCAACTTTGGGAGCTCGACTATTTTCGCCAAAGGACCCAGCGAACATCTGCTTGGTACTATTGAAGGGAAAAGAGTTTCCAGCGGATGTGATCCAGTTGTTTCGAAGCTGGAAAGTGGGTCTCATACTTCTGGCACGTGAAGACCTACCAACCGCCAGAGGCGTTGTCCATTATGGGGCATCCGAGAGTGGTAAGTCGAATGCATATTCTGTGCCTTGATGGTGATGTCGAGGCACATGGTCAAGCTGATCATCGTAGAGCGCTACTATGAGCGACTGACTCTACCGCTGAACACGAGTCCGGATGACTTGACAAAGTCTGTCGTCCTTTATGCTCGATGCTTCCACTTCTTCGAAGTACCAGCCACACTCTCGGAATCGGTAAGCAAGATCTTGAATGCACGTCGGTCACAGCACGATCTGGAGAGACCTCTCCTGATCTGGGAACCACAAGCAAAATCATGCAGTCGGCAAAGTCTTGAAGAACATTTGTTGGCTGCGGCAACGATCGATGTATTCTCTCCGAACCACATGGAGCTAGCCAGCTTCTTCGGCGACGTATCAGATACAGGATTCGATTGTCGTCGAGTAGAGACGCACGCGGCGCGTTTTGTGCAAGCAGGAATAGGCGCTGGCAATGGCTGTGCGGTGATCAGATGTGCCGAGCATGGATGTCTGGTCATGTCTGAGTGAGCATCAAGTTCATTTTTGCTGATCTGAAAACTGATGGTCGGCAGAACGATCTCACCAACATGGCTCCCAGCATATTACAGTGCGGGCTCGGAGAGTGTTATAAATACTACTGGCGCCGGAAATGCTTTCCTCGGAGCATTTGCGATAGGGTATCAAGATACCGGTAGCTACGTGGAGGCTGGGAAGTATGGAGCCGTTGCGGCAAGTTTTGTAGTGGAACAAGTGGGTCTGCCGACCCTGACAGGCGAAGATGTTCGAGAACTTTGGAATGGCGAAAGTGCAGAACACCGACTAGAGGAATATAAGAGACGATGCGAAGTCGTTGGAGGACGTAGTTGATGCGGCCGCTGCGGTGCTGATGAAGGAGACCAAGCTCTTGCCAAGCAACAGACAAAATGCTTGACCATTTCCGATCCCTGCAGAACCCGATTCCTATCCCTGCTGTCAATCTTCAGAAATGCCTCATCTCACGAACCGCCTAGGGAGCGTGACTCGGATTGCTGGGGAGCGTGATGGAGCGTTAATCACGTAATGTGCGAGAACCAACGCTGAACGACACTGCGCCTCTCTCGACACTCGCCTTCGGCTCGGTCTCGTTCGTTGCCGGAAAGAAATAGTACTATCTTTTTAAGGGGCCTATGCCTCACGCGCTCGGGTATCGTACGTCGTCGCTATTGCTCGCAAGCTCGCCTCGCTTGTCCGGGGAATTATTTGAATTGTCGCGTTATGTTGTGTATCGTCACGCTCCCTAGCAATCCGAGTCACGCTCCCTAGGCGCGTCGCTCATCTCACCTTGCTTGTCCAATCCGCATGTTGCCGTCGCTGCACCGCCTCTGCTCGGACAGCGCAACTGACGACTGCCGTGGTGGCTGTGCGAAAACACAAATCTTGATGGACTTCGTATTGAGAAACGCCGACAAATGGCTTGAGCGATATGTGGAAAAGACCAAGGAGGCTTAGCCAGCCAGCTCTGGACCTCGAATCTATGCAGGGGAATTTCGCGAGCTTGTGCATGCACATACCGCGCTCTCACCGCAGCTTACCGCGTAATGTAATGTGGCCACACGCGCCGTTGCCATTCATGCACGTGCTGGCGGGGCAGCTCGCTCTTGCACGAATTGTACAAGAAGGGCCAGAGGTTACGTATGCATTGTTTTTGTTGGCTCGCTCACTTTATTACTTCACGTCACGTCACTCTGTTTCTCTTTCATAAGACATCTCACCTCTCTTCAACTAATCTCTATCATCGAACAGCTCTGCTTACCTCGAGAGACTTCTTAGCTTCGCCAGCTATCACAATGGCTGCGAATCAGTACTACGGTGGTCAAGGCGGCTACGAACAACAAGGCGGATATGGCGGAGGCTATGGCGGCGGAGGTGGAAATCACAGTGGCGGAGGCGGCAACTATGGTGGCGGATACGGCGATAGCAGACCTCCTCCACCACAAGATGTGCCTTACCCATGGAGAGCAGAGTGGGACGCCAGAGACGGCCGCTACATCTTCGTCAACCCAGAGAACGGCGAACGAACCTTCGAATTTCCTCGTAGAAGCGGAGGACACAATGCAGGACCAGGACCAGCATATGATGGAGGTTATGGGTATGTTCACACCACATCCGAATTACCTTGAAAAGGAAACTAACATCACTTCTAGTGGCGGACCCCACGGCGGCCCATCAGGCCCCGGCGGCTACGAGCGTCCAGGCCCTCAATACCAACAACACCAAGGCGGCAGCGGCTACCCAATGGGTCCTCAAGGCGGCTCTACACAACACGAAGAAGAACACAAGAAGAAATCCGGCCATGGCTGGCTAGGAATGGCAGCTGCCGCAGCCGCAGGTATTGCCGGCGGAGCTCTCCTCATGCATGAAGGCGAAAAAGTCAAAGAAGACTGGGAAGAAGACAAATACTCCGCTGAGAACAAATTCAATGAGTTTGGTCGAGATGTCGAAAATGCCCCGGAGAATGTTGCAGGTTGGACGGGAGATAAGGTGGGTGAGATGGAGGAGTTTCCGGATAGAGTGGAGAGGAGATGGGATAATGCTGTGGATGATGTGGAAGATGTGCCTGAGCGGGTTGAGAGGAAGTGGGATAATGCTGTTGATGATGTGGAAGATGCTCCGGAGCGTGTAGCGGGTTGGATGGGAGATAAGGTTGGCGAGGTCGAGGGCTATGGAGATCGTATTGACGATGCTTATGATCAAGGAAGGGCTGATGGACGATATGATGAGGAGTATGGAGATGGCGGTAGGGATGATGACAGATGGTGAAGCAGCCGTCTACAGTCGGATGATCTCTATGACTCCTATAAGCATGGCGATGGTTGAGGAGTTCGGAAAGTAAGGTATACCTATATTCCCTTAAAGGTCGGAAAGGAGCAAATAACAGTTCTCTCTAAAACGGCGCTGCTGAAGAGTAGAGAACGGCACCAATGGGAAACCCTCTCAAACGAAGCGCGGTATTGCTCAGCCAGTCGTAGAAAGTTGTTCGTGCTCGCAGCTCTATCGGAGATGCATATTATACACAAGCCGCTGGCTGGACGCAGCCCACTTTGGCTTTGACGACGATTAATCATCTCAAGGATGTCTCTCACATGCCATCGAAGCCACCATCGGTTTCTTCCTCGTCCATGTCGCCCTCGGTGATCTCCTTGGCCAGCTCTCGCTCGCGATCCCGAGCCTTTGCAGCCTCGGCGATCTCCTGGCGATGCTTGTTCATCGGGTATCTCATAGCCATGACGCACTCATCTCTCATGCCCAACAAAGCGCTAATTCTGGCATGGAAAGCCTCGCTTGGCTCCGTTGTGCTGTACGCATCCTTTTGCGGCACAGTCACCATGTGCCCGTTCTGGTGGTCCAGACTGGCCTCTATAACACCATCTCGAATAGCCTTTGCGGTGATGTACTCTGCCGACTCTTCACTCTCTACACCAAGACGTGTGCAGATATCGCGGAGGGAAATTCGGGAGTAAGAGAGCGACAGCATGCGGACACCGGTCTTGATCACGTTTTGGCGAAGTCGGAGAATGAGAGTGTAGGTGCCATCTTTGCGAAATTGTGCCTCGTTGAGGTTGACGCACTTCAGGAAAGCCTGCAGGTCACCGACGCGAACTGCCTGCACAAGCTTGAGGTACGGGTAGAGGGCGGCCTCGAGCGTCGGTTGGCGGAAAAGAGATCGCTCTGGAATGTCACCCATCAACAGTTCGACAACAATCAGGAGTTTCATAGACTGCTGATAGAATCCAACAGCCGGTCCGGTGGTAGGCGACTTCCGTGTAGCGGACTCGAGGTTCTCATGAGCCTGCGTGTACGCAAGTTGAATTGCTCGAATGCGACCGAGATAGTAGAGGTAGCGGCAGACCTGGTTGTTCGACGCCGATTGCGGGAATTGTGTCTGAGCGACCAGGAGGTCCGCCTGGGTAATGTCCGCTGTGCTAATATAGTTCCGTAGGAGGAGCACAGTCACCGCAGCTTGTGTGTCCTCATCCTTGCGGATGACTGCAGATCGAAGGGCGGCCAGAAGTGTCGGTCGGAGCTCGATCACCTTCGCTTGCTTTGAGGGAGGCTTTGGATTGAGCTCCTCGAAGAATAACGAGTAGTAGTGGTATGCCTTTGCGCCGATCTGATCGAGACTTCGGCGATTCCACTCCCGAATCTTATCGACGAAGTTGTCACTGAAGTCCGCGCCTTTTTGGAACTCGCCGTTGTCATACAGGTACACCTGTGGCTGTCAGCATGATCCTCCTCACGGTTCTGGTCCACGACTCACCTGCACCAAGACTCCTAGGTACGCCCAAACCTCTTGATGTACGTGCTGTTCTGCCGCCTCCTTCTCTTTCCCGGCCGATCCATTTTGCGCAGCTTGCACATTCTTGGGAAGTAGCTCCTCCAATATTTGGCGCGGCCTCGATGGCTTTGGGTATGCGGTTCGGATGCCCAGCACGATGGCCTCAGCGAAGTTGGGTGATTTGCGAAGGGTCGATATGCTTCGGAGCGCTCGTAGTGTGAATCGTGAATCGAAGGTCTCGACGGCCTGGTTGATGAACTTGAGGTTGTTCTGAATGACTATCGGAAGTGATGTGTTAGCATGTGCTATCGCGGTGGAAGGCAGCCGATGGCGACGTACTGCGCTCTGGCGTGAGGTCTGGCGCTGGGCCGGTGCTCTCCTGCTGCTTCTCGCCGTTGACGGCATCGACTTCCATCTTGTCCGCCATCGTTGCAAAGTCTGGTGGCGGTGTTGTGGGCGGCGTGGATGGCGAGGTCGAGTGTGGTGTGTTTGATGCAGTGATGGCCGATCGGCTTCCTCAGCAGCAGCAACGCAACCCAAGCTCCAGCAAGGTCCGTGCGTGTTTGCGACTTTGCGTCACGCTTGAGGCGCGTCTTCCACAACTCAACTTCCGAACTTCAGTTCACCGCTCGGTCAGGACACTGGACGATCTTCGTGGACGCGTAGAAGACACTTAGCAAGACCAAACTCACCATGGCGGCTCTTCTCAACTCACACTTGGAGCAAATTTCACTATGCGCCACTTCCATAGCAGAACTTCCCTTTCCCGGACCGAAGATGTTCACAAATGCATTGCTTTCTCAACACGATATCACCTCGTTGATCCGAGATACAGAGCAACACGAGCGGGCGCTGTTTCACCTGGCGCCGCCACCTCTTCCAGGAGCACCGGGCAACAATGACTCGAACAACACTTCAAATCCTCCGGCGGCATCGACCGCAAAGACACCCAAGCGTCGAGCCACTGTCTATGGTCAACGGCAACCCAAGAGTAGAGCCGTTGCTGCTGTGTTAGGTGGTGATCTTTACACTCGTACACGCCAAGAGTCCGCAGCCGCTCGAATTAAAGGCGAGATGGATGTCGAAGTTCTCCTCGAGGGCGCAGAGAGATTACTGGCAGTTTACAATATTCCCGGAACTGCAGACAAGATCGCACAACTACGCAGTCGGCATCGGCAATTGACTGCCAACATCAAGCACTATGAGGCGAAAGTCAGTCAGCAAACAGAAGATCTTGCGCGCATGAACCGACTCCCTGTCTCTGATGACGACGAGGACCTGATACCATACGAGGACGAGGACAGGACGATTACCGGTCCTTTGATCACGAAGGAGGACTTGGAGAAGGAAGAAGCCGAGATCAGAGATCTCGAGAAGAAGAAGCAGACGCTGAGTGAACGAGTCAACGACATGGAAAAGGATCTGGGTGGTTTGATGCGATGAGATCGTGTTTGCCAGCCATGAACTGTACGACCTCTGATGTCGAACCGTCCCCCAGACGAATGAAGCTGTGCGCGCGAAAACCTACCACGCGGAGCGCATACTCGGAAGCCTTGATGAAATGCAAGAACTACAGACCCCGCAATCAGAAACCTTCGGGACGTGATAGGTCTACCTTTAAACAGGTACATTGTGTTTGAGGACTTGGCCATGAAGGCTAGCAGTGAACGTTTTGGAGCAACGAACCATCGCCGAACATTGGCCGATGGTCGTCAGTGGCACCGCGACTGAATGCACGTCATGCAGGCTGGGCCTTCAACAGGAGGAAATCGCAGCGAATAGCAGGTTGTAGCCCGTACTGCGGAGGTGCTGCATGCGGAGTACAGCAGCTGTTCATGCAGGGCAGCTGAGCTCACATCCTTCATAGGCGTGCAGACGCGTGTTATGTGAAGAAGAGAGGGGTGAATGTGACAAGTCTAAGATCGATCGTCGTAGGTTCCATTGCACCGGGCAAGGTATTAAATCACTGGAGGAAACGCAAACCTGCTCCGTGATACAGATTGCGAGAATCGAATCCACACCCGTTGTCTTAAGCCAACAACAATAAAATGCCAGGAACAACGAACGTCGCAAATGGCCACTCCGGCTCGGCACTTTGCAACGTCGATGACTTCCTTTCGCAAGAATTCGACTACTGCATCGTAGGAGGCGGGACGGCCGGCCTTTGCGTAGCCGCAAGACTTTCGGAGAACCCTGATGTCAAAGTCGGAGTGATTGAAGCTGGCAAAGACTTGATGGACGATCCACAGGTATACACCCCAGGTCTTTATCCTACTATGATCGGACGAGAAAAGTACGATTGGTGCTTCCAGTCAGAGCCAGTGCCAACAGCTGGGAACAAGACATATTCCATGCCTCGCGGCAGGTTGCTTGGCGGGTCTTCTGGAATTAATTATCTTATGTATGTTCGCGGAAGCCGAAAAGATTACGATGGATGGGCATCGCTGGGTAATGAGGGCTGGGGATGGGATGACATGATTCCATATTTCAAGAAGCACCAGACTCTTGATCCAAGTGAGAAAGATCCGCCCAGCGCTCAGTTCATGCCCGCAGCGGCCAAAGAGAAGTACCATGGTAGCGATGGTCCTATTCATACTTCTTTCAATGACTACTACGAGCCTTTTGAGTACGACTTCTGCGAGGCGGCGTACGAAGTCGGCGGAAATAACAGAACTTTGCACGATGCTTGGTCGGGAGACCACTATGGCTTCTACTCCAGCTTGGCTGCAGTGAATAGAACCGACGATCCAGGAAGAAGAAGCTATGCAGCGACTGGTTACCTCCGCCCCAATCTCCAGCGACCAAACCTCAGAGTCCTCACAGAGGCTCTGGCCACCAAGATTGTTCTCGAGGGAAACAAGGCTGTTGGCGTTGAGTTCAGCCATGGTGGGAAGCAGTGTCAAGTCAAAGTGTCGAAGGAAGTTGTCCTCTCCGGCGGGGTGATAAACAGCCCTCAGCTTCTTGAACTGTCTGGTATTGGTGACCCAGAGGTACTCGCCGCTGCTGGAGTAGAGTGCAAGATCAAGAACGAGAACGTCGGAAAGCATTTCGAAGACCATGTTTTGGGGGGTATGGTATATGATCTCAAAGCAGGTATCAACTCGCTCGATGCGATGCACGGAGAAGAATATTCGGCGGCCATGCAGGAGATGTATCGTAAAACGAACAATGGGCCACTCGGATCGCCAGGCATGCTGATGGGCTTCGTGTCATATGCCTCCTTGGTCGACAAGAAGACTCTGGACGAGACGATCAGCGAAATCAGGAAGAATTCTCTGGCCAAGACGGACTGGGAGAAGAGACAAGAGGATGTAATTGTCAAGCAACTTTCTGACCCGACTTTTGCGAATATCCAGACGTTCTGTATCGGTTGCCAGCTAGATGTCAGTCGTGGTGACGATCAGACTGGATTCTTCGCTCCTCCGTAAGTAAAACGATTTGCTCCTCAATTGCATCTGCTGACATGCACGCAGACCAAAAGGCAAGCAACGTGTTTCGATGCTCGTTTGCCTCGAACACCCCTTGTCGCGTGGAACAGTCCACATCACCTCCTCCGACCCCACGGCCCACCCACGCATCGACCCAGGCTACTTCCGCAACCCAGCAGACGCCAAAATCCTCGCCGAAGGCATCAAATGGATGGACAAAGTCGTGCAACAACCTGTTCTCGCCAAATCCCTTGGCGACAGAGTCTTGCCGCCGAAAGATATGGATATCTCAAGCCAAGAGGCGAGAGAAGAATATGTGAGGAACAACATCTCGACGCAGTATCATTTGATCGGAACGTGTTCAATGGGACAGGTTGTAGATGATACGTTGAAGGTTATAGGAGTGAAGGGATTGAGGGTGGTGGATGCGAGTGTGTTCCCGGGACATGTTAGTGGGAACATCATGAGTACGACGTATGCTGTTGCTGAGAAGGGGGCGGATTTGATTAAGGCGGATGATGGTCGGTACTGATCGCGTATGGCCTTATGAAGCCTTGTGCAAGCAAATGCACGTAGTGGTGCCTCAGGAATTGAGCTGCACAGAGTATCGAAGTGAACTTGCTCCTCACAGGCCTCGACTTGCCATGCCATTCATTGTTGATCCTGAAGGATGAAGGATCGTGCCAAGACTTGGTCTCATGCACAGCCAACGTCACAGCCTCGCTGCTGCTGCGTCTACCTTCACTACTGTCCACGAGCAGGCACAAGATGAACGGTGCAACTCCACATGCCACGTTCTCTGCACACAAGATTTCAGTAACGCGCACCGATGCTGATGGGAGCCGTCACACGCAACGATGGAAGCCGCGCCTCCTAGCTACGAACATGCCACCTTAGTCGACCTCTGGGACATCATAGCCCGCTACATTCCTTCTGCAGACCTCTGCGCAGCATCGTTGGTCTGTAGCAGATGGCACGCCACTTTCACGCCTCATATCTGGGGCAATCCGGCTTCTCATTTCGGCGTCGAAAATGACGCCGTCTATGTCGCTCTCACGCGATTCCGAAGAACTCTACAGACTGCACGATTCTTGGTGCGATCATTGACGCATACTTTGCATCTACCACCTGCACATGCAGAGCTGTATAATGGGCCGCATTCGGACTGGTTACGCGACTTGATGGAGAGGTTGCCAAATCTGCAGTCACTTATTGTCCGAGGCCTGCCGTTCTTCGATTATGCGGCTTTGCAGGCTTTAGTGCTCATGCGGAGGAAGTCCGAGGAGCGACAATATTTGCCCGATGGACTTATAGAGCTACCGGGCTTTAGCGGGATGACATTTCAGAGGCCTCCGACGACTTTGAACGCGATCCCTACTTTTCACTTGCGGCTACTGGACGCCTCTCGATGTCCGAATGTGACTTCGAGCAGCCTGGCAGCAGCTTTGAGCCGATTTGAAAGTCTGCTGTACCTGGACCTGTCATTCACATACCCCGCTCGAGATCCTATGGTTCTCACTACTATTGGAAAGTTTGCTGGTTTACAGGTTCTAAAGCTACGGGGAGTGAGTCTGAAGGACGAGAATGTCGAGGTCCTCGCTCAGTCAGTTGGCTTAAGAGTGCGAAGTCTTGACATCAGAGACAATCAGATTTCAGATCGTGGCGTCAGGATTCTGTTGGAGAATTGCTTCACTGGGACTGCTGGTCAGCATGACGGAGCATTGCCGCTGGCAGCAGGCCAACGTTCGCCAAACTTGTTACCTTATTTGGGCTCTGAAATGCTTGAGATCTATCAAGGCGAGGACTTCGAAGGCTACCTACGTAATGCGTTCACAGGCAACTTTGTCAGCCGCCTCGCTATTGAGGATGCCCCAGCAGGGGGTCTCACGCACCTCTACATCGCCAACAATGGACTCACTGTGGAAGGCGTATCAGGACTTGTAAGGTCAGGCAGGCTTCACGTATTGGATGTTGGATCGGTGTCTGCTGCAAGGATACGACGTGTTTCTTCAGACGGAGAGGAATGGTACTCAGATGACGATGTGCCTGGTTCAGAAAAGCTGACTCCAGTTCTTGCAAAGCACGCTTCAGAGGCCATGTCATTTCTCAGGATCGATCACAGCCTGATCACTAAAGATGCACCCTGTTTCAAAACAGAAGAAGTCGTTCACGGCCGTGTAGAACTGGCAGACACTGCTCTGCCACCACTACCCTGGCACACAGCGGAGCTGGATAGCCATTCTGTCAGACCGCAAACATTTGAGCTGCCGACTGATGAGCAGACACCATGTTACGAGCTCGAGGGCGATCCTATGCAACTCGTAGTCTCATCTGCTGCTGATGACACTTACAAGATTGAGGTACCTGAGGATAGGATTGGTCTCCATCTCAATAGGCGTGACAGCGAGTGTCTCCCGGAAGTCGTTGACGATGTCATTCATGACATGGACAAAACCCACCTGAGTCCCGGCTCTGCCTTCGGTGAGACCTCAATGACCGCAACAGGGTTTCCAAGTTTCACAACACCATCCGCCTCATGCAGCCCTGCTATTACTCCGCCACAGACACCGAGGCCCCGGAGCTATTCGTCAATGGGCACGGAGCGACAGGCAAGACTCAATGCACACATAGCGCTTGGTCACAATCTGCATCCTGCGATGCTGCCTCACGTGAAAACACTCGTGCTCACAAATGTGCCAATCACCTCTACCAGCAAGGACTTGGCCGACCGCATCATTCGATTCATTGAGAAGTGCGCGGAGGAAGCCTCACTTGCCCGCAAGCAAGCCCAGCTTGATTACGCATTACCACCAGGACGCAAAGGCCATTACTCCACACTGAAGCACTCGGAGACCAAGATCTTCGCTCTCAAACGATTAGTTCTCGAAATGAGCCAAAATGAAGCCGCAGTATCAAGCAAAGCTAGCCCTTGGCAGCATCAAGGCACCAGGTCAATGACTGATGATCGAGATTCTGAAGTTCTGTGGAATGCTGCCGCGACAGACTTCAGCTTCTTTGGAGAAGAAGAGAACATGTTCCCAACCATCGAGGGAGGACGCTTCGCGCACCATGGAGCATCTGAGAAAGAGGTCAATTTCGGCCAATCGATGGCTCAACATAACATAAACCGTCCTGATGAGACGACTATCTTCGACACCATTTCAGCGATTTCAAGCTTCAGAAAAGATCGTAAACGAGTTCATCAACAGAAAATTGATGCGGGCAACCTGGATGCTGAGACGGAAGGACTTTGGGAAGGGGTTGTGCAAGTTGTACGCGCCAATGCGACGATGAGAAGTGATGAGGAGATGGACTACTATGGCAATAAGTTCACGAACAATTACTTATATCGATAAGGTGGGTGTGGTGGTCGTTGGTCGACGAGAAACTCGACTGAACGCGATCGCAGTCTGGTAATGCGGATTCCTAATGCAACATACATGCCGATACCCATCATCAAATGCGTTCCTGATATTCATCTTCTATTGATGTGTGCAACTTGTTCCTTTCCCAAAATTAATTACAATACACCTTCTCAATGTCATCGCTCACCATCTCGCAGTTCCAAAAATCGCTGATATCTGTTATACGTCCACCTCCTACACGTCTTCCCAAAAATCTGCATCGGAATAGTCGTCAAATGGAAAACCAAAGACAAAACCCCAATCGCAATAAAAGTATTCGCCAAACCACTCGCATCAATCCATCGACTCGCCAAGAACGTAAAAATGCAAGCCAAAGTATTATTAATGACCGCCACACCCACCATGCCCTCAAGCACCATATCCGGGTAAGCATCCATCAAATACGCCATAGAAATATCCCCGGCACAACCAAATCCAAACCCCGTCATGGCTAAACCAAGATACGGACCGGGCCAATTCCACGCTTTGGAAGATCCGATGCCGAAGAGCATTAATCCCGCGGGATTGATGATTGCAGAGAGATACATGAGCCACAGACGATCTTCGGCTTCGGAGATTCCGCCTCGTCTTTTCGCGAGGTATTTGACGAAGATGTCGGAGAACCAGCCGCCGTAGATGCAGCCGATTGTGGCGCCGATGAGGGTGGGGACGTTCATGATTGCGACGGCTTGGTTGCTGTAGTTCCAGGGTGGGTCGTAGTAGTTGTCTTCTTCGACTGTGAGGTAGAAGGATAGCCACGCGTCTTGGGCACCCCATTGGAGGCCGGAGTAGAGGACTGCGGGGAAGGTGAAGACGCGGAGGGTTAGCCAGAGGCGGTGGAAGTATTGTTTGAAGCCGAGGCCGATGAGGTTGGGGGCTGGGGTTATGAGGGCGATGCGTTCGCGGTAGGATTTTTTGCGGTCGATGTTGAGACGGGCGCTATCGTGAGAGTCACGAGCGTCGAGCTCATTGGGGTTCTCTGCGACTTTTTTCTCGCCTGGAACTACTGAGATCGATGCGCGAGCACCTTGGAGGCCAAGGATGGCATCTCGCTGGAAAGCTGTCTCTTCTAGACCAAAGTAGAAGACAACCAACGAGACTCCGCAAACGATCGCAGCTGTCCAGCCCACCCATCTCCAGCTGTCAATGGCTATGTATCCAGCTACCAGAGGACCCAGGAATGTACCAATGGAAGTAGCCAAAATGTACAGACCCAAGACGGAGCCACGCTGATGCTGGAAGAACAAGTCTGAGAGGGAGAGCTGCGCCAAAGCTTCTGCACAACTCTCCGACGAGCCAACGAACATCTGGTTCCAAATTGAATCTTGGACGCCTCGAATGCGCGCGAACCAGATTGATCCGACCATACCGAAAGTCAGACAGATGAGATATTGGATCCTGCGACCGTATAGCCAAGGCATGGGAGAAGCGAGTAAACACCAGTATCCGATCGATGCGAAGAGGACTCCGGCGGCTGTATTCGCTACATCATAGGAAATGCCCAATTCTGCGAGCATTCCATCGCTGGCTGCTCCGGCATCGTTGGAGATCGCCGCTGTCATTGCGGTAATGAAGAGGACCAGAGTAGCGTGCCAGTATTTTCGCCATGGGGACCAGTTGATGGGATCATTGGGGCTGTCGGTTGGTGTTGGGTTGAGGACAAGTTCTTGGTCGCGTAAGTCGCCAGATTCGCCTTGGACAAATAGCTGGATGGTTCCTGGGAGGAACTCTCCTCCAGGTTCGGCCATGATCTGTCCCCGTCCTAGAGGTGCTGTATAGGGTTTGATATTGAATGCTTGGTTTGCTTTGACTCAGCTCGCTGCTGGTGGCGTTTGCCTGATAATCTGTATGCAAAGCTGATGGTGCTACCGCAGCGCTGTCGGTGGCGTAGCGCTGCTCTCGTTCACCAGTCAGCAGCACAGCATCGTTACTTGATGGCGTCGACCGTGATTCCGAAGAGATAAGCTTCTGCACGCATGCTAGGATGAGGAGGACAAGAAACGCAAGAGTGCGCCAGCAAGGCCCAAGGCCGCGTAGCAGATTTCTTCTTATCGCGATAGCGCATTTTCAGTCGAGCGGAGTCCACGACCGATGGATCGATGCGACAGCTGAGAGGCCCGAGTGGCGAGCGAACTGCGCCCAACTCGGAAGCACTTGCTGGGATGAGTCTGGTTCACCTGCGTCACTTACGCAAGATATCCCGCACATCCCACGTGCCCACTGGCTGGATGACCCTTGCCTCGCGCCGCTCTTCAGCTTCTCTTCTCCTCTCACAACTTGCCCACTGCGAACAACAACAGTACCAAACGCACACACCGACGCACGTGAATGTCAACGTGTCAGCACAATATGGCGCACTTATACCACCAGACCTCCACGATATGTGACAGTCCTCCCAAAAAGCCCTCTAATTGTGGCTCCGGCCTGGGCGAGGACGCATCCTCAGTCTCTGCCACCATGGCCGTCCAGGCAGAGGCGCCGGCAGCTATCGACAAGCTGGCACCCAGGACCGGAGTCAACGAGAAGGCCAAAGTGATTGTGCTTGGCGCGGGTATCTCTGGCCTCCGCGCCGCATCTGTGCTCCAGCGCCATGGCCTGGACGTCACTATCATTGAAGCTCGCGACCGCATCGGCGGACGCATTCAAACTACGAGAAACGAAAAAGGCGTACCAAGAGATATTGGTTAGTCCTCAAACACAAAACTTGTAGCTGATACTGAGCTGCAGACCTGTGTTGGTTCGTTGATGGCCGAATGGCTTCTTCACCCCAGGGGAAATACTCTCTCGCTTGCTAACACCAGGAACATTAGGCGCTGCATGGTGCCACGAGACAAGTCAGAATCCTCTGGTCAAACTAATCTCGAAGCTGAAGCTCGACTACTACTATGATGATGGGCTCCCGCTGTATTACACGGAGCACGGTCGAGCTGGTGCTCAGGCCAAATTCAAAAAAGTGGCCGACGAAGCTGCAGATCATATGGAGTGGTACTATGAAACGCACCCAGAAGCGCCTGATCAACCCGTGTCTGACTTTGTGAACGCGTTCGTTGCAAAGCACGAGCTCATTACCGATGATGAGCGCTTGTGGGCTCCACAGGCATTCAAAGAAGTTGAGTTGTGGATCGGAACCTCGATCGAGACCGCCTCTTCCAAACATCTCTCCTACTTCATTACCGAACGCAATCTGTACATGAAAGGTGGTTACGATGCCATCGTCAAATGGACCGCCGATTGTCTCCATCCAAACACCATTCAGCTCAACAGCACTGTCGACAGCATTGCATGGACTGAAGATGGCTCAAAGAAATGTGCAATTGAGTATCACGACGACGCAGGAAATGTGCATGTCGTTGAAGCCGATGCCGTTGTCTCTACCTTGCCGCTCGGTGCTCTCAAGCGAAACCTGGTCCACTTCGATCCACCATTGCCAAGCGACATGCAGCTCGCCATCTCCAAGTTCAGCTATGGAGCTCTAGGCAAAGTGTTCTTCGAGTTTGCTGATGTCTTTTGGAGTAAGGAGAATGATCAGTTCGTGTACTTCCCTTCTCCCCCAGAGCTGGATGCCGATCAGTATTCGACCTCGCCTGGCTCGAGCAGCTCTGACGAACAGGATTCCATCTTGAACTATGCCACCGTTACCATCAACCTCTGGATCATGACTGGAGGAAAGGAGCTCTGCATCCAGATCGCCGAGCCTTTGACTCAGCGCATCGAGGCCATGACCAACAAGAGGGAAATCTACAAGTTTTTCGAACCCCTCTTCAAGCTTCTCCGCACTGAACCATACAAATCTCTCCCTCGTCTCATCGACGTTGAGACCACGCACTGGTCCCAGGACCCACTGGCTGGATATGGCTCCTACTCCGCCGACAAGGTTGGTGACGATCCTGACCTGTTGATGGACGCTCTCGAGAGCCACAAAGGCTCGCGACTCCAATTCGCTGGAGAGCACTGTACTCTGACTGGTAACGGATGTGTGCATGGAGCTTTTGCTACCGGCGAGACCGCCGCAAAGAATCTCTTGAACAGTCTCGGCGTTGAACATGATGGTGGAGATTTTGTCAGTCTTCACTAAGCGATGCATTTGCATGGGAATGGCGTTGTCGATCCCGTTGAGTTCATGCTGCATTCTACTTACGACAAAGCACAGGTGATTTAGCACAGTATCTCATAGCACGGCAATATCAATTCTTTCCGAGCACAACTTCTCCGCACTGCGCCAATCCGGACCTCACCGAGCAGGTTTTTAGTCATGCATTCGACGCAAATGCAAGAGCGGAGGAAACAGGAGAAAGGTCTGCAGCTCGTCAACTTTCCTAAACCCGATTACTTTATGTTTACTCGATTGTCTCAGGTGGAGAAATGGATCTGGCAAATGGTTCAAGGGTAAAATCTGGGGAGCCGTCGGCCGGAGCTGGCCGAGATGGCCGCGCCTGGCTTTTACGCCACTGAAACACCTGATAGCGTGAAACGAGGTGCAGCTATCGATAGGGCCCGAACATTGGCACGCATGCAAAAGGTAAGACTTGCCCACTGTCACTGACGGTACGTTCTGCCACCAATCTACACAAACAATCTCACGATGGCTGAAGCTCAAGTGTTTACTGCAGATGCTGCACAGGAAGTCATTGACTCTGTTGTCAAGTCTGTGCCTGCAGATCAGATCGATGCGACTTTTAAGTCGGATAGCATTGGTGGGTGGCATTCTGTTCGACACCTTCCTGCTATCACAGTTGCTAACAGAACGTAGACCTGATCAACAAGGCCCTCGGCTCTCGCACCCTCTCCTTCTCCGACGAATGGTTCGCTGCTGCCGACAACCTCACAACTCCTACCCCACCAGTCCGCAAACCTGGTGTCTTCACATATGCAGGAGCTTGGTACGATGGCTGGGAAACACGACGACACAATACCGAACCCTTTGACTGGGTTGTCATACGCTTAGGCGTAGCAAGTGGACGAGTCAAAGGTGTGGAAATCGATACTGCATTCTTCAATGGCAACCAAGCACCTGAAGTTGCTGTGCAAGGTGTCTTCGTGGACGACAGCAGAGAAGAGGAAGTCAAGACCGCGAAATTCTGGGATAGTGATAGCAGTGTGGACACTATTCTCCCCAAGCAAGAATGTGGACCAAGTCAACGACATGGCTGGCTGCTTCCCAAGACAACGGACAAGGCTTATACGCACGTGCGATTGCAAATGTTTCCCGATGGCGGTATCGCTCGCTTCCGACTCTTCGGAGAAGTCGTCCCGGTGCTTCCGCAAGATGTAAATGAAATCTTCGATCTCGCTGCGACTGTCAACGGTGGAGTGGCAGTCTCCTGCTCTGATCAACATTTCGGCACGAAAGATAATTTACTCCTTCCGGGCCGAGGAGTCGATATGGGTGATGGATGGGAAACGAAGCGATCTCGAGGCGAGCATGTCGATTGGACGATTATTAAACTTGGAATTCCAGGTTTGATTGAGAAGATTGTGGTTGATACTGCGCATTTTCGAGGGAATTTTCCGCAGAAGGTGCAGGTTTTCGCTGCGGCGGCGAGTGAGAGTGCACCAGGGCATGATTCGGGTGATTGGGTTGAGGTTTTGAAGCCGCAGAAGACGGGCCCGGATGCGGAGCATGAGTATGGGAAGGAGGTTTTGGAGAGGGTTGAGGGGGAGAGATATGGGTTTGTGAAGTTGGTTATTATTCCGGATGGGGGTGTGAAGAGGGTGAGGGTTTTTGGGAAGAGAGGCTAGGGTGTCTGTTCACAGAGAGCAAAACGGAAACTGGGAAATGCGCTGACTTTGCGATTTCTCTCACGAACTTGATCCCGCAGCTGCCTCGCTTGTCGAGACAGAGTGCCGTAGTCACGCTGCACGAGGCAGAGATACGAGGATCGAAAAAGCACTCGACCTCTCTGGTTAGAGAAGTACGGAGCCTCAATCCTGGTTTCTGTTTCGCTTTTCGGCAGTAAGATGTGACGAGCTCTTGCTGCTTGGAGCGATTCGGGCCCGGCATGAGGTTTTAACGTATGTGTTGGCAGGAACTGTTGCACAACTTTCGGGGCAGACACATGCACACCATTACCCCCAATCTATCCTGTCAGTCGAAAACGTCCCTTCCAGCAAGACGTTAGCTGTCGCTCGGCTTCTGCAGCAGGGCGTAGCTGCAAGTCGCCTCTGGCTGAAGCGAGAGTGTAGACCAGACCAATCAAGTACTATGCAACTAACGACAAAGCGTAGGATTGTCTGCTGGCAGTTATGAGCAAGAACAGCACGCCGAATTGTTGCAGAACCGAGATCAGATGAGTTGCTTTATGGCCACTGGATGTCGAACAGCGAGGTCATGGTGTTGTCAACCGCTCAACCACTGGCCAGTCACTGATATTACTGCGAGCATGCCCTTCCATCGCTTCAGCAATGCTCGTTCGCAAAGCGATTGCTTCATGAGCAATTTGAGGAGCTGTACTATATTAACTTGCGTCTCTGGTTGTTCTGTTCGCAGCTAATCCTCCAAGTCTAACTCATTATTGCAGATTGCCTGGGCGACTCGTTGTTGCAACATGACAGGGTGCAAGATCAGATCACAGGAAGGCAATACAGCCGACAAGGATGCCAGGTACAACTACGAGTCTCTATGCTCGGACTGTCAAGAATTCAGGCTACTTGATGTGCAGCCCGCTGAACCCTCTGAGACACTCGTCAAATGTACTCTACGACATGCGAACCTCAAGGACGAGCCCCTTCCTATGTACGAGACTATCTCATACGTGTGGGGAGATTCTCAGAAATTTGATACGCTCCTCATCAATGGCAAGGCATACATATATGCAGCTAGCTCCGTCGAAGCATTACGCCGTACACGATATTCGAATGCCATTAGGACTGTATGGATCGATGCTGTCTGCATCGATCAGAACAATATCGACGAACGTGCGCAACAAGTAGCATTGATGGGCGGACTTTACGGACACTCAGTGGGAAACCTGGTGTACTTTGGTCAGTGTGAGGACGAGCACTTGACACACCTAGCTCTGCAAGACATTGGAAGTGTTTTGGAAGAGATGATGGAAGAGACGGACAACCTCAAGAAGATCGATCCAAGTCCAGTCAAAACCGACTCAGGATTACGATGTTCTGTAGATTTTGCTCGGCTACAGAGATGCCTCTTTTCACTTCCATGGCTTAGGTAATGGACCTATTCGATGATTGCTGTTGGTATTGGTAGCTAACAGTCGTGCAGGAGGTTGTGGACTATACAGGAAGCTGTACTCGCTCCTTCGAATACATGCTTCCTTGGCTCGTTCCAGTTTGATCTGCTAAACCTCTTGCGGGCTGCCAAATGGCTACGTCATAAAATGCTCTACGTGCCTAGCAATTTTGCTGAATCCGCGGGTTTTGAGAATGCCTGGACCTTGTGGGATCTAGCAGACGTACCCTATGGTCCTTGGACTTCAGGCCAGCTAATGGTCAGTCATTTGCTGGAGAAGGGAAGAGGCTTCAAGGCAAGTGTGCCTGTTGATCGGGTCTATGGCATGCTTGGGTTGAAGAGATGGTCGAACGAGATTCCTCGTCTCCTGCAGCCGGACTATAATCGGCCGTACCACGAAGTTGTACGCGACGCCATGAGATTTGCACTGCAAGAGTACAGCAATGGTCTGTGGCTTTGGAAGCACATCAGCATAACCTCCAACGAGAGCCTCGAGAGATCTTCAGCTCCCACGTGGGTCCTCAACTTGCAAACAGTGAACGCAGATATTCATCCGATGACATTCGCGCACCACCACTTTAGCTGCGCCAAGGCATACACTCAACCATGGGCCGAGCCAGGTTCAGAGTGTGGCGTTGACCCGAATATACTTGAAGTTTCGGGATTTAAGCTGTGCACTGTAGAGCAAGTGGTACCGGAGCTTACTGAGGAGATCTGGGCCGATCAACTTCGGCGAAAACACTGGCTCAAGGATTGCATTGATCTGATCGAAGACCGCAGTGAAGGGCTCGGAACGGCGACTTTATTGATAGGTGGAGTCAATTGTAATAAGAGCCTCGCGACCGCTCAGGATCTTGCGGCATGGACAGATTTTAAGAGGTTCGTCTTTGAGGATGATTGCCATTCCATTGATGGAGCACGAATGCAGCTAGCAATCCTCCGACCTGCCAGGCGATATGAGCTCGCTATGCTGAGCCAGTGCAGAAGGCGATGTGTGTTCCATACCATTGCAGGATACGTCGGAGTGGGATCCAAGATCACAGCCAGAGGTGATATTGTTGCTATGATCCTCGGCGGGATGATGCCATACGTTCTCCGGCCAACGGGGGATGGGAAATATCGGTTCCTAGGAGAATGTTATATCCAATCCGACGATGTCATGTTTGGCGAGAAGGTGGCGATGTTGCAACAGAACGGCGTACAGGGTGAAATCTTTCGCATGGTTTAGCGTCACCCCTGCATTTTCTGAAAAATCACGAGCAATAAGCATGAATTCCAGATCATTTGTGGCTTTCAAGTGAAGTAGCAGAGCAGTGTTGTTGACGTTCCAGACTGTGTTGTCGCCGCCAGCACGGACTACACGGGTGATGATCTAGATCATCACGCGAATGATCGTGACTCCGGCCAACTCATGCTTGAATGACATGGGATCAAGAATGAGCAGTGTGGAACAGCCACTGGATGGCATCTGTTTTGAGAGAAAGACACACTGAGGTTTTGCCAATGCCAATGTTATGCACAGTGTTTGAGCCTGAGGCCAAGATGACCTGTGAGACTAACTAGAAACGGTTTAGTGCATTCTGGATTGAAACCTCCGCACTGGGAGTTGCAAGCATGCCCGAATGTTGGACATCATTTGCGATGAACTCGCTGACCACCGCCACAGGTGGTGACTGTTCCAACGGGATCTACCGAACTGTGAAAACTACACGTCGACAGAGAGGCAAATCGAGGCATGGTTGCCTTCACTGCAAAACTCGACGGGTACCGCTTGCACGCCACGTCGCAGACTCAACAATCTGACATCAACAGCTCAAATGTGACGAGACCCGCCCAGAGTGCCAGCAATGTATCCGCAGAAACAAAAATTGCCCGGGCTATGTTCAGAATATACGCTGGTCAGACAAGCACGAGGTGTTCAGGCCAGCGGTCTCGGAATGCGAGGGGAATGATCACATAACCCAGGCGATCAATGGCCAAGATGGAGCTGCACTTAGCTTCCGGCATGAATCGCAGGCCAACATACCAGTGGGAACGGTTGAGACCATGTGTATGGCTGAGGACAGCTCCTCTCTAGATCGGCTTACTGGTTTTCGGTTCAACGCCCGTATAGACGACGGTCCAGCACAAGGACTCTTCGACGCAAACATGTTTCCAGCGCCTGGAGTGGAGCCATCAGCAGGGACAGAATCGTTTGACTCCTTCACCGATGTCCGAACAAGTCGAATACCTCTGTCACTCGTCCATGAGCCGACTAATTTGATTGAATACTGGTTCGCTCAAATTTGTCCTATATGGTCCACATTCGACTCGGATATCAATTTCAACCGCTCTGTAGCCTCTGCCACATGGTCATCGTCCAAGGCAGTGTTTCATACATTGCAGAGCATGTCTGCAGCGCACCTGGCCCCCACCATGCCGATGGTGAAGGCCAAGCTATCTGGCATGTGTTTGCAGGCCACAAAATCCATCAAGCTTGCGCTCGCCGAGATGCGGACAAAGTTTCAGCCCAAAGTTGAGACTCATCTGGTGTTTGCTGTGTTGGCTGCTGGAACGTCCCTTCATTGGAGCGATTCTCACACTGATACATACTGGCTGGGAGAAGCAGAGTCGTTAGTGTCCATGTGGCAGCAGAACTTGTCAGAATGTGACATGATAACACATGCGTACTTTCAAAATGCGCTGATATGCTGGAGGATGCTCCTGTCGGCTTCAGTGGCCAGCTTCCGGCACAATGGTCTCGAGCACCGGCGAACGGCCGTCCGATGCAGGTTACAGCAGGCCCTTTCGCCGACCCTTATATATCCTCCGCCTGACTCGACAGCTTTACTCGCACCTTTTGAAGCCTTCAGCGGCACTCGGCCAAGCTCCTGGTGTGGCATATCAGGTGAAGTGATCGATACTTTCGGACAGACACTTGCGCCATGCCGCTCTATCAAGGATAGAGAAAGGAGGCAGATCAACACGACCTTGAACAGCGCGCGCGACACGCTATGCGATGCGACTATTGCGCACGATATCTACGCAGAGCTCATGGCAATGGACTTCACAAGTACAGTGTGCATCGATGGAATTTTGGGGTTCCCGGTCATCACCAAGGACGAGCAGACTCCCATATCGCATCTGATTCAGACTGCTGAAGCGTATCGTTTGGCTGCCGTACTGCAGCTAGCCATGGTGTTCGAGGACATTCCTGCTGGCGAGTTATGCTCAGTCGATCCAGTGGCTAATGATGCTAGCGCTCGTTCACTGCAAATCGCATGTTCAGCTCTACGCATATTGGAAATTTTGGAGTCGATTCCGATGGAGTCTGGCTCCAGATCGTTGCATCCCATTCTGTATCTTTCTGCTGCATCTGGTCTAAAGTACGATGCAAGGACGAAAACTTCAAACAATTCGGCACTCAGACTAGGCCCCGTAGAGCGCTCTCGAAATACATTGGGTGAATCTGAGAACATCCAACCTTGGGAGATGAGCAGCCCGAATAACGCACCTACCCAGATGATGTCGCAATCCTCAGGCCTGTCAATCGGAATGCTGAAGATTTCGAAAGCGAGACAGCTTGTGAACATGCGCATGAGTCTCCTTCAACAAGTGCTCCCTCCACGACCACTGGAGATCATGGCTGGCTTGATAAAGCAGATCTGGTCTGCTTACGACGACAGGCCACATGGCGCGAGCAACATACACTGGCTGGAGATAATGGCTATATCAGGCTTCAAGACACTTTTACGGTAATCTAAGGTCTCCCATAGCAGCCAAGGTTCTCGAAAAGGCATGCACACATTTAATCCCCAGGAGCAATTGGACAACGATGAATCTCAACGTGCTTATAAATTTGTCTTCGACAACCGAACCCCTAACGATAACCAGATCTCGCTATATTCACAATTCATGCTCGCCAGCGCACATGGTCTCCTCATACTCAAGATCAGGATATCCTTCCCAGTACAGAGTCTCCGAGTCGCTCGAATTCTCGAATGTGTACTTCGCACTCGCCTCTGGAACAAGTACTTTCGGGACGCCGTTCGCTGCGGCCGCCTCCGCCAAAAGCTGACATTGACATGCTCGCTCCATGAGAGTCATCAGAAAGCAAGCTTCTTCGACGGTGGTCCCCACAGTGAAGAGTCCGTGATTACGGAGGATCATGCCTTTACCTTTCGGACCTGCAGCACATGGTGAGGTGAGAATCAGTTGATCTTAGAAGAATGCGTCGAAAGGACGTACCTAATGCAGCAGCAATATGCTCTCCTTCTTCCTTGGTAAGCACAACACCACCAAAGTCCTGCGATATGCTCAGTTGCCAAACTCCTCCTGAATGGTGCAAGAACCGGCTACCTTGTACACTGCCTGCGCATCGCCATGCAGATATGCGATATCCTGGGTCAGCATCTCCAAAGGCCGAGCGAACCCACTCCATGCCATTCCGTACGGGCTGTGGGTATGGCACGCCTCAAAAATGTTAGTAGAGATCTTTAGTCAAGAAGAGCGATTGATCAATGCCTCACCACGATGACGTCGGGACGCGCTTTGTGCACCGGGGCGTGAATCAAAAAGCCAGCCGCATTCGCAGGCCGACTCAGATTTCCTGCGACAATCAGTCGAGCTCAGTCGCCCATCATGCGATCGCGAGACCTACCTCCAATCGGCTTGCCTGCGTAATCTACCAGGATCATGTCACTCGCCTTCAGCAGAGCAAAGTGCTTCGCAAGCGGATTCTGCATTCTAGTCAGCTAAGATCTCCTGGTGGTCCTTATGCTATACTCACAGTCCAGAACGTGTGTGGATGCTCTGGATCTCGGACCGATATATGTCCAGCCATACCATCAGTGTAGCCTTTCCTTGCGAAGACGCGGAAGGCTAGTGCCATCCTTCCGAGTAGCCATTGACGCTGGCTTGCAAAGGTCGGATGTTGTGGAATGCCAGGAAGGCATACGCGTTGTGAAATGAGCTCCAACGGTGTTTTCGATTTCGTGGATTTGGTATCGATGCTGCGGTCGTCTTGGGCGAGAACGGCGGTAGTATCGCTATCCTCTGGTCTGGACAATATTTGAGGTGCCATTCTGCTTCAACAAAGTGAAGCTGATCGATTCGACGATGCAGAACAACTAGACATTTACAGCAAATGTCACCGGCCCGGACATCACCCCAAGAGCGGCTCTTTTCAGAAGGAGAATACTGCGGCTTGCCCACGCTGCGTGTCTAGTGACAACATTGTCTTGGCGAGTGTACTTACTTTCCCTTTTAGGCACTTTACTACACAATCTGCGGGGAATCGAGGAGCGTCAAGTATACGGCAGATGACTTTTGCTGTCAACAGTGTAGATGCATTGGAAGTATTCGGGAGCCTATATCAAGTCTAAGAGCGTTCCGCATATCTACAAGTGATTGCAGCAAATCTGCATTCATGTCTCCGCAAGTCAGTCGATGGAGAGTTCCAAGCAGTTTTATATTGCGATGTAGCGAAGGCTCGCGAGCGCGCATCGCTGGCACATCGGCTTCAAAAGGGCGAATGAGGCTCTTGTCAACATACAACAGGATGTGCTCGTCGCAACAGACTATCTGTCGACATGGCGCGACACGACCGGTATGCACTCAACATAAAGGCTGATCTATCCTGCGTCAATAACTGACCACATATCTCCAGCCATTACCTGTCCACCAGCAGAATCCTGTCAGCTCGCTGAATGTGTTCCGTCCTCTCCCTACATCGGTTGCACGACAAATACATACTACGCCAAGTCCTCACACCTCCAAGGTCACGATCGAGCTCGATAACGAGCGAACCGACTTCTCCGCCCTTCTCCTACGGGATCTTTGCCAATGCCCCAGCTGCGTACACGAATCTACCAACCAGCGACTCTACTCCACGGCCGACATCCCTTCCAGCATCCAGGCCAACTCTATTGAGACCACGCCCGATTCCGTCAAGCTCACATGGAGTCAGGATGTCCCCAACTTCCCACCTTCTCACACAACTACAATACCTCTGTCCACCCTTCGAAACATCGCAGCAACAGGTTCTAGACCTGTTCCTCACCAAGCATCCCTGGAACCGCAAGTTCTGTGGGGAGCGAAAGACCCTCAACCACCCGATACTACATTCGCAGCATACCTCGAAGACGATGAAGCTCTGTATAATGTGATGCAACAACTGTGCCAGCATGGTCTAGTCTTCATCACTGATATCCCGCGTTTAGAAGATGCTCTCGAAAAGATCGCCAAGAGGATGGGTCCGATGAAAGATACGTTTTATGGATACACTTGGGATGGTAAGTTCTTTCGTATCTTGCATCAGAGCACTATCATTCGCATAATATTTCAGTGTAGCCACCCACTAATACGGACATTGAACATAGTGAAAACCAAGCCATCGGCCATCAACGCCGCCTACACCTCCTCCGACCTTGGTTTCCACACCGATCTCCTCTATTTCGACACCCCACCGCACATCCAACTTCTGCATTGCATCGATTCTGCAGCATCAGTTGGAGCGAGCGTCTTCGCTGATGCTTTCAAAGCCGCCGCGGATTTGTATGAGGAAGATGAGAGAGCATTTGACGTGTTGTCGAATCTTTCGGTGAATTACCATTATCATCATCCAGAAGACAATGTGTATTTCACAACGAAGAAAGTGTTTGAGTTCAATGAGGAGTACCTTCGAAAACATGCTGGAAAGAAGAAGAATAAGAGAAAAGAAGACATCGTGAAAGGTTTGGAGAAGATCAATGGGGGTCCGCCGTTCATGGCGCCTTTTTCTTTGACTGAGAAGGAGGCGGAGTCTGGTGGTTTGCAGGGGAAGAGTGTTGTGGAAATGCTTGATCAGAAGATTGCTGATTGGCATTGGGCGGCTGGGAAGTTTAGTGCTTTGTTGCATCGGCCGGAGGCTCTGTTTGAGAGACTTATGAAACCTGGCGAGTGCGTGCTTTTTGATAATACGAGAGTTTTGCATGCGAGAAGGGGGTTTGACACTGCGGATGTTGGAAAGAGGAGGTGGTTGAAGGGTGGTTATGTTGACAAAGATCCTTGGTTGAGCAGGTATAGAGTGTTGAGAGGGCGATTTGGAGCGTGAGCGAATCGTTCGGGGACGTATTTCAGGTCACCGTCTGGGGTTGAATTTGTGTTTCCTATCATGATGCATCCGCGTATGTTCGTATTTCGATCACAAGTTTGTATGAAATGATGATCGAGCGTTGGTGGCGCGTCTTCTTCCAATGCCAGCATTGTATCCCTACGTTGCAGCCTGAGGCCAAAGAGCCAGAAGCTGACGTCCGCAGTTGCCAGTTGCCGAGATTGAGATCCAACTCTACAGTCCTTCGCAGAACAACACTTCCCCTTCAACGCACATACACCTACGCATACTAAATCATCATACTGCGCATGATTTCAAGTGAGCACCGAGCCCGGCCTCCTTCCGATTCCGAAGCTATCGCCAAGGCGAGACAAGTGCCGTCTAAGCATGCTCAAGGCGAAGTGGGATCCACATCCTTGCCCGACCACCCCTCCTCCGCCATTGTAACCTGCCATTCACAGGCAAAGCTCTGCCTATCACTCCAGTGCCGCATATTTCCCGCCTCCATGTGGTCGCCATGCGCAGCGAACGGCCATACTCCGTGCAGCTTATCGCGGCCGCCACACTGCGTCGACTGGCAGGCGTGCCGATTGCGCTACATGATGTAGGGATCAGCGCTGGTGGTTGAGACTTCTTCTCCCTTTCGTACTCGACAAACTTCTCTTGTGTGACTTTGGAGGCATCGTGGAGTGCTTCGCAAAGAACAATGGCTAGCCAGAACCACACTTACGGTGCAGAGACAGACCCGGAAAAGAAAATCGCGACATTCGATGATGGCACGATACGGTCAGGCTCCGTGCCAGAGAATATTCTCAAGCATTCTCACGATGCGGACGAGGCGATGAAAGTCTTTGAGGGCCAGACTGGCGAAGTGATCGAAATCGACGAAGCTACCAACAAGAGATTACGCAGGATCATCGACTGGAATTTGATGCCTATCATGTGCACAATCTATGGTCTGCAATATTTGGACAAGACGACGTTATCTTATGCTTCCATCATGGGGCTTCAAACGGATTTGCGTCTTGTTGGGGACAATTATCAGTGGCTGGGTAGCATGTTCTACTTTGGGTGAGTAGAGCTCAGACACGATGGAGATTGATTGAACCTTAGCTGAAGTTGTGTTTGATAGTTACTTGGCCTGGGAATATCCTACGAATCGCCTGTTGCAACGATTGCCACTTGGAAAGTACTCAGCAGTGTGTATCATTCTTTGGGGTCTGGTCCTGGCTTGCTTTGCCGCTGCCAAAAACTTCTCTGGCGCCGTGGCGATTCGCTTCTTTCTCGGATTGACAGAATCGGCTGTGACACCAGGCTTCGCCCTTCTGACCAGTCAGTGGTACACCAAAGCAGAGCAAGGCTTCAGGACGTCGATATGGTTTTGCTTCAATGGTTTTGCCCAGATTATCGGAGGCGTGGTCGCATATGGCATCGCGGTGGGGACAGCGAAAAATCCGGCGAGCCTCGCAGGATGGCAGATACTCTTCCTGGCTACTGGACTAGTGACTTCCGCAGTGGGTATTGTCTTCCTCTTTACAGTACCGGACAACCAATTGAACGCTCGATGGTTGAGCAAAGAAGATCGCGTGCTCGCCCTCCAGCGTATTCGAGTTAATCAGCAAGGGGTTGGAAACAAACATTTCAAGATGTACCAACTTCGGGAGGCGTTGACAGACCCGATGGTCTGGGGCTTTGCGCTTTACGCCCTCGTCGCAGATATCCCCAACGGAGGCCTTACCAACTTCTTTTCTCAGCTCATCACCAGCTTTGGCTATACCAAGCAGCAGTCTCTGCTCTATGGTACGCCAGGCGGTGCTGTTGAAGTGGTCGTCCTGCTTGCAACTGGTTTCCTGGGCGACAGACTTGGAAGTCGTATTCTTACTTCATCTGGCGGCATGATTCTTGCCATCCTAGGAATGGCGCTCATCGTCGGACTGCCTCTCGAAGGATACAACAATGCTCGACTTGCAGGCTATTACCTCACACAAGCGAGCCCGACACCTTTCGTCTGCTTCTTGTCTCTGATTTCCACCAATGTTGCTGGATATACGAAGAAGACTACTACAGCGGCCTTGTACCTCATCGCATATTGTGTCGGCAACATCATAGGTATGATTTTTACTTCGGCGATGAAATATCTGCATCTTTGTACTAACATCTCACGTCAACAGGGCCCCAGACCTTTAGGCCGTCTGATGCACCACGCTTCGTCTCCGCCGAGGTGACCATTCTCGTATGCTATTGCGTCTGCCTCTTGATCATGGCCTTCATATACTTCTGGTGCCGATTGCAGAACGCGAAGAAGGCTGAGATTCGTGCTCAGCCGGGATACGAGAAGTTGGAGAACCAAGAATGGTTGGACTTGACAGATAACGAGAATCCGGAGTTTGTGTACGTGCTGTAGTAAACAATGTTATACATGCAGTATTTGTATATTTCACATCTTCTCCGGCAAGCGGCACATGTGAGTTCACCAAACCAAATCGTCGAACTCAATTGCGCAATGACGTCGTGCATCATGCACCGTGCTGTAAAACATTAAGAGCACTTAGGCGAGGTTACTGGCAAACACGAACTTCAGCCGCGTCTCGCGCGCGTTCCGGTGTGAGACCTACGCTGCTTCATGACTGTTGCAATCATTCTCTGATGACAGGACATCGACCTTGGCGCGGAACTGAACGACGCGCAACATCACTGGGATAATGCACGCCAGAGTCGTGAAAAAAGATTAACCGGACACAGCGACTTGCATATCCAACAATCCACCAAGCATCAGCCATGTCTTCCGAAGAAGAAAAAGACCAAAACACCAGCCATGGATCCTCATATCTCGAACAAGGCAGACCAACGACTCCAAACGGCACAAGACTCCCACTCTCCACCACCAACCACGAAAACGAAGGCAAACCCCACCACCGCACCGCCTTCCTCCCCTGGCTAAAAACGCACTTCACCTTCTCCTGGTTCACCTGCACGCAATCCACCGGCGGAATCTCCATCCTCCTCTCCTCCTCCCCCAAAACCTTCCCCGGCCTAACCACAATCGGCACAATAATTTTCCTCTTCAACATCATTCTCTTCCTCCTCTTTACTTTTCTCCTCATCCTCCGCTGGAAATACAATCCCTCTCTCATCCGCAAATCCTTCACAACCCCGCCAGAATGCTACTTCTTCGGATCTTTTTGGCTTACTTTAGCGACGATGATAATCAATATTGAGAGATATGGAACGCCGCATACGGATGGGACGTGGCTGGTTACGACGATTCGGGTTCTATTCTGGATGTACGCAGCGATATCTTTGACGTCTGCGACGGTACACATGGTTATTATATCGAAATACGTTGAGATGAAGATTGTGGATTTTCCAAGTCCGGCGTTTATTCTGATTTTGAATGCCATGTTGACGGGGACTTGCGCGGGGGCGATTGCGAAGAGTCAGCCTGTGGAGCAGAGAGTGCCGATTATGGTTGCGGGAGTGGCGTATCAGGGGCTGGGGTGGATTATGTGTGTGATTTTTTTGACGTTTGTGTTTGGGAATTTGTTGGAGAGGGGGTGGCCGGTTGTGGATTTGAGGGGTGGTGAGTTGTCCCCGGAAGGTGTGGGATTTGTGGTAAGATTTGGGAGAGAGCTGACTTTTGTACTGTTTAGGTCTTTTTATCATGGTTGGGACTGCGGGTTTCACGATTGTTGCTCTGATAGGTTGTGCTCGAGCGGCGCCGGCGGATTATGGTTATTTTGCTACGCACCCGATTGCTGCGGAAGTGCTATTGATTGTGGCCACCTGGACTGGCATCTTCCTGTGGCTGTTCTGCGTATTTGTTTTCGGTGTGGCATTTCTCATCATCATGGCGGGTCTGTTTGAAAAGCAAGATGGAAAGTGGAAGATCGGTATGAGTTGGAATAATGCTTCATGGGGTAAGAAGACCAGTACATACTTTACATACCGCTCAAGCTGACAATGATTCTAGCTCTGATTTTCCCGAATGTAGGATGGGTTCTCGGTACCATCTATCTCGGAGAAGAGCTCGAGAGTGAAGCCATTGCCTGGGTCTCAGTCGCGATGATTATCGCGCTGGTAGCTGTTTGGCTTCTCGACATGTTCCTCATGTCGAAAGCTGTCATCAAGTCGATATTCATAGACTCCAGAATCAAGGTTTCGTGAAGAGCCTCTGTCTGGTCGTCATTCTGGTTCCCGAGTTGGCTGTGCAGTGCTCTTCTCGCTCAAAAGTCCTGCCATGGATCTGCCCATGAGGTTGCATGTGATCCGAGGGTTGCACAGGTCAGACTGCTGCGGTTCCTGGCAGATTTATATCCTGACGAAGTGAGTCTCGTTCGGGAGGACACTTCAGTGGTGTCGTGCCGTGACACTAGAAGGAGCTTTTGCGCGCATGATTGTATCCAGACTGCTCGATCACTCAATTTCACCCCATATCAGCATCCGGTGGGTCGAAGAGGTCATCATTTGGTTCACGTGGTTCTTGGGCCTCGTGGAACTGAATGGCATCGTCGATGTAGCTCAGCACAGCGCCAACACTGTCCTCGTCTTGCGCGTCGAGCTTCAAGAACGACACCAGACTGAAGTCGTCGATCAGTTGTCCAACAGCTCGATTTAGCTTCGCGAACGAGTCCTTCGCCATGACACTGTTATCCTCTGGATCGCCATTGTCCACGCCCTCTTTGAACTCATAGACCAGACCGCTTTCGGGCGCGTCTTGCAGCAGACTCGTGTCCGGATCGATGAAGCGCTTCAGCTCTTTGCGCGCGATTTGTCCTTTGACTTGGTCCATCTTGCTCAGAATGTTGACATGCGGCACTTCCATCATTATCATAGCTGACATTGCGCTCAGTGTGCCCGAGAAGAACTTGGCGCGGTCGACGATGAAGGAGCTTTCGAGGAGATAGGCGGCGCACATGCTGATGTTCAAGCTGCCTCGAGTGAGATGCCGGATCAGCTGCGGCACAATGGGCACGTGTGTATACAGCTCGATCTGGCCAGGCATATCGATAATGATGAGGTACTCTTCGCCGACTTCCTCGAGCGGTTCGGTGATAAAATCGAGGTTTTCCATCAGGAACTCGAAGCAGTAGATCAAGCCGCCGTTCGGTCCCAAGTGCAGCTCTTCCATAACATCCTCGAGGGTGATCAGATCTTTGATGTCCAGATCTGGCTCGTAGGCGAAGTCGTCCGCCGCCTGCATACGACATCAGCCATGCGCGACCTACCTTCCTCTGCGCGCCCGCTACACACCGGATCGAGATTGATATAGAAACATGAGCGGCGGTTGTTCCTCAGATGCTGGATCATGGCAGCGCAAAAGGTCGACTTGCCAGCACCGGCCGGGCCCATGACGATCGTGCCATATTTGGAGCCCATGGTGAATGTCTACAGCGGCGTCTGCGATTGTGTGAGTTGGTCGAAGTTCTTCAGACAGAAATGTTGCGGGCACTCTCGAGCTCGGACGCACAACGGGATGGGCCGTACCGCACAGTATTTGACATTGGCACACTCGCCATCTCCTCTTCCTTTCTTCCTTACCAAACTAAATTCGAGCTGATGAGCCGGCCTGTACGGCGCATACTTCACCGCGGCGCAAGCTGCGATGTGGATGCTGCCGAGAAGCTCCGGGCCCAAAATCACCACTGATTGAGGAGCTATTTGAAACGTTCTGATCGAATGTTTGGTGAGGTGTTTTGCCTCTTCCACGCCACGTCTTCTGCGGCCCGCGAAGACGCCGACGACGACTGCGGCTGGCGCAGCGCATGCAGCGTCTGGCAGTGCCATGGACAGCCTGCAGCAGGTCGGTGTCGGGACGAGGAGCACGGGTGAGTGAGATTGGAGCGCTCCTGGGTCATGTGCGGCGCGGCAGGTCGAGACTGCTACGGCCAGGTGGTGCTGCTATATCTCTTATGGCGGGCGGGTTTCGGACAACGCACCGACTACCGCGTGGGCGATGCCAGCAGCGCATTGCCATAGTCATTTGGTGCCAGCCAGGCTCGGCGGGTGTCATCAGAGGGTCAGTACGTCTTTCTGTCTCACTGACTAAGTCCACCGCTCTCTTCCTGCTCGCCGAGACGGCCTGCGGCTGCTTTCTTAGCCTCTGCCAGCTTCAAATTTCTCGCAAACGCGGCCATCGTCATGCGTCGTCTGCAATTCTCTTCAAACGCCACCCTTCTTCACACTGTCCCCGGTACACGCTGCCCGCCCTTCTCCGCTACTGGCGCCTGCTCGAGTGCCGCCTTCCTGCCTCATATCGCCCGCACGTGCACCCGGACGACCGTGCTTTCCTTCTGTCAGGGCAAAGCTTGTGGATGCCACCTTCTCCACCGTGCATCAACTGTTTTCCACTTCCATTGCCAGTTCTAGACTTCTTCTTTACATCCACCTCGGTGCTCGCTGTCACCACTGCACTGCTCACTGCAGACAGCACCTTGCCGCCAGCGGCGCCCATCAATCGATATGCCACGCACCAAGAAGCAGAAGCGCAACAACTTGAGCTCCGAGCTCGGAAACGGCGACTTCGCCATTGATTACAATGCCAAAGGCCGAGCCATTCGGAAATGTCGCACTCAGCAGCGGGAATCGCCTTTTGAAGATTCCGCTGTGGCCATCAGCGACAACGAAAGCGACTACGAAGAGGAGACTGTTGGCGATGTCATCTCCGTAGCACCAGCAAAGAAGCGGAAGAGATCTCCATCTCCACTTGCAAGACTACCCTCCGACGATGTCGCCAACTTCTCCGACTCATCAATGTCTGACGCCGAGGAGGAAAGCATTGTTCGAACGACTCCTCCAGCAACAGGAACGACTGTCCACCTCACTGTCAACATTCCACCTGGCCATCAAGGTCCCATCACTTTGAATCTTGACCCAAAGAGCCTCGCCTCGTGCCAAAGCGTATTTGCGTCGCCCTGCAAGCCAGACAGGCTTACGCAGACAACACTCAACCGCCTTAACACGCGGTCGTTGCCAAAGACGAAGAAGTACGCTGGGTTCCTCGACCTCCCCGCAGAGCTCCGAAACGATATCTACCGCCTCGTATTTGTTACAGAGAACGCAACAATCAACTTCGCAACACCCGACAATTTCAGCCGCAGTGCCGCTTTGCTCCGGACTTGCCGCCAAGTCTACGTAGGTCGCACCCACCGCATATAGCTGACGCAATATCAAAGGCTAACGCCCATACAGGAAGAAGGACGGAGCATTCTCTATTCCGAGAATGCATTTGCTATCGAACGTCGTACACAGCGATACGGATCATTCTGGGAGCATGAGTGGCGTGAGCTAGGCTATCTCAACGTTCGCAAATTCATGAAGTGAGTGGAGCCGGGAACTTTTCCACCTCGAGAATGAGATTTACTAACATGCTTGGTGCTTAGATCCATTGGCCCCACAAATACAGCTCTCATTCGCAGAATAAGCTTCATGCTAGAGGATGCGGTCCCATGCTTGAATCCATCGATGAGAACGAACGAGGAGCGACGATTCGTCCACGACGACGACTTGATGTCTGTACTGCGACACCTTGGCAACCATGCGCAGCTCCAGACAATCGACCTACACTTCCACGGCCGTCGTCGGGTCGATCGAACAGACGACAGATTCCTGGACTACATGAAGCGACTCAAAGCCGATTCGGTCAGATTTGTGGACTGGCCACCTGACAGCAAATATCCTCGCAGCTCGAAGCAAGACGAGAGTGTCAAGTCTACGCTACTAGCACACTGCACCAGGAAGAAGAAGAAGTTCGATATTTGATGCATGACTCGTTATCGAGATTGAGTTTGGCTGGGACACGTTTCTGGGAGAGTTTTGTGATTGCTCTGCATTCCATCACGAAGCACTGCATGACCTGACATTTTGACCTTCGTTTGGGGACGACAGCTGTACATTGTGGCACTTTGCTTCCGAACAGCTCAGCATAGCAGAGGCACATTATGCGCGACATTGTACACATGAAGTCGCACTAACCGCCATTAGCGCGAGGGTTTCCGGGATAGCGTACAGTACATATATGTATAGCGAACTATGTCCGTGCGTACTATAGCCAATTCTTCCAGCTGCTTGTGAACCCTGCTGCTTGCTTGCATGTGACAATGAAATGCTATTACGAGTAATTTTGGAGTGAGATGCCTAAAATAATAAGAAGTGCGCTGGCATAGTAGGCATGCGGCTGTGGCGTCTGCCTTATTTCATCGCTTGTATCACAGATGTAAGCGATGAGATGTCTGTTGGAGGTGAAACTTTTTGACATCCGTCAATCAATCAATCAATCAAATGCTATTAGATTCATAGAGTTTGGTGTTATGTATGTGCAGACGGACGGGCCGTGGACGGCGTGACGGTTTCGCGTGGATGCAAGAAACGTTGACGGTTTTTCCGTTGTCCGTTTTGGCGATCAACGGTCTGTCGCCCAGTTATTGTTTGTTGGATTATAGTAAGGCGACCAATGAGGACACGGTAAAAATTGGAAATATTGCAATGCTTCGCATGCACGGATGTATATATGTGTTGCCTTGGTGAAGGTTTTATGGACTAGCTTCTCGCGAAGCTTTTTGGTTCCAACTCAGGTGGACTAATAAGCACAGTGAACAGGCTCGATAGCTACTGGGATGTTTTTTGTTGGTATTTTCCGATTCTTCCGAAGTGGGAGGTCGGGTTGGGTTGCGGTGAGTTCAGGTGTTTCGAGCCGGAGTGGTTGGAATTTCGCTTTCTCTTGGTATTGTAGGCGATGCACATTCATTTACTGGGAACGGGACAAGGGGGTCAAGTGTTGGACTTTAGGCAGTGCAGCAAGATCTTGATTTGGAAAAGGTAGTGCAGCGTAGATTGGATAATTGAGTGGTGCGATCGCGAACTATTGGGTCTTGGTTACGACTTCGCTTCTTGATTTAGTTTTTCTTTGTATAGGGCTCATTCGGATTACTACCGCGCGTCGACGGATTGTTGACCTTTGGAGACGTTGGTCGGACATCGTCTGCGGTGGCTCCTCGTGCTGACAGAGATTCTTCTGTCTCGTAAATTCTTGCTGTTTCGTCGGCCTCATTTGCGAAGGTGTAGGTGCGCAACTCGGCTTCGTTCCACCTGGTCTGGGTGTCAGCAAAATGATACAGATCGATGCTTAACATCATAACGACACGTACCAAGGCGTCGTCTGCTCCCCATTATCATCAACCTCCTCACACAAAAAATGATTAAAGAATCCATGACTGACAAGACCGATCTCCTTCTCTGGTCTCGCTTTGATCCACTGACGAAGCTTCGTGGCGCGGACCTTGACAGTCTTGGGCTCTACTGAGAATTCTCCTCTGTGTTCGAACCAGCCGTGTTTGAGATGATCGAAATCTACGCCTTGACTGAACTCTGCTTGGAGAGTTTCGATTGGACTGCCTGTGTCGGAGGGTGCATCTGAAACTTCTTCTGCATGAGGTAAGCAGACGATGATTAGGCCACGCTCAACTGCTGGGGCGAAGGAGAGTTGGCAGGTTTGGATTGCTCTTCGCATGGGCGATGCGATTAGGAGTTCGATCTGTTCCTTGTCAGGTACTGTGGCCGGTGAGAATCTGTGATGCTGAGCTGACTTTGTCGTGTCTAGAGAATGCTTTGCATCTGTCTCGACATTGCTGTTGCCCTTTGTCTGTGAGCAATGGATCGCGCACCAGGTGCCCGTCTTTCGTCACTTCGGGAGAATGGTATCCTTGGCCATGGCGCATCAAATGCAGTATTGGTGGCATGGTCGTTAGCAACAATGGGCGAGTGCTAGAGTGCAAAGTACTTTCTTGCGGCAACCATGAGACTGACCAGACGTCTCTTGTATCTATGGACATGTGGCCGCGGCCCACGGAGTTCCTCTTACATATTTCAAAGTTCGTCGATGGCGTAGGCACTTCATCCTCTACGGTCGTCAAGTGAACGGCTTCGTCATTGCGCAGCGGCAGCTAAGTCGTAGACACGTGGACTAGCGCGCAAAACATGTAATGTGGCCATGATCAGGTCAAGATAGGCTTGCATCCTTGGATCGCGATTTGCTTGCGCACGCTGGATGGGCCGTTTGTGCTGTGTTCAAGCCCGCAGCCATGGTTTTGGAGGATGAGAAGCGCCGCCGTGAGCTCTCTATGCTTACAGCCAAGCGAAGCCATCGAAGTCGAGCATTCAGGGCCAGAGCCGATTATCGTGTATCTGGCTGGATCGCCAGCAGCAGCAGAATTTCCAGCTCACCAGTGGCAGTTTCCCATTGTTCGTGCGACGGACAATTCGAATTGAAGGGTGCGTGGAAAGCGGTTCAACAGCTAGGGAAAATGCCCATGATGGTCTGTGCGCAGAGAGCGCGCGACGAGCTTGCGTCGGGTTTCATTGGATGTGCCTCTGCGCACACTAGCTGATGTCTGTCTTGGCCTTCAGAAGTGACCGCGTTGATCTGTCCGGTGGATGAGACTGTCCTGTCTGCACAGACCAACGCAGTCATCTTTCTGCGCCAAGACAGACGTCAGCTAGCTCCGGCTACGACCGCGTCCAGTGGCTGCACCTGCACCTGCAACTCCGCAGACACAGACTGAAGTCCAATTCTGCTTTCATCGTCTTTCCAAACACACTACTATGCAGTGCAGACAATTAGCACGCGCATACCCACATGAGGTTGCAGCCGTTCATGCATTTGTGACAGCCGAACACGATCGTGTCAGTCGTCGTTCAGCGTATGCGCGTCTGCGGCTCAGTCCTCTCGTGTGTGTGTCGCGCAGCAACCGCAACTCACGATGGAAATGGGAGCCGCTTTTGTACAGTACTGCTTGTACCAATGCAAAATTAGTAAGAGGGTGGATGGTGAGTACGAGCTAACTGTTCCAGCTCGAGGATGGGCATTTGAGCCCTTCGCAATGCATCGCAAGCTGGCCGGCAGAGAGAGCCACCGCGGCCAGACCGTAGGCATGGCAATCGAGAAGAAATCAGCCCAGCCTGTGAAAGCTGCTCATGGAATAGCTTTAGAGTTACACTTGTGTGAACATCAAGCCGCCGGATCTGGATCTGATCGTTCGTCCGCGGCGGCGGAGCGCCAGAGACTACTTCGTACGGACAAGCCTCATCATCCTTAGCAATCGTGGCATGCCGTGCGATGGCCCTGGACAGGATTCTGCAGTATATACTGGTCTTGTCGCGAAATCAGCTTGCGTTGCGAAGAGGGATGGTTGGTTACTCATCATTCTTCTGAGTGCTGCCGCTTGTTGACTCAACAACGCGCGCCCTGAGCAACCTGCACGACCGAATCAGTGCACAAAATTGTGCACTCGGACGCCCTGAAGGCCAATGTTCTGTGCTTAGACGTGTTGAAGGCAGGTTTTGTAACATCACTCCAAGCCGAACCCTTGTTGGATTCGATTTACTGGGCTTTACTGGGGAGGCTGGAGGATCTTCTGGAGCACTGACGATTCAAGCAGACGCGCTTAGCAACGAGGACTCCAAATGTAAACACGAACCAAGCATATGAGATCTACTCACGCGTTCAGTCATGGCGCGTCCTTTCACACGCGCGTGTCGCGAATACTTCAATGTTTCGAATTCTACCGCCGTCGGGAGAGAGCAGCACGATCACGACTAACAGCTATGGCAACACGGCCGGCATTATGCGACGGCGTGCTCGAGCCGATGATACATCTCCACCACCTCGGACGCCTCCGCGATTACGAAGTCATCTGGTTGCAAGCATGGCAGAATTCGTGGGGACATTCATGTACCTCTTCTTTGCTTTCACAATGCATCTGACGGCTGTCGCCAACACTCCTCCTACGGAACCTCCTACAATACTGGTCGTCTTGACCATTTGCATCGCTTACGCTTTCTTTTATGGATTCTGGCTTCTCATCTACGTTCTCACTCTACCAGGCATGGTTCCCGGAATGTTCAATCCTGCTATTGCTTTGGGCTCTGTGTTCGTCGGCGGACTGTCTGCGACGAGAGCTGTTTTCCTACTTCCGATCCAGGTACTGGCTGGCATATGTGCCGCAGCCGCGGTGAAAGCACTTCTCCCGGGAGACTCGAGAAGGATTGAGACTGCATTGTCTCCTGGCCTTACTGTAGTGCAAGGCTTCTTCATTGAAGTGGTGAGTGGAAAACCAAGCTTTGCAAATCGCTACTGTACTGACAGCTCACAGCTCATGACAACATTAGTTGTGATCACTGCTCTTGTCGTCGTTGCAAGGACTGGCGCCTTGAGCTTCATGGCACCATTTGGCATTGCCACGGCACTCTTCTTCGCCTCCTTTGTCGGCATTGGCTATACTGGTGCATCGATGAATCCAGTACGATCATTCTCACTGTGCGCAATCAATTCTGACTTCCCATACTATCACTGGATCTACTGGGCTGGACCCATAGTCGGAGCTTTACTGCCTTGCATATACTACAGACTAGTACAAATCTTGATGCCTCAATGCACAACAACTGGAGACTCGCCTGACGATGGAGACGGCAAACCAACGCAGAGCAACGATCCGTCTGGAGGACACGGCGCTGCTGAGGAGCGGACCAGAATGATTCCCGAGGCACCGACACCTCCAAAGATAAGGAAGACCACGACGATGCGTGTGTCTGAGAGTCATAGTCCTGGAGGCCGTAGATCGAGCAATCGAAGTGATGCGGCTCAACAGGTCTATTATGAGAAGGACGATGAGTATGGGTCATTCTACCCAAGTGGTGTCACGACGCCACCGCGGTCGCCATATCGAAGCTCGCGTGAGGAAAGGCGTGTCAGCTCCGGTAGACACAGCGATACGGATCGCTACGCCAGAGCTCGAGGATACGAGGAGGTGATGCGCTAGGAGTGCCAAGGTTGCAGGATTTGATTGGAATCATGATGGGTAAGGAGCGTGTTTGCATCGATAATAAGTGTACATTAGACTGGCTGAAGCATACATAGCAAATAGATATGGCATTACGGGATAGCAGTCTCCAACATCATCACATTACTATGACTTCAAGCCCTCTGTGCTGGGGTCCGGAGTCTCATCGTTGTCTCCAACAAGCACGCCGAGCTGAAATATGCGCCTGCGTACACTGGCTGAAATGTCAGCAGCACTCGTGATATCACCTCTCCAGCACGCGAGGACTTCCTCTCAAGGTACTCTCTTTTGAGAAGAGCCCACTCTCTTTTGGCAACTAATGTGTTGCCACCTCCTGCCACGAGAGTCCTTGACCATCGCCAGGCCAATACCCCGTCATCATTCAATAAAACACGTAGCTCCACAAAAGATACCCGACTCACGCGTAGGATCTGCAGAAGCATCATCCCAAAGTGGCAGAAATGCTGCACTATTTTCTATATTATCCTGAGGCAACGGCCTACTTCAGTCCGTAAACTCGAATTCAGGAAACTTACTGGTGTGGAAATCAAACGTCCTGTTGAGTCCGACCCATAACAATGGATCGTCAGGTCTCCGAATACGACTGCGGTTCTGGGTAGCTGGCAGGTCGAAAGAATAGCCAGTGAGACCTCAACAATTCGTTTTCAACGCTATAAAACTTCGCCCGGGAGTCGTGTTCATCGCGCGACTCATTGTGGCACTCCAGTCCAGGAGCTGAGGCACTCAGATTTTCCACTTCCTGAAATCTCCACAACACACATCCGAAAGTCAACGGCGAGGAAACTCGCACTCCATCCGCCGTATAGTAATGGCACAGACTTTGCTTCGCCTCATAATGCCTGATGAGAATGGGAAACGGGGCTGGAAGAAATTCCGAAGTCCAGAATTCCGCGATTTGGGCCCACAGAAATCCTGGTTGGCCAATCATGAAGCATTTCAGAACGACCGTGCACCATAGAGAAAGACGGACGACGACCGCACCTATCCATTACAAAGCAGTAGGAGTTGCACACGGACGTGTCTTTCGTAATTCGTCTGATCTAGTCGTTGCTAGTACATAAGATCGGATTGAAATTGAGACCATCATTGTCCGTAGCCGGCTATGGGCGATGAATCGAGTCATGTTCTTCATCAATGATTTTCTTGAGGATCTTGAGGCTGATTCGCTGGAAACTACTGTACGAGGCTGTCGCACGCAGATCTTGTGTCAACTTGATCTTGGTAGATGGAGCGCGTTTAGACGGCTTTTGATGCTCACTCAGTCGTTGGACTAGTACATGCTAGCAGGACCAAAGCAATTGATCGGTGATGGAGGGTTTCCATTCCATATGTGTCCAGCTCGGCACCTTGGTCGGTATGTCGGGGATTTTACAAGGACTTGAACGATCCGGTGCTGACAATCGTCTTTGCACTCGCCGCTAGCCTTCATATAGGAGTGCTGAGTGGTGTCTCTTGTTGTTTCTGTTCTTCCACAATCAGTCCATGCCACTGACCATGTTGAGATCTCTTCTGATCCAGGCCCTGCTGGCCAGCCACGCACTAGCCTACGACCAACTCCTCGGATTCGATGCCGCCGCCGAAATTGAAACACGCTCCATCGACGAGATCTACCAAGCCGCTCTAAAAGAAGGAGGAGTTGTAACACTATGGCTAGGAGGCGACGAGCCTTCAGGTGGAAATGGCATGAAAGAAGCCTTCGAAATCAAATTCCCTGGCATGACACTCAACGTCACAGTCGATCTTTCCAAATACCACAGTGTCCACTTTGATGAACAATTGGCAACGAATACAGTCGAAGTCGACAGTATCGCATGGCAGACTGCGCATGATTTTCCGCGATTGGATGCTGAAGGCGCTTTGCTACATTACGCACCGAATGGATTCCAGGAGGTGTATTCTCCGATGCGAGACCCACGCGCAGCGTTCTATGGTATTTTGACTGATGCGTGGACTTTTAAATGGAATACGAAGAAGTTGCCGGGTGTGAGCGCGCCTGCAGAGTGGGAGGATTGGTTGAGACCGGAGTTTAAGGAAAAGCTTGTGTTGACTTATCCGAAGTGAGTGCACTTGTCGCAGATCGTGCATTAGTATAGCGGGTTGCTGACCTGTTCCAGTGACGATGATGCGGTTCTGTATGCCTTTGACCTTGTGTAAGTGCTCTACTACCGACTGTCGATTCCTCAACTGACTGGCCAAAGTATGCAACAGTATGGCACATCCTGGTTCGACCGTCTACTCACTCAAAACCCACAATGGGTCCGCGGCACCGGAACGCCCAATACCCTGTTAAACAGCACAAACTCAACTCGAGCCGCCTCCTTCACCACCGACGCACCCCTTGCAGACAATGGTGTCGACGGCCTGAACTTCACCTATCCAGTCCAAGGCTCCTTCGTCTCCTGGTTCCAGCTAGCCGCCATTCCAAAAGACGCACCTCATCCAGAAGGCGCAAAACTGCTCCACAACTACTTTCTCAGCAAAGAGTGGCAAGTCGCTCAAGGTTCCTGGCCTGTTCGCCGCGATGTGCCAGCTCCTGCGGGATACCCTGATATCTTCAATATGCCGGGAACACATGTTACGTACTTCCAGCAATGGATGGCGGACCGCGCTCGCGTTGAAAGGCTGAGAAATTGGTTTGAAGATAAGCTAGGTACAGCTCAGGGCTTGAGCCCATTGATTGATGGAATCTAAACAAAGTTATAGCAATCTGCAACTCGACGATGAGTCGATGGATGACAGAACCGAAATATGAACAGTCTCAAACTCACTGCCAGGTCCATGGCGGCAGTGATGACGCTCTTCCGCTTCTTTTTGATCATTTCCCATGCTCTTTAGGCCTACCTGTTGCATCCCGAGGCATGATTTTGCAGCGCGACATGCACTCTGAGGAGCCCCAATTTGCGCCAGTACCGACTGGCGGCATCTTTTCTGCTGTATTGTCGTTGACAAAATTGCCGCCGAATGCTGCGTTGACCCATTCGGGCGCGAAACCGTTCGTGAAGATTTGGCCGATATTCATAGTCCCCGCATCTTCATCGTTGAGCGCTGAGACAAGCTGCGCAGGTTCGCACTCTAGCAGCGTCATTAGTGCGGCATTTGTCGAAGGCGCAGTGCAAATACCGTTGTTTGCCATCATGTGCATGCTGCCAGCGGGAAAGATCGTCGCCTTGCCTGGTGTGAGACATGTCACGATGGTATGCGCGCCATTCTCTTCCTGCATCCATGTCGTCGTATTGCCTTTGACTGCGACGACCCAGTTGGCGGCGCGTGGGTGGAAATGTGGTGGCAACATCGCGCAGGGTCCCAAATTGACCATCGCCACTGCGACACGGTCAGCATGACTGTTTGCGCTCCAAGTCACTCATCACCCACAAGTTAACCCGTTGCCTCTGGTTGCTGGAAATGTAGCCGCGTTCATGTTCGTCACGCCGCCTGGCGACCAGTTGTAGAAGAACTGTTGCGCTGTGAAGTCGAATGTCCAGTCTGCGCTACTGGGCAGCAGGGCCAGACGGTCCAGTTGGGTAGCGGCCATCGTCAATTTGGCGACCGCTTCCGGATCTTTCGTGACGTCGATAGCAAATACTTTGAGCCACAAAAGCGTGAGAAGTAATCTCAGATCCATTCCAGACAAGCGGAACATGTTGTGTGGAAGAAGAACCCAAGTGTCCGGTCGCAGCCCTCCTGTGTATCTCCAGGACGGTCGGGACTGTGTTGCACACCAGTTGTTGCGCCAAGTTCAGTCGATGGACAGGCACAGCAAGGAGCTAGCATCGATAGCCAGAGTGAGGACGGGGGTCTTGGAAGAGTTTCTAGACGGATGGGCACGAACAGTTGAGATGCGACCCAGAAAGACGGAAACGTCTATATACCCGTGCTGTGCTCGCAGAAGCAGGACACAGCGCGTGGCGGAGAAACAGAGGCATCACATGGAATGTCCAAGGGTTTGCGCCAATAATCTGTCCGATGGCGCGTGCGATATTTGACCAGCTCGCAATAGCTGCTCGGATGTTGACGGGCTTCAATGATGCCAGCGAAGCCCAGCCTCTGAGCGGCTGTACGGAGTGCTTGCTCACCGCACTCTTTCAGCCACGTAGGTTGCTCGCGCTTGAAACCCCTAGAGCATCGAATTTTGTGTAGCTGGCAGCCTTTGTATTGGACGTAATTGGCATATCCACCAGCATTCTTGCATAACCGCCGTGCTCTTCTCTAGGCGATCTCGGATCGTTTCCGAGCCTGCGGCAGACCTCTACTTACCGGTGGTCGAGCGATTGAGATGAGCTTGAAATCGGTGTAGTCCTGCCTTCCACTTGGTGCCGCCAAAACCTCTACGAAAGTGGGCAGCGCAGACAAAAGCTTGATCGCCACTGAGAGCATTCGATATCATTCGGGTCTGCAACATGTGGCGTTGCGAGTGACTCGTGGCGCTCAATCGTACTCACAGATCTGCCCCGTGGCATCAAGGGCGGCTTGTCGGCTTCTGAAATGCAGGAAAGCGGTAAGGCTGTGTTTGTACACGATGCTGGAAGTGAGTAGTGCGACGAAGATCGGGTACTGCCGACTCGCTAGATGGGTAAGATAGGCGACCCAAGTCGAATAATTGCGCCTCGCAGGCCTCATAGTGTCGTTACAGCTCACAGGGGCTTGTTTTATGGCGACGATCCTCCAGCTGGTCTCAGATTGATACCTGCAGCAGTAGTCTAAGTCAACCTCACGCATCGAGTGATGTTCAATATCGTGTTCGGCTCGAATCAGCTCCATCCTCAGTCGAGATGCTTTCCATGATTGCGTACTGCTCTCTCAACGGACTAGCAGCGGCAATCTTGGCACGAGCTGAAGTGTATGCGCTGTGATCACAGTTCTAATCGAGTCTGCAGTAGTTCGGCACAACGCATGATCCTGGAAATTATGGTCGTGCTCGTCGTTGGTCGATGTGTGCCACGGTGCATGATTTTGTGCTGCATGCTGAGACAGCCATGTTGTCGTTGTAAGAGCACATATAGACAGCCTCAGCCGAGGATCTCCGTTCCGACTGAAAAGGCACATCTGACTCGGTGCAACCAGCGAGCCAGCGTTTTCGATCTTCTGCTCATTACCATGCCATGTCTTCGCAAAGGCAGAGCTTTCAATATGAAATCTTGAGAAGGTTGTGGTACGGATCGTTGGCGTACTGAGTCCCGCTTCTTCACTCAATGCAGGCGCTTCGGAGTCCGACGTTGGGTGGCGATGGGAACCCACCAAAGCTCATCACAAATGGCGAATCGCAAATCGTTGGGCCGGCGTCACGTGCTCGTTGGTGGTTGGGTAACCGAAAGTGCGAAGTCGTAGCAGAGCCGCAATGGATTCATGATCGAACGTTCTTTGCGAAGGCAACAGAAGTGAGTCCATGCCATGTATGAGCACGGCTATACAAGCTGACAAGGTTGACAGTTTTCGGTAGAGATCAAGCTGAAGTCCACCGCAAACGGCATGGCTGAGCCGTCCTTGTTGGGCGTACCATGTGAGCTTCGGCGGAACGTGCTGCAATTATTGCTCAAGCAACGAGGAACAATCGAGCTTCAGTATCCGGTCTGGGCAGGTCTAGAAGTCTTTTCGCATCCGCTTTTCCAGACGTGCCACAAACTTCGAGAGGAAGCTCTTGATATCTTCTACGAGGTGAGTGCGTGGCATGTGTGCTTGCGTTCGAAGCTGAATAAAGATGTAGACCAATGACTTTCTCTGGGTGATCGACGTTGAGCACCAAAGCCGATCGGACCCAGCGACGTACCCTGCGCCGACCACTGTTGTGAATGACTGGCGACAGGTCGAACCCCATACAATCAACACGTTAACGCCCGTGCTGCCATGGGAATTCCCAGGCCTGATGAGTCGGCTCCGCCGTCTCCATGTTAATGTTTACTTGCCACAGGAGCGAAATTCTGGACAACTCGAGGTTCAACTGGGTGCACTTGTGAAAGCGCTTGATCGCGGAAGACGATTGCTCGACTTTCATGTGCTCGTGACGGCCAAGCGAAGAGCAGTGCAAGCTCCGCTTTCTGGTCGTGAAGTCAATGCTCTCGAGGTACTTGCCGACATGGAGGTTCGTGGCACAGTCCAAGTCCAGACGAGATACCACTTCCGTGCAGTGTGGGCTTCTGTATACGGCATGAAACTGCCAGAGAGAATGAAAGCTCGTCCGTGATGGGAAGAGCCAAGAATTCCATGAACATCCAGCCCGGGTGCGTGGCTTCCGCTTCGCAGGACAAGCGCAGAGCCCCTGCCCCCGGGCGGTCTTGTCGTACTTTCCAACGCCGGCTGCAACGCATGGCCGCATTGCTCAAGTTTTCTGGCTCCGACGACTGTGTCTGTGACAATCAACCCACCTGCGCACCACCTGTGATTCGTATCGGCGAAGCAATTCTTAGAGTCAATCAGCCATGACCTCAGATCGCAGCAAATACTTCGAGATCATACTCAAAGGCGAGGCGGAGAAGTTCTTGCCAGCGGAACGAGCAGTACTCAATATCGAAGTCGCCGCCCGGGACCTAGACAAGCAATCCGCCGCGAAACACGTTCTCTTGACAGCGCGAAGAGTGGAGACACTGCTCACTCAATTGGCTCCTCAGACGAATACCATCGAAGCGCGCATCGAAGCTGCGGTAGACTACTGGAGTCGTACATCCCTCAGCGAGAGCAGTGACCCAGCTCATGGCACTTCCAGTAAATCCGATCCATTGCAAACCCAGTACATCGCAAAGGTGGAGTTCGAAGCCAGATTCCAGAACTTCGCGGCGATCTCTGGCTTGACCACAAACCTCGCCTTGATCTCACCACTCGTCCAAACAAAACCTGTCCAGTGGATCTTGCAAGAGGCGACAAAGGACACGCATCGTGCAGAGTTGAGAGCCAAGGCTGCGAAGAACGCGTATCAGAAGGCACTCGATTACGCTGTCGCCATGGGTTACAGCATTGTCACGCCATTCCAACTCAAGGAGAGTTCGGCGAATGCCAACTCGTCGAAGATGAAGGGAGGCAGGATGCCGTCGAGTACGAGCGAGCGGACCGCGAAGAATCTGGCGGAGATCCTGGGCTTGAAGGAGGTCAGTGTGGGCTCATTCCTCTATCAGCCCGATGATATCCGGGTGTCGGTGGTGGTCGAAGCGATCTTCCACGCAACGAGATGAGTTTGAGGATGGAGCATGAGAGACGTGTTGGGAAACATTGACGACGCGTAGAAGTCGCGAACCAGACTCTACGTGACCAAGCAGCGACAGCCAATCACAGCTCTCCACTTGTCAGCAAGTCTCCACCCACCTCCATCCAGCAACCCTCGCCGATCCATCTCTCCTCTTGAGCCTCACTTCCTGCACAGCGAGGTACGTACATCCTACCATCGCTGTGACAACTCCAAAAGCAGCAGCGTCAACGCATGCATCTCGGCTCACCTGCACACATATCGCATGCTTCCAAATCTCTTACACGACGGACCGCCTCAAACTAAGCTTCAAGATCCCCTCCCATCCAATAGCAACAAAGCTCTCTGCGCTCTAGACTCCCCATGTACCCCGCAAGCCACCAGGTACCTCTACCACTATAGCAACCTCGTGGCAGATCACTCGCGGCAGAAGAGGTCGAGGCTGTGCCCGGCGACATGGAGGTTCAGGCAAAACATGGGGTAGATTCTCATTTGGTGAGGCGTTTGCTTGCATGCTTTGGAACTAAGACTGGAAGAAGCATTGGTTGCTGGGTTGTTCTTATAGGTAGGAGCTCGCCTTCTCAGGTCCCGCCTCTCTTTGTGTCTGTATAGGTCATCATTTTATTAGTATCTTACCATTGAGTCTGCTGGCAAGAAACGAGCAGCGGAACATCACACTGAATATTTACCTGTTCGGAAGAAGACCAGAGAAGAGTTTCGTCGTAGACAACATGTCTGACAAACAGTATATTCCCTGGAACGCGGAGGGTGTCGAAGTCGAGCAGCCTGGCGAGAAAGAGAAGATATGGGAGGTTTCGGAGCAGTTCAAGAGAATGCAGATGATGAATTTCAATGAGCATCATCACTGTCTTCGTGGCACACACTTGAAGACCCAAGGTGTAAGTTCTTCTCCTCACTGAACCTCACAGCTCAAATGGTTGCTGACCATATGCTACAGTGCGTCATCGGCAGGTTCTCCGTCGCCGAAGGTCTACCACCACACCTCGCCCAAGGCATGTTCAAGAAGGCTGGACACTACGACTGCATCATGCGCTACTCCTCCCTTACACCAAAGTTGGTGCCAGATAACGTGCCAGCTCCTCGTGGTGTTGGTCTCAAAGTTTTCGGCGTTGAGGGCGAGAAGATTTGGGGAGAGGATAAGAAGACACAGGACTTTACGTTCAATAACTATCCCATCTTGGAGCTGAGGACTCCAAAGGATACTTGCGAGATTGCGGATAGTTTGGAGAAGAACTGGAATCAGCTGGATAAATTTGCGGAGTATTTGGGAAAGCGTGAGGATGCTGAGGTTGCTTGTGCTCCTGCGAGTATTCCTCGACAGCATAGTATGTTTGATCAATATTGGTTTTGCACATGGAAGACTTGCTGACATCGAATCTAGTGGTCGCCATGACTGAATGGTCGCAATCGGCATACCGATATGGTGACTACGTCGCCAAGTTTGCTCTCTTCCCAGAAGGCGAGGAGCAGAAGAAGCTGAAGGAGGTATACCTTACCGATGACGATCCAGTCAACATTCTCTCTCAGCACACCCGCGCTTTCCACCAAAACCACAAAGTCACCTACTCCTTCAAAGTCCAGCTCCTCGAGAACTTGCAAGAGCAACCAGTGGACGACATCGGTGTCGAATGGGACGCAAACAAATATCCATGGCAAGAAGTTGCCAGGCTCGAATTCGACCCACAAGACTCCTGGCTGCCTGAGTTCCGCGTCTGGTGGGACGACCGTATTACTGTCAATGGCTGGCACGGTCTGAAGGAGCACCAGCCTCTTGGCAGCACCAACCGCATGCGCAGAGTGGTCTATGCTGAGAGCAGAAAGCTCCGTTTGCGCGTCAATGCATACAAAGATTACATCGAGCCCGCCAGTCTTGCCGAAGTGCCGGCGCCGATTCCAGCGATCTTCCAGAAGATTAACCCCGAGGCTGGCCAGAAGGTCGCCTACTCCTCTGAGATCAAGGTTTGAGGGATAAATGCTTGACACTAGGCGTTGTTGGTTCCAGCAATCTTAGCAGTATTCCGCAGACATACTATAACTGTACATATTGTGGTACTGTCGCGTATTGAGCAAGTTCGACATGGGGTTCAGTCCTAGCCTTAGTGATGCGGTAGAACTTTCAGCAAAATCTTTCAAGCCCATGCTGCGCTTCGCGCTGATCGGTGAGACTCTGTTGGTTGATGGAAGGTCACCAACTACCAGAAAAGGTGTTTTGGGAAGTTCGGTTGCGGGTTCTCCATAATGGTGGCTGCGGCTGCTGATGCTTTTTCGGTCTCGTCCGTTGGCGATTGCCAGGGCTGGCTAGTTGGCTGCATTTGCGCCTGCATTGGCGGCTGCGGTATGGAGTGTTGTTGCTGTTGGTGCTGCGGTTGTTGTCCCGTGCGCATGTGATTTGAGATTGAGAACAGTGCTTCTCCTGCCTCTCTCGTTTCTTCGCTGTAGCGTCTCTCGTTGCGTTCCATTCTGTTGCTGTCCGCTGGAGGCCAGGAGTCGTTGCGACTGTGAGCAGTAGCGTTGGAATAGCTTCGGAAATGTTCCCCGTTGTTGAGAGGTGGCATGCTTGATCCTGATGCAGCACCGGAAGATTGGGCATTCATCGGCATTGGCGATGCAACTTCCTGCCGCGTGTAGTCTGTTCTCGCGCCACTTTCCAGCGTGGGATCGTAGAATGTGCGTTGCTCGGATTTGATTGCGGGCATGTACGAACGCCTCGCGCTCTCCCACGCTCTAATTGTGTCCAGGCGAGTCAATGGGTAATGTGACCAGTGTTCTTGGCCTGACATGGTGCTGCTCCATGTTTGGTGGCTGGGGGCGTTGGCCGTGCTCGCATCGTTTTGCACAACGTCCAAAAGATCGCCGTCACTGACGCGGCTGAGGACACCAAGGAGTAAGCGCTCAGTCTCTTGAAGACGATCTTGCAGAGATCGTAAATAGTCCTTGGCTGGTCCACTGATCTCGCATTAGTGGAAGACTTGAATGTCCGGTATAACTGGAGCACGACCGCACCGCTTCTTGGTCTCACTCCACCAGCACTCCTCGTTGTGCAGCCGGCATTGATCGCATACTGGTCTTGGAAAAACCTGTCAGCGTATTGTTGCCTCCGCGCCGGCGGGTAATCAATCGCGCTTACTTTTCGCCACTGCATTTTTGCCTCTTTCCTCGACACACCGCACACGCCGCGGTAATGCGAGACCGCCGTATCTTTTCCGGGGCTGCAGAGAGCATGTCGACGGCGCTGGACGAGATTGCGGCGCGCTGGCTGGTGGTGGAGGCGGGTTGAGGCTGTAGGTGCGGCCGAGGTCTTGTCGCCCAATGCCAAGCGTAGAACTTTCATCCGCCGCCACTGCCTCGACTCAGCTCCTCACACGCGCAACAGACGCGATCCCCGGCCGGACGATGGACATCGCGTGAACAAGCTTATGCAGCCATGGAAGGGTCGACCGTTGACGCGACCGCGTCGCCCGCCAGCACGACGCAGAGCACGAATCACACCACCCACGAAACGGGCTCGCTGACACAGCAATCGCCTCACGAGAGTCGCTTTATTGGCAGCAGCTCGGGCGTGTACTTCATCAACACCGTCAAGCAGGCCTTCGAGAACTCAGTACAGCAAGACAACACGAATCACCTTCCGGCCGCCGAAGAGACTGTTGGTGGCGAAGATGACTTTGCACCCTCGGCGCGCAATTCCCCGGAACGCGGCCAGTTTGAACTGAATATCAGCAGCCAGAGAGCCATTGAAGTCAGCAGTTCTGCTCAACTCGGCTCGTTACCTCCATATGAGACTGCTCAGCTCATGACTATTGAGTACTTCAAGATCTGGCATCCAATTGTGCCGTTTCTTTCCGGGTCTGCGTTCCTATCTGAACTGGAGGCCCTGTACCAAGATCCGAGGACCTCGAGAGGCAGTGGCAGGATTCCTACCGATCGGAAGCGTTTGTGCAATCTCATCATTTTTCAGTGTGTAATAGCGGTGGGCGGAGCCGGTCTTCCTTCCTCGCATTCGATCCCTTCTGCTCTGCCTTCGAGGTCAAACCTGCTTTCCCTGGTCGCTTCACTAGCCTCTAAGCACGATATCCTGACAGTTCAGACTCTCTTGGCAGCTCAGGTCTATTGTCTCTCTACCCTAGCGCTACGCACTGCGTCTTCAATCGGCGGTCTTTTGTGCAAACTACTATTCCACGCTGGTCTTCATCGATGCCCATATCGCTATCCTCAACTCTCGAACGATGACAGAGATCTCCGCAAACGAATCTTGTGGAGCGCGTACGCTCTTGATCGCTACCTTTGTCAAGCTCTTGGCATTCCCGTTTCCCTATCTGATGCCGAGATCGATGTGTGTTTGTCCGGCAGACAGGAGATCCACGGACCGGCAACGCACGACCAGAATGGCGTCCTGACTTTGTCTCGACAGAACTCTAATGTCAATGGAGGAGCCGCTCCAGGGGCGAGTGCCGAGACCGGTGTCATGACTGGCGGCATCGCCCCTCCAACGGTGGACATCAAAGCACAGCCCGAGCCAGAGAACAAGCTCGAAGTGATACTCGCAAATTTTGTGGACTACGGCAAGCTGGCTGGCAGAGTTATGGATGTCTACCACACCTCACTTCATTCACGCGCTCACGATCCCCGAAAAGTGCTATTCTTGCGCTCGGATGTAGACAGGTGGTTCAACAGCATGCCAGAAGAACCAATATACGCATATGGCAATAATGGCGCCGACGAGCAGATCATTCGCTTCTTGCCATTCCTTCATGTGCTCTACGAGCAATTGAAAATTTCGATCCATCGGCCAGCGTTGTCATTGCCAAGAACATCTCCGGAGTTCCATCACGCACTGCAGGTGACGATTCGCGCAGCAAAGAGAACAATTCTGGCCTTGGAACGTCAGACTCAGCTCTTCTGGCCGGGTTATGTCGCTTCCGTATGGATGTCTGGACTGATCATCTCCTTCGCATGCCAGATCAATCTGTACAACACAGCGCAAGGCTCGCACGAGATCTTGCGCTGCTTGGATCTTCTCAAACGTATGGGTGAGCGATGGCGAAGCGCTCAGAGATGCTACGCCGCACTCTCTACTCTTCTCTCTGATCTTCAGAAAAATCAGCAACGTACCAGACCTGGCACACCCACTGCCGATGACAACTTCGCTCGTCCGGCGAAGCGGCAACGACTAGATGGAGGTCCTGGTTTCGAGCACTCTCGACCATTCATGTCTGCATCGCCAACCTCGCAGCCAGATACTGCCAACCTCGGCAAGACAGCGCCTCAGCAAAAGGGCGGATTCGCCACTCCCATGACTGGCAATAGCACTGCGGAATGGGATGTCAATGATTTCTTCGCGGATATCAGCTGGGAGAATTTATTCGACATTGGTGATATTGGGCAAGATACCGATATGCAGTTCTTCGGACATATTACGACAGGACCGGGTCTCAAGTGAGGCGGTGCGACAGGCTTTGTGCAACTGTAATGAGGCTCGATGCACACTGATGATGGATGCTGGACGCAATATTTGCGACCATGGACATGGCATCTGCTGGGTGGCTTGATCAGCTTTACCAACCACAATCTGGCCGACTACCAGGTACTAGTGGAACCAAGAGACGGTCTGCACTGTTATATCAGCACGACCATGATCAATGCGGCCTGATCAAAAATGAGAAGCATCATGGAAGGGATAGTCTTGTTCGATATAGCACTTGCCGCGTCTTGACTCAGCCTCTGCCCAAAAGACAATTGTCGCTTTCATCTGGAAATGCTGAAGAAGGGTCCTCGGGACCACGCCAGTTCCTTCGACTGGTCACATGCTGTTCAGAGCCCATCACATCTGCTGCGCTCCACTCCTCACCTCAATACAAGTACGCGCCACATCCGGGACACGTATAGGCAATCCCGGCCCCGGCTTGCAACCCGTTACGCTTGCCTTCATTGATCTCCCTCTGGATCGACTCCAGCATGGTCTGTAGCGTCACGCGGGAGTTCTCAGTCTTAGCCGTGTTGAAGAGTCGATACATGAGTCCGGTCTTCGAAGGAGTCGGTATCCGCGCGGTCAACGTGTAGAAGCCTGATTCAAGCTCTAGCACTTCGTACACGTCACGGAGCTGCGCCTGTGGGTTGGCGGACGCGGCTATTCTCCAGAGGTTTGGCCAGCGCTGGGTTGCGAGCTCTACGAGGGCAATCAGTACGATGATCAACTGGGTAGTGCCATTCAGGATTACTCACGGAAGATCAGATCGTACATGACCAAGCTGGATTTTATCTCTGCTATCTCCTTCTCGAGGACAGCGAGCTGCTCGAGGGCCTTGTCGTCTTGTTGCTCCATAATCGAAAATCGAACCGTGCCTGGGATTCTTTTTGCGACTTTTGTTGCTCCTGACGTCGGCCGATACCGAGATGGCAGCTTCTCATAGAACATCGAATCTCGAGACCTGGCGACCGCAGCTTTTCTACGCAAGCCAGCAAACTACATGGATTCCAACGAGTCTTCCTCATTGGAAGTCCGGAGACTCAATTCGTTACAACAAATGGGGAGAACAATCGACAAGCTTTGCTCAGTCACCACTTCTGAGCCATAGTGTCTGTCATCGTGGAGTGGTGATCTTCAGTCCAGGCAATCGTCGGGATTTCAATTACACTATGACTCGCGGCTGAGGTACGCTCCCAGGCAGTGCAAAGCGGTACTTAAGACCACACAAACGCATCGGTTTGTATATTGATGACAACCTCAGCGCACGCTCTCGGCACTCAGGAGCAGTCACAACACAACAGAACGTATCGAAGATAAACGTCACCTAGCTTCCCTTGAGCGATTCGGATAAAACAGACACGCATGCCACGACTCATTCTGCACCTTACAAACTTCACCCGGAGTTCAGACTTGCGCAACTTGTCCTGACACATTGTCATGGATGTTGTCCAGCGACGAGGCGTACAGCAAGATCAGCAGCAGCACACCTGGTCCATGCAGTCTGAAGAACGCCAAGAGATTGGCCGAACACTGATCAGCAGGGCTAGGAGTTGTCATTGTTTTTACCGTCTATATAGCATATCGCTGATTGAACTACGTCCAGTATACTCCCATTCAGGTGCTCATTCTGAACGCACCATCTTGCACCCCACAATGATCCTTCTTCGAGCCGATCACATCGCAAACTCCGAGGCAAGTACCGGACACAAATCACGCTAAGAACGCGCCTCACGCGGCACGTAACCTACTTCATCAACCTCAAAGTACCTCAGTGATGGATGTTCATGATGGTCCTGGCATCTAGACTACTTCTCAGACGCGACAATGTGTTTCTGTATCTGCATCCGACCTAATGACCGCAAAGCTCTCCGCAAACAACTTCGCCAAAATCGCGTCAAATTCCCTCGTCCTGTGATGACGGAGATCACTACTACGACATCATCTTCTTCGACGAATATTCCAAGATTTTATCACACTGTGTTCTCGATCTTTGATCCTATTTTGTCGGTTGTTGGGTTTATTGGTACGTCTTTTCCTCCCCCAAACAAATTTTCGCAACCACTCTGCTCTACCACTATTCCTTCTCTTCATCATGTGTAACATAATCTCATAAATTCCCAGTCCACCTCTCCCCATCGACCGCTCTTCCGATCTACTCTCTACAACCAACTTCACCTCCGAGGACAGAAACCCGTGCTCTCCTCGATACGACTGCAAGTTTCTTTCTGTTTTTGGCTGTACTTCAGATTGCTCTCCTCCGAGCGCGGCCGAATGATTTGGGAGTTTGGAAGATTTTGCAAGGCGCGGTTCTTGGGTTGGATGGAGCGAGGGGTTTGGGATTTGTGAGGGTATTGGCCAGCACGGGAAGGTTGAGGTTGGAAAGGTGGAGAGCGGAGGAGTGGGTGGTTTTGGGTGTGGCTTTGGCGATGGGGATTGTGAGGATTGTATTCTTGGCGGGCGCTGGGACGAGATGGGGTGGGAAGAGGGGAGGGTGGAAGGGAGTTAAGTGAAGTGATGTGGTAGGTAGGATTGGAGGAGGTATGGGAAGGGAGTCTTGCGAAGTGATCAAGGTATGTTTCGAAGGAACTCCGCTGGAGACAAGAGGAAGTGGTCGATATCCTGCAAACCGAAGCGCTGATCTATTGTTCTATATCTGTCGATCTATGATCTCTATTCCAAACGAGCGGAAGTACGTGCTAACAAATGCCAAAGTTTCAAATCCAATACCAACGCCCTCATCGACTCCCTCTATGACACCCGTTCTGATCACCTCAAGAAACCGAAACCAAAATCGGCTCAAAGACTGGACACTCCGAATACTCAATCCTCTCCTTCTTTCCCACCAACCACTCATACTTCCTCACCGCATCCTCACCAGTGCATCCAACCCAGCTCTGACTTCCACCGTCGAATGGATTCGTGCAAACCAACTTGCAAGTCTGGTTTGGCCCACCAATGGCCTTGCAAGTAATCTTGTCTGGGTTCCAGCATTTACCCCAACATCCAAAATGCACTTGTGGCGCACCTCCATTTCCATACAAGCCTCCCCAAGGACTTCCGCCTGCGGCTGGAGGAAGGTCTTCAAGGGTGACGATGTTGTTGCCGGAGAAGCCCATGACGGTTCCCTGCTGGAAAGAGCTGGCGTTGAAGACGGCGAAGGAGGCTTGGAATTCGTCGAAGTCGTCGTGGTCGTATTTGTCTTTGTGGTTGTTGGCTGGAGTTATCATCCATTTTCCTGCGATGGCGGAGCCGGCTTCTGGTGGGGCGAGGACGCGGAAACCGTAGGTCTGCACGGGGTTGGAAGAGGCGATGGGGTAGAAGGTGGTCGTGATGGTACGCTGGGCGGTTGCGATCGAGGTAATGAGGGAAGTCTGAGTTCTAGTGATAGTGGTGGTCTTCCCGGTATAAATGGTGGCGCCTCTGTTGACTGTAGAAGTGGCCGTGCGGGTGGAGGTCACGGTAGCCTTGGGGATGTTGTAACAGCTGCAGGCGGAGGAGATTTGAGCGGAGGCGGTGTAGCGGGAGAGACAGCTTGGTTTAGCAATGGCACGCTTGGCCTTGACGGCAGTCTCGAGTGGGTTGTTGCAGAACGAGACAGCTGTGCCAGTGCTTGTCACAGTGATCGTGCTACCACTGAAGACAGTGGTAGTGGTGACACTAGTTGTAGATCTACGCCTGTTAGCAAAGCCTTGATGAGAAGGATGGAGAAGCCTACTTGGTGGATGTCACAGTGGCTGAAGTGGTGATTGTCGTAGCGGAAGAGATAGTAGTTGTAAGAGTCCTGGTCGTCGTAGCAGTCGCAGCAGGGACCTTGAGATACTCCGAGCAGTATACGGTGACTGAGGTCGTCTGAGCGGCAGAATTGCATGGCCTACTGACAGTGGAGCAGAACGGAGAATTGACCTGGCGCTCAAAGATATTGCCGCCAAGAGGAGTGGCAGCTGCGAAAGCCGCCAGTCCGGCGATGATCAGGGACTGCATGTTGTCGATCGCTGTGAAATGATTGTGCTGGTTGATGCTCTGTCAAGGATACCCATCGACATTGTTATATAACATCGACATGCTGCTCACTCAGTCAGTATACTGTCCCAATGCGGTAGGAGCCTCAAAAGTCTAAATGTTGGTGGCTTGCTGTGCACGTGTTACGTGAGCGTTCTGCTGATGCAAGTCCAGCGCCAAGCCGTCGCGGACTCCGAGACATGTGTGGACTCTGGTCGAAGCACGTTCGATGCATCTTTCTCGAAGGGTGGCGGAGTCCAGGAAGATCTCCATCCGTATTGCCTCCCTGCGTTGAATACATTGTGGCGCTAAAGAGCCTAGACTCACCACGAGGCGATAGCTTGCCCTCCTGTGCAGTCGATGAAAGAGCTAAAGCAGTGTCAGCAGTATGCTTGTGCTGTTGCAGCGACTAGATGCTTTCTGATGTGAGCTCTTCTCACGCCTTGACCCGCCCATGACCAGTCGTTTCCATAGAATATTCGGCTGTGTCTATCGAGAGCTCTGTAGCTGGCAGCAGTAACACCATGCCTCGTAGTCCTGAATGGGCCTCGACCTATGTAAAACACTCGTACAGACAACGGTCTAAGTCTCGAAGCGCCTTTAACGCGCGGAACATGCCACGTAGCACAATCTCGCGACACTCCTTCTCCTTTCCAGATTTCGATCTGGCAGAGCATGCATTCTCCTGCACCTCGCGCTTTGAGACAACTTCTGATTCCATCCTCGCCGACCCTTCGTACGCTCAAGTTCTCGCATTCTTGCTATGAACCCACAGACGCAGTGCCATACTTGTCGCATGCTCTTTGTCCGAGTTGTTGCACGAGCAGGCCAAGCAAAGACCCCACAACGATGTCCGTCTATCATCTGTGTCCGAGTCGATCCCCGTCCGAGTCTCTACTCGAGCTCCGCAAGCCTCATCTCCTCTCTCACCATGAGCGTACGCTGCATGTACTCGGCGTTGCCGTGCCACATCTTGAATGTCTTGTCGTTACAAAGGATAGCTGGAACCAGCTCCGCGGTAGCTCGTAGTACATCGAATCGAGAAGCCTGGAAAATGTCGCATGATTCGTCGAAAAGCTGGCAACCGATGTACACGACGACGTCGTGTTTGCCCAACTCTACTGCACGGAACAAGAAAGTCGACAGCGCTTTCTCGACGGTGGCAGCCAGAGAGTAGACACCATACTAGGAAATTCATTGTCAGCAGCTATCTCGGGGCAGATCAGAATTGTGATACCTTATCGATGGCTTTGCCCAGTCGGATCATGCCTAGTCCTTCGTTGATAGCGATTGTGAAATCGAACCGGAAGTGGCGTGGTTCGATCCAGAAAATCGGGAGCGAATAGAAATGCCGCAGGATGGCATCGACAGTGTGCCGATTCTCCGGAAGCTCGATCACGTTCGAGTGTGTTTTACGAACGCCGGATTTGGATTTGCAAGCAGCGTGGAAGAATGGCGAGGCAGCGCAAACTACGCTCTTGTGCACGTTAAAAGCGTCGCCTTCGCGAGACTTGATTGTTAGGTCAGACCATTCTCCTGTCATGTACATGCTGCACTTGCGTTAGTCATATAATAGCAATTCGATGGGAAGCTCGTACTGCTCGAGTACAGATTGAGGGCGGCTGGAGCCATCACCGGTTTGTGGTCTCTCCTGAGGCGACATGTTCGAGTGTCGAGTACCGTGTAGTGAAGGTTCAGTCGAGTTCAATGTGGTTGAAGGAGATGAGACCAGGCGGTAGTGAAATCTTTAAGTAGTGTCAGCAAGGCTAGCAGTGAACGGTGACAGTGAATGGTGAATGGCGGATCGAGTTGCCGGAAGGTTGTACATGACAGTCGGATGCTACGAGCTCCAATTGCTTGCCAGCCTGAACACAACATCCAGTAAATGTAAATCCTATGAGTAGAAAGTACATTGGCAGCCTGTTATGCATGATGGGAGGACGAGTGAGCCTGAGCCAGTGTAAGAGGTTTCGCGTAGCTAATCTCGACGCACTCGAAGTCTACACAACGGCGCTTGGGCGGGTATAGAGAGCTTTGGTGTGGTCTCAGAAACAAGCGTCGACTGGGACTGACTCTCATCTCGCACTATCAGCTCCAGATCTCCTTCCATCGACTTCTGCGAGCGATCCTAGCTCGATTATGACTGGAAACGAGACGAGAGAGATCCTTGAATGCTGCCGAGGGTGTGTGTTCGATCGAGACTGGGAGCATGATCATGGGTAGCTCGCAGAGCGGGGGCAGAAGTTGTCTGATGGTGGGTCCTCAATATAATGAAGGGTTTTCCAGACTTGAAAGCAGTGGGTCCCATTCTATTCTCAAGTCTACTTCATGCGCTCCAAACTCGTGGTTAGCCGCCGGTCGCGGTCGGGGATGTTCAGCATTCGTCTGCCTTGCTGCTATTTGCGCGAGCTATCTCACGGTGGTCGTATAGCTGGTCGTATCGTTCTCGTCTCCGATGTCCACCACAATAGCTCTAGCTGGGATGGGACGAGCGCGGCAATCTTCAGCATCTGTCTTGGGTGTGCTGATGCCTTCCTTGTGTAAGATCGTCTGCCTCAGGTACTCTGCCTCTTGATGCAGTTGTCCGAAAGTAGCCTTGTCTGTGAAGATGGCGGGAATGAATGCTGCAGTGGCTGCTACGTGGTCCTTCCTCATCTTGTCGAAGAAGTCGCCCTCTGCAGTGAAAAGCTTGACGCCCACTCCCACAATGCTCACGTGGTTTCGGTGGCGTTGGCAATTTTGCAGAAGAGCAGCAAACGCCGATTCCACACTTGCAACCATAGACAACACTCCATACTTCACGATAGTCAGTAGGTGTAGCAAGCGCCATTCGAGAAAAGTACCTTGTCAGCTGCTGCGCGCATGTCGATCAGGTCTTGTCCGTAGCTTTGCGCTAAGACCTTACTCAAAGCAGGTCGGTCGCTGTAGAAAGCTGGCTTGAGCCACAATGTTGGAATTTCATAGAAGTGCTCCAAGATGGCCTTGACGATTGTCTTACTCTCTGGAAGCTTCACATGGTTTGTGTGAGATTCGCGAAAGCCAGCTGTGCAAGCTGCATGGAAGTATTTTGAAGCGGAGCAGACCACGGTCTTGTGCACCTTGAAAGATTTGCCGTAGCTGGCCTCGACTGTCAGGTCGGACCATTCTTCGGTCTCATACATGCTGCGACGATCGTTAGCGATGAGCGGCACGCTTCCAGGATAGTCACACCGTTGGAGCAAAGGTTTTTGGGCTTCGGCAGTATTGCTCCTAGGCGCATCATCCACCTTGGTCGGCACCTCGTCACGACTCACATCCTTGCAAACGGAGGGGCGCTTAGGCGCGGGCGATAGGCTCCAATCCCTGGACACCCTCTCCGTATCGTATAGATCATTGTCGCCAAATGCATCTCCCCCGCCTTTCCTCCTTTTCTGCGCCATGATCGGCTTGATGCTGGGCAGAATATGAAGGCCTCGGCGAGTGATGTTGACAGCAGTGAGTGTCGTGAAGGGCTGTGTGGAGGGTCTTGTGCGAAAGTCGGGGTGCAGGTGGTTGCCGAAACACCTTCATCTGGAAGGTGTGGTTAGGCAGACGCGACATGGCGCGTGAGGCTGCCACCGACAGCCCCGGCACGTCATATGTGCATTATTTTTGTGTCAAGTGAAGACAATGGTGCAACAAATCCATTGAATGTATACATACGGAGATGAGAGCATTTCTTTGATCTCAGGTCACCGCCTTTCGGGTATCTAAGCCTGCTTCGCCGCCTTCTCAGACGTCTTGATATCGTCAAATTTGACAGTCCCTGAGGTGACATTCGCGTAGCTCAAAGTAGTAGGTGAGGCTTTTGCAGTCGGCGCCGTCACCGCTGCGCCAGCTTCAGCTGCAGATTTCGCGTGAATTGCCAACGGCACGGCACCAGCTGGGCTGTCTGCAACTTCATTGACGTCTTGTGTCGTCATTGTATCGCTCAGTCGTGCGCCTCGTGATGATACGAGGATCGTTGTGGGTCCGTGGAAGTGAAGGAAGAGCTGTGATTGTCAGCTTTGTGATAGATGGAGTGAGGAGCCTCGACTTACCCTATCACCCCATATCGTCCTCCTCGTCCATGTGCGAACTCTGAATGAAGCTTCGCTGATGAATCTCCACACTGCACTCTCCCTCATCGTCCTCCAGAACCTGCTGTCCGGAAGCAGCGTCAATGGGTTCGGTATTTGCAACCTGAAGTTGTTCGACTTGAATCGATATGGTAGCGGGGCATGTTGCATGATGCTGTATGCGATCACATTGCTCGGGTGCACAACATACTCCTCGCCAGTCTTCAGCGTGATCTGATGTATGAGACCTTTGCCAGAAAGCGCGAGGAGTCCTCGCCCAGTCACTGTCGTATTGCCCCAGTGCGCCATGCTCATCCTCGTGTTCCACTTCGGCTTCAGACTCAGCGTATGCCCGGTCCATGCCAACAATGCGTTCCTCCTCGCGATCATCCAATCAAGTCTGCCGTCCAGATGTACGACCACAAGCGAGGTGATGGGTGATTTCGTGCCGATCAAGGCTGTATATGGCGTTGTTGAAGAAATCTTTTGGTACACAAACGGAATCCCGAGGATAGCTCTTCGGAAGGGCTCGAGGAGGGAGAGCGATGAGACGGCATTCTCGGGCTTGCCATTGAAGCCCACCAATGTTCCTTTGCGCGTGTACAGGTTCTGCGATGCTGAGATGGATGCGGAGAGGAGGGAGAAAGGCGTGCCGAGGACTTCGAATCGCGCATCTGTCTACAAGTCAGCACGCGCTGTATCTGGTGGCAGTATCGCAGTCTTACCAGCAGAAGGAGATGAGCTGGGCGACGCTGGTGGCTCTAAGCTCTGTGTGGGTTGTGTGCTCGGAGGAGTAGCGCTGATCTGGACATATCGCTTGCTCGTCTTGCCCGTGAGACTGCTGGCGTGTCTGACCTGTCGACAGGCCAGACATACCGAGGCTTGAGCGCGCCGGCGCATGTTTGGCGATGTGCAGACAAGTCGAGAGCAGTCGGGTGTTCAATGCGAGCTTTCCCAGCTTGACGCGCGAAGTGTGGCGCTCACCAGCCACAATCGATGATGTTGTTGCATGAGCCGACAAAGTTGAGCCGATGTCTCTGAGCACGCGATCCGCCGAGCGAAGCACCACTCATCCGACCACTCCTTCGCGACATTGATGTCCTCGTTGTGACCAAACTCGAATAGAAACGTTGTAGGATATTCCAGACCGACAAGAGCAGCGATTGTATACACCGAAGCCCGGCGTGGGATGTGCTAGCCCGGGGCTCGTGGTGGGCTGCTGAGAAGCAGCATCGAGGTACATCATGTTAGCCAGTAGAGTATGCCTTCGCGCATCTACTGCAGCGAAAGCACGACGACCGGCTCTCCCGATTCATATACAAGCATCATGGCACGCGAAGCGTATATTCGCGAGCACACCTCGGCACAGGAAAGACGATGCCCGGGCACGGGTTGCTCAGACCGAGCCAGCGACGAAGCAGCCTGGTGAAGAGAAGGTCGGGCCAGAAGGCGTGGTCAAGACCCAGAAGTCGACCAAGCCAGAAGTGAAGACAGATCCTCTGCTGGCAGAGCAGACTGTCTCGAACAAGGAGCAGCGGAAAGCGGACTGGGCCATCATCAAGGATATGTCCAAGTATCTGTGGCCCAAGAACGATTTCGGGACCAAGTTCAGAGTAGGCCTGAGTGTAGGTCTTCTGGTCTCAGCAAAGGTGGGCAGCATCACCACCTCTTCAAGCTCATTCACACCATTGATAGCGTATGTAGGTCCTCAATGTGCAAGTGCCCTTCTACTTCAAAAGCATCATAGATTCCATGAACATTGATTTTGCAGCTGTGGGCGGGACAGCAATGACAGTGGCTGGCGCCTCCATCTTTGCATACGGCGCGACAAGGATCGGCGCAGCAGTATTCCAGGAACTACGAAATGCCATTTTCGCAACGGTCTCACAGAAGGCGATCCGGAAAGTGGCTGGCAATGTCTTTGAGCATTTATTGAAACTCGATCTCAACTTTCATCTGGCGAGACAAACCGGTGGCCTGACTCGCGCAATTGACAGAGGTACTAAGGGTATCAGCTTTCTCCTCACGAGCATGGTCTTTCACATTATTCCCACGGCACTCGAGATCAGCTTGGTATCTGGCATTCTGACATACAACTATGGCTGGAAATTTGCAGCTCTGACTGTGGGCACAATGGCTGCTTACTCCTGGTTCACGATCGCGACCACTGCTTGGCGTACCAAATTCCGAAAGCAAGCAAATGCCGCGGATAACAAGGGAGCTACAGTCGCAGTGGACAGCCTGATCAACTATGAGGCAGTCAAGTACTTCAACAACGAAGCTTACGAAGCCAAACGCTACGATGGCGCTCTGAAGAACTACCAAGATGCTAGCATCAAAGTCGCTACTTCTCTCGCTTACCTCAACAGCGGCCAGAACCTGATTTTCTCTACTGCCCTCACAGGCATGATGTATATGGGAGCTCAAGGCGTGGCATCTGGAAGCCTCACAATCGGCGATCTCGTCATGATCAATCAGCTTGTCTTCCAGCTGTCCGTCCCTCTCAACTTCCTTGGCAGTGTCTACCGCGAGCTTCGCCAATCCCTCCTGGACATGGAAACACTCTTCAACCTCCAAAAGGTCAACGTAGCCATCAAAGAGCCCGCAAATGCTCCACCTCTCCTCCTCAACAAAGGCGGCGAAATCAAATTCGAAAAAGTCTCCTTCGGCTACCGTCCAGACCGACCTATCCTCCAAAACCTCAATCTCACCATTCCAGCAGGCAAGAAAGTCGCCATCGTCGGCCCCTCCGGCTGCGGAAAATCCACCATCCTCCGCCTCCTCTTCCGCTTCTACGATGTCCAATCCGGCCGCATCACAATCGACGGCCAAGACATTCGTGATGTCCAGCTCGAATCCCTCCGCAAAAGCATCGGAGTCGTACCCCAAGACACACCCCTCTTCAACGACACAATCGAACACAACATTCGCTATGGAAACATCAACGCCTCCTCAACCGAAGTCATCTCCGCCGCCAAACGTGCTCGAATTCACCAAATCATCGAATCTTTGCCAGAAGGCTACTCGACCAAAGTCGGCGAGCGCGGGATGATGATTTCCGGAGGCGAGAAACAACGTCTGGCAATTTCTCGCCTCATCCTCAAAGACCCTCCTCTTCTCTTCTTCGACGAAGCGACCTCGGCGCTTGATACACATACGGAAGCGGAATTGTTGAGGAATATCCGAGATGTGATTGTGGAGAAGAAGAGGACGAGTGTTTTTATTGCGCACCGGTTGAGGACGATTTATGATAGTGATTTGATTATTGTGTTGAAGGAGGGAAGGGTGGCGGAGCAGGGCACGCATGAGAGGTTGGTGGATAGTGATGGGATTTATGCGGAGTTGTGGAGTGCGCAAGAGATGGCTTTTATGGAGGGGGATGAGCAGGTGGAGAAGAAGGAGGGTGAGGAGGTTGTTGAGGGAGGCGATAGTGGGAAGAAGGTTTAGGGCTTGAAATAGAAAGTAAAGATACCAGCTCTTGGTTCCATTTGATCATGACTTGACACTGTCACCTTGCCCCTGCAGGCCGTGGTAGAGTGGCAGAGCGACAAGCTGAAATTGAGAGAACTCCAGATCTGAAGTAGTTTCCAGAGCTTCTGGTGATGGGTTTGGGTATCGAGAGATTGATTATGCATAAATATATCGAGATTCGGCTGGCTCAGCTCTCTGTTTCACTTGAGATGTCCTCACCATGCTCGTCCTTTTTCTCCTCCATGCTCGATCCTTGCTCAGCCCTTCCGCTTTGCATTGCTTCTAGCCTCTCCTTCATCTGTTCAATAGGTCCATGACAATCGCCTCTCCTCTTCACAAATTCTCTCACTCTCTTCTCGACCCACCCACTGGTCCACTTCTCTTCATTCCCTTCATCATCATGTTGATCCTCCTTCGTCTTCGCCTCGCCCAGTCTGATCCTTCGATCCAGGTGGCATTTCCCTTGCGAACTCCACCTCCACTGCACACATTCTCCAAGCATCGGATCACTTGGCCACGCAAACGGCTCTCCCCTCCTCTCACAAGCCCACTGGCAGTTTTGCGCCGAGAACACACTCTGTGCTGTGAAGTACTCCAAGGCTTCTTGATCCGTATCATTTTCCAGTCTCGGAACCGGAGCTCCCACCACCGAAACTCCACCACCTTCCGACTGATCCTTGAGTTCAATCTTCCACCACTCCGACATATTATCCCAATCATTCCTCGCCACTCTCGCCCCAATCTGCAACTCCTCCTCTTTCACCCCATCATTCTTACGATCCGTCACCCTCGGCCAAACAAACTCCATAAAAACATCCCTATACGTAAAACTCTCATTCCACGATCCCCCATTCTCCCTCTCCACAAACTCCTCCTGAAACCTCCAAAACTCATCAACCTCCACAGGCTTCACATGATGAAAAGTAATGGGCCTCTTACACCACAAATCCTCCCTCACCTCCTCAAACCCCTCCCCATCTCCTCCATTCGTATGTAAAATCTCCCCTTTCAACTTCTCTTCAAGTCGTCTCAAATACTCTTTCCCTCCAGAAACCGTATCAAATGGCAAACTCAACCTCGTATCCCCCTGAATCTCCGGCCTCGCAGAAGCAACATTCACCCCCACAGCCGCAAAAGCATGACTCAAAACCGCATCTCCGCAACAGATTTCTGAAGTATGATCTTCCCATTTCTTATCATATGCTTCTTCACTTGATGGTCCATCGACTTCACCTTCTAAGAAATTCTCTCGCATATGTTCCACTTTCTCGATTGCTTTGCGAGACATGATGATTCCGGAACCGCCGTGTGCGAAAGATGAGCCATCCGCTACGAGCGCTGCGGGGGATCCGATGTATTGTGGTTCAGAGGGATCGAGGGGGAGAAGGAAGTGAATGAGATTTAACCAGGAGAGTGCTGTGTCGGCTTCGATCATTACGAACCAGTCGATAGTGTTGTTGTGTTCGGTTTTGGAGACGTCCCAGGCTTTGTGGATCATCGGAAGAAATTTCCATTTGTCGAGGTTCCAGCCTGCGGGGGAGGAGAGGGTTTGGATGTCTTGGCCTGTGGCGTGGTAGTTCTGAATGGAATGGTACAGTTGGAAATCGGGGTCATGAGTGCGGGTTTGGGGCGTGACAAGTTTGAGGGCGTCGTGGACTGTTATGTTGGCGCCGATTGTTTGGTCGAGGTCGGAGAGGATGAGGTAGTTGGGGACGCAGGTTAGGGTTGTTTCGATGTGCATGGGGAAGCGTTTGTAGATTTCTGTGGCGCCGGTTTTGATGATGAGGAGGATCCGGTCGGCGCCTGGGAGTTGGCGACAGTCGTCCCAGACGGCATCTTCTAGGTCGGTTGTGTCTGATGAAGGCGATTGCGGTCCAAGGCTGTGGTCGTAGAGTAGTTCTTCGACTTTCTGTTGTTCTTCCGAGGCTTCGGAGCCTGATAGATTGAGATAGTCATTTCTGTATGTGTCAAACGCAGATGTCCTCGTCCGCGCATACCAAGTGCCACTGAAAAGGAATATAGCAAAGAATGTGGTAAGCAGTAGAATGTACCCTCTGCTCAAAGAAGAGAAAGGTATCCTGCGAGAGAATACAGGCATAGTAGAAACTTTCTCCATTGCCTACCACTTCATCAAAAGAACGACAGAAAAGGGAATGTGATCATACAAACATGATAGTTCCATGCTGGAGGGAAAAGCTGTGAGACCTGGACCTTGCCAAAGATCCAACACCTCTCCAACTCGAAGCCATCCAGAGTGCCCGCGCGAAAGTTGCAAGCTGCGCAATACGAGGACATGGTGATTGACGGGACGTGGATACCTCGACATTTTGCCCGAGATCTGCCGGTTTCTGCTCTAGTGTAGTGCTGATTTTAAACATGGGGGAGTGTTGCTATAGCCTATTGCAGAAGCCCTAGGGCTTCCGACGTCATGGGTGAGGGCTCTCCTATACCGGGATCCGAAGTGGCACTTGCGTAGTCCGTATGGTTGACGATCAATCGGCCCTGTGCACCCCTATGTATGTCTCGCTTTGTTGCAAACTTCAACTTCAGGTTGTGAGTTGGCGTCAACCTCGATATCTAGTTTTAGCTTTGCTGGATACGGCGAACACGAGAGGGAACAAGGTCTCCAGGAGCAATTTGCGATTGGGTTTTGCATATGGGTGGAGGTGTCGGACTGTGGTCCGCAGTCTGTTTTGGTGGTTGTATTGCGGCCCCGCCATGACCGCGACAGAAGTTGTGCTTCCCCACGACGCGTAACGCGCCCTTCAAGACTTCGCAAGCATGAGATCATGCATTGCCTGCATAGTCCCTCTTCCATATCTCATCAAACTTCTCTTTGTCCATGGCAAAATCGCGCATATATTCCCACTCCATCTCGTGCATCTTCTTACCACACAACACAAGACTGTGTAAGGGCTTGCCGAGATCAGCTTGCGTCAACTCTTCCAATGTGCCAGCAACGATTTGCTCTCCCTCGCTACCCAATCTGGCGACGCCAACGGCTAGCTTTTGACCTCCGCACACTCCTTGATTTCTCTTCTCTTCGACTTCGATCATTTGCTCGGCGCACTGTGCGACTGTCATGAAGCGTGGAGGCTCATACACGATCTTGCCTCGTGCCAACGCTTCCAGGTTCGGCTCTTTGACCTTGATATCCAGCAGAACGAGTGTATGCAATCCCAAGTTGACATTCTCAGCCACGCGATCGTAGAAGCTGTCGGGCCGCCAGTTGTCTGTGAAGAAGACCATGGACACTGTCTGCCCAAAGTTGTACAAGCTGAGTCCTGTCGCGCCCACGGCGGTCAAGATGCTGGCATTAGGTAGCGTGCGGTAGGGTATCGGCGGGTCACTTTGTCTACAGCGTAGGGCGAAATCTGTATGCGTAGTCGCACTGAAGGGATCGCCGACCACCAAGAAGGCCACATCCTTCTCGCCGGCTCCCTCCAAAATCTGCTCGGACTGAGATTCGACCATTTCGCGGTCGGCGATAACGACTTCGCGGCCATAGTAACTTTCCTACCTTGGTGTATCAGCCGGTGCAGTGGCTGTGGTCGCGCATGTTGTACTGTGTTCATACGAGTTGTTCTTTGTCGACAAGCAGGACGGCCGTGTACGCTTCGAGGTAGACTCTTTCGGCGCGGCGCACAATTTCAAGGCCCCGCGTGCTGATGTCGCGCTCGTCGGCGAGCCCCAGTCCGATAATGTACAGCATTGTGAATGTAGTCACCGTGCGGGGTCTTGCAGGTGAACTTTTTCGAGATGCAGCTCGTCAATCGTCGCTTACTTTTAAGCTTTCGGCTTTCGGCACGAGCCCTAGAGCGGCAGACGCACGACCACGGACGCGCTCGACGCTTGGAGACTTCATCTCAGGCCACTCACATTACCAACGCATATGCTCAGAATCAATCTGGTACCCAAGAGGAACTCTACAATTGAGGACGAGAAGCTCGCTCTGAGCGCGATCAGCGCGCCACAACGCCGCCATGGCGGACACAAAGGCGAAGTATCGGACGGAGATCCAGCAGGTATGTGGTCATCTATTCTTCTAGCATTTCATAGTCTGTTCCCAACTGCCTGGCTGGACACCCTCGAGCGCTGGATCTTCATGGAATTCGGAGTCAAGAGGTCGCGCGACAGTTCTGGCGACCTTCGATGCGGACTCATCTATCCTTGGTGGATTCTGATGGATCGGTTCGCGACTACGGCTCTCAATGCACCTCCTTCTGGTCGGGTCACTGGCATCTGCGCAGCGACAGCCATGGAACTATCGTTAAGGGCAGAGAGCTTCTTTCTTGAGACACGAGTGGGCTTGAGATGGCAACAATATGTTCTACCTGCCCTCTCACCTTCTCCTCCTCATCGAAAGAATCAGATCACTCTTTTCACGACTTGAAGTCCACCGGAATCAATCACGAAAGTCTACTCAACATCGCTTCTCCACAAATCGAAAATGGACCACGCCGTAGCAGGGCCCTCTCGGAGCAACGCCTCCTATCATCCAGCCACGGAGACTGCCACAAGCATCACAGAAGCGCCCGCGCAAGCCGACCCCACGCTCAGCCTACCGCAAGCTCTCTCGTTGGTGCGCTACGTTGATGAAGAATACTCGACTCCGCCATTTGACTCTGTCGACCCGAGATGGACCATGCACCACTATGTGGACACTTATGTGCCCTATAACTGGTTCCCAATCAGAGGAATCGATGAGCCAGCTCCGCCACTACACCTCTATCAAGATGGTCTGGCACACGCTGGCGTGGCAGAAGCTGGCCCGGCACAAGCTGGCCCGGCACAAGCTGGCCCGGCGCAAGCTGAGCATCCTGGAGAAGATGACCGAGATACGGAGATGGTAGACGAGGGGGAGGGGACTCGCTCGCAATCCGTTGCCTCGTCAAGAACGCTGGAAGCCGCGGGTCCGAGTGATGCTTCCAGGGAACGAAGGACGGCTCCGCCCACTGATGGCAACAAACCTCCGACGACAGGTTTCATCAACAACCAGAATCGTATCGCCCAGGCCCAGAAACCACGAGGCCGTCCAAGGAAGACTTCCGAGGAGAGGCGTGCCGATGCTCTGATGACGCCGCAGCAAAGGGCACAGAAAAAGGAAGAGGCCAGGCAGCGCAGAGAGGAGAAGAAAGCCGAGCAGGAGCGTAAGCGCGGTCAACACCCGTCGTCTTCCACATCTCCGGATCACTAAGCGTGTGTCCTGCCAACCGACCAGCACCAGTGGCCAAGCGAATTGCCGTTCATTTCTTGGAGAAGGAGTTATCTGATTAATTCGCATTGTATTTGTTCATTTGGAGTATGATAGACCACGATAGCTAACGTAATGTGTTTTCGCTACAGATGATGTTCGTCTCCGGTGAAACTGGAGACATTTCAGTCGAGACCACATCGATGATTGAGTCTATTGTCCAGCAGCAAGTCATGGAAATGCTTCGCCGCGCCACAGAACTCGCCGGACGTCGAGGTGTTAGAACGATCTCTACGGACGACCTGATCTTCCTCATTCGCCATGACAAAGCCAAAGTCTCTCGCCTTCGCACCTTTCTTAGTTGGAAAGATGTTCGCAAAAGCGCCAAAGACAGTGACGACAAAGGTGGTGATGCAGGAGCCGGCGCAGATGACTTTGACCTTGCAGCCAACGACCCAACATTGGGCGGTGGACCAAGTGTCGCCACCAGAACGAACAAGAACAAGAAAGCGAAAGTCGGTCTTCCTTGGGACGTCAGCAGTTTCTACTCCGAGCAAGTCCCCGAACGCGAAGATGAAGAAGACGAGGAAGAAGAGGAAATGAACGCCGCTACTCTGCAACGTCTCAAACAAGCCGACGAGCGAACAAAAGGCATGAACGCAGAAGAATACCTCCACTTCTCCGAATGTCGCCAAGCATCTTTCACGTTCCGCAAAGGCAAACGTTTCCGTGAATGGGCTGGGTTCGGCGTCGTGACGGATTCGAAACCTAATGACGACATCGTCGATATTCTCGGCTTCTTGACTTATGAGATCGTGACGTTGCTGACGGAAGAGGCTTTGAAGGTCAAAGCTGCGGAGGATGCTCTGAAGAGGGAGAGTGGCGGGGATGAGGAGAAGCGGGGGCGGAAGAGGAGACGTGAGCCGGGGCTGTTCGATCCTCCTGCGGAAGCAAGGACGCCAGTGGGCATGAAGCATATCCAAGAAGCGTTTCGTAGGCTGCAGAGGCCGGACGTGAAGTCGAGGTATATGTGCCATGTGCCGAAGGGCAATTGGCAGAGGCCGCTGAAGTTGATCTGAGAAGGTGCTTCCGGGTGCGATCACATGAATTGGGTGGAAATGTGTTCTTTTTAGCGTTGGCGTTGGGAGTATGACTGGCCGAAGCACAGCATGCTCGGCGCAGATATTCTTTGCCTATTTGTGATACCGGACGAGGCGATATTGGGAAAAAGTGACCTCGACTAGAGAATATGGCACCGACATAGCTTCTCACAATCTTGCTTTTGAATTTGCATGTTCTAGTCTTCTCATAAAGTCATCACCCGAGTACATTGCACATGTCTAATCGCAATAAACCTACTGGCTTCCAAGCGTGCGGCCGAGTTCCTCGCCTCTGTCAGTTGCGGCCTTGACAGCCTTGTCCACAATAGCAGCGAAGCCGGATGCCTCAAAGCTTTCCAGTGCGGCCTGTGTTGTGCCATTGGGGCTCGTGACGTTCTTGCGTAGCTGTGAAGGAGGATCCGAAGACTCAACGAGCATCTTGCCTGCGCCGAAGCAAGTCTGAGTGGCAAGTCTGGTGGCTTGCTCTTCCGAAAGACCAAGCTTGGTCGCACTCGCCACGAGGTGCTCGACCATGGCAAAGAAGTATGCCTATGAGCGAAGTTAGCGTGTGGAAATCTTCGTATTTCAAGTTCAGCAAAGAATCATACCGGGCCAGAACCACTCAACCCAGTCACAACATCCAACAACTCCTCCCGATCAACCCACTCAAGCGCCCGACTAACACTCTTCAACAGCGCCGTCACCTGCTCCTTTTGCTCCCCACTAACATCCTCCCCAGCATAAAGCCCACTCGCCCCCTCTCCAAGCAACGCAGGCGTATTCGGCATAACCCTCACAACAGGCAACGACTTTCCATCCTTCGATTTCGTCCAACCTCGAATACTCTCCGCCGTAATTCCCGCCGCAATCGAAACCAGCACCGGTAAAGTATTCTCCGACTGGAAAGCTGCAGAAGCGAGTTCTTGACACACGGTCTTGGCGACTTGGGGTTTGACGGCCAGGATGATAAAGTTTGCGCCTTGGGCGGCTTCGACGTTGTTGGTTGTTGTGTTGACGCCGAGGTCTGCCATTTTTTGGCGGTTGACTTCCCAGGGTTCGGAGACGGTGATTTGGTTCTTGGGAAAGGATTTGGAGACTAGGCCGGAGATGATGGCTGCGGCCATGTTGCCGCCTCCTTGGGAGGGTGTTAGTCATTCCTTGTTGTCGAACAGACAGAATGGAGCGAGGGAGTCTTCGTACCGATGAAGGAGATTTTCTTGGATTGAAGATCAGATGCCATTTTGCTTGTTTCTGTGAAATTTCGCGTGTTGTGTTCGAGAAATGTGAAATAATGGCCAGATGGCAGTCAAGTTTGATGGCAGTGGCATTGAATTCAATGAACTCGGATTCGGTCCGCTATCGGATGCCGACGATATCCGCGTTCTTGGCAGCGATGAAAGGTTGTTGAGGCGGGCTCGTCCATCACGGCCATGAGAACCTACTGACACAAGTTCATCGATACGCAAATGGATGCCGTAGCCGGCCATCAGGTTCGAGGCGCGCCCAGCCGAAGACTTCACCTAAGGCTGTCATGAGGGGAGTGGAGTTGGTCAGCTACCCCTCTTTCGGATGATCGAAGTACGTGGAGACAGTACTTCTAGGGCATGATGATGGCGACGTGATGTTGAAGGTAGGTGACACAAGTTCTCATCTATTCTTCATCCCTATACCTCTTTATACAGTCTGGAACGACAACTCTCGTGATGGCTTCTCAAGGACGACCAACGCAGAATCGTGGCATCTTCCACAGTTTGCCAACATTCGATGAATCCATCCAAAACAAGACGGCCATCGTCACCGGCGCAAATGGAATTTCGGGCTTTCATACCATGCGAGCATTGCTCGATAGTCCCGAACGCTGGACCAAAGTCTGGGCAGCAAGCCGTCGACCGCCTCCGCCGGAGATGATGGAATTGCTGCCGAAAGAGGCTCGTTCCCGAGTCGAGCATGTGGCCTGCGACTTCTTGTCAAGCCCAGAGGACATTGCCAAGCAGCTGCAAGAGAAAGGTGTCACAGCAGACTATGTGTTCTTCTACTCGTACGCGCAGCCAACACCGAAAGAGGGTGCTCCTGTTTGGAGTAATGCTGAAGAGCTCGTCGAGATCAACGGCATGTAATGTGATGCGGTAGCAGTTTATCCGTAAACTAACGAGTAACAGCCTCCCTGCTTCGAAACTTCCTCGGTGCTCTTAAGATCAGCAAGATCACGCCGAAACGATTCTTGCTGCAGACTGGTGCAAAGAACTACAACGTCCACCAAGGACCAGCTCGAACTCCACATGTGGAATCTGACCCGAGGAGTAATGTGGCACCAAACGTCAGTAACATCATGGGGGAAGTCGCGGCCCGTGCTCATACTGACTGACCCAGTTTTACTATCCTCAAGAAGATCTTTTATTCGAGTATTGCAAGAAGAACAACACCGCATGGAATATCATCTGTCCGGCGTGGGTCATCGGCGCAGTCAACAACGCTGCAATGAACGCATTGCACCCAATTGCCATTTACGCAGCGGTGCAAGCTCACAAAGGCGAGAAGATGGAGTATCCAGGCGCACTGGTCAACTGGCTTGCGCCTGTCGAGCACAGTACAGCGTATCTGACGGGCTACCTGTCAGAATGGGCTGTCCTGGAGGAAAGATGTGCTAATCAGAAATTCAATGCGAGCGACACCTGTCCAATCCCAAACAATCGCTTGTGGCCTGAAGTCGCTCGCTGGTATGGTACAACCTCCGTAGATCGACCAGAACTTGACGAGAGCAAGATCACGACACTTGACCTTGGTCAGACAGAGATTCCACTTGGCTATGGACCCGGCGCCAAAGTATCGTTCGCCTGGATGCTCCAAGAATGGGCGACAAGGCCTGAGAATCAGCAAGCTTGGAAGGAGATTATGCAGAAACACAACGTTACGCACAATCCCTTCGAGGACGTCAAAGCGCATTTTGAGTGCGGCGAGATGGTAGTCTGGTCTATTGCAGGTTTCTTGAGCATGAACAAGGCAAGGTACTTCGGCTGGACAGGACATGTCGACACATTGGAAAGCTTGTTCATGGCTTACAGCGAGCTGAACAAGATTGGAATGCTACCGCCGCCAGTTGTTGACAAGGCAAATCCGCTGATCTAGAAACAGAGAAGAGTCGACTGTGAGAAAGCAACATGTTGCCAACACATATCAAATATCTCAAATCGTTCCCTAACGGCCTGAGGTCCAATTTATCCGCCCTCTGCCAGCACAAGCTCTTTCAAAGATACTGGGCAGTGCGTGAACTTCATCGTCATCTTCAGTAGCTTGGCGAAGCGACGCGAGCTCGGATCTCAGGCGCTGCAGCTCGAGGTTATGGCGTTGCTCGAGGAGCACGATTTTACCACTCATGGCCGCCATCTCTCGCTTGTACCGGCCAATGAAATCTTGCAACTCCATTCTGACATCGTGCAACTTGACGTCAATTCCATTGATGCGAGTGGTAAGGACATCTGCTCATTACGCGGGTCAGCAGAAATGCTGAAGAAGCACGATACGACATGGCTTGCCTTCGCCCGCCATTACAGGATTGAGAACAGCTGCCAGTCGAACAATTGTCGCTGACGTCGGGATGAACGTGTGATCAAGTACTTGTCTGGCTGCTCAAGCCCTTTACTGAGTACATGCGACTACAGACTGGCCTGCTGACGAGAATCGTGGTCTACACCTTGTCCACGGTTTCTGACTCATGACGGTCACAGCATCGCCACGTACCATGATCGCAGCAATCGGGAAGATCTCGTTTGCGCGATCAGATTCAGCTGACTTTGCACAAGATTGCGGCAAGATCACGCTTGACCATGGCATCATGCTCAAGCAATGCCAGCTGACTATAGTGGCACGCAGCAGTATTGAATGATGCATCCAGAGTAGCATATAAGGCGGCTTTCCCATCCGAGACTTCTTCTTTTCCCAACACACAATCCCCGGCATTCATCCTTCAACAAGATATTCGACTCAACGACAATCGTGAACCTGTCAACCAAGCTCTTGGACACACATCTTCTCCATCGGGCTCCGCCGTTCTCACACAACAGTAGCCATGGCTCCCCATCGCAGACGGTAAGTACGCGAACAACTTGATCACTTTCCACATCCTAACTTCGTCCAGCTACTCTGTCAGCTCCGCTGAGAGCAATGAATCCAACAGCTCTTCTATCTCCAGCTCTACTGAGGAAGTAGTAGCTGCTCAGAGAATCTTCGCCAGCCGTCAAGCATTGATCAAGACTCTGAGTGAGGCCATGAAGGGCTTTACCGAGGAGATAGGCGACGACTTCGACAAGCAAGATTGGAAGCTTTATAAGGCGCTCGAGAAGTACATCGGCCGCTCCTTCCGGGCAGCTGGCGAAGCAGGGTCCGAAATCTATGCAGCAGTGGGAAGGTACTTCAAGATCCGTTCTAAGCTGCTTATTGCCGAGGTCGAACACCTTCCAGGACGCCTGAGTGCTAAAGACAGCGCATCGCACAAGTTGTGGACACAGAAGTGCCGCGCCGAACAACTCCTCCTGCAGATCTTGATGGAGAAGGGCGACGAGGAAGATTTCGATGTAGCGCTTTGGATGTTCGAAGAAACCGACTCTGCCCTCTATGAAGTTATCCATAAGGCCCGCGCCCTGGAGAGGGACCATGCCAACATCGACCCTTCGAGACCCGCCCATCGCGCGGAGTCTTCTCGCAAGCGCGCACCTCGTCATCATCCGGCCCAAGAGAGTCTTGAGCGCCTCACTGGCTACTTCGACTCACGCATGCCAGATGCAGATATCGACGCCATACTTGACACACCGGATCTTGTTGGACGCCAAGGCACAGCTCCATACCCATGGCACAACCTGTACCAGCCTGCGACTCCCAGCCAGTACTTGTTCGGCACTCAGCATCGCCCTGAGCAGCAAAAGAATATCCGCAAGCCGCGCAAGAACTCTGCGAAGTCAAAGCGGACCGCTCGTCCATCGACTCGTGTTCCAAAAGAGGTCCATGCTGGTCCATCGTCAACTTCTCCCAATTTGCCATCAACCCCACCCTATTCTGAGTCTGATGGCGGCGTGCCACTCACCGATGACTTCGATCTTGCATATGGTAGCGATGGCTACAGTGGCTACTTTCCAATTGCTACCAAGGAGCAAGAGGCAAGCCCGGAAACTCGGAACAAGCGAGCTGGCAAGGGTAAAGGCAAGGCGTCAGATGGCTTTGAGCGACTCGTACAAGCGATATCCGGCAGGCCTCCCAAGAGAACAGAGGACAAGGAGAGATTGACTAAAGCGATCTCTGGCAGTCCTCGCAAGGCGTACAACGACAGACTCACGCGACAGAAGGCGGCCATGGCGTACCGCTTTGGCGAAGAGATCGGTCGTGCACTGGTCCGTGACGCGGGATTGACTTCGGGCGAAGATGTCTGATGTGCGGCATAACAATTGCCACATCGGAAATGTTGGTATTAGAGAGAGGTCCAGGAGACCTATGTTCGACATGACGAGGATTCGAATCTAGAAGCAGCTTGCACTCTCTTGATGTGAGAGATTTTGGGTGGACACGAGAACTTCTCAACTCAAATCATGGCTTGTGTGTATGTGCAATTAGCCCTATCCATACAACTGTAAACATCACATATGAGCAGTACCAAACCCTGTTGTTCCTACTCTCCCTGCACCTTCTCGACCCTCGCGACTTCACCACCACTCTTCCACCAGAATACTTCACTTCGGCTCCATGCCCACAATCCACCCCTTAACCTCCTCATAATCCTTACAAACATGCTTCGCATTCCACCCATCACTCCCCTTAATCCCATCCGGAAACGTCGTAGCCGCGCCTTCGAGCGCCGTATCCCCGCAACACATAATCCCCTGTCGAATGTAATCGAAGCAATGCCCCAAATGCCACGAATGATCATGATGTTTCCCTTCTTTCATTTCCATTTGCGTTCCACCAGTCCCATTGTTCGCGACTTTCTCAGCCAGGTCATTATAAGCGTCCATGATACTGCGAAGGCAATGGAGTTGATGCGCCATCGATGTGTCGACGAGGTTGTACCCGCCGGGTTCGAAAGTGGGTGGCGCGAGATCTGGGTAGCGTTTGGGAGTGTAGTCTGCTATGTTGAGGAGGCCGAAGCCATCGGGGGCGAAAGTTCGCCAGAAGGCGTCGGTGGCGGCTTTTTGATCTGGGTGGCCGATGCTGGCGGTAGCTTCTTTCGATGGGTGGAAGAGTTGGACGCGCTGTTTGAAGCGAGGCGCCAGGCCGTTGACGTCGCCGGTGTGTTGGTACTTGTCGCCTCGCAGGAGCTGTACGACGAGAATGACGACCGTGGTGCTGAGGATGAGGGTCAAGATCCAGGGAAGGCCTTTTCTCCAAGGACGTTCGCTCGAGTGTTTCTGTCCGCGGTAATGCTGCTCAGATCCGGCTTCAGTCTCTTGAAGCAGTCGCTCTGAATCTTGCGGTTTGTGCGCCGCCATTCTGTGCGGCGAACGCTTCTGTGGTGAACTCAAGAGAATGTCATACAGGAATGACGTTGACAGATTAAGTGGGTGCAATCGAGCATCAACTAGGAGTCACTTACCTGTTTCGTCAGCTCTTGTGCGCTGTGCCTACAAAATGGATTTCTTTGTTGAAAATTCGACGATCTGAATAGGAAAATGAAAGAAGTTGAAACTGCTTCGAATGAAGCTTATTGACAGCCACTTTCGGCAATGTCGCGTCTCAGGCGCGTTTGCGCCGCAGAAGCGCGGGTTTGACTGATCTCTACTCAGCGCTGCTTCTAGTACTGTTGTGCCGCAGCGTGCGGTCGCCACTATTCATCGTCTTCCGTGTACTTCGTGGAAAACTTGACCAACGAGCTAAAGTCTTCCCATCCGAGCACTCGGCTCTTGCCCTTGACCTTCTCAATGTCTCCAACATCTATATCGGCTTCGCAGTCTATGAGCCAACTTTGTGGCCGTAAACTGAAGTGCCCGTCTTCACGAACCAACTGAGTTCGTTCCGGCTTCTTCCTTGACGGCGTGTCAAGTGCTTTCAACTTGGTAGGCGGCTTGATCTTCTTTTGACCTTGTTCGACCAATGCATCAATCCGATGTTCACGGTGCTCGAGCACATCAACGTCGATCGTGTCCAATGCGACGATGCGATAAACATGAATAGGTCGCTCCTGGCCAAATCTTCGAACACGACCGATCGCCTGCGCCATCGTCGAATCGTACTTGTACTGAGTACGTTGCAGCAGTGGACTGAGGAAAATAACGTGGTTTGCGTTTTGCAGGTTTGATCCCGCCGCAGTCTCGTCTGCGGCGTTCAGCACGATCACAGTCTTCTTGTCCCTTGTATTTGCAGAGTCCCTAAAAGCTTTGAGCTGACCACCTGCATCGTTGGCACTGTGAACAACGATTCTGGAGATGCCGCAGTGCTTGAGCGCAGTATCGGCTTGCTGCAGCTGCTGCTCGAATTGGACGAACAAGATGGCTTGCTCCGCCCTGCCTTGAATCTCTTTCAGCAGCCCGATAGCTGTCTCAAGCTTTGCCCCATATGCAGAGGGCTTCGTGCGCTCGAGATTGCCAATCTTGCTAGTCCAAAGCAAATGATGCGCCTGTACCGGATTTGAGCATCCCCGCGCAAGACAATTCGTCGCGGCATGATGTTTGTTCTGCTCGTGACAGCCTTCGCAAATGAGATGGCCACACACTGCGGAGAGAGCATATTTTGATGGCTGTCGATTTTCACATGCTGAATTCTCGCACCGGTTAGCCTTGATCTGTGCTCGAGCATCGTCCTGGAGTTGCTTTGCCGCCGCGAGGTAGCGTAGTGATCTACGTTCCATTAGCAGTCGTGTGCACAACGTGGAAAGCTTGTGCGTGACTGCATCTTCGTCAGCCCCCTTGCTGTCCTTCTTGTGCGCTCTGGCCGAAGCAGATTTGATAAGGTCAACAACTTCAGAGATAGTCGAGCTATCGGGCAGGCCACCTTCATCCAGCATCTGAGTCTTCCATTTCTGGTATCGCTCTGTCTCCTTATTGCGAGCTTGATAGGCGACGGTTTGTATCTCATTACGAAGTGTGGCGATATGTTTGCTGCACGACTCCATCAAATCGTCTAGAATGGAAAAGTTGTCCTCGGAAGTTTGATCCACGAAAGCTGCTGCCTTGGACAGTGCTTCCTCGGCTGTTATCGATGTGGACACGGCCTCATTCAGTCGTTTATTGCGATCTGTCGCCTTTGACTTCCCAGTCGCCTTGATACGCATCTGAAGTGTGTTCAAATGCTGCGAGAGCTCTGTATACAACAGCCTGTGCTCAACATCCAGTTCGACAGGCACCAGATGGTCGCGATACTCTATCTTGCCAAAGTTACCAATGTTCTGGCGAGCGAAGGTGGTCAAGAAGCGCTGATGGAGGGCATGTATGCTGCGATATTTCGTCGGGGAAGGTAGTTGTCGCCACATCGAGTCAAACTGCTCAAAGCTGGACATGTCTTTCTGCAGTGCCTGGCGACTTGAGTTCTTCATCACAGCAGCGTCCATAGAACCGATAGGAAGGTCCAACCCAAGGAGCTGCGCCATCTGCGCGACCTGGTAGAAATCCTCAATCGCCGGAGTTCCAGACAGACCCCAGCGTTTGTCCGCTTTCAGTGCGGAGGTTGCTGCGTAAACCTTCGGCGCGTAGTCGTGGAACTCGTCTACAATCAATCTATTAAAGAAGAACATCTCCAAAAGCGGATGATTGATTGTGCTAGTGTCGATGCTCGTAGGTGCGGCTTGCTGAGTGATCTGAGTGGCAGAGAGTTTCTTCTTCTTGTTATCGACATAGCCTTGCCCACGATGTCGCCTCGATGGGACAGCAGCCTGGAACTCTTCGCTCGTCATGTTCTCGTGATATTTAGACTTGATGTGGTTTCTGAAATTTGCAAGACCGTCCCGCTCAAGTACTGCAAGATGCTCGGGTATCTGACAGACAGCATGTGCTCGCCACTCTACAAGAGCACGGCCTTTGGTCGCGACGGGTCCAGGAACAGCTGCAAACGACGCAAGGCGGTCAATGTATGCTTCATGAGTCAGCACGTCGCGATTGACAACAATTATTCTGGCCTCCCTAAACTTCTGAATAGTATGTTTTGCCAGCTGCACAGGTGTCTGAATTGCGATGACTCCTGTCAAGCTCCCAGACTTGTCGCTGATCTCATCAACCCATTGTTGCACGAGAGAGGCCGGGCATACAATCAACGTCGCTGCTGTGGAGTACAGCCCTTCTGGTGCCCGTGTCTCGAGATCTGCGAGGACTTCCCTTCGCATCTTTGACTGTGTCTGGATAAGTGCAAGGCTCGTGATCGTTTTGCCAAACCCAGGGTGATCTGCACATATGCCGCCACGAACGGCGACACTGCCGCGGGCTTGCACTTGGGCGAGCCATCCGGTCTCAGAGAGAAATTCCTCCGACTCTTCGAGTGCAAAGCGGACGCCGTGCTCTTGTTGAATCATCCACGCCAATGACTGCTGCTGCTGATGGAACAAGTCGATGGAAAGCTCGGCATCGCCATCAAAGCCTGCAATATCCTCGTTCGACGTAAGATTGAACTTCTTGAACACAAAGGGAGTGCAATCGGCACGATGCAGAAGACGCCACGAGAATCCGACGTCAGAAGCCTCGCTGGGCAGTCGAGATCCAGCGCGATGCGCCAACGTTACCATATTGATGCCAAGACTGACCTCAAAGCCATCCTCGCTGGTACTCTCAACAGCTAATGTCACTGGGGTAGGTCGCTTTTTCATGGCTTCTTCATATCTAGCAGCGCTTGGTACGTCTTCATAAGGACTCACGTCTCCCCCACTTTGAATTGCCCACCGCACTTGAGGGCGAGCTGGTGCACAGCGCTCACATTGACGCGAGGTGCTGAGAATGGGACGCCAACCCTCGCTGGGCAGGCATCGGCCCATCGCTTCTAGGACCCATTGGTGTTGAGAGAGAAACTGCGACTGAGCTGTGGTTGAAGTAAGATCTCCATGGTTGCTTGATAGCCGGTTCGCGTGCACCGCACGAAGCAGCTGCACGGATTGCGCGCAGTCTGTCTGACCAACGACTGTATCGACAGCTTTAAGGCGACCCATCTGGAGCCTAGCATCCATCGCGGTCAGACTGCACTGCGAGGTAGTCTTGAGGGAGTCGGTCACGATAAGCATCGGCTTTGCGGGTTTCCGGTCCGGGCGTTTCCATGGCCTCCAATCGGCTACAATGTGTGCGATGATCAAGCGCTGCTCGTGGTAATCGATACGCTCGACGTTCCGTGAAAAGACGAAGCTGTCCTTGTCTGGATCACCCGTACGAGTTGGATCGAGGAACAAGAACAGGGGCTTTGATGCATCGTAGTGACTGCCTTCGATTTGTTTGAAGAGGCTGTCAGAGGCATTTCCGCAGCGGGGAAGGTGCTGATACCTGCCGTTCACAACGGACAAGTCTTCATCCTTGATGCAGATGTCTAGGTACTCCGGGACAGTGTGGTCGATGAAATCTAGCATGCCGTTGCGCGCCCACCACGAAGCCTTTCTGCTGCCAAGCTCTTCGATACTCAGACTTAGGTGCTTGACTTCGGGGACGCGAAGTGTCCACTGGTCTCCAAAGAAATCAGTTCGGATTTCGCCAATAGCAATCGGCGGCTCCAATTCAGTACGACGCGGACTGTCGCAACTCAAGTGTTTTGGAATACCCGCGAACAGTCGCCACTGCGCAGAAACGCCGTCCAGCACAAGATCAAGACGCCCGCCATTGCTCGTATAGGTCACGGTCCAGCAGTTCGTTTGTCTAATAGACTTGAAATAGAAGTGCTGTCCGATAGCTTCAACCTTGTCCTGGTAGTATTTGCCCAACGCAAGATCCCGCCAGGCATCGTGGAACGAAAAGTCCAAGCAGATCGGTAGCGTTTGACGCAGGAATGCCTCAAAATCGCTCGGCGCAAGTCTACCTTTAGACTGCAATGGATCTTGCCGATACTCATGCTCCGGATTACCAGCACATGTCAGGCATGCTGTGTGGCCACAGCAGATGCACCTTTGGATAGGTTTGGTAGAGAGTTTTCCTGCAGCTTCGCAGATGCACCGCCGCGTGGCTCGTTCCGCTTTGAGCAGTAGTTGCTTGAGATCAATGCTTGCGGCTGCGCCTTCCTCTGTCACATCTTCCGCATGCGCTGTAACCATGGGCATTTGGAGGGGCCCCGTAGACACGGGTTTGGCTGTGTTAATGCGTCTCTGTATCGCATAATGGCCAGCGATAAGTGCAGCCAGGATAGCAGGTCCAACGACAGTCGTCGACATAGCATTGCCTGCCAGATCTTGTATATTCGCGGGTGCCTCCGTCGTGAACGAGATCTTGTCCAGTGGTAAGCCTTGAAGTCTAAGCATCTCCTCAGGGGTCAACACCCGGCCAGCGTCTGACAGGAACGGGATCATGGTTGGCGTTATGCATCCAATTATGCCAAACGCGCCACTATCTTTCTGGAAGTCCACGTTCTGTGACACGTCCCATATTCTCGTCTTGTATCGCGCGTCGTAGAACCCATGTGAGGGCAGTGCCTTTCGCAACACAGAAATGTCCAACAGATCCCATACCCGCTCCACCATACGAGCATACCAAGCAGGATCTCCACCCTCTGGCACCAGAAGTGAGCCGCTTTCAGACCAATGTGTGACAGGCCGCTCATTTCCCAATCGCAAATCGTGACGGAGCTGAGTATGGCGCAGTTCACATCTCGTCCAGTCAACCTCGCGAGTGCGCTGTTCATCATCCTTCACATGTCTTTGCGCCGCAGCAAGGCTGGCGGGCAACAGGAATGAAGACGCCGGTGAACTTGCTGGACGACTGAAATCTGCCATCAGATCTTTCCAGCGCTTCCCAGCACCAGCAAGTGAAGATCCTCCGTGCTTATCGAAGCAAACCATATATCCACGCTGCCGTGTCTGTGGCAAGTAGTACCTCTTCGTGTCAACTAGTGCGCCTCCAGTCTCGTAGCCTATCTTCTCATAGTCCTCTAGCATTCGGTCCCGTGGTGCTCCAAGGACATTCTCGAGCAGAACGATCGATGGCCGAAATGCTGTGCAGTATGCCAGCACAGCGGAGTATGTATCACCAGACTCTCCTCCCTGGTCAATGGTCTTCTGATGGCTATTCAAACGTGAGTAATCTACGCAAGAAGTCCCTGCGATAAGGAGATCGACGTCCTTCGGTACAGGCACCTTGCTGCCATATGCAGTCGTCGCCTGAGGAGTCTCATTGTTGACAACGCTAGTCAGCTCTGTGATATCGCGAAAGATAATCGGCGGACGGAAGTTGCGCTCGATGTAGGCCTGTTTGAAAGGAACGATCTCCGCCGAAAAGAGATGTTCAATCTCGAGTCTCGTTGATCCAAGGCATTCCTGAAATAGCTCTAAGCCTAGCAATGGACTCTCGGTCCCAGAGCACATCGTCGCTACCCTTAGTGGTCCAGGTAGGTAATCTAGAGATTTTGACAGTCCCATAGAAAGCGCCTTGTCCACAATGTCTTCGAAGATCTCTCGTGTGTCCGAGAGCGGCGGCAGACTATGCAACAAACCGGTGCCCTGTCCGTGCTTAGCGCCTGTCAGATTGGCCATATTCTGAGCTTTCTTTCGACCCTGCCCACCAGCCTTCGCCTTGCCTTTCGCTGCGTTTGATGCGGCTGCGACGCGTGGAACGCTCTGCCTCGCTCTCTCCGAGGCCTTCTTGACTTTTGGCTCATCTTCTTCGGTATGCTCTGATTCGATGCTGTCCGCAGACGATTCATCGTTCTCAGTCATCGCTTCACTCCCACTTGAGCTGTCTGCCTCGAAGTCCGAATCGTCCGCTTCTTCAGCCGATCCCTTGCGTTTTGGGCTGGCCTTCCGTGTTCGGGAAGACTTAGATGCCGTAGTGTGCGAAAGATGTTGCAATTCATCCTCACTATGACTATCGCTCTGCTGAATAATCAAACTGAACGCGTTTCTCGCGGAGTGCCGAGCGGCCTTAGCCTTCGAACGCCGCGGATCAGGCGCTGAATGATGCGAGATAGTCGATCGGAGTGCGGATGCAGACGTGGTGGCCGAGCCGGCCTTCACCACGACGTGATGCTCAGACTTATTGGAAGGTTTCGAGAAATAGTCGCGAATGTTTCCAGAACTTGCGACACGCGCCTGGGTCGTGCTCTGCTTCTTCGACGGTGCTGCAGCCGGCTTCGGCTGCAGAGTTTGGTCTGCAGGTCGCCAAACAACTCCGCCTTGCACCCATGCCTTTGGTTGCTTCAGTTTCTTCTGGAACTCTTTCGAGCTCAGCTCACGAAACACTTCACGTGGCGCCACAGAGTGTGTCTTCGATTTCGGTTGTGATGGATAAGCATTCTCATCATCACTGGTGAGGTACATCGCCCTCTTTGAATGGGAGCGCTTTTGTTTCTTGTGAGGGCCCGCAGCCACGTGGATTGTGTCTCCAGCATCCCCATTGCCAGTGAGGTCAATGAGCGATTCGGCCTTCCTCTTGTGTCGGCCCATTGCAAGTGAGGTCATGAGCTGTTGTCGCCCGAATGTCGAAGGTCAACAAGATCAGCTATCGTTGTCTCACTTTGTATGTCGTGAAGAACGCTGCATTCGGATGTTGTACTACCAAAGTTGTTGTTGAGGTTTGTGGTATACCGAAAGTTGCCCGTGATTCGCATTGGAAGACGCGACACGCGACGCGGACCCTTCTCGCGCCTGCCAATCTTGCCCCTGCAACTTCACGGCCGGAGAGTGCACCCGGCAAACTCAAAATCAGCCACAACAACATCTGCAGACGTGGCAACACCTTTCCCATCCCATGGCATGGCGTGCGGCCAGAAAGGCCTCATGGCGCCGTCGAATATGCAAGATAGGTCGTTGTCTGTACTCAGGAGAAGTTCCGAGCCGAGGTGGAATCTCACATCCTTGCTCAATAGATCTATGCCAAGAACCTACCGGCGAAAGGAACATTCGTCGCAGCCTCAGGTCTTCCGGTTGTCTCAACTGAGCGATGCGAGGTCAATGAGTATCAAGATACTGGCTGGAAAGTGACCGAGATCAGATGTCATGTCGGCAAAAGAAAGAACCAAAATTCCGGCATCTCATCAGTCAAAGATAGCATTCTCCACGCAGGGCTCTGCTTTCCACAAATACGGCCTCTTGGTTAGAAAACAAGAGAGAATGGTAAGACGACTTGAGAGTTTCAACCATATGTAGTAGGGCACGGGCACAAGTAAAGCAGGGGCCAAGTTGAGAGTTTGCCTCTTGTGGAGTAGGGCAAGAAAGAACGCGAAGCAGAATCATCACTCTTGACGTGCGACCAGCACTTCGAGCCGGGCAAGTGATCTCAAAAGCGAATATGGCTTAGCTGTGCTTCCCTGGTGTCCGAGTGTGCTCAGGTGTCTGCAGAGGCTGCACAGGTCTCCCGACTTTCACCGTCATTGGATTGACTGCCCATTCACTCCTCATCCAGAGACCTTGTTTCCCTTGTAACACGAGGCCTTGCGGCAAGCTCGGATCTGCTTGTCAAAGTTGCCCTGCGAGAGCGCTGTACATGGAAAGAGAGGGCATGGGACCATGCCTAGCGCCTGCTCTGCAGTTGGCCGTGTGCATACAGGTCCCTCGTAAGAACTGTGGAATTAATAAATGTCTCTACTCCTCACCTTCACCTGCGACCTCTAGTCCACAGATCAACTACTACTTACCTAAGATCATTTACTACTCTTGGTGTTCCAAGCACCCACTCGCTGAACTAACGGATTGTGGAAAATGCTGCTCTACATCTGGTCTACTATTGCTGTATACTTGACAGCATAGTATGCTACAACGCTGCCTTCCTCCAGCCATTTTCTAATATCTTGCCAGTGTCCATTGCAACACTTGGGGAGAATGCGTTACACTTAACGCAAACACGTTTAGCGTTGATACTTGTGCGACCAAACTTGCTTGCACTTGCTATAAGAAACATCAACAATTCTTTCCTTCTGGAGGGCCACCGCCTAACGTAAAGTTCACAACTCGATGGCTTCCAAGCTATAAAAAATTCACTAGAGGCGTATGTATTCCAAGTTTCACACCCCCAACAACTAGGTTTGTAGCTGAACATTTATCATAACAGGTCTGCCAATCAGGATACTGGGAGGATCCTGGGACTAGACAGAACTGGGTACGTTGGAGAGCGATTGGTGGGAATGAATGGAAAGCATGCGCTTTAAGCGACTATGTGCGCCAAGCTTGCAACCTTGCGAGAGTCGGAGAAGCGTGTCCAGAGTAAAGGCTGATGTTCCCCATCGAGTTGTAAAGCCTGGGACCACCGAATCGAGGCTTTGCTAAGAAGCGAGCCATGCTGCTGCAAAGCGCTCCGCAGATCAATCTTATCAACAGCGATACCTCGGTGCTACTAGAACCTCTCGTTATGATGGAGCTGTCGTTTAAGAGGGTTTCAATGCGGACTGGTGTTTAGCTTCGTGCTACTAGTGGATGTTGACCTTCTTGTCAGAGCGTCTCTCCAGATTCATCGTCTGGTTGGCCCAGCAGCGCTTTGCCTCTACAAGCTGCAGGGCCTAGTTTAGTGTCTCGAACGGGAGTAGGTGTGCTCAGATGCCTCAGGCTTGCATCTGTATAGGGGTTGGTGAAGGCCTTCAAGACCTTGGTCGCGAAGGCGGTCGGGCTCTCGAAGGCGTCGCCGGCTGGCTGCCCGCTCGCACACTGTTACGTCTCTGTGCTGACTCTCCTCGTGCGGACGTTAGTAGCGTTTCAATTTTGCTTTGCGCAGCGTCAATGGGAGTCCTCGTCGCAATCGAGGAGACGTCATATTTACGTCTGCTTGGACCGAATGCAAAGCCAAAAGATGCGGAAGTAGCAGAGGCAGACCGAAGCTTCAGCACCGAATATATCACGGATCTATCTCCTTATCCTGATCCAGCTCATTTAATTCATCTTCCTTCTTATTCAGATTCCGGAACCAAAGCCAGAAAATCCAACACGCATCACCACAGACACCAGACAAAGTGAGATACACCCACACAAGGGTCGGATCCTTCGCCCAAGGACTAATAAATGCTCCCAACGCAGCTCCACCAGCATTCGTAAGCAAGAACAAGCTCATAATGAAAGACTTCATATTGGGAGGAGCTTTCGTGTAGGCATATTCCAGTCCAGTAACTGCTGCAAAAATCTCGCTCATTCCAATGAGAATGTACGAAGGAGTCTGCCAGAGCACATTCACCTTATTGGGCGTATACGTCCCGTCCTCTCTGAGGCCAGCTTCGCAGTTCATCGGCTTGTCGTAGCATGGTCCACTCATGTAGATGCCTTTTTGCAAAGCAGCAGCCCAGAGGATACCAGCGGCTGCGAACATGAAGCCGAAAGTGATGCGTGTAATCGGCTTGAATTTGATGCCCATCCGCCGGAGTCCAGGGTACAAGATCTTGTCGCAGAACGGGATGAAAATGATAATCGTAATAGGATCAATGTTTTGCATGATGTCGTTCGGAATTCCGTGTAGTTCCATTTTCCCGGCCATGGAGACAAAATTGTTGAGCATTTGCCCATAGGCAAGCCAGTACACCGGGAAGAAGAGGAAGACTTTGCACGCCACGAGCGCCCTCTTCACCTCCTCTACGAAAACGCCATCCCAGTCGACACTTCCTTTGGGCTGGAATTGAGGCTTTGCTGCGTCCAGGTCTCGCTTTCGTAGTCCGATCAGGCAGACCTTGATCGCTTTTGGTATTATTGATCCGGCTGGCGGAGTGTGCACATACTTGTCCTTGCCTGAGACCAAGATCCCGAAGCCAACCACGAACATGCACAGACACAGAAGGTACGCAGACCAAAATCCCAGTCTCGCTTCCATCAAAGTCGTAGCAATTGGCGATAGAGAGCCGATGTTGATACAAAGGTAGAAAATCATGTAGATCCTCTGTATCGTCGCTGCGGGGTCCACGATGACTCGCTCTCCAGACTTCGTCGTTCGTACGAAAATTTTCGTATTCCTGTACTGTTCCGCGATCATAGGCGAGACATTGCTCTTGATGCCGCCTGTTGCGAGTCCAATAATGACCTACATGGCGCAGAAGCAGGTCAGTACCAATTCGCCACAGCCTGCACACACTCTCACAAACTCCCCGATCTCAAGCAAAACCCAGTCAAGAATACGCAGATGAAGACAAAAGACGACTACTCACCATAGCGGCAACCAGTCCCGGCATCGCCAACCCCATCTCAATACTCATCGGCAAACTCGTCACAAACAAGACCGCCACCCCCACAAGATAGACAACCGCACTCCAAAAAATCGTCCGATACTTTCCCCAAACCTGATCCGCCACCACGGCCCCAATAACCGGCGTAACATAACACCAAAACTGAAACAAATTCGTCAAAGCCGTCGCACCACCTTGGCCGAGTCCAATCGCGCCGGGTAAACCATTAGGATCATGATACTTGTTTGAAATGTAATTCTGAAAAGGTCCGGAAAGGCCATAGTAGGTGAAACGTTCGCATAACTCGACTATGGCGACGAGGAAAGCGGCCCAGGGGAGGTTGTCGGGTACGCGACGGAGAGTGAGTTTTTCGTGGGGAGTGGGTTCTTCTTCGTGGATCTCGTCGGATTCGGTTATGGAGGGAAGGCGGATGTGAGAGGAGGATGAAGTTGCTGTTGTGTCGCGATTTTCTACGAGTTCGTATGCGCCGCGCGATGTAGGGTCTGCGACATCGTTTCTTGCGGCGGAGCTGAAGAGGCCCATTGTGGAGGTGGGGAGGAAGTCGTGTACGTAAGCTGCTTCTTGGAGCGCCGGATTACGAGGGCGTAATTCTACCAGTACTCGTCCATGTCCAGCGTAAAGCAGAGGAGAGATCAAGAGAAGATTCCAAAGTTCATGTTGGACGTGAAGTCCGGTGGTTGCTGACTACTTGTACGTTCAAGGTTCAAGGCTGAGTTGTCAAGGTTCCAGGGCTCTCGGCGGTTCGCCAAGGATGCGCTAAACAAAGGATACGAGTGAGCGCATTGGCTGTTCGGGGTTCGAAGCTTATTGTTAGTCAATACCGGAGAGACACGCCGGCCGGCATATTCGACAACACTCGTTCTCTACATCATCGTCAGCCATGTGGCATGATCGCAGGAAGTCACAGTGGATCACCATGGAGAATGAAGTGCCGCAACCGAAGCTCGTGTTACGGGAAGGCGAATATCTCCATAGCATACTAAGACGCTGGCTCAATGCATAATGCTATGTATCTCGAAACCTCCACTGCCTCCATCGCATCACCTCTTCTTGATGACTAGACCTCTCACGAAACCTTCAGCCCTCTCCTGCAGACTCGGCACTTTTCCCTTCTTGATGTCCACTTGCATGTCATCTACAGCCTTACTTGATTGCATTTCCACTTCTCTCTCGACGATCGATACAGTGGGCACAGAATTGGCACTCGAAGATCTCTGCAACGGGTCAAGACCCTCAATGTACTCAACTGTCATTTCTGACCCGGTAGGGCTAGGCGGATTCGCCCCAAGCGGCGAAGGGAGTTGTCCTGAGCTGCGTCGCTTACGACGTTTGACACTGTCAAGAAGATCATCCATAGAGACAATAGTGGTCTCGCCGTCGGTCACGGACTTTTGTCGTTGTGTTCTTGTAGGACTCAAAGGCTCGAGATATTCAGGTTCTTTGGCGCTCCGCGCTTCTTCTTCTGGCTTTTCTTTGACAATGGGAAGGTCTGTGATGTCGACAGAGGTGGAGGTTGTCCCCATCGCAGATTGTGCGAGCTCGATAAGTATGTCTTCGAAAGATGTTTTCGGCTCAGTCTTCTTCGTATTGACAGCGACCTCGGGCTGAGAAGTGGTTTTTGGCGAGACAGACACAACAGTAGGAGTCTTGACACCGTACTGCTTTCCCCAACGACATTCACTTGGATAGTCACATCGCTCCCAGCAATCTTTCTTGGCATCAGCCTGCGTCTTCTCCCAATAGGCTTTACCAGCCTTTGAACCGCCGCTGAGAGTTCTTGCGTGCGCAGCTTTTTGCATCCATGTGCCATTGATCCACTTTGCTTCAGATGGAATCAAGGGCGATGCGTTGGTCGGCCCAAAAACGCTCTCAAAAGCTTCCTCCGCTTTCAGAAGAGCTTCGGCTGCCTCAATCTGCTCGCCAACGGATCTCCGCCAAACACCCCATTGCTTCCAACCTTGATAGTCAAATTCTGAGGCACAAGCCGCGTGTTTTCTAACGACGCGGCCATTCTTGCCTCGGCCCTTCTTGACCACAGTTGTACCAGCGCAGAAGAAATGGCCATCGTCGAGGCAGCGGCGCGTGACACCTAGTTGGTAAACGCGACTGCACTTGTGGCATTGCCAAAGCCAGTGAAGAGGATCGGAAGGAGGTGACAGGAGCTCAGTTGTCGATTTGATATGTGCTTTGCGGCGCTCAACGTGTACAAGATTTTTGACTGCCTGTTTCGTTGGTGGAGATGCAGGAGGACTGATCGGGAGACGGGGAGAGAAGGGGCTGGGTGGTATGGCCAGATGAGAAGACTTGTAAGGTGCTGGGCTGATTGTGAGCTGGCGAGGCATGTTGAGAATTCGATGCGGTGGCGCTAGAATGGTAGGATTGCCAGTGCTCTTGGGTCTCTTGTGGGGAACGAAGACCGGCTTCGTGATGCGTGTTGCGTGATGCGTGTAGTGTGTGCGATCGTCTGGGCTAAAGATCGTGATGATGGACACAGTCCGTCAGTGAGGCCGGGCCTGGCACAAGAGTTTGACGTATGGGACGAAACGGATGATATGGGACAGCCCGAGTGATCATGTAGGATGCTCCTGCATGCCAGTGCTCATTTCACAATACAAAGCATTTTCGTATGTCCAATGTCGACTCTTAGGCGAGTCTCTTTGTCTCGGCTGAATGACCATGGGTCTTTGTTGGAGTAGCAGTCTGGATGCCATCGACTGATGCAATGCATGGGTAACTTCTTTGTCTCGGCCGACTCTGGCCTACGCTGGTGGACTGCTACCGTGGCATGTCAGACATTGCCGAGTCACAAGGCTCGGCGTGTCGGCGGCATTCCCTGTCATTCTGTCTTGGATCATTGCTAGCAGCAGTCCATTGTGCGCTTCGTGTATGTTTGTGGTTGGAGACTTGTCCCAAGAAGCCGTCAGAGTTGCAAGCCTGGCCGCCGGGTCGACCTGTCACGTGTCACAAGAAGAATAGAATGGGCATGCGACAGAAGAATCGAGGAAGTTCTACAATGCTTTCATGTGACATTCGTGATGCGTGAGGGTATTGTGTTACCGATTCCATCGTATTGTAGAGCTCAGTGCGTGACAATTCGGAGTGCTTGAAGTAGTAGCCCAAATATCATCGCTCTGCTCACACCTGGCAACTGCAGGCAATCAAACACTTTGCCGAGCGCCTCGCCGCTGGCTGCTGCGCCCATGACACTCGTCAATGCCTGCGGCATTCCTTTTGTAACAAGCAGCTTTCGCGCCTTGATCCTAAGCTCTTCTTTCTGCTCTGCAGTCTTCTCCGGGTAGTCGCGCGCCCAGATCTCAAGTTCCTCCGGAGTTGGCAAAGTGTTTTCACGCAGCTTGGAGATCTGGTGTGCGAGACCAGAGTCACTCAGATTGGCATCGAGAAGTGACGACTGCAGCAGATCACGAATTGTGCCGAGCTGCGGATTGCCAGGCCGAAGAAGAAAGGTCTTTGCAGCTGTGAGCAGTGTCTTGCGGATCTGCCACGCGCCAGACAACGTGTAGAGTTCCGAAATAACAGCAAACATGAGCTCCACAGCGACAGCTGTCTCGCGATCTGTCAGAGGCGTCTTTTGGCGACCCTCTTTCTTGGCGGGAGATGCTGTGTTAGAGCCACCTGTTTGTACTCTTTGTGGTGTCGTAGGTGGCTGCAGAGTGTCTGAGTCAATGACTTGTGACGTCTTGAGTGAGTGCGCTGGAGAAAGTGTGCCCGTGTTCGTCCTACTCCTGTTGTGTGTAGTTGGCGAACCGTAGTCAGCAGGCATCTCGGACGGTGGAGGCGGCAGGTCGATGGTGCCCAGGTTATGCTCTGTCTCCTCCAGTGTCGTGGGCAGGTGCGAACTCGATGCTGCAGGCGATATTGTTGTTGCCGAGACGAATTCATCAGGGCTGAGAAGGCTAGCTGGACGGCTCGAGGAAGCACTGGGTGTTGGCCGTGGTTCATCAGTGCTCTGTTGTCTGTCGGATACAGGTTCTGATGGCGCGCGGAACGAATCCTGACTTTCCCTAGCCACATCCATTGTGCCGAGATAGCTGTCAGTCATGAAGCCCTGCCCGGCAAGTTGCATGCTGGAACGGTTGTTGCTAACTGCCCGGGGTGTGTTGTCAACGCTGTTGCTCGTCGCAGACCTGCTCAGACTAGTCGTCGACTGCCCTGCTTTCTTGCCCACATTGCCAACGGCACCAACCAGTCCTGAAACGCCACCGAAAACAGCCTTGCCACCACCCGCGACTCCACCCGCGACTTGTTTTGGTGCCTTTGTGAGGACGTTCATCATATCGCCTCCAAACTTGCCAAATGCATCGGGAGTCGGCCAGCCGAATCCCTTATTGCCGCTCGGAGACTTGTTCATTCCTTGATCTTTGTCAAGAAAGCGTCTCATGCCTTCGCTCTCAGCTAAGCTCTGGAAGCGTACAGCGTCCGCGAGATAATTCTCAAGCTCAGCTCGCAGCGAGGCTTTGGTGTGTGCCTTCCACTTTGGAAGCTCGTTGTGCTTCTCGGTGAAATGTGATCCAGTAATGACAGAGATGCGTCTTAGCACTTCATGGAGTGTTTCAAAATCAGCGTATCTGCGTACGATCATCCAGCCGGGAAACGCGGAATTGGCGGGTTCGATTTGGACGAGAAGATCATTGTTTGGTTTCGCTTTAATCGATGCTCGCTCGCCTGGGACACTGTCATCGAAGATACTGATCTTGGCGTTGTGAAGAGTCAGAACCTGGGCCTTCTTGATAGCCGTTTCTGTGGTAGGGCTGTCGCTCAGCGCAGTCGGCTGAACCTTGGGGACGATCTGATCGAAACTGGTGAACTGCGTACTAGGCGTACTTGCGTGGCTGTGCTTGCTTTCTGCGGTGACAGAGCTGTCAGCTACTGATCGAGTGTCTTCTGATTGTCGATCGCGCTCGCTTTCGCTAGACGTTGGCGTGGGCACACCTTGTGTTGAGCCCTCTGCACTGTCCGCAAAACTGGATGCAGATGCGCTGACACCCATGTCTTTCTCTTTTTCTTGCTGCGCCCTTCGATTGTCTTCCTCGATCATAAGCTCCGTTAATCTTTTAGCCTCGCGCATCGCCTCATCCATTGCTTCTTCTGCGCGGCTCATCTTTCGCCTGTGTGCTGCAGCACTTGCGCTTTCCTTCCTGCTCTGATCTTCAGGCTCTTGCTTCAACTTCTCGACGACTTTGGGCGTCTCGACACTTGCTCGTCCCTCGACACCAGCATCCACGATGTCCATGACCTCCTTGGCTGTTTCCGACTCTTCCAAGCCATAGACTATCCAATCGTTGATCCAAGCTGGATCGGAGCACTTGGTGATTGTATATCCAAGTATCAGTTGAGCGAGAACCTCTTTCAAGAAGCTATGAACAGGTGGGCAGTTGTAGGATTTCGGATCGAGATATGCTTGCAAAATGTCTTCGGCCGCTTCGGCAAGCTTGATCTTCTGCGAACCTTGGTCGATCATGTATGCCAAGCTGCTGTCCGGCTTCATCTGTAGATACGTGCTAATAGCTTCTTCCGGAGTTGATGTGGGCGAAGCGTTGAGGGCCGTGGCCAGCTCGTTTAAGAGCACAATAATGATAGAACTAGCATTGGTGACAAAATCTAGGAAGGCATCGGCGGCTCGTTTGCGTTGGAGGTGGCCAGAAAGTGACAAGATGAAGGCAGTGAAGGTTCGCCGACAGGACATTGGGAAGCTCTCCTCGCCCGGTATTGTGGCATCGTACCAGTAATGAACATAGTCCTTGATCACGGCGGTGGTGAAGGCGTCCAGCGCAGCCGCCGCTTCTGGGCCAAAGGATGAATAGTCGAGCGCCTGGCTCGCGTATACCCTGCTACTGTCTTCTGTCTCCTGCGAGGATTGTTCTCTGCCACTCGACCTCCATTCAAGCACCCTCTTGACCACATCTACGCCGGCCTCCCGTCTCCGGTCTGCCTCCGCCCGCTTCGCTTCGTCTCCCCTGTCCCCTCTCGACCCGTCCCATGTCGCATGCAGAACCACGCCGCCCGCGACGCCAATAATTACTAGTCCGACTCTTCCGAGCACAACGTACGTCGTTGCGCCCAATCCCACCAAGCATGCTCCCAGTGTCTCGTTACTGGCCGTGGATAAGAAGTGCAGTCCTTTGTCAATAAAGGACTGCAATGGGTTCGCTGCGGACTGCGCGTCTGAGGATGGCTTCGTCGGCGTTTTGGTGGGTCCCGTTTCGACTGCATCGTCGTCGGTCAATGCCACGGGGCCGTCGCTCTCCGGCAGCGTGGTCGAGCTGATCTTCGTATCGTCCATGGTCGCGTGAGGAAAAGTCGTTCAGTCATTGCCCAGAAGTACGAAACATGCCTACGCCGTGCTGTGAACCACTTCGTGTATATTATGCGCTATTGAAATGCGGACATGTTGCTTACTTGTGCAGTCCTCCTCTGCTGTCCCGCTGGGATAATGTGGAGGATGATCTGACGGACACTAACGCGCCAAGAGATCGGAAACGAACAGGGGTCCAAGTGACTCCGACTACTGCACAAAAACACTCATTGTTCTTGCACATCCCATTTTCGGATCGACGCGAAACACTCTGCAGATACAATCACAATGGCAGCTGCTGCACCAAAACCGCTGACCGGCAAAGCTGCCGAGCAATTCGACCTCATCAAGAGCAATTTGCAAGAAGTCCTAAACCCAGAAATCATTGAAGATGTGCTGCGAAACGGCGAGCGGCCACTTAGCATCTACTGGGGCACTGCAACAACCGGAAAGCCACACTGCGGTTACTTTGTGCCTATGTTGAAGATCGCCGAGTTCCTGGCTGCTGGATGTGAAGTCAAGGTTTTGCTGGCAGATGTTCACGGCTTCCTTGACAACCTCAAAGCACCCATTGACTTGGTAGTGCTTCGCGCAGAGTACTACAAGTACTGCGTGACGGCAGCTCTCAAGGCTGTCAACGTCGATGTATCGAAGCTGAAGTTCGTGCTTGGTTCGACTTACCAAACCACAGGCGAGTCGGGCGCCAAGTACTTTATGGATCTCCTTCGACTGAGCACATCGGTATCTGGTCACGATGCATCGAAAGCCGGTTCGGAAGTCGTCAAGCAAGTCGAAAGCCCGCCTCTCTCCTCACAAATCTATCCGCTCATGCAAGCACTCGACGAGGAGTACCTCGGTGTGGACGCGCAATTCGGAGGAGTCGATCAGCGCAAGATCTTCACGCTCGCCGTCGAGGCACTCCCACGCATTGGTTTCCGGAAACGCGCTCATCTGATGAACCCTCTGATTCCTGGTCTACAAGAAGGCGGAAAGATGAGCTCCTCAGACCCAGACTCAAAAATCGATTTCATCGATCCACCGGAAGTTGTGAAGAAGAAGATCAAGAAGGCGTTTTGTCCTCCAAAGCAGGTCGAAGGAAATGGTGTTCTCAGCTTCGTAGAGTTCGTGCTACTGCCCGCCTCTGCACTGAAGAACAACGGCGAGCCCAAGTTTGTTGTGGAGCGACGAGATGCAGAGCCATTGGTCTACTCCAACATCCAAAAAATGCAGGAGGACTACGCAGCCGATATTCTGCAGCCACAAACACTCAAGCCTGCTTTCACCAACGCTCTCCTTGAACTTTTGGCACCTATTCAAGAGACATTCCAGAACAGTGCAGAATGGAAAGAGGTCGAGCAGAAAGCATACCCACCACCGCCCGCGCCAGAGAAGAAAGCGAAGAAGGTGAAGAATCTCGGAACAAGATTTCCGGGCGCCAAACCAGCCGCGAATGGTGAAGTGAGCGCAAAGCCAGATGGCTCACTTGAGGGTCCAGGTGCTCAGGAAGCCAGCGTGGGGAAGACGACAGAAGACGCCATGAACGCACTCAGCGTGAGCGGTGAGCAGAAATAGCAACCAGTGCTGGAACTTGTGGTGGCAGATACGAGAAAGATGAGTGATATGCGGTTGTACGACATCAGCGATATGTTTCCTTCTCGACATAGGTATGAAATGGCGAGCTGTTTCTACAGAATTTTTGTGCACCTCAGTATGCTGATAGTACCTCCTGCCTGGGCCTTCTCCTCCGATCTCGGACGTCTACACCATTGAGGTAGTCTCACACACGGCATGCTGCACTTAAGTACACCTGCTTGTGTTGCCCGATGCGCTCACATATGCAAGATCAAGGCACCGGCCAAGGCAAAACACTGCTCACGACACACGTGTGGCGAGGTCGCACGCGGAAACTCTTTTCCAGAGGCCGCCACGGGCATCATAGCAAACACCCCGACTGCCTTTGAACACTGAGATATGACTCGAAGACGGCTATGCAGTGGAACGGAGAATCCCCTCACTGATGCGAACAGCTTCAGATTTTCACCTCTTCATTCGAGTTACACGGCATCGGCACCAGCACTTGCTCGCCGAATCTATGCCGAGATGCCATCTTTAACGCTTCATTGACCTCATTCACTGTCTGAGACCTCACTTCACGAGCTGTCTCAGCCAAGCCTTACCTGCATGTGCAGTATATCAAGGCAACCGTGGAGATGAGCGAAACACTTCCACCTCAAGCTGGCACGACGCCGCCAACTTCAATCATAGACGCAGGACGGACTGCACTTCAGGACTATCAACACCAGCTGATGATATTAGAAGAGCAGAACCGCCAACTCAGGCAGTCAAATATGGCCAGCAACAACTTCAATCCAAACACCGAGTCCCAGCGTCGGCCACCGTCTAACGGATCACTTTTCACTGCTGGTCCAATACGCCGTCCATACCCACCAGCACCACCGCCTGCGTCGACACGATGCACCGCATGCGGAGATACCCTCGAACCCAAGAAAATGCTGCACCTCAACTGCCGCTGCGCCTACTGCAGCACCTGCCTCACGCACCTCTTCACCCGGGCCCTGACAGACGAAACCCTCTATCCACCGTCCTGCCACCTCCTGCCCATCGACTTCGCCAAAGCTCGGTCGTTCCTTCCTCACACTCTTCTTCGAACCTACCGCCACAAAGCCACCGAGCTCAACACGAAGAACAAAATATACTGCTCCAACGTTGCGAAGTGCAACGCTTTTATCGCTCCGCATAGCATTCACAACGGGCAAGCTTTTTGCCAGAAGTGTGGACAGGCCACTTGTGTTAAATGCAAAGAGAAGGAACACTTTGGTCCTTGTGATGAGACCAAAGGACTTCTGGCCGTAATGCAGATGGCAGGGCAGAAGAAGTGGAAAGCTTGTCCTGAGTGCAAGAGGTTGGTGGAGAAGGCAGATGGATGTAACCATGTCGTGTAAGTCGCATTCTGAATGGTGACAAGTGAATCGAGACGCATTACTGACACATTTTGCGCGAATATTCAGATGCCGCTGCGGAACGGACTTCTGCTATGCGTGCGGTTTGATCTATGGGGGCTGTGATTGCGAGGAGGCAGACGAGGAGGACGAGGATGAATACATGATGGATGAGGCAGTGCTCGAGAATATACGAGCTCAGATGCCACAGCGCCGACCGAGGAGGGAGTTGCAGGAGGATATCATCGAGGATACTATGGTGGCGCCTTTTGGTTGGGGTCAGGACGAGTTCACTGATCGTTAAGGTCGGGCGAGCTGCTTTACCCCAGGGATTTACGATCAGAAAGCGTAGCCATCCATACCAGGAAGAGTCGAGCCAGTAGCTCGATCGTGTAAAATATCGAATCAATCGCCAGAAAGTAGAGAAATCTCGAATGCACAGACCAAGTGAGGACCTGTACCGACTTGGTCCAAGCTCGGCCGGCATTTGAAGCTCAAGTTCCTGCATGTCGTCTGAAGCTTCCACTTCCTATGCCCAAAACATGAGCAACCGCGTTGCACGGACAGCAAGCTCGCTGCCCTTTCACACAACACCATGCAATGCCATCCGATCTCCTCGACCCTGCATCGTCGCCAAATGGCTCCAATCCCGCCGAAACTTGACGACATCACCTCTCGCTGCCAACCAGCAGGATACGGCTGCCGTTCCGCTTCGTAAACATCTAAAAGACGAAGCGAAACGCAAGAAAGCCGAGGCCAAATTGTCGAGCAACAAAACTGTCAAAACAGATCCGAGATTGGACAAATGGGAGCTCACGGTGGGAATTGAGATCCATGCGGAATTGAACACCGCATGCAAGCTCTTCTCCAATGCGCCGGCACTGTCAGGCGAGGAAAATGGAGGAGCAGCAAACTCCAAAGTTGCATTATTTGATGCCGCCTTGCCAGGTACGCAGCCGCAATTCCAAGTAGCAACGTTGCTACCTGCGTTGCGTGCTGCAATCGCACTAGGCTGCGATGTGCAGAGGAAGAGCGGGTGGGATCGAAAGCACTACTTTCACTGGGATCAGCCGAATGGATATCAAATCACACAGTATTATGGTATGCTGAATGCCAGACCCAAGAGCGAGGTTAAGACACTGACATGATTTCTGTAGAGCCGTTCGCGAGGAATGGTCAGCTCGTCCTCACCGCAGAGGATGGCGTTCCACAATCTGACTTGAATGGCGCAGAGAGCTTAGAAATTGGAATCAAGCAGATCCAAATGGAACAGGACACGGCGAAAACAACCTCACACGGCGCATCCACGTATCATATCGATCTCAACCGAGCTGGTCACCCACTGATCGAGATAATCACTTTACCGCATATTCATTCTCCGCAGACCGCTGCAGCTGTTGTGCGAAAGATCCAGTCTATTCTCAAGAGCGTGGACGCCTGCACGACAGGCATGGAACTTGGTGGACTGAGGGCCGATGTCAACGTCTCGATTCGGGAGCGAGGGACTAGCGGAGCATCTTCATACAGTGGTGTCAGTGGATTGGGACAAAGAACGGAGATCAAGAATTTGTCTTCGTTCAAAGCAGTCGAGGACGCAATCATTGCAGAGCGAGACAGGCAGATCTCCGTTCTGGAGGCAGGTGGTGTCGTTGAGGGTGAGACAAGAGGTTGGACGCTGGGTGCTACGGAGACCACAAGGCTGAGAGGCAAAGAAGGTGAAGTCGACTATCGTTACATGCCTGATGCTGATCTGCCGCCTTTATTGGTTGGTCAGGATCTCGTGGAATATTTGAAGAGCACGATGCCGGAGGTTCCAGACGACACAGTGGGCAGGGTCGTGGAAAGCTATGGGCTAAGCTTAAAAGATGCAAAGACAATCGTGGCACTGGACGATGGTGATCGTCTGGAGTTCATGGAGGAGACAGTCGAGTTGTTGAAGGAGAAGCTGGCTGGCACTGAGCATGATACTCAGCACAAGCTTGGCAAAGCTGTAGGCAACTGGGTGCTGCACGAACTGGGTGGGCTACTAGACGCTTCTGTGACTTGGGACGAAGTATCTGTCACGCCGCAAGAGCTAGCAGACCTCATCAGCAATCTGCTGCAGAAGCAGATCACAGCGCGGACTGCGAAGCAGTTGCTGGCCACACTGTACGAGACTCCTGCGTCGGACGTCCGACCCTCCGTGGAACAGCTCATCGAGGATGGAAACCTGCGCCTGCGGCCATTGTCAGAGGACGAATACTCCTTACTGATGCAGGCCATCGTGGACGAGAATCCAGACAAGGTCGCCGCTGTCAGAGACAAGGGTCAAAAAGGAAAGATCATGTGGTTCGTCGGTCAGATGGTACGAAGGGGTGAAGAGGGGACTGTGGAACCTGAGATGGCGAAGAAGGTCGCGGAGAGGATGCTCGGGTGATAGCCAGCAGAGGCCTTGTGGAGGCTGTGAAGAAATTCACTTTGTGCGAAACGCCGGCCTCACGCACGCGGCTGCAACAGCTTGAAAGCATCACCATTGCGCCAACAATGCGTCTGATCCGGAGGCCAAGCATTACGATCGAATATGGCTTGACAGCCGATGATGAAGCTACGAGATGCGAAATCTCCTTCCTCCATACACGAGAATCTTCTAAAGAGGCTTGCAGCACCAAGGACAACCCAGCCAGGAACATTTGTCAAAGTCGTTCGCGACATTACACGCGGCCGTTCTCTTACACCGCCACCCCTCTCTACCACCGTTGCGGCTCAGCACGGAGAACAGCCAAGCAAACCAAGCCAGGAACTAAGGTCAGTCGTTGACGAATATATCTTGATGGTTGGATGCTTCTAGCGCCCGCTGGAACCTGAGTTTGAAGGTGCAATAACCTTAAAGCAAACTACGATCGAAGGAGTAAGACGCAAACTCTTAAAATCTCGATCGCCACTCGAGGATACCTTTCGGAGAAGACTTCTCCGACCTCACTCGGGCTACGCGTCTGTCATGTCCGCAAGATGCATTCGACCATGCTTCTAGCTTCAACGTTTCCACCCCTTCCTGCACCAACCTTTGCATCCTCCGCACAGCTGATCTCTCAGCCCTACCCATCTCGACTTTCCTAAATCTACTCTGGGACCTATCCTATCCCGAAGGTAGGTAAGCGCATTGTGCATACGGAACATCCCAAAGCATAAAACCTGAAGAGCGCTTAGTCCCTCCGACAACAAGGAGGGCTGTGTAACTACCAGCACTGGGCACTTGGCATGGCATATACGATTCCAGCAATTCGTCCAGATTCTATTCTTCTAGACTCCTTGGCCGACGGACACTTACGGCCGTCCTTGCATCACTCATTCTTCTTGTACCACGGCGTCGTGCGAATCATGGCCTTCTGCATATCAAGACTGTGATCTTGGCGAGCGTGGCAGTTGGCATCAGATTGAGTAAACATGTGGTCCACGTGCGTAGGCGATGCAAATCAGGATGTAGGTACGTGCGAGGTGAGCGAGGTGGGAAGACGATATAAATACGTGATTCTGTCGCGAAAATGATGAAGAGATTTGATCAGAGCAGCGCAGCTACTTCACAACAACAGATCAGCTAATACACTCCGCGAAGCACATCGGTAATATTCTATCAGTCCAAGCTGACCATCCATCACCACTGATATCTAAAGCATCAGGCTTCGACGCCGCAAAGTTCTATCATCTCCGTCAGGTCCAACATGACAATGTCGTTCACAAGATCACTCTCCCTCCTGGCGCTCGCTGCCACTGTGGCCAACGCCTGCCCTAAATTGCAAAAGCGTCAAGGCGTGAATGCCACTCTCCCTGAGGACCCTCGCTTCTGGGCCTACGAAGCCAGCTACGACTGGGGAAGACTAGACCCAGGTACACCACCCCTCAACCCAACCTCCTCCCTCCATCACCACTAACCCTTCTTCCCTCCCTCCAGAATGGGTCCTCTGCCAAGCCGGCACCCAACAAAGCCCCATCCCCCTCCGCCTCGACCAAGGTCTCTCCCGCGCCCACATCCCCACCTTCTCCTACCCCTCCAACGTCACCGGAAACTTCTCCAACTGGGGCTACGGTCCCTCTTACACCCTCTCCCTCGGCCCCAACAACAACGACGATTACACCACCCTCCCTTCCCTCACTTTTCCCGAGGAGGCGAACGATTTCTCCACGAACGAAACCGTCTACCTCGCCAGCTGGCATATCCACGCTCCGGCGGATCATACTGTGCAAGGAGATCGCTCGAAAGCGGAATTACATCTTGTGCATGCCGATGCAGAGGGCCATGAACGTGCGGTTTTTGCGATCAGGATTGATCCGGGAAATGCGGAGAGTAGATTTTTTTCGCAGTTGCCGGGGATGGTGGGGTTTAATAATACGGATGTGAGGGAGACGGAGGTTACGATGGATTTGAATTTGGCGTTGGATGAGGTTTTGCGGTTTGCGGAGTTTTGGACTTGTGAGTATTTGCCCTTTTCCTACATTTGCTTTTGTGGACGTGATGTGAGATGATGTGGAGAGTTTACGAGCTGACTCGGGAATAGATAAGGGTTCTCTGACGAGCCCACCTTGCACGGAGGGATTGAGGTGGTTTGTGGCGAGGAATGTGTTGTTTGTGTCGGATGAGCAGATGCAGGATATTTTGAGGGTCAGTACTTTCTCTGCGAGGACGGAGCAGGAGGTTTGGAGGCATGATATCAATATTTGAGTTTTGAACTGTCTGGGGATTTGTTTTCGTTTGGGACAGGATGCATGGTATACAGTACGAGTACAGTAGCGCGATGAATATAGAGAATATACATGCACACAAACAATGCTGGGTTGGGAATAGATGTGGTGTTGTTACCTACTCTGCCAAGCGTTGTCGAACCTGGGTGGTCGTTGCTTGGGATTCGCAGAGACATACTTGCCAGCGACATCAAAAGTATTGTGCTCGGTTTCATCACAAGCAATCGCGCCATTGACTGTTTAGCCGCCATCATGCATATCACCTGCAGCTTGTTACCACTGCCTGGCAGCTTGACTTCCATAGTGCAGATTTTGAAAAGCGGTCTGCGAGAACCGATTTTTTGCCATGCGCTTACGACCTGTGCCGCGGGCGATGATGATAGCTAAACGAGACAGCCAGCCTGTTGTCATGGATATGCTGGGGGAACTTTGAGTGATGAGATGGAAGGTCGCGTTGTCACGACGCGAAGCTGTAATTCGAGCTCGACCTGTCGTCTTGGTGGTCATAGCAGAGGAACCGTATCGATACAGGGGATGTGACGTTTTGAACACGTCCTCGCAAGCGTAGACCTCGGTAATGTTGTTGTGAACGTGTTGACGATGAGATGACTGTGAGAAGTAGTAGACTGTGAGATGCAAGCATTGCGTCAGGAAATAGGACGTGTTGAGCGTTGGAATGGACGTGAAGTTGTGTTCAGACAAGAACGACGGGCGCGCCTTTGTCGACGCCGCGTGAGGCAGGTGGGGCGGCAAGCCGCGTCACGGGGTTCCTGCCAGAGGCTACTTAAGAGACCTGCACCTGCCGCGAAGCTCTACATTGCCAAGAGCTTTGAACTTCATCACAACAGACGCGTTTGGCAGCATCGCAACACATTGCCCTTTTGGACAACACCTTCAACCAACTCCTTCAATCGTCGCGCAGCTTCAGCAGTCCTCTTGACACCATCTACACCTTCACCGACACAGCAATCGCATTGCATTGGCGCGACCAAGCTTCGGAGACCCTACATATCTGGCAACATTGAGCAGTGCAGTCATGCGATCAATTTCGTAGATGAATCTCTGCCTTTACTTGCGTGACGTGTAGCGTGACTTTTGAGCTTCACTGAACGCCATTGTCATTGTCCACCCACGTGCCGTCATCCACAACCACCCTCAGTCACGCCTATCAGTCGCGAAAATCGCATAGCCACTCCGGCACCCACACCTTGCCCGGATCTGCGGAAACAGCTGCCTGTCCCAGTCGCGTCACCGCGACAATACAATGTAATCCAGAACCACGCCGGCTATCATCGATCCAATGCGCCTGTATACCCCCGACACGCTGCTGTATCCGATCACGGTTACCAAGCTTCTGCGCAAGCAAGGTGACAGCATCGAGGTCAATTCACCTCTGTTCCTCTATAACTACAAGAGCACTGTCACAGAATTTGACGAGGATGCGAGAGAGGATGTTGAGAGAGAACGGACATGGCCCGCGACATTCGAAAGTGAGCTCGAGGGCACACTGGAATCGCTGAATGTGAAGGTCGGCCAGGTCATCGAACGAAAGACACCAATCGCGGACGTGGAGGAAGCTTGCAAACATGAGATCCAGTTCGCGGGGCTGTGCGCGGCTTGCGGCCAGGACATGAAAGAGAAGAGTTCGTACAATGAGACCACGGCGCGTGCGGCACGTGCTACGGTCAACACAGTACACGGGCGACAGGATCTCCTCATCTCAGAAGAGGAAGCGTCCAAGAGCGATGAAGAGGCCAAGCGTAGACTGCTGGAGTCTCGGAGATTGAGCTTGGTGGTGGATCTGGACCAGACCATCATCCACGCATCCGTCGAACCGACCATCGGAGAATGGCAGAACGATCCATCGAACCCTAACTACGAGGCTCTCCGTGATGTTCAGGCCTTCCAGCTCCACGACGATAAGCCCAATACGTGGTACTACATCAAACCGCGACCCGGACTCAAGGACTTCTTGAACCGGCTATCGGAGTTCTACGAGATGCACATTTACACCATGGGCACGCGATCGTATGCGGAGAATGTGGCCAAGATTATTGATCCTGACCGCAAGATCTTTGGCGATCGCATCGTGACACGGAATGAGAGCGGGAGTCAAACAGCCAAGTATTTGAAGAGACTGTTTCCCATCGACACGAGGATGGTGGTCATCATCGACGATCGTGCAGACGTGTGGCACTGGATCTCAAATCTGGTCAAGGTCAATGTGTTCGAGTTCTTCGTCGGCATTGGCGACATCAACAGCAGTTTCCTACCCAAGCGACCCGAGCTCGAGGCCGCAAAGGCACACGCGCCCAAGATGGAGCGCATCCCATCGAACAAAGCTCCGACTGATAATGGTGACAATGGCCAGCCAAACGCAGGCACGGAGGCCGTCACTACCACTCCCCCATCAGCTGCGCCTGTGCAAACCAACGGCGAGACATCAGTGAGCGAGCAACTCCTATCCATGGCGGGTCCACAAGATGCAAAAAGCATACAAGAGAAGACAGAAGAGCAGGAACAGATCATTCAGGAGCAGCTAGATGACCGACCTATGCTGAAGAAGCAGAAAGAGCTCGAAGACCTCGCGAAGGAGGAAGAAGCAAAGGCGTCACCTGCTGTTGAAGCGACAGCTGAGCTTCTTGCAGAGAATGGCAATGATACGGAAACAAAAGAGCTCTCGCACGTGGACTCTATACAGCACAAGTATCGGCAGAACCTCCTCGCGGATGACGACAACGAGCTGGTGTACCTTGAGCAGAGCTTGCGCAACATCCATACCACATACTATGACGAGTACGACAAGCAATCCCGGGGTGCTAAGGGCGACCGGGTTGCTGAACTCCGGCCAGGACACAGCAAGAAACGGTCGTTTGACGATCTCAACAACATTCCTGATGCAGCAGTGCTCATGGACGGCATCAAAGCAAAGGTCCTCGCAGGCTGCCATATTGTCTTCTCCGGTGTGGTTCCGCTCGGAGTCGACCCATTGACACACGATGCAGCACTTTGGGCGAAGACGTTCGGAGCGACGGTGAGCGTCAATATTACCAAGAAAACGACTCATGTCATCGCCTCGCCAGATCGAAGAACGGCCAAAGTACGACAAGCAGCAAAGAAGCCCCGCATCGCTATAGTGAGCCAGCACTGGCTGCATGCGTGCTTTGCACAGTGGACGAATGTCGATGTCAATCCCTATCGCATCCACTCGGATGCTCCCGCGAATGGAGCTGGCGCACTTCCTGAAAGCTTTGACGAAACTGCATACAATGTATCATCTTCAGACGACGATTCGATTCTGACCGAGGATGAAACTGACGCGACCGAGACTCCGAATGGAGGTGATCGTCCAACGCTGGAAATTGACACAGATGAGGAAGAGCTCATGAAATACGCGCCCTCGCTGGATCGCAAAGACAGCAGTCCCATCGAGGGCGAGCAGCCGGATGACTTCGAAGCTATCGACGAAGAGCTTGAAGCCTTCTTGGATGAAAGTGGAGACGAGGACGATAGTGATACCGAAAGTGTAAAGAGCACGCAGTCTGAAGCCGAGCCCAGCAGTGCGAAGAAACGCACGCGTGACGATAGGGATAGTGACGGAGAAAGCGAGAAGGGCAGTCGGCTGCAGAAGAGAAAGAAGCAGGCGATGGAGAGGACATCGAGTCTCACCAATCTTGTCGTGCAGGGAAATGGTGCTACGCCTGTTGTTGAAGGACAGGACGAGGTTGAGGGGACTGAGAGCGATGCGGATTTGGAGGCTGCTTTGGCTGCTGAGATGGAGAGGCAGAGTGATGATGAAGAGTAGAAATGAACTGCATAGCATTGAAGAATTCGATACCTCACATTGAGAGCGGAGACTGCTTGGTCACTCAGGCCTCCGGAGTGCTGCAGTGATACTGCAAGTTGTATCTGGTTGGGCAGGTCTATGCGATGAGCACAGAGCGATATCGCTGCTCTGAGAGCTGGTGTTACCATCAAACAGCATCGACGGCCTAGTCAGACATGTATCAAAGTGACCATGCACAACTGATCAGTGTGAAAATGAGCGTATTTGCATAGTTGTATCCCATGTACATTTCCTCGTGGATGATTCTGGACTCTGCACTGTGATATGTATGAGCGGTCGGCCAGCACCGGCTGTATACTTCGCACATCCATATTGCACGCGGCGAATGAAGGGTATGATTCGCTGGGTGAGGAGTTCCTTGGCACGGGTGAACGAGGATCATCGCGGACGGGCCCCACCAAGCTCACATGTCAGGGTCCAATCAAGCCACTGGCGCCATTCAGCGATTGACACTTGGGCCAGTCAAGCTCCAACAGCTGCAGCTGTTTGTCTCTTCAGCCTCGTCGGCGCAGTCCGTGAACCGTATTACTGCTCACTGCTCACTGCTCACTGCTCGCTGCTTGCTTGATGCCCGCATGAACAAGGCTGAGCTTGAGCCGCCTCGCCAATACTGACAGGTGCGACTCGAACCCAGCGTCATCAGCTGTAGGAAGGAAGCATTTACGGCGGATGCAGCGTTGTCACATCCGCGACATCCACCTGAATCACGCCCACTGCAGCATTCACCATTCACTCTCAACGCGGCTTGCTGCTCACTTCAGAGCTGCTAGGCCTCCCATTCATTGATTCTGTGCATCTTCTTCCGCAGCACACATCTTCACTTGGCAAGCAGGCAGGCAGGCAGGCAAGACGGTGATACATACTTGACCATCAGCTCACCTTGACTTCGCGGGCCTCCACCACTCGGCCGCGGCCTCCTCTCGTCGACCGCCAGACAAAGCAAATCAGATTGATTCCAGCTCATCACACAAAGAAAGACAGCGACAGGCACAGAAACAACAGGCGCAGTGGAAGCTGCCGAGCACATCACTCCATCATGGCATCCTCCACGGCCACTCAGACCGACTCGCTCGTGGAGCTGCCCAAATCACAGACCAAGCACGCGACCACGCTCCACGACTTGTCTGATGAGCTTCTGGGTCTCATCATCGAGCGAGTATGCTCTCACCATTCCTCCCGCGCTTCTTCATCCTGCACACACGACCTGACCTACTGACTCTACCCACCAGGTGCCTCGCCCATCAGACCTGAAGAATGTCTGCCTCGTGTCCAAGAAATTCCACTCCATCGCCGTCCGCTCCCTCTACCGCAATGTCGCCCTCGATCTCGGCAGCGACCACGACACCCGTCTCTCCTCCTTCCTGAACCCCCGCAACATCGGCCTCCAGCACATCCGCCAGTTACGCCTCTACCTCGCCGAATCCGCCGACCGCTGCAACCAAGAACGCCAAGCACAATTCGCAACGCGGATGATACTCGAGTTCCTTCCCGAGGACGTGCTGGAGGAGTTCAGGTGCGTATACTACAAGACAGGGAGCAAAGAGGACGCTGCCGCGGAACGCGCTTGGCGATCGGATGTCCTTGGTCTCACCACACCTGAGAGGGAGGATGCTGATGCTAACAGTTATTATCGGAATAGCTGGTGTCCTTGGAAGGCCTTTGCCGCGGACACGTTACTTTTGCTTTACAAGCGTCAGCGCAAGATGAAGTGGCTCGAGGTTATGGACCTTGATCGAGATGTCCTGCCGGAGTTGAAGAAGATGGCTAAGACGACGGGTGCGATGTTCCAACATACCAGGAAACTGGCGCTTTATCCGGAGAATCGAGACACGCTGGCTCTGAGTGGATTCTTTCTGGAGAAGTGTAGGGAGCAGTTGGAGGAACTAATTGTGCATTGCAATTTCAGCGATCTGGGCGGGCCGAGCGTACCTGATGGGAGGGAGCTGAATGACTCCGCGACGGAGCCTGGGTTGTTGAGCAGGACGGTCTTCTCCAGCCTGATGCCTTTCGACACATGCGAGCCGTTGAAGAACTTGACGAGTCTCCGACTACATCGCATTAGTCTGAGATACTGCGCGGACACTTGGTGCAAGTTCATCAACTTCCAACAGCTGGAGAATCTACGGCTATACCACTGTGCTGGCGCCGACACATTATTGGGGCAGTTGAGCAAGTCGAGGAATCTGCCGAAGACACTGAAGGTACTGGAATTGCAACATCGCGACAACACAGACAATGAGGCTCTGCTGGCCCTTGACGGCTTCCTCTGTCTCGTGTCTGGCCTTCGAGACATGGTCATTGATCTGGAGAATGTCAAGTCACTACCCGCAGCGGCTGGAATCGTGCGGCATAGCAAGACACTCGAACTGCTCAGCGTGCATTGTGCGACAGAAAACCACCCGGGCAATTCTATGACATCAGACTGCGACAACGAAGAGCTGGTGTGGTCAACAGAAGACTTTGACAAGATTTGCCGAGCGTGCAAGGATCTCGAACAGCTTTCCTGCGCTTGGCCTTCGACGAGTCTGATCCGCAGCCCTGCGCCGGACTGGAAGCGATTCGAGTCAAGTGCTGCGGTACTGAGGAAGATGGTCACATTACACATCACGACGTGGCCGAATAACAAGCCTTCGACACAGCTTCTACCGAGAATGGTGTATGAGAGTCTTTTGCAGAATCTGGCGCAGCGGATGTTCGAGCTGGCGGCTGATGGGAGGGACAAGGGCATGCCGCCCGTCGTGGAAAGCATCGATTCGGATGATGAAGATGACCTTCCGATCGTGCCCTCTGGCAACACATCTTCCTCAGCCCCCGATGCTACCGTCACTCCTTCCTCACGCCTCCGCCTTATCGCCTTCGGCGTCTCAGATCGAATCTACGAACGCGAAGATTCGAAAAACCAGGTCATATTCCTCAAGTCTTTTGCCGCGGACGCAGAAGGCAAGCATCGACCACATGCAGTTCCTGTCGGATGGTGTTTGAGACAGTACATTGAGCCGAGGAGCGAGGTGCTGGATTTTGTATTGCATCGGAGTTCGGATCGCGATGCGCATCCGCCCGTGAGTGACTATTTGAGTGGAACGGGGAGATTGAGGCATACGACTGGAGGTTGGGGGGATGAGAGGGATGATGAGGATTAGCGATTCTATCCTCATGCGTATGGGCATTGGTGAAGGGAGTGTGTGTTACGATAACATGAAGGGATTGTTCATTCGTGATTGGGGTCGGAGGGGCTCTAGATGGTAATGAGACTGAGATTGAGAATCAGACTCGTGAACAGGTTGTAGTCTAGGGGGGAGAAGAAGGTTCGTAGATTGGAGCTTGGACCCTTCCTTTCATTGTAGCTTCATTAATAAGATTACCACCACTTGAAGATAGCCGGATGGCCCTTTTAATTTTCAATGCTGACTATCGATGTGATTGGGGTCATTTTGGCGTGAGATGATCGCTCACGATATTGATCGGAATATTAAGATGCTGGCTCTTGCAGTGGCGTTGCAGCAGTCTATTTGCGCGTCTTGTATGTGTCTTAGGGGCTAGATGGTGTTGGCTGGCCAACCCAAAGCACACATAGCCTCAGTTCGGCACGAGTTTTGGTATCTACTTTCACTCTACGAGCTCGGCACTGGGGTGTGTATTTACGTGTTTCGAGGCCGGTTGATTAGTCAGAAGGGCATAGTCGTAATCTCGTATAGAGTCCGCGAATCTATGACAGAAATCAACACGCTGATAGCTACTACGGCAATCAAGTACCCTTCTCGGGATTCTTCTCGTTCTTACTTCGTATCTTAACTAAGATAGCCCTGACGTGTACCTCTGCACTGCAGTGTATTCCTCCAGGGTGGGCATGATGCTTGCATCTACGCAGGAGATTCCATCTCTCCTCCGCCATACGATCTACTCCTACCAGTTCTGGGGACTGTATGCCCTCAGGTACGGTTTGGGGTTATAATAATGATAGGTCTGGATTGCGCGTGTTGGTCTGCTTAGAGTTATTGCTGGAATCGCAAGGAGGAGCAGACGTCCACAAAAGCTTCTGCGGTGGTGGTCGTACCAGTGCCTCGTAGCATTTTACACATAGTGCTGTTGTTACTCCTCTTCTAGTCGGAATCCTGCTTTCTCGTGGGGCTCCAGGCAATAGGATCTGCCTTGATATCGGAAAGTAAATCTTGTTCTTGATCTTCTTTGTAGTTGAAAACGAAAATGTTAGCTCGATTGCACATTTGTCTCTCCGCCGAGTCCATGGTGTTTCTCCGTTTCTTTCTGCTTTTCTCTCGGGCTTCGAAATTGTATCTCCTTACGTACCTGGCATACTACTACGTGGTACCTCGGATGAACTATTGGGCTGCTGTGCTTTCATCAATGCCTCGGATCTATGGAGCTGTCCGATAAACTGCAGACGTTGATCCATTGGACCTTTGTGCCGGTTAAAACGGTCCTCGTCTGTCCGCAGAAATCTATCCATTGGATCGTCGTAAACTGGACATATATTATGGTCCTGCAGTTGTCTTGCGAGTGATGCAGTCTGCGCTTTGTTGCCCTCGAAGCCAAGTGCGTTCTCAGATGCTATGGATCGCGTTCTGATGACGTCCTCGATCGGAGTTGCGATTTTTGGGGCATTTTCATTCTTTGAAGTTCGCGCCGGCTCGCCAATACTTGGAAGTACCTCGGTTGTGTTGCCCCGAATCAGAAGCGTCAGCGTGCCCCTGGACTCTGGGACTCGTTTGTTGTTGGTACCGATGAGCCGGGTCGTGGCAGACATGTCTGCTGAAGCTGGTTCTTCATGAGCCGAATGGGGTCCCGTGGTTTCTGGTCTTTCATGCGACTCTACTGCGATGCTCTGTGATCTTTGTTGGGTGTTTGGGGCCGTCATTCGCTCCATCTGCAGTATGTGCGTACGTCGCAAGCGATTGATGGCGGGGAGATAGTCGAACAGGATGTCCACCATAGCGATGAGATAATCGGGGTCAAGTTGCCCCTGTTCAACTCCATCGTCTTCGAAAGCAGATTTGTGATTGAGAGGCTGGTACATCGTGTCCGGGAGAATTTCATCGCTTGTTATATTTGTTATCAGAACGTGTCGTAGCGCAGAAGCGGCTTTGATCAGCTCGCGGCGGCGGCCTTCGGTACTGATTGGAATCCATGCTTCCATGATGAGCTCTGTCATCTGTCAGAACTTCGAGACTCTTGGAGAGAACTCAATCAACGAACCCTGCTCCACTGCGATCTCCACTAATTGAGCAGCCAAGGGCGCTGAAAGCTTGCTTCGAAGGCTTGCCGTCTTTGCTATCAGAACGTCAAGGTCCAAACTATCACCGAATAGCTCTCCGCCCCAGACTTTCAAGCGTTCTGGCAGGTTTTGAAAAGAGACTTTGTCGTGATCTGCGACAAGCGCCATAGTGTTCGCAGCAGAGACACAGGCACTCCATAGCCCACCGAGATCCGGAAGAGGGCCCTGAGGTGCGACATTGAGAGCATTCATGGTCAATATGGATATGCCACATAAGTGGTCACTTCTGCCCGCCTTTGATGTTGCGCAAGATGATCATGTACATTCGCAGTAGGCCAGGCTCCTAGGCTGAGATCCTTGTAGCGCACTCGACGAGCGCTGCCCACAGCAGGGTATGATTTCGTGTGCAGAATATTGGTTCCTGGCCTCACTGTTTCGGCTGACTGCGAAATACAAAAGCATATAGTTCCCTGAAGTCAGTAGCACGATGCCGTGCAGCTTGTGAGCCTAGACCTAGGTCACGGCTGATGCTTTGTTCCTGCCATGTGGGTAGCCAATCAAGCTGCAGCTGCTGCAGTGTGGTGCAGTAGTTCAGCTGGCGCCAAAGTCGCCATTCGATACGCCACGCATGCGTCTGCGCAAGGCTAATGCAAGTAGGTCGTGACTTCGTTCGGGCCGTGTCCTGGGAAAGCGCGCTGCAGTCTTCCCCTCATTAGACTCCGGGCAGACAAAGCGAGAACACACCTCTCTACTGCGATCTTCGATATATTAGTAGAAATTTTCGTTTCTTCTGCGCCGACGCCTGTGAACCGCCATGGGCATAGATCCACTAGGGGCTGCGCTAGGATCCGCTTCACTCTTCTTCGTAGTGTATGACACCTGCAGTCGGTTGTATCAGGGCTGCCAAGATATCAGATACTTTGGGAGAGACGTGATCTTAGAGTCAATGAAAATAAGAAACCTCATGTCTGATCTCGATATCATCATGGAGACAAAGGCAACAGATATGCAAGAGCCGCCTGATTTAGATGATGCTGAGCACAGAGTCACCAAGGAGATTATACGTCACCTGAGAATTATCAGCACATATTTTCAGGCGTGCAACGATATTATCCAAGACTCTCTGAGTAGGTCACAGGTTTATACGTCCGGACACGACTGACAGTTTTCTAGGAGTTTCGCAAGGGGTTCCTTTCATGGTCGGGAGTACGACATTGGGAAGTTCACGCACTACGCGTAAGACTTCCGAGTTGTCGATTAAAGTCAGCAATCCGCCAGCAAGCAAGACTCCGGGAATGGGCGCGGTGACGGACAAATCCAAGAAGCATTTCGGTATCCCTTCCCTCCTTGCTCGCAGGTCTTCGAAACAGAGGACAGAAGTGCGTGCAGGTTCTCCTCTGGATCAGACAAGCAACCAAATCTCGAGCAATGCGCCGCAGGCCGCTATATGCTCTCCGCTCAATTCTTCGGCGGCAACTTCAGGTCTTAAATTACCATGTATCCACGTGGTCTCCAGTGAAGATGCTGAGACTCAGCAAGCGTGGGCAGGAGCAAACTGGTGGACCCTGCTCAAGTGGACGGATCACGATCGCTTGAGACTCAAATCCAGTGTGGAAGATCTTCGCACTGCGATTCATGATTTCCGTGATTACATCGAGCTCCGGAGACCCATACACCCTGGCGCAGTGCTCGCGTTGCCGTCAGAGATCGTGAACATCCATCGGGTGCCGCACCTTGATCCAGCTATGCTGAGGGAACTTCACGTGGCTCTGAGGCGTGTCAATAGCTCTGCATCTGCAGGATCCAAGGTATTGAGCCTCAGTATTGTGAACTCTTGCCAGGATAATCGAGACGTGCTTGGAGAGTTCCCCGGAATGGCAGGAAAGCTTCGTCGAGACAGTCGGGTGACATTCCTTCAGAAGCACGACGATGGTGCGTCCTGCACGTTCCTGGCCATCGAGTCAGGCGCTGAGCCATTGGAGGGCGCTCAGGTGAGGGTGATCGATGATCTATCGGCCGTGAGATGCCCAGATCCCGCCGACTTGGTGGACAGTGACCGATATGTACAGTGTGGCAATGTCGCCCCACTGCCAGAAGATGAGTTCCATCACGAGTTATTTGCGGAAATACGACCATGGCAATGCGTGCAAAGTCTCAGTGAGTATCTTGACGACTCTGCATCTGCAGCTTTACTCTCGCTCGAAGTGATTGTCAAGTTGTTCAGAGCCATGCTGCTGGCATATCTGGACTTCGAAAAGCTTCGGGGGAGCTGCCGTTATCCTCGATTGGAAGACTATCGCACGTATCAGCGTCCTTCATACACAAGCGACTCTGTTCTGATGCAAAATGCATCCGAACAGCCATGGGAGAATCCATATTGGGCCTGCGGCCTTGGATCGCCTGGTCCCATTCGTACCCCGGGCGCGTCCAGGCAAACAGTGGCGCCGGATGAGCCGGTGGTGAGGCTGGGCCTCGTCCTCTTCCAGCTGGCCAGTCGCTCGAAGGACATCATGGCGGCCGCGCCGGGAGGGGTGGAGAAGAACTGGCTGCGCCTGCAAAGTGAAGCTCTGAGAGCTTTGCACAATGTGCAAGCTGTATGTGGAGTTGCAGTAGGAGCTGTCGTAGAAGCCTGTCTGCTAAGCAACGCCCAGACGGAGCGCAAGACGCTCTGCGAATGTCTTGTGAAGCTGAACAAGATCGAGGCGGAATTTTGATCCAGCCTAAGCTGTGATGTGACGTGATGGATTACAGAGAAGGTTGTGGTTGCAAGCAACAACCTAAGTTTTCACGCACGAAGTTAATTTTAGATAGAACTCTACGTATACACAACGCAGCTTTCTAGGGTCACATATCAAAGATTTTTGAAAAATGCCAAACGCACCCTGGTCGGAAGTACTGCTTTCGCTTGGTCATCACAGCCGTTATCAACATTGGCCTCGTATTACAAGCGGTGTGCTAAGAATGGGGCTAGCAGTTTATTGGTAACGAAATGTTGATATTTCGCTTCAGTAAAACTTACGCTTGCGACTCTAACTAACCTTATCTTACATAGGGGCCAACATTTACTATACTAACTCGTAGTATGCTAGTAGTAGTTTCGCAGGCTATCCGAATATTTCAGCTCTTGGTGACTTAGTCTATCTATAGAGCAGTCTAATCGAGCGAAGCTTCTATTAGTAGTACCTTGGGTCATTGATGTCAATTCATTAAGCTTAATATTCTACTACGTGTTTCATTTGATACGAGAGCCTACTTCCGCTATAGCTAACGCCGCCACGCGAGAATATATATTATCAAGGCTTCTGTTCACGAGCTACCTATTCCATGCCTTCTCGGACGACTATCGTCTTCAAATCGTACGTATCGAAAAACCTGAAGAACGCCAATACCTGCGGCGCTGAGCCACACCCACTAGCAGTAGGCATGCTGGCGTTAAAGCTTACGAGCGGCGTTCTCGGACTCTTTTGATCGCATGCTTTGCATTTCGCCGAGACAGTATAAGTCCCGTTGAGCAGCAAATTCCTCCCAATGACCTGGAACATATCGAGCCCGGAGGTCTGCCGTATCGTAACCTGAGCGTTGGCAATTGCTTTTGTGTTGTTTCCCTCAACAGGTAGCAACAGGCTTTCAACACGCATTCCAAGACCTTGTTTTCCAAGTCTCTCACGACTAGCTTCCTGAGATGCGGCGTCATCAGAGGGTATGGCGTTGGAAACATAGATGAGCGCCTGGCCCTCCTGGCCGACTGAAAATGTGTCCACAACTTCCATTGAGGATGTATCAATCACATCCACAGTATCGCTGTGTTCATTCACCACATACATCCTCGTGTTGTCTGCGCTAGGCCACAAGCCATGAGGCTGTATGCCGCTCTGCCGCACATCCTTGATGTGGATAGGTTCTGAGTCTGGGGACGGTTGGTAATAGACTCTAGTCGCGTTCATAGAACCAACTGAGACCCAACCGTATGTCGTCCCATTCACCACAGCGAAGTTGGGATGATTAGTTTCTGGACCGGTCTCTAACACCGAAACAACCTTCCTCGCTGTTACGTCGATGACAGAGACCTGTCCCGACATTTTATGTGCGGCCCAGAGTCTGTTGCCATCTGCAGAGAGCATCATGTCTGAGCTGAAGACATTCGCCAATCCGGTGATGTTGTACATCACTTTCTGGCTTTGAACATCGATGACCGCGATCAAAGGCTCCATGATGTGGTTCACGTAGGCAGTGGTTCCATCAGGGCTGAAGAGGACTTTGCTGGGGCCTTTTCCGGTCATGATTCTAGAAAGAGCAGTCCCGTTCATGCCGTCGAGAATTTGTATGCTGGAAACACCTCTTGTCCCGATCCATATTGTGCGATTATCCGGAGCGAAGAAAGCCTCGTGCGGGCCCCGGTCCACGTATGCGGTAGTGACGATGGAGTTGTCAGCTGTCTTGATGACATTGACAGTGTTGGAGAGCGTGCTCAGAGAGACGATGTATTTGCCATCTCGAGAGAATCCGAGACCGTGGGAGTTTACTGATTGAATGTTTTGTGGGTTCAGGTTGTTACTCAGGCGAGCCGCCCCGAATGAGATGGTTCCCAGCACTGTGTTATTGTTAGGGTCGATGACACTGACGGTGTTCGAGGTTTGGTCTCCAGTGTAAATTCTGTCGCGAGATGAAATTGGAAGACCTCGTCCAGCTAAGGCTGGCGCTTGTGCTTGCGCAGTTGCGGGGACCGCAAGCAGGCCGAACAATGCTCCGACGATGCAAACGAGCTTTGGCATTCTTGCTATTGTTTAGAAACGAGTCCGTGAAAGGATTATTGTTCAGAAAAGTGCAAAATGTAGGGCTATGTTTTATTTTCGTTGCAGCGTCATGCATGCGCACCTAATACCGAAGTCAAGCCAGCTTACGAACCTAGAAGTTGATGAAGATGTCATCAACGGAACGATGCTGTGCAACATAGCCTTTGCTTAGCGTTGCCGTCGTCGCCGCTCTGTGAAGCCTATCGATATTGCTTCGGAGAATGCGGATGCCGTGAGCCTGTGAGCAGTCCAGAAAGACCAGCCAAGAACGAACAAGCGACACATGTGGTGTGCCAAGTGAAGATTGTTATGCGCCACTGCGTAGCTTACGGTGTTGGCGAGGCTTCGCAAATTAGGCTGAACTCTCACCCCACCCACGTTTGTGAAGAGATGCTAAGATTTAGCTGGACCACAACGTCACACGTTTTCTCGGCATCACTGCGTGAATACAAGCAGCTTTGCATATACAATTGAAATCATTACATCTTGCTGTCGGCAGCAGCGTGCTGTCAAGAATGACGATCTCGTCCAAATATTGATAGCGAAGGTCAGCCCATCTTGCGAATTCTTGAGCTTGACGAGAGATCTTGGGCGCAGTCGAAGCTAGTATTCCGTCCGCTTGCATTGGGATCTACATGTCCTGGCTTGGCACTGCGGTCAAGAGCGCCAAGATCGAATGCTCACGCCTTCCTCCAGAGCTTTGTATACCACAGTGCTGGCACCTTTCTCAAGCCAAGTATTTCATGACAACTTGCCAAGTCCACTTCCGCGCGATGAGGATCGAAATCCGTATAATAAGATATTGCTATCGATGATTAGCGCCACGCGGCCAAAGATCGACCTGAGCATGCCTTTCATGGCCCAAAAGAAGCTTGAGATCTACGCTTGGGTAGATACATAAGGACGGGACGGTGCTGTGACACGAGACACATAGTCACCCATACCCGTCAGCAAAGGTGTCAACCGTCATGAAGCCGATTCAGGCCTTGGCGGCATTATTGCCTACTCTCCTGCGCGCGAGTCCAGTACACAACGATGCAGAATCCGATATTTCGAGATTACCACAACCCGCCCAATTTGCTCGAAACCTGCACGACGAGAACTTCAACTTCAAGGAAGGCTCAAAGCATCTTCGACCTGTCAGAGAACGCCGACAAGATGATACGACTCCAGGATATCTCCAAGGCCAGCCCAACAATGGTATGGGCAAAGGTGGCCGTTTCAATGGCGGCACCAATGAAGCATTGGATCTCCAAAACCCAAATAATTTAGGAGCTGCAAGTCAAATAGTCCCCTCTCCGTATAGAACGATGACTAACTTTTGCATTCGCTTGTGTCAGCCCAACAGAGATGCCGGCAACGTTGTCAACCTGAAATTCAGTTTCTCCAACGCGAGAACTCGAACTTACAATGGCGGCTGGGTTCGCGAGCAAGCAATCTCGGATCTCCCTCCTAGCAAAGATATTGCTGGTGCACAGTTATCCCTGGACAAAGGAAGCATACGAGAGTTCCATTGGCACCGTGTGGTCAGTATTTCGATGTGGCCAGAAGTCGCCGCGTAGTTGCAGAAAGCTAAATAGGAAGCAGGCAGAATGGGGCTACGTCTACAAAGGCCGCATAGCAGTGACGGCAGTCGATAATATGGGTCGCAATCAGTACTCCGTCGCCTCCACTGGCGATGTCTGGTACTTTCCTGAAGGCGAAGGCCACGCGCTCCAAGGACTGGACGACGAGAACGAATTCCTTCTGTGTTTCGACGATGGTGATTTTGGTCGGTTGGGCACAACCTTCAATCTCGATGACTGGTTGGCCAAAACGCCCCGCGATGTTTTGGCCAAGAATTTTGGTCTGGATATCAGCGTCTTCGATGCTGTTCCGGTGCCCAATCCATACATCCAAAACGCGACAGTGAGTGAGGAAGATATTGACCATCCATTTGGTGAGCTGGAGGGCGAGTCCAGTTACGTCTACAAATCAAGCCAGCAGCCTGCCATCGAAGCGCCGGGAGGTGGAGGCACGTACAAGAACATTGATACAGAAGTGTTTCCTATTTCCAAGACCATTTCCGCGGCGGTGGTTGAGTTGAAGCCTGGAGCCATGCGAGAGTTGCATTGGCACCCCAATGTGAGTGCACCCGATCTTCCTATGCCGCCTTGGTTGGCATCTGCTGAAGCATCAACTGACACTTCCTTTCCTTTCTAGGCTGAAGAGTGGCTGTACTTCCATCAAGGTCAAGCTCGTGCCACCGTATTCCTCGGCAATTCTGCTGCACGAACCTTTGACTTCGTTGCAGGAGATACTGCGGTTATGCCCGACAACGCAGGGCATTACATCGAGAACACGTCACAGAACGAAACACTGGTCTGGATTGAAGTTTACAAAGCAGACCGTGTACTGGACAACTCTTTGCAGCAATGGCTTGCTCTTACTCCGGCTCCGATCGTGGCCAGTGTTTTGCGCATACCTGTTGATGTTGTGAGGAACATGAAGAAAGAGAAGCAGGTTCTGATAGCTGCGTAAACGAAGCGCTTGGCATCGTTTGGCGCGTCCGAGGCTTGCTGATGAGAGCATACACAGCATCAGTCACTGTCATATAGCTAGAGCAGTCTTTTATGTTCAATTCTCGCCTAACGGTACCCAGCTCGGAACTTTGTCCCGGTAGCAAGCCTAGCTGTACGTGCCACAGCGATGATAGTCGTTGATACTTTCTCGAGGAGGCTTCGACATTGGTTAATGGTGCGTTTTCTTCACTTGCAGCTCGAGGTGCATTGCAAGAAAAAGCCCTCATCATGTGAAATGTCTATTTCCCGACAAATGCCTGTGACCACACCATCGGTTAGTCGCGAGCATCATCGCTGCCGTCGTCCAAAAATCAATGAGCTTGCGGCAATGCATCACGAGTCGAAAATGCCGTCTGCAACGGCCAAGGTCTGTTGTTTCTCTCCCTTGGTAGAATCGGTTGCATGTGTGCTCAACACATGAATTCCAGGAACAAAACTGCGAGTAGCCTCTTTAGTTCTCACAAAATTCCACTGATGCACCTGCGTGGTAGCAGGTGACCGATGACGGAACATAGACTTTCGTCGGAGTCAGCGGCAACGCTAAGATCAAACTAACGTCATCGAGACCGAGATACTCTTCGTGTGTGGTCCTCGCGCCGGCAGGGTCGGTGCGAGTAGAGGGCCATGACTATGATGACCAATGAGACAGCAGACCGACGCAATGGTATATGGGAACGGAGCGTCCAAGCATAGCTACTCCTTAGCATTTGCCAAAACCACCATGGATCCTGGGCGTAATGGGCACTTTCACGCTGCGAGCACACGAATGCAGAGCTGTGCCAGCACTGCATCACAAATCGACCACGAAGCAAAGCCATCGTACAGCCGTAGTTCTGAAAAGCTCCAAGTATGCAAAAATCAGCGCGGCTGGCGGCGAATCGTGCGCAATTTCACTCCTTCCTGGTTCTCCGTCAACATGGGCACTGGAATCGTCTCGATTCTGCTGCATAACCTGCCATATAATGGAATCTGGCTGTATTGGATATCCATCATCATATTCTGCCTGAACATTCTACTGTTCTCGCTATTTCTCACAATCTCGGTGGTTCGGTATGTGCTGTGGCCAGAGATTTGGAAGAAAATGATCGGGCACCCTGCACAGAGCTTGTTCCTGGGAACGTTCCCGATGGGGTTTGCGACCATCATAAATATGGTCGTCTTCGTTTGTGCACCGCGTTGGGGAGAGTGGGTGGCATATCTAGTAAGCTGGACCGATGCACGGCTGGACGTCCATGTAACATTGACTAACTCTGTTGCAGGCATGGGCCATGTGGATTTTCGATGCTGCAATCTCCATCAGCATCTGCTTTTACGTGCCGTTTGCAATGTAAGCATGCTTCAAGCTCTGGCCTGGAAGGGCGCTGATGAATGACACAGTATGCATCTGCACAAGGGCACACAGTTGCAGACCATGACAGCAGCCTGGCTATTACCCATAGTGTCGACAATTGTGGCAGCTGCAACTGGTGCCATCGTGGCAGAAGTTCTTCCAAACCCCCAATACGCGCTATGGACTATGGTGGCGTCGTACATTTTATGGGGTACCGGCGTGCCACTTGCAATGTCCGTGCTTGTGATTTACTTTCACCGCCTCGCGGTCCACAAGATACCCCCACCAGAGGTGATAGTGTCGTGTTGCCTCCCGTTAGGTCCCCTCGGCCAAGGCGCATTCGGCATAATGCAACTTGGAAAAGTCGCCAAAAAGGTGATGCCAGTCACTACAACTCTGGAGGTTGAGATCGCGGGCGACATCTTGTACACGCTTGGGTGGGGACTCGCATTGGTCATGTGGGGCTATGCACTAGTGTGGATGTTCTTTGCTGTCTCGAGCATCGTGCGGTCGAAATTGCCATTCAATATGGGTTGGTGGGGTTTCACGTTCCCGCTTGGTGTCTTCACAACTGCGACGACGACGTTTGGCAAAGAGATGCCATCCCGCTTTTTCAATGTGCTTGGCACGGTAAGTCAAAGCTGAAGATGCCGTTGGTGAAGCTCAACTGACCAAGTGCCAGATATTTTCCCTGGTGGTTACACTTTTGTGGCTGTGCGTGGCATTACTCACTCTACGCAGCGCAGTGTCTAAAGAATTGTTTGTGGCCCCCTGCCTGAATGAGCCCTCCACTAAGCGCGCAGCTACCGTGCAAGATTTGGAGGGTGCTGGCAAAGATGGTGCAAGCGGATTAGCTTTAGAGAAGCAGTGATTCCAACCGGAAATCCAAGAAGACATGCTCACACGGAGTTCTTATGGATCTGTTGTCATTCCCGTTGACTTCTGCTAATGACGAAACGATAACGCGGCATCAGCTGGATTTCTCGTCTCTTCTTGAGTGCGGCATCGACCAAGGAACATGTCCGACCAGGCAACGGGTGCTATCCAGTTCCAGCGCTGTGCAGTGATTCGTAGATAGCCTCCATCAAGCCGAGCACATGCTCTTCTTGTAGACGTGGACACATGACCTGAATGCCAACCGGCATACCGTGTGAATCGTCTCTGCTGACTAATCAAAGCAGTCAACATCAACGCGCGACAATGTGCCTGGGGGCAAACGTACATGTCATCCAGACTTTCCTGTTCAGCGCGTTCTCACCCTTCGGCGGTGCCATATCTCTGTCGATGTCGCGATCACCGTTTGTTATCGGTATCGTGCCTGATGGATAGTCAAGCACGTTTGCAATGGCCGAGTATCCGAAATAGTGGAAGTCGCAGCTTCTGGGAGCCGTTGTTGGCACAACTGGCAAAATGATGCCGTCAGGAACTCGCCCCGAGCGAGACAGATCCCCGGCTGAAGCCCAGTATGCAGCATATTGAGCACGGTACTTGGCCAGCTCATCACAGAGATTCCAAAAGTCTCCAGCTGAGTTTGGCTGGACGTCGCCTTGCTCGTACCAATCTTTGAGCTGGCTCACTGGTGGCTCCCCACTCCGATCGATTGCTTGCCGTGCTTCTCTGGCGCAATTTGAGCCAAAGATTTGGAATAAAGTGTTGACCGCTGGACCGTGAGGCGGTGGGGACCACTTGACGACTTCATAGCCAGAACGCTGCAGTGCATCTGAGGTAATTGTGATCGCTCTCACAACAGCAGGATGCGGCGTGACATGACCGTCCGACTCCATGATCGCAAAAGTCAATCTGCCATCTGCAGCCCCGATGCTAGCCTTGCGCCGGCGGATTGCATCGAGCTTTTGCTGCCTCCAAGGCATTTCAATGACATCGATGTCGGTGAGCCACGGTCTAGCGTCCAGTAAGCGTTTGAAAACTGTTGAAATGCCTCCCAAATCAGCAGACATGAGACCAATGCTGCCTGAAGCGATTGGCAGTCCGGAAAGAATGGTGGCTAGTCCACTATACGGTAGGCGGCGTTCGGAGCATTTCAAGGCCCACAAGCCATTGAATGCAGATGGAATGCGAACAGATCCTGCGACCTCAGTACCGATCCCAAGTGGCGAGCCTCTAAGAGCTAGCAGAGCACCCTCACCTATATGTCGTCAGTGCGAAGTTGAGAACTGATGCATACCTTGCGTACCACCACAAGCGCCCCCAGCGGACATGTTTCGATTATATGGGCTAACGGTGGTCCCGATGATGTTGTTTGCGGTCTCTCCCATCTATTCAGAGTTAATGAGGCGAAGGTGAGCGATTGTACTGCATTCCTTTACCATCAAGCTCATTGGAACATTAGTCTTGCAGAAAACCACGGCACCGAGGTCTTGCAAACAGCGCACCATGGTCCCTTCCTCGGCTTTTGTGCGCTTTGTACCAACCCAGCTTGCGAAGCCACACGAACTATCCAGATTTGCGATATGGAATCTGTCCATTAGGCTGACGGGTAGTCCGTGGAGTGGCCCGATTAGTGCAGAATGCTGATGCCAGTGGGCGTCGATTTCACGCGCTCGTTGCCGAGCAGCGGCCCAATTGATCTCTGTGAGACATGGCGTCTGCCGTTTGGTTAGTCCTGCATATCTGCATCGAAATCTCTCAGACTCGGTCTAAGAGGTGGCACAAGCCGACGCACAAATTGATGCGCGACCAGAGCGCGGTGCGCAAAGGCGAAAAGTGTTTCCTGAGCGGTGATGTCGCCTTGCGCAAGGCTCTCCAGCAGGAGGCAAACTGGCATCTCAGTAATTCTGCGTTCTGCCGGACTCAGAAATTCTGGAACAATATTAATAACATTTGGCCCGGCCTTGGAGAGCTCTGAGCGGTCGATTCTCCATTCTGATGGTATGTCTTGCCATAGCTCTTCCTGCTTAGTATGGGCAGCGGCCTTCCACATGGGCATCGTTCAAGTCGACGATGCACTGGACGCTGTTCTTTAAGGTGAAGGGGGAGATAGCTCATGGTGATGATAAGTAGTTCTAGACCTTCGGGGCTAACTAATGCCGAGTGCGGTCATCCGGTGGAGAAATATGCCAAGCAGGTCCGTGCACGATACCCCTCGTCTTTCCCAGTATGCGATCCTCGCAGCGTCCGACAGCGAATTTTGGAGGGGCGTGGGAGAATTCAGTCTTTCTCAGAGATGTTTCTTATTGTACCGAAGAAGAGGCCTTCTCCTGAGCAACAGTCATCGGGTCAACAAAACGGCTCAACGGCGCCCGTTCGCGCTCAAACCGCCTGCGATGTTTGCCGCTTTCGAAAATCGAAGGCACGTTACTCTAAGCCTGGGTTGCTGAAACGCACACGACGCTGACACCGATCTAGTGCAATGGCATGCGTCCATGCGAGCGATGCCGAGATAAAAATACTATCTGCATATATTCACGCACTGACAACAAGCGAGATCTGCATACTCCTGCTGGACAAGTCTTGTTGTTGCAGCGCCAACAGAAGATCCTGATCAGCGCTCTGCGAGAAATGGCCTTTGTAATATCAAAGTACGAGGGCAAGGAATCGTGCAGTGCTGCGGATGTCGACATCTCAGCATTGCTGGAAACATACGCATCCAAAGCCAACGACGAGACTGATGGAGACTTGGGGATTGTATTCCCCAGTCTGGATTCAGTCGTGCCTACGAAACGCGTTCGTGTTGGGACCGAAGATCGCGCGGATCCAGTTGCAGCGGTTGAGTCTGAGCACGCACGGAGTGAAATCAATGGATTCGGTGCCTCCGACGTTCCGCAGCGAAACCTCCATCTTGGCTCCAAGAACGTTGACAGTGAGCAGTCTTTCGAAACTCTGCCTGCATCTGCAATTTCGCGGACCCCTCAGAGGCACAGTGACTCAGAAGTTGCGTACCGAGCGATGTTAGAATTTTGTCAAGCTATGGACAATACCTGTCAGCCTATGGATCGTACCTTGGACACTTCACTACCGAATGCCATGTGTGAAGACCCTACTCGGTGGTTTATGGACCATGTGGATTGGAGGACCAGTCTGGAGAACTTTCCCGATTATGCTCTGGAGCCACTTTGGCCATTAGCGTCAGCTGAAGATGAGTGTTTCCGGGACGCCGCCGATTATCCAGTGATGGACCCGCGGACTCTGCGATGAGACAACATGCCATGTGTTACGGTTTACAGGCACAGCTGCTTCAACGTTCACGCTCATTGGACAAGCGCACTGTTCCGCTAGGAAGCTACTCACTCTCTTGTAAGCGATGGAGAATACAGGGCGCCAATGGGGATCAACAGCCGCGTGGATGTAGCTGCACCCACTTACTCCTTCGCAGAGCTAGATTCAGTAATACTTGCTCGCAGTAATTAATAATTACGACTCCTCGAGTCATCGTAGAATATGCAGGATTCTCTTTCACATCTAGTAGCAATAAGTATTGCCTATCTATAGGATCTAAGGTCATGATCGCCCACTCATCCAACCTGACATCTAATACAAGCATGGAATCTAAGTAACAGAGGTTGATACTGCAATGTTGACTGCCTAGCGAACTGTCCTGCTGTAGACTGCGAATTCTGTTAATATCCAGAGATGACACAGTAGCATCAACAAGGTTCCTATGCGCTCAGTGAGCTAGTTCTAGATCATCAAGATTGCTCCATCCGTGTCGCACTGCACCTCGTGCATACTTGAATATATACACTTCCTCGGCCACAGCATCTCCGCTCGCTCGTCAGTCCCAGATGACTAGACCCCTCAATTCCACACTCTGCCTGTCCTCCCCGAAATCCTCCTCACACTGAAACGCCGTATGCGGCACCCGTCTTGCCACTCCATCCTTGTCACAGGAATCGAAAATCTTAAACACAATTGCCTCCTCGGGCGTCATTTCCTTACAATAATACCAGCGGTGCTCACCTTCATCCTTCTTAGGGGGCGCCACAGACCACGTTTCCACATCATTCCTCTCGAATGCTTTGCGCGTGACTTCGGAAAGCTGTTCGTGATTCTCAGGTCGGCGAAATTTGGCGACGACTGGACGCAGAGATGTGTCTGGGGTACTGCTTGCGTCGAGGAAGGCGAGATTTTCACGTGTGACAGGGTATATCGGACGCCATATGTTGATAATTGCCCGACGTTTCTTGCGCGACAAGATCTCTGGCGCTTCGTGCGGTAGGTAGAAATGTAGGCGAGTCTCAGCGCCAGCGTATGAGTAGTCTGCGAGGGTTTGGTATACTAGTCAGATAGCTTCGCCGGAAGCATGGAATGTGTACGTGACTCACCAACATGAACATATCGTGCAGAGGTCGGTATAGGAGTTCGTTCCATGTCGTCTTTGTTCTTCGTCGCTTCGGCGAATTTGTCCCAATTTGATTTGCGACAGACATGCCCCATGATATGCACACGAGAGCCTCCTGTTCTGATTTTAGGTATCTCCTCATCAGCTTCCAGCACAAAGTCTCTTCGCTGCGAAAACCAGACACAGGACTCACATTCTTTTCAACAGCTCCTCACACTCCTTATAGTAGACCTGCTTGATTCTCTCATGACTGTCCGTATCCTCGGGCGTCAAATCGCTCGGCTCTTTCACGTACTCGAAACCATGAAGGTCAAGCTTGAACTCGTCTTCCCGTCCGCGGATATCAATGATAGGGACTTCGACACATTCAAAAGGACGTCTCTTCTCGCCCACAGTACCGAACCAGAAAGATTGGTACCCGCCTTTGGCAGGGTCAAGATAGTAATTCAGCGTAGCTTTGACACAATGGCCTTCGGCGTGTGGCATGATAGCGAACTCCTGCCCTTTCCGCCTTGCGAATGGAATACACAAGAGCGAGTAGAAGCTTATGCGTACTTGGCATGAAATACAGTACGTGCAATCTTCGCGGTATTAAGAAGTCTGACCTGGTTATCTCATATATGCAACGAACACTCCAATTACGTTGGATCCTATCGCGGGGTATACTGAGGCCTAGCTTCAGGAGCCGTTGAACACGTGCTCGAGATTTGCAGCTGTTCTGGACGGAGTCTCAGAGCGACTTGAGACTAAGCAGAAGCGAAGTATTGCCATGATTGGGGATAGCCGGACGTGGAGATCCCGGTTGTCGTGTGCTGAGGTCGTTGAAAGCCATTGCTCAACTGATCCATCCAGTCATGACGGCTTGAGAGTACGTCCAAAAGTGTTAGTTTCGAGAATGGAAATGGGAGGTGAGAAAAGAGAAAGTGAAGTGGAGGGCGGAGAAAGCCAAGACCGGAGAGAAGTCCACTTTCTGTTTGCGAGCTTCAGCGGCGGAAATTCGGGGCTTGATCCTGCGCACGAACATGGTTGTCTCCGTTTGCTTGTTCTAGGTACGCAACAGTAAGGCTGGAAATGTCCTTTGTCGGGATAGCGATGGCGAAGCAGATAGCGGCTACAAGTGCTGTTTCTGGATTATCTTCGACTTTCCAAAGAGCATTCGGGGAGCTATATGAGCGACCTCAAGCTTCAGGCCAGCCTGAAATCGCACTTTGCAAGAAACACGACAAGAAACAGTAATTTCGAGCACTGTAGACTGCGCGATTTTAGGATTAACTTTGTGCGATTCCTACTGAGTCTCGAAGTAACTAACTATCGTCGACTGTTAGCTATGCCTCTGTTTACGTGGGAGAACGGAGGCATACGTCGCTGTCGCTATTTCAACGCTCGTTCTTAAGGTTGTCGACGAAAATGTAGCCTAAGGCCGATTCCTCGGCATCGCGTGACAGAGTTGGTGCTTACGAAAGTAACTTTGTTGACCCATGCTACGTTGCAAAGGACGACAAGAAAGACAGGGTTACGACGAGGGTTCGGGCGACAGGAGCTCGGTTTGTCGCTACGCCTCGTTGTTAGAGGAGGTTGCAGGCTGGCCCGAAGCTTTAGTGTAGGTCGCTCGAATAGCCGACTTCAGCTTAGTTGACACCAAAAACGCCACACGAGATACACAAGGCTGAGATGGCGGCTGTCACAACTTTCCTCCAAGGAAGACTGCATTCTGCTGCTCCAATGCTTCCGAGGCTGCTTATCAGCCGAAAGTTGTGAGCAGCAAAGATTTGCCTTTTCCCCCCATTTGTGTTTGAAAATCTCAAATCGAGCCACCATGGCCATAGATTCAGTCAGGGTTGCGCTGGGATCTGCCTCGCTCTTCTTCGTTCTTTACGACACGTGTGATCGCTAATACCAGGGCTGCCAGAAGATGCGATATTTTGGAGAGGGCCTACTGCAAGAGCGCATGATTATAAACTGTCTAATGTCTAATCTCAGTGTCATTATGGACACCAAAACAACCGAGATGCGAGCGCCTACGGACTTGAACAACCCCGATCATCACGGACAAAATCCGTACTTGACAGGGGATATCGAAATAGAGTGCAGAGGGCCGTTCTAGATCTTTCCCGGCACTGCGAGTACAATGGACTCAGCCCGGAAAAGGCCTTGAGTGACGAGATCCCCGAGCGATTACGGCGTGTCGACATGCGACTGGAGCAGGTTGCGCTACAATTTATTGAAGCCGACCAGCTCCTCTGACCTCTTTCTAAAGAGGCCCGACGTTGAAGCTTCTCATTTTCAGAACAGCCGTTCTCAAAGAGACGTCTGGATCACGGTCATCATGCCATGCACGCACGAATCTGTCCGAGAGGCTGTTGGCAAAGATTGGTCGAGAAACTCTAATCGCAACTCCGCTGCTGACTGCACGACGCCATGGTTGCTGCATAGGCCTGAGCACTCTGGCGATCTGACTAATACGACATGGTTCAGGACAGCATCGCATTTGCTGGCTCCGATAGACCTAGTTCCGGTGTCGCTGTGGTGCGCCTGCGACATGTGTCTAAGACTGAGGACAGTCGGATTCCGGCCATTTGAGCGTCAGTGCTCCGCTGCCGACATAGCTAGGATAAGGCTCGCTGCTGTGACGAAGTATAAGTGCACTGGAGACGGAGAGCAGCTAGGTGGGCTCAGCTTGGTCGTCGACAAATCACCCGTACATATCTTCTGGGAGAGGGCACTCAGCCATTATGAAGTTTGGTAATACTTGTCCAAAGTGCGCTTCCCCGACTCAGCGCCGATGCTGACCTTCTTGACCAGATCCACCAGCCGTCCTCACCAAGAACAGTCAATACGAACGTGTCGAAGGCTCAGATAAAGAACCATGCTTAGCCGAAGAAGATCGCTCAAACCTGCAAATATCTGTCGAAGCAAAACGGCGGCAAGCACGAAACCTGTGGGCTGCGTTTGTGATCTCCCTGGCGGCCGTTCTCATGACTTCTGCAGTCGCTTCACTATATTATTCCCGTCACACAAACTCTTCCGAGCACATGCACTGTGGAAGCTCACCCGAGGAAGCCGAAGCACTCGGCTGTAGATTCGACCTTATGACCTACGGCTGGATTCATCCGAATTGCTACAACGAATCGTTATCGGCAGAGTGGCAAGCAGAATGGGGGCCATGGGAGTGGAGAACTGAGAAGAATGGCACCAAAGAGACGGAGATTCCACATGAAGCACTTCCGTATCAGCGAGTCGTGTATGGTTCTCAAGGATACCATGAGATCCACTGCTTGTACTCTTTCAAGCTTGTACACTTGGCGGGCTTGAATGGGTATTTACTTTCCAGCGAAGCAGGACCTATCTCTCATACGGATCATTGTATCATGACGATCGCGAAGCCAAAGACCCTGGATTTGGAGTCGATTAACACGAGGATAAGAAATTTATATACGCAATGTGTTAAGCTTCGATAGTGACAGATTATAGCCTCTAACTCAGTTAACTTCGGAGAGCTTCAGATATAGACAAATTAATGCCTATATCTTCTGGAGCTATATCCTATAACAGACGTACAGTCCTAATACTTCATCCAACAACGACAACAACGCGATGCCGGCTTCGATCTATTCCATCGCAGACAAAAAGGTGACTATTCTGCGGTTTTACGACCCCAAACGACGATGCAAGGAAAATACACATCTTCTCTGGGTTTCAAGGTTTCAAAGAGCTCTTCTTCCAGCTCCCTCCTTTTCTCTGCATTTTCCGCTCCCGGCATCAAACGCTGAATCGGTCCTACCCAACTCGTGGGAAACAGTTCTTCAGCGTAGCGAGACCAGAGTTGAGCATGCGGTTCTTTCGATGGCGCGAGTTTATAAACTTTCCCATTCACATCTCCCAATCCGGAAGTTTGCAATCGAAATTGGAAGAAGTTGAGACCCGTAGGATCATTCTCTGGCCAGAACATGCCTGGATGCATGAGATGAAGCCAGCGCCATTCCTTGGAGATCTCTTCATCGGTTACAGTAGAGCGCCAGCTGGCCCGGATCCCTTCATGCAGCTCCAGATGGCCGCCGGGGGCCAAAAGTGCTGAGATGCTCTTGATGTGCTCCTGCCAATCTTCCACTCCCGCAGCCATGAATCGGCTGTAAATGTAATCTGCCGATGCTCGTTGCAGCCGAGGATCTTTGTCAATGAGGATGTGGATATTTCCTTGGATGAAGCTGACATTGCTTGGCTTAGAGTCTCCTATGTCTATTGAGGAGAGGTCAATGCCGTAGATCTTGGCGTCTGGGAATTTCCTAGCAAGCAATATTGTCATAGAGGCATTGACTCCGCAGCCTATGTCGAGGATTGTCCGCGGTTCCTCGACAGGGGCATGGATGGGCTGATCATGCATGAAAGCTACGATTGCTTCATGCTGGGCGCGAAGACGCTCTCTCTCGACCGCGCTGCACACCCCTGTTAATAAGAGACTGTACGAGATGGAGTTTTCGTGCCATACTCGTTCGGAAGGAAATATCTGGACGTTTTGTCGGTGTGGAAGCTGGCACCAGGTAGTGGCCTCGCTGCCTGTGTAGTCATTCCGGATGATAGTGATTGATACAATACAGCTCGAGCAGGATTGCAGCACTGAAGGATGACAAAGGTTGGTATGCCACTTCAAACGAAGATGCAGGAGATGACGTTGCTGGCAGACACTACCCGGACTGCCCGAATGCGGATCAAAGGGTGCTTTACTTGCCGTTGACCTGATGTTGATGCAAGTAAAGAATACGTGGTGTGTCTGCCGATGAAGCACCGTGCAGGAGATGCGAGTACTGCCTAATGACTAACGTCGAACAGGTGGTGTTCCCACCGGTGAAATGTCACCGAGACGATACCAAACGACTTGGAGCGATGTTGCCGGTGACTTGCGTCAGTCGTTCTAGTCTACATGGCAAGAATCATATGCATCGCCAAGGTGGTGGGCCAGAACTTCCGAAACAAGTATGTCTTACATCTGCAGAACGCGCAATTGGCACCACGCTAGCGTAGTTCGCCGCATCGTTGGCCGTCGATCATTCTACTACTGTGACGCGTGTCTACACGTGCTACTCTAGTTCGAAGTGGACGATGCAAGCCCTGGTTAGTCACAGCTTGAGTGACTACACCCGTGTAGCGAATCGATGGTGCTTGACGACAGCTTCAGGTCGTCAAGGTCTGCAGGGAGTTGGGACTAATCTGGAGAGCAGTGGTCGATGTGCAAGGGAACCGCGACGTAGACAAGGGGTCTGCTACGGAGACATGGCACAATGTTGCAGAGCAGAGGCTATTGTGCAATCGAGCTGTGCAATAAATACTAAAAATTGTGTCTAGAGTGCCTTCGCATCGAGACATTCAGCTTAGCTATCACTATGATGTATTCGGCTCAGTCTGAAAGCGAGTATGCATCGGTCCTCGTTATTTTGGTGCTCCTTACGGCGGCGTTTCTGTACAGAACTGTGACGCATCCGCTAGCAGCAATTCCTGGACCATTCTTGGCGAAGTTCACCAACGCAAGATTCCTCTATCATGCTTGGAAGGGGAATCTTCACCTAGACCATCTGCACTGTCACGGAAGATACGGTATAACAAACTGATACCATGCCACTCGAGTATAAACTGACGTAGGCGCAGGGCCGGTCTACCGTAGTGGGCCTAATAGAGTAGTCTTCAACACAATCACGGCCGTGCATGGTGCGCTTCGATGTTTTCCCAGCTTCTTGAGAACCTAACTGAGCCTTGATCTAGCAATCTATACCAACGACCGCACTATTCGCAAAAGTAATGGGTACCAGTCTCATCCTTGGACACGACAGAAGATTCCCAGCCTCTTCAACTGCGTAGACCCTGCCTGGGCCGCTCGTAAAAAGAAGACAATTCGTCCGGCTACGGCACAGCCAGCACTCGAGATACATCATGCCAGTGTGGAAAGCAATGTAGAACTCTTGGCGAATATAGTCAGAGACGGCAAGCCGCACGATCTCAGTCAAATTGGTAGGCTGCTCAATACAGGCCTTTGCGAAGCCGGAAAGTCGAACTAATGAGGATCTCGTAGCCTTTTACTACGCTCTGGACGTCATCTCCCAATCCATGTTCGGCGAGAAGTTCCAAACAATGCAGGATCCCACCTATCGATGGATGACCGAATCTCTCGAGCGCGGCAACCGACACATGTACCTTCAGCTGGCCTGGCCATCTCTTTTCCGCTTTATTGGATACTTCATGGAAGCCGAACGTTTGAGCTACCCGCAGTTTCACGAAGAAAGCAAACGATTCCTCGATCTATGCGAATTCTGTCTTGCACAGGCGAAGTCGAAAGAGAAGAGATCAATATTCGCATTGATGAAATCCGAGCTTCCAGATGATGTGAATGATGATGAGCTTCACGTTGATGTCTACTCTCTGATGCGTGGCGGTAGGTGTCACTGATCGAACATTTGAGATACATAGACTGACTGGTAAACGTAGGCGGTGATATGGTTGCAGTAACCATAGCAGCTGCTTTTTTCTACATCACGCAGAATCGAGAGATTCTACAAAAAGTCCAGGACGAGGTTCGCTCAGTATTTACTAGTAAGCCACCTACAATGGGCCCAGAATTGGAAAGCTGTGCATATCTGCGAGCTTGTGTCGATGAGGCGCTTCGCATGGCGCCGCCTGGACCAGGAGTCTTTTGGCGAACGTCCTCGTCAGATTTGATCATCGACGGAGTATTCCTTCCTGCAGGCATCGAATTTGGAACGAGTATCTATGCTGTACACTATAATAGTGAGATCTTTGACGAGCCAGAAGAATTTAGACCGGAGCGCATGATGTCGAAGGCAGAGAAAGGCTTAGCCCAGCGAGAAGGTCTGATCCCTTTCCTCAGGGGTTTTAGGGCGTGCCCTGCACAAAAGATGGCTCACGCTACGATCTTACTTTCTCTTGCAAGATTGCTCTGGGAGTTCCAGATTGACCATGCAACTTCTGGTGTCGATGCGAGAGAGGGGGAGGCCAAGGGCGCGCGAAAGCTATTCCCACAAGTGGATGTTTTCGGCTCAAGAATTGAGGGACCAGTGCTTTCCTTCCGGCCACGTGCGTGAGGCACAATCTTCTACATTGACTGGCTGCAACTCTCCACCTGAACCTCATCAAGGCTCGGGCGGAGAACTGACCTACACAGTGATGCCGACGGCGAGCGTTGTTACCGAGGAATAAGAGCATCAAACATCACGAGCAAACAAGTCATGCTTTGTTACGCCAACAATGTGTATCATGAAGACTTATGTTGTGTAGGACATATTCGTCATTGGTCAGCATCACAAAGTGTTCAGATCGGTGCTTGTTGGTCGGCTGTCCATCGAGTGAAATAACATCCTGCAGTGGCTCGTTGAATGTACATGCTTCTGCTCGTGCCCTTTACAACCACATCATCATGGAAGAGAGTATCCCTCTGGTCTCGAGGTAGCCAATCTCATACCTCATCGAATCCCAGACGCGTCCACTCATTCTTCAGCTTCTCCTTCAGTGCAGTAGGATAACTGGTCTCGAATTCTACTGAGCTGAATGGCACCTCAGAACCCAGTTCGTATTCGAGCTGCAACACACAATCGTTGATCACCTTCCCACCTCTATGACCCATTCCGTGAGGTCCCCTGCCATGGCTCATGTAGGGAGTCATCGGAAAACTGGGAACGTCTTCAAAGATCTCCTCGTCCACTCCAGGCCGACAACGCGTGGCTAAAGCCCACGTAATGTCTTCGTAGGAGTACACGTCAACGGACTTGCCGACGAGGATCAGACGATTAATGAGCATGCAGCACTTGCTGTTGAACAGATGGCTCCCGAGCATGCCGCGGAAGGCGCGGGCAGAAATTTTGAGATCCCGCAATGCATCAGTGTCAATCTGCAGAGCACACCAGGTTCCGTAACTCTCCAGAGGAACACAGGCATCAAAGACGGGAAGGTTGAGTCTTTTACAGAGTGCAAGTATTTCCACTGAAGCCAGCGACGCGGTTGTATGCTGTGATTCAAACGAACGAGTATTAGTCATTATTTCCAACATTCCTGGCCACGTTCTCTAGACTCACCGATTCATCACATGTCTTACCCGGTACGGAAATCGGTAAGATCGCATCTCTCCTGTAGGTGATCATGTCCACTCGAAACAGCGGATGCTGGCGTCTATTCCCCTGAAATACCACTGCCAGAGCATCTCCGAAAGGCCCTTCGTCAGCCTTTTCTGTTAACGACATGGTCCCTTCGAAAACTATTTCGCTACTCGCTGGCACTAAGAGATCGCTCAGTTCGCATTTCACCAAGTCTAGTGGCTGTCCAACTAGAGTTCCGGTGAATTCAGCTTCAGACATTCCTTCTGGGATTGGGAGACCTGCAACAAAATTGGCCGCAGGAGGCACACCAAATGCTAAGGCCCAGGGGATCTCAGTGACGCCCTTCGAAAGCCACTCATCACGAATGATGGAAACATGCTGGCCGCCTCCAACGAGGCAGACCAGACTCTTCCTGTCGTGTACCATTCCTCGAAAGATCGACCAGTTCGTCCAACGTCCGTCGGGTGTCTGTAAAATATGGATGCCGTAGGTCTGGAGATATTTACCTCCGTCTCCTATGTGCAGTTTGGGAGCCGGTAATTTGTGAAGATCGACCTCGTCGCCTTTCAAAATGTTCTCTTTGCAAGGTCCGGTGGGCACGACTCGAGGAGGTTGTTTCGGTGCATCCGAGCCTCTGGCGATTCGCTGGGAGATGTCTCTCCAGCTTGCAGTGGGCTTCAATCCGAAATTGCGGGCAATTCGGCCATATCGTTCCTTGGACGAGCTGCGAAGGGAAGCAGCATTGCCAAAGATACGAAAGAGACCGCCTGGCTCGGCACCCTTGATGTTATTGAGCAAAGGTGCTTTACCTTTGACTTCAGCTACTCGTCGGACGATAGCTGCAGCCTCAAGGTCGGGGTCAATTTCGCGGTCGATTTCTACCAGGTCTTGGTCGTAGCGTAGTTGCTCAATGAATGCCCTAAAGTCAAGCTGGGAATCCTCGGGAGAATGCAGTTCGCTGTAGGAATGAAGCCGGCAAGATGAAGATGCTGAGCCACAGGATCGAAAGCTTGGTCGCCGACAGAGTCTCGAAAGCATCGCAGCGAGATAATCGGACTATCAAGGCCAGACAATACTGTGACGCCGCAGCAAAGCGAAGATCTATTTCAGACCGCTTCGGTAAGACCTGCACGGCTCTCCAACTAACAGACAAAAGAACGCGATTCGGCAAATCGCGCTCAGAGCTAGACAGTCGATAACGAGGTTCGCTTTGTGGTTCCAGATGCTCATCAAGCGCTACGCTCGTTTCAGAATCGCCTGATACCATACTCAGCTCATGTGCTTCCATGCATTAGAAAGCGGCCACATTGTCCATCCGAAACCCGCTGCTACCCCTTGTGGATCAGATAACATAGCCTCAAACCGGCCCTCAGTGAGTAAGACTAGCTTCCTCATGTTGCGATGGCGAATCGCCCTAGCCTTTTGTAGTTGATGCAACAGGGCTAGGGGACCCTCACCCTTGTAGTCGATCTCCTGCAACCATAGGGCTCGGGAATTAGACTGCCGAGACATTGCTTGATCTGAGGTGGCCAAGACTCGGAGCATCCATTGCGACTGTCTCGAATGTACACTTGTGCATGGCATCGACGCCCACTTCGGTCTTTCCTCGTCGAGACTATCCATGTTTTGTGCGCCCACCACAATATCCGATGCTTACACAACGCGCGGCTTCAAACAAAACATTTGTCGATTGAAAAGAATGACAAAGCTTTCAGTTTCCACCAATAATGTGCAAGGACTTCACCATCATGCTGAGGCAACTTGTTTCGATCCCACGGCTGGCCCGTTCACACTTTGGCCCGTCGCTATACCCATTTCGTCGAATCTCTTCTGGGCCAGTTCACGAGCCTTTGACTCCAAGCCTCAAAACTCCTGTCAAGTTCACAGCTCCACGCCCTCATCGGATAGTCGTAGGCATCACAGGCGCCACCGGGACTATCTATGCTATCCGGCTGCTGGAGATACTCAAACAACTTAATGTTGAAACACATCTTGTGGTCTCGAAATGGACCACTGCAACCTTAAAGCTCGAAACCTCCGTTACTCCTGCGGAGCTCGCTCAACTAGCTACGAAGAGTTATAGTCCCCGTGATGTATCGGCAGGCCCGGCATCCGGCTCCTTTCAGCACGACGGCATGATTATCATCCCCTGCAGTATGAAGACGCTAGCCGCTGTGCGATGCGGACTGGGAGATGACCTGATTGCCCGTTCCGCCGATGTCAGTCTCAAGGAGGGCCGCAGGCTAGTGCTAGTCGTACGAGAAACGCCATTAAACGATATTCATCTTGAGAATATGCTGGCATTGCGAAGAGCTGGCGCGATTATCTTCCCACCAGCGCCCGCATTCTACACGAAACCGAAGACCCTCGATGAACTTGTGGATCAGAGCGTGGGAAGGATGTTAGATTCGATGGGTATTCATGTGGATAATTTCTCTAGGTGGGAAGGCTTCAACAAGTGATCTTCGGATCACAATTACTTCAATCGGCCTCGTCGATCTTCATCATGACACTTTTCACTTCCAAGTATTCGGACAAACTGTGACCAAAACCTTCCCTACCCTGCCCAGACAACTTATAGCCACCGAATGGGACGTCGTGAGGGCTTGTAGGACTCGTACAGTTCACCGCTACCACCCCGGATTCGAGTGCCTTTGACACACGAAGAGCGCGACTGAGGTCTCGCGTATACACGGAGGCGTACAGCCCGTAGTCTGTCGCATTGGCTTTCTCAATCACTTCCGCCTCGGTCTTGAAAGTATTGATATTCACGAATGGGCCGAATATTTCTTCCCTTTGGGTCGTTGCATCCTCCGGCACGTCGGTGTAGGCAGTGGGTTCGATGAAGTAGCCGCCTTCGCCATCTCCTTGTGCGGCTTTGCCTCCTATTAACAGCTTGCCGTTGCCTCCGGATTCCGCAGCAGCAAGATAAGCCATCACCCGATGGAACTGAATCTTATCTGCTTGTGGTCCCAGTTGCGTTTCAGGAAGCAATGGATCACCCTTACGTGCTGTACTAAACACCTTGACGAAGGTCGAAATATACCTCTCGGCCACGGACTCCTGCACGTATACTCGACTTCCAGCCATACAGATCTGGCCTGCGTTGAGCAAAATTGATCTTGCTGTCTCATCTGCGGCCTTCTCAATTCGAGCATCATCGAATACCAAAGTAGGGGATTTGCCGCCTAGTTCAAGGATGACCTTTTTGAGGTTGGAGGAGGCTGCAGCGGCTTGGATCTTACGGCCGGTCATGGTCGAACCAGTGAAGTTGATAACCCGTATATCCATGTGCGAGGCCAACACTGATCCCGCGGGCGTGCCATGGCCACTGAGAACATTTATCACACCTGGAGGAAACCCAGCTTCATGGACGAGCGTTGCAAGTTTGGCAGACTTGAGAGCTGTTAGAACTTTCACGAGCGACAATCAAAGGAAAGCGGTGTCATTACTGTCAAAGGAGCCTTCTCGCTCGATTTCAGAACGATGGTACAGCCGGCAGCAATAGCTGGAGCGACCTTCGCAGCCCACATTGCAGCAGGAATGTTCCATGGAATTATGGCTGCGACCGGTCCATACGGTTGTCTCAAAGTGATGTTGACGAAACCTGGAGAGTTGAGACTCGTTTCACCCTTGGCCTCCCACGCGGCCTCGGCATAATGCTCGAAGTACTCAGCAGCACGAAGTCCATCGAAGTAAGTCGACACTGGACGGCCCATGGACAGAGCTTCCAATTGTGCGAGTTCTTGATCTGCTTCTCGGATCAATGCGGCCATATTTTTCAAGTAAGAGCCGCGGGTGGAAATGTCCAGATTTGACCATTTTGGAAATGCAGATACTGCTGCAGCGACTGCACGGTTCGTATCCTCCACAGTGGCTTCGCTGACATCTGCTATCTTCTGATGAGAGTATGGCGATTTGAGCTCGAAAGTGTTTCCATCTGATGAGGGTGCGAAAGCGCCATTGATGTAGAGACGGGTTTCGATCGTGTCAAGTGAGATAGACCGGGCCATGATGGCGGTCGAAAGAAGGCTGAGATACGATGAAAAATTCAAATTCTGATTCAATTGTGGATCACGAGCCGACTTGCCATGGCCGAGGGGTCGTGAACATGTGCAACGAATAATGCAATAATCAGGGTGGCTGACGTCTCCGGAGAAACATCGACGATGACGGAACAGCACGTTCTGCTTCGATCGATTCTGGATGACGACTATCGAAACCACTAATGTGGCTTGCAGGGACCGTTGCAAGACGCAAGACTAAGGCCAAAGATCTAGGCTAGGTACAAGCCTTGGTAATGACTTGGCGCTAGGCACGGGAACTGCATTCACCGGATCTACGCAGGCTATAGGGAGCTAATACCAACCCCAGTCATGCTACACTAGCTCGAATGATCGATGCGACGCGTACTCCAGCGCGGCCTGCTGAGCTTGCCAAACGCCGTCAATGCTGTCATTTTCGGCCACCTCACTCTTGGTTCTGAGGAACTGAACAGCATACATACGTATCGAATATGGCAGGGAAGACTTACGAGTTCATAGTCGTGGGTTGTATGTTCATATCTCGTTATGAGAGCCCAATATTGATTTGCAATGCTGCTTCTAAACTGTCACAGCCGGCCCAGCAGGATCTTGTGTCGCATCCCGCATCGCTTCCAGTGCATCCTCGCCTTCTGTTCTTCTCATTGAAGCTGGGATCGCAAAAGATGAATCAAACGCGGACATTCTCGCTGAACGCTGGTCAGCTGTTGCACAATTTCCGAAAAGTGTCGAATCTGATCAGACCGTTCCTCAAGAATCACTCGACATGCGACCGATCAATTATGCTCGTGGCAAAGTCTTGGGAGGCGGCAGTGCCATCAATATGTGTGCTTACACAGTTGGTCCCAAAGCCGATTACGAACGATGGGCAGTTCTAGTCGGTGACTCAAGCTTCGGGTGGGATAATGTAACCAGGCTTCGGAAAGACAAGCTTGAAGCTTTCGACGAGACGATCAGTAAGGAGCACAGAATGTATGCAGCTCCTGAGATGACCCTTCACGGCAAGCACGGAGCACTTGGAATATCAATCCCTGGTCTCTGGGAGAGTCCTGTGACACTTCAGCTGGAAGCTGCCAAGGTGTCTGAGTTGGGCTTGAATCTAGATATCAACAGTGGCAATCCACTGGGAATGGCGACTGTGCCTTCGACAGCCAAAGCTGGACTGAGGAGTACAGCCACGAAAGCATATTTGGAGAACCCGCCGAACAATCTGGAGATTCTGACTGAAACAGTAGTGGCTCAAATCATTCTCAAGGACAAGAAAGCGATCGGTGTTCGTGCTACGAATCGAGAAGAATGTAACGTACCCTGCCGTCCCAAAGAATCGGCTACGACTGACGTCGCACTTCTTCACAGTCTATGCGTCGAAAGAAGTCATCTTGTCAGCGGGAGCAGTCAGCACTCCAAAGCTTCTGATGCTATCAGGAATTGGCGACACGGACGAACTTTCAAGACACGGCATCGAGACTTCGCATCACCTTCCTGGAATGGGCAAGAATCTTCAAGACCATCTATCCGCTCCTTTTTGCTGGAAGCAAAAGAAGGGCGCAGTGGACTGGCCAAGGCACTTTTCAAATGCTGACACTGTCGAAAAAGCACGAGAACAATTTCTGAAAGATGGGACGGGTCCATTGAGCATCTTCTTCCAGGGTCTAGTCATGGGATTCTTCAAAGCTGATGAAGTTCTCGATAGCGAAGAATTCGATGGCTTGGATCAGGACGTGAAGAACTACTTGCGTAACGAGACTGTCCCTGTGTGGGAACTGAGCAGTCGTAAGCAATAAGCAATCATTCCCTGACTCCACGGCACAATACTGACAAGTCTAGACATTCCACCCTGCACTCCAAACGCATTATCCGCTCCTGCGAACCACTACTTGACACTATTCGTCTTCCTCCACAACTCACAATCCCGAGGAACAGTCCGCCTTGCCTCCGCTGATCCCAATACACCACCTCTAATCGATCCAAACTTCTTCTCCCATCCCTTCGACCGCTTATGTGCTCTGGCAGCCACCAAGAGAGCACTAGCTTTCACTCGGCACCCTTCGATCGCTGCGGACATTGACTACCAGGTTGATGGACCAGAAAGCGAAGCTGATAAGGATATCCTGCAGTACTGGAGGAAAGCTGCATCTAGCACTTGGCATCCTTCTTGTACGGTGAGCATGGGCAGGGAGGAAGATGAGAAAACATGTGTACTGTCCGACTTTAGGGTCAAAGGCCTTCAGGGACTACGGGTGGTCGATTTGAGTGTACTTCCTTTCTTGCTGAGTTGCCATCCTGTGAGCATTGCGTATCTGGTCGGGGAGATCGCGGTCGAGAACATTATTGATGAGTATGAGTTGAATAGGTAGACGAGGATGGACCAGGTTATACCATTATGTGATGTGAATCATCAGAGATAGATTTGACTTCAATGCACTTCCGCTCCCACTGCCTGAGGATGACTCGGACCGATTTGCAGAATATTGAGCAGCCAACTTCCCAGGAAATTGTACCCTCGACGAAGAGAGAGAGAAGCAAAAGTGGGCAAGAGAACAAAGGGCAGCCTGGCAAGTACAGATCTTTAGACGTGTGGGGAAACAGAATGTTCTTGGGGATAATTTCGATTGACTCACAGGCTGTCCGCCATGAGTTCCAAACAGACAAAGCTGTAGTATACCTAAGGTGTCACCACCTTCTCCGGCACAATGCTAACAGTCCTCTGCGCCTCAGCCATAATAGCCATCTCCTCCTGCCCACTCGTATCCCCAAAAGCCTCATCCATCTGCTCCAGCGTCTTCCCTTGCGTCTCTGGCACAAAAATAAATGCCCACACGCCTGCAAGTCCACACCAAGCGGCAAAGAAGATGTAAGTCCCATACCCCAATGTATCCAACATAGGCGGCGTCGCAACCCCAATGATAAAGTTACACAACCAAATCGTCGCAACAGACAACGCCACACCTTTCGATCGCATGTTGTTGGGAAATACCTCCGGTGGAAGAGCCCATCCCAAAGGTGAGTAAGAAACTCCGTAGATGAGGATGAACATAAACGCCATGGCTACGCAGGCCCAGCCTGCGGCGGAATTTTGGCTCCAGTCGTCTTCGTAAACGCTGGATAAGGCGGCGATGATGATGTAGCAGATGCAGCAGCCGAAACCGCCCCAGATTGCGAGGGGACGTCGGCCGACGTGATCGATGACGACGAAACAGACGGCTACGGCGACGAGTTGGAGGCAGTTGAAGACACCGGAGAGGATGAGTGCCATTTCGGGGGTTTGACCGAGAGATTCGAATAAGGTGGGAGCGTAGTAGATGAAAGCGTTGATGCCGCTGAATCTGGATTGGAAGATAACATGTTAGCAGGACGTCCAACCAAGCTGTTTTGACGCAAGTGAATTATGGATCGCTTACTGTTGGAAGAATGCGACACCAACACCGACGACCAGACGACGCCAAATCTTCTTTCGAAACAGATCCAGCCACGACCACATCTCACGCTTGATGCCTGTAATGCCTGGGTGTCGACGTTCCTGGACAATATTCTGAAATCGAACCTCAGTCATGATCCCTGTGAACTCCGCTTGCACTCTTGAGTCCTCAGCCGGTAGACGTCTCAGTTGAGATAGCGACTTCAAACAGTCATCGGATCTGTCTCTCATCGCCAGCCACCGAGGGGAGAACGGGAAAAAGTTGATGAAGATAGCAAGCAGCGTCGCGGAGACCATTTGGCGCCCGAGCGGGAGTCGAAAAGAAATATCACCGCGAGATCCTTGGTCCCGTATGTGATCCAGAACGATATCACAACGCCGGAAACGATCGAGATAGATTCCAGTACCAGCAGCGAACCTCGAATGTTTGGCGGTGCGATTTCGGAGATATATAGAGGTGCGCCCTTTGAACAAGTTGTCAGATTTTGGACTATCTGATGAACAACCACCACCTGTCTACTTACCAATGCTAACGTCCCCACTCCAATTCCACCAATTGTGCGTCCAGCAACCAGTGTTCCATAATCCTGTGCAGCCGTCTGCATGATGGCGCCAATGTTGAAGATGACCGTCACAACTGAGAGAGCTCGTTTTCGCGAAATTCTGTCCGCGAGATATGGAAAGGCCAATGCTCCCACGAAGGCTCCAAACTCCAGCATGCCAGTCATGAAGCCTTTGCCGAAAGGTGTAGCGGCTCGGGGAAATTGCTCATGGAACTGCTCCATGGTATTGATGATTGAGATAACACCTTGATCATAGCCGAAGGAGAAGCCACCCAGCGAGGCCAGGAAAGCCGCAGCAACGACGTATGGTGACTGCCATAGTCCGCGCATGCCACCAGGACCGTAGCTGACATCGTCGTATGGGATCGGTTCATCGTCGACATATTCTATACGCTCGTCCTTGACTGCGTCCAGGTCTTTGTCGACCATTGTGGCAGGATCCTTTTCAGCCATGGCGACCGCTTGAGATTGGCGAGAGGAATCGTTGTCGAATAGGATGTCCTCGATGACTCGAGTGCCTCTTCTCCTGGCCACCAAGAAGGCGAGAAGTAGTATTATTTATGTCTCGTCACGCACCTACACCTTATCACGGAGGCACAAATGACGAAGCTTCTCCTAGTGCCATGAACGTATGTGGAGTTGGCATAGGGCAAGGACGACGGACGGAAATGCCTCAACCGGACGCCACAGAAGCCGAAAGCTTCCTGAAAAGGCTGTCGCACGAGGCTGAGCGGATAGGCCCGAGTGGAGTGATACTCGAGTGATAGTCACTGTTCCAAGAGAATCGATGCCTGTGTAAACATGTTACACGCCAGTGGTCGAACCGCATAGAAAGTGGACCCGGCAAGGAACGCAACGTCAGCCTTCTCCGCAAGTCTGGGAAGAAGGTTGCAGAAGTGTCAAGCCTGAATATGGGGGACCCCGCATGGCGCACGGCCACACGTTGACGGTTCCATACAGCACCAGTCTTAGCATAAGGCAATTCATTCCGAATCTCTATGCTGTCGTCATATGGACATAGTTCATGCCTGTCTATCGAGAGAACATGAAAGTCTACGATCGCCCATTACGCAGCCCGATGGTCAACGATTCCTGGTCGTGGCTGCTGCTTGACACGTGGCGGGTTCCTGAATCCACGTGGAGAAGCGTATCGTTGCCTGTCCGGATAGGGCATTCACAGCACTCGTCCTCTTCGACCATCGTGGAAATTTTCATCATCGCTCTTCTTTTTGGTCGAGGAAGAGGGCCATCATCCACACTCCGCTAGTGCCTCACAGCTGTCGGAAAAGGTGCTGCGTACATGCAGAGGTCTCAATCGAGTAGCCTGCTGCAGCAAACGTGGTGCTGGCGTCTGTGATCGCGTCTTGATGTCTGGTTGTTTCAGTGTGCGAATCAGAAACGGCAGCGGCAACTCGGGTTCTGAAGATATCCGCGGTTGCGTCTCGGCCCGATGGCTAAATTCTGTTCACTGTAGGTCTCGCGTTGAGGTACATGTAGCAACGACATCGCCTTGTGCGTCACCATGAAGTCCATGATCCTTTCACGTTTTGCAGCTAATTCATTCGCAATCGATTTTTGTTGCAAGGCCAGCCGCGACAACAAAATGTGCAAAATTCCACATTCGAACCCGCAACTGAACAGCCCCTTTTCGTATCAGCAAACCCTAGGGCTGCAATCATCCCGTCTATCCCGCTTACCTTAAAGCAAGGGCGCGAGTGCCGCGGCAGCAATCGGAAGCCAGATACGAACCTTCTAACCCGCAACTACCCCACTTTATACCGAGGCAGCTTGTCATTCGTCAGCAGGATGTCGGCTTGTGTACTCTTAAAATATGCTCGAGAAGTCAGATACAGCCACTCGCAACTAGAAGTCCCATTGTTCGAGAAAGCGAATGAGACCAGTTGGCATGGAGAAACCATCCAGCTTGTGTAGTAATGGCACTCCACCTTGCCCAGCATATATACTGCCGGTTTTGCTACAGCTCGAAAACCAAGATAAGCACATCCTTTGCGGACGGATCATCACCAGTTCTCAATCATAAGAAATGAAATCGTATACGAACGGAAAAGCGTCGGCGGATCCAAGCACCTCAGCCCTACCATTGCCCTCACGACTGTCTCAAAGCCCAAGACAAGTGTCACCCTATGGTCGTTCAAGCAATGAGCAGAGTATTATCACTGCCATCATACCGCCCGACCCAAGGCCCGATCAAAAGTATGCACAGAACCAGTCCACCCGAGAACATTCCTTGATCGCCAGAACCAGCAGTTTACAAAGCCTCCAGCAAATAGCAGTTGAAGAATGTCAAGGGCATTACCCACTAACAGGGTGCGGTAGACTACTGATCGGGCCTGTGAATCTGACAGAATCCAATGTCTGTGCAATGAGTCTAGACACACCATCGACCTGCTTCCAAACAATCACACAAGAGCGACCACACGCAGTAACTCGCGGAAGCACTCATTCAAAACAAACCTCCTTCTCTCCCACAACAACTTACTCAATCCTACAATCTTCACCACTCCTTTCAACTCCAACCCGACGACCGCCACTATGCACTTCACCCCACCCACCCTCCTCCTCCTCCTCCTCTCCCTCAGCGCCCTCACAACAGCCTACGACGTCTCGGCCAGCTGCATCGGAAAAGCAGGCAACAAATACAACATAATCGTCCAATGCACCTGCACAAACGGCCACCGCAGCTGTCTACCAGCACAAAACAGTGGAGGTCCCAATATGAATTGCTCCGACTACACTCGCACTTGCGCGTTTACGAACTCAGCTGGAGGAGACACAGACACAGTAAGTCAAATGGCACATAGCGATCAAGAGCAGTCGCAGTAAACTGACTTGAGGGGAAACTTTGTGTTTTCTGCAGTGTACGATTCCTCCTACGCCGCAATGTGCTTCTACATAAGGTCCGACAAGCGAACGCGGGACTTTTTGTCATTTCAGCATGTTTGCGCCTCTATGGGATGGGCCATTCAAGGATGGAAATAAATATATATATGGAGCCACAGGTGTTCTATCCCAGTGAGAATTGAGTCTCAACATGGGACTCTGGATACCAATACTTTCGATTCTTGGATATTGGTCTACATAGTACAAATGGAAAACATGAGCTGCCGTTCACAGTGCTGAGAACCACTTCCTTACTCGTCATTATCCTCATCGAAACTGCTGCTGTTGCTGCTGCTGCTATTGAGGAACGACGTCGCATTCAGGATGCACCAGATGCTGCTCAGGGGCCTTGCTAGGTGTTCCGCAAGATATTGTGGGACGCCTATAACTTTGCGAAGGATTCTACTGGCGTCATGTTTGCATGCCAAACAATCTTTCTGATCTGGATTCGTCGGCAGGATGCAAAAATTGCAGCAAGTTGCATCACGGTCGAATCCGCGGATCTTCTCCAGATACTTCGTCAACACAGCCTGCTAGCTTTCTGCAAGCCATTGCGAGTGCGGCTGTAGGGCTCATTGCATTGTACTCACTAATCTGTGGCTCTGTGGACCGTTTTTCGCTTTCATGCTATAGCTCTAGTACGCTCTCTTTCCAATGCCCTATGCACCCAAAATCGCGATCTTCTTGAGGTCCACTTCCAACTCAGGCTTCACTCTCGCAATTCGATCTATATCGATTTCCCAAATTCTGATTGGCATTTTCGGGGGTACATGTATACACCGCAGCATAAATGCGACTCGTGAAAGCCTCATCGGAGACGCCGACTCTGCTTGTCCTGTAATGTAGTGCTAGCTTGCATAAACAGTCCTCAGCTTTCGATTCTTACATTCATCAAAAGAATTCCGCTATAGCAATCCAAAATGTTCCAGACATGGCAGTCGTCGCTATCATGCGGCAAACTCAAAAAGAATCGTCATCTGCGCAAGCAACAGTACGCCACAGACCCAAAAGACATTAATCTAAATCTCCGGCAGGTTGCTGTCAAGCTTAGTCAAGTTCATGAGGACAGCCGCATCATATACAGCAGAAGGAAAACCGAATCGCATCAACATCGGCCTCGAAGCTCAGTCGAACATGTATCCCCTTAAATTCAACGTCCTCGCGAGCAAAGTCATTCTCTGTACGCAACCCGTACACGTAACAATCCACTACCTCATCTCCCAAGAAGGTTCGGTAAAAGGCATCACTCAATGGTGAAAAATTACGAGAAGACTCTCTTCAAAGGCAGGCAATCAACGAGTTGAAAAGAGTTTCCAACCCATGTAGTATAAGAGGCGACTGCCTTTGAATTTAGTACACATACAACTAGACAGCATGGCTTTACATATATTAAAAAAAAGCTTCCGGACGAAAAGCGTGGGCCGACCAGCTATCTGACCAGCGTATGTGGCCCGACAATCAAGTCAGGAGAAAGGGAGCTCAGGCAGGATGTCTCGAATGAGTGAAACTTTTCATCAGACATCTCGAAGCAATGTCTCATACGTGACAGTGCGCGAACTCGCTCGAATTCTTCGAGCGTTATATACCAGACTAAGTACCTGACTCAACGACTTGCCGAGCGCAGCGATAGGGTATTTTCATGGTCGCTGCCGCGTGGACACACCATCTATCACGGAAATGGCCGAGCCCAAACCTTGTCTGACGCCATGTCCCGTGTTTCTTGCAGCTGCGTACGCATACCTGCGCCCTGTCCCGCTGAGCTGAAGTTCGTATAAACTTCCGCGCGTACGTGTGCTAGCGCCAGAGCTAGTCCATTCCTTCTATTGAAAATCCCGCAATGGCTCCTTGGACCCATCAATCAGCGTCGCGAGAGAAATGAATCAGTTGCGATAATCTGCGCCGGTGTACGTGGCCGTGTACGGCGGGAATGCTGAAGCCGTTTGCTTTCGGATTCCCTGAGGCCTTGGATTTGCGTGTATTGTTTGTCAATGACTGGTGTTGAGTAGCTCTTGTGGGCTGATGAGATCTTGAACAGAAAAAGTGCAAATTAGCTTCTGGTGATATGTGTAATGTCTATAAGGGTATCATGCTGCTGTGTGCTGGAATGAAAATGCTCAGAAGTGAAGTCGCCTCCTTCGCCATGCGGAAATGGGTAACGGGTATCGGGCATCGTGAAGCACCGAATGATGCTGTGCTGGGGTCGTATTGGGGGAAGGCCTACGGTGTCATTGGTCTGGATCCGTTGACAGACTTGAGTGTCGGAAGCGAAGGCTTCAAGCTGACCACATAAGTCAGGCGCTCGGTGAAGAAATGGCTCAATTCTGCTTGAATGGCAGGGATTGCGCCAAAGAGGACGCCGCCGATAGGAAACAATGCGGCCTCGAACAGTCCGGCGACCTGGAAGATGTTTGGCGTGATCCCATCATTGTCCTCCATATCCTCGAGCAAGCCTGCCTGACGCATCTCTTCTTGGCGCAGCCCGACGCAGAGCTTATGATATCGGTCGTACAAGTAGAAGTAGCAGAGCATTGTACACCAGCCAAATAATCGGCAATGGCTGGAGAAGTCGAGCGCCATTTTGAAAATTGTTGGCACCAGAAAAGTCGGGGTGTAGAATGTGTAAATCCCAGACGTAATGAGGATCACGCAGAGATGGACTGGCAAGAAATGCGCCTCAAACATTCTGTGGTAGAGCACGAACAGATTGTACCAGTTGATTGGTTGCGGCGGCGCTTGCACAGTGGCCGCGGTGGTTGAAGTCATCGATTTGTGCAGGCCAGTGCTCGTGCAGAACGCGGTCCAGTTTGAACTATCATTGTCAGCTGAAACGGCATTTGCTGTCACTTCTGATACCGCGTACTTTGGTGCGCTAAGAGGCACATTTGTCGATCCTTGTAAGGACCTTCGATGTCTCCTGAGCATGCTGATTGTCTGACGAATGGTGTAACCAGTGTCCAAGGCACCCCACATGTGCCTTGTGGCTTGCTTGTAACGTGCATCGAGACCGGCAAAATAGCCCATGAAGCCTTGCTCGTCGCTGCTGACATTGCATTGGCTGGCTGCTGCGTAGACAATGCGTACGTCAAGATTGCCAGATAGGGCGAAGAAGCATTTCAGATACATGTGCATGTCTTCGCCAATTGCTCCTGGACCAGTATCCCAGCCACCGACGTGTTCGACTAAAGTCATTGGCAACGAGTAGACTGAGGTCGGAATGCAAATCGTTGATCCTTGGTACAGGCTGGAAATGCCAGCTCCGGCCCACATCAGATCTGCCGTTCGCACGGGAAGGGGCACGTGATGGAGGTTGCGATCAAAAACAAGTGGCGGCACATAGACACAAGCATTATTGTTCTCTGCACGGTCGGTGTGCATGTGAGCGATTTGAGTGAAGTACCGCGAGGAGAGATGGGTGTCAGCTGCAAGTGTGTTAGCAAGATCGGCCTGCGAGGGAAATTTGGCGTACCATCCATGACTGTGATCACCACGTTGCGCTTGATCCAGTCCTCGGGATAATCCCGTGTTGCCTGCTTGGCCGCCCAAGATTCGTTGCTACTTTTTCCTTGAGCTTCACCTGGAAGCCCAGCCGGGTGAACAGTGTAGCTCATGCGGAAGAATGAAGCTTCGAACGACTTGATGAGACCCGCTGCTTTGAAGGCAGAGCCCTCCTCTTTTTCCTCCATGGCGAGATAAAGCTGCAACTTGTCAGCGTCGAGTATAATGTCATGGGTGTCATGCAACATACATGATAGCTTGCCCGTGCCTGCGTGTGTGAAGCCAACACTCGGATTGTCTCCTCCAGTGTCGCGACTTCTTCCTTGTAGGCTGGCAAGATGATGACAAACAGAGGTACTGGTTGCTCAAATGTGCCGCTGTCCCTCTTGACCATGTGTGATCGATGCCTCGTTGTGTTTGGCACTTCCAGTGCAGACGTTCTCATTCTCTTCAACAGATCGCGAATCGCCCAGCATACGCGGATAGGGAACACAATCGACATGACATGGCAAAAGACGGTATAGCCAGACAATATGAGTTGAGGGAGGGTGGCCTCGCCATTGTGCTTCCCGGGTTCTCCCTTGCCGTAGGGCGAAATGATGAAGGAGCACAACAGCAAAGCAAACACGGCGCAGATGCTGAAGCCCGGCAGGCACCTGGTCGTCCAGGTGTAGGTGGTAGCCATGCCGATGAGGAGCGAGGGAGCAGACAAAGTTGGCGATTGTTTATGATCGAGGCATCGGAAAGTGGGAGGGCGCGAATTTAGGAGCTGAGCTACCTCATCGCAGCGCACGGAGTGACTGGTGGTGTGTAGCGCGCGTGGTGGTGTTGAGCTCTCGTCAAATTTGGTGTCCGGCTTAAGCTCTCCCGCCGAATGTTCGCATTGAAGCAGCTCCCTGCGCCAGAGACGCGCAAGCGTGCGGAATCCTTGAACGACGACTGGTCAGCGCCGATAGGTCAGGCACGTACGGTCGCTGGCTGGGGGATCAAGCACGGTAATGTGATCGCCGTGGATGGACGATGCGTATTCGTAGGAGCAGACCGGTAGAGCGACGGTGAAATTGTTCTGATGTTCATGCCCCAGCTTTTTCGCGTTCTCTTTCTTGCCCATCTCCGCGACCCCGCGACAACTTGGAGGCGGGACTTGGCGAGCAGCGGAAGCCAAGCGCAATCGAGAGCCACCTTGGAACAGCGGTTTTGCGAAAGGCACAGCCTCATCTGTGCTCGTTAGTACTGCTTGGTTAGCTCATGCTGTGACGCCGGGGTGAGTCGTTTGGAATCGTGGCCGTGAAGCCTTCGTCAGCAAATACGAGAGCTGGCCGGGAGCGATGACATTCTGCGTGTGGCAGCCGCATTGTACACTGCGCTCACCGACGGATGTCGATTTGCAGGATGTGTGAATGCGTCGCTTGAGCAGTGTCGCATGTGTCTCTTGAGCAATAGCGCACAGTGTCGCTTCGTCGCCTACCTCTCACGAGACCAAGTCGTGTCTGACTCGGCGTACCAGAGAGCTATCCTTGGCCGTGACATGTCGCATCTCTACATCTCATATTCGAACAGCAGAACTGAGATCTCAGATTCCAGGCTCCCGATATTGATGTCGCGTGAGGTGGTTGGGAGAAGAGGAGAGATGAGCGAGCTGAGAAATGCAGGAAGGGAGCTGTGATTACAGCCTTGTGCTTGCCTGCGCATTGATCTTCGCCGCTTCGAAGCTTTCACTCTCCCGGTTGCGAGTGACTCTGTAGTAAAGGAACGTGAGGTGGAAGGTGAGAAGAGGAAGAGGATCATATATTCATATTGCACCACACGGCGTCCCTGCACTCTTGCATAATTATTGGTCGTCGGGCTCGGGATGTCAGCCAAAGAGCTCACCGTGAAGGATCGGATCCTCGCAACATATGGCATCCGACGAGCCTTGGCAAGGCTGTCCTGGAACGAAGCGCAGTGCTCAGGACGCGATGGCAACACTGCCGTGTCTGGGAGTCAAGGTCAATGTTGGAATTGGCCACCACAAATACCATCGGCGACAGAGTCCAACATGACCGCGGTCTCGAAACTCCATTTGGAGTGCCAACATCCTGTGGTTAAGCGCCGCAATCAGGTCATTGTGGCTGTTCTCAGATGTCTCAGCAGGCAGCTTGAGCGACACAGCGACGATGTCACGGGAAGCACAGGTGCAGGTGCAGAGGGCTTCGTACGGGTCATCGCCTGCGTTCATGTCGTCTGCAACCGGTCGTTCCATGATATGGAATTCGACTGCACACCTCCACAGACAGATGCCAAACGTCAAGAGTCACCGTGGCGTTGGCAGTGGTGTAGCGAGTGGCTGGTGAGGCACGTCACCACAACTTCTGCGGGTGAGTGTGCGTGGCTGCCAGTCAGATGACGACACGCCCGTTGCTAGGCAGTAGCAGTCGTCTCGTCCGCGCGAGCTCTCCTCCCTCACCTTGTCACGAACATCACACCCATCAATCCATCTCCTGCACACATCTACAATCATGAAGGGAGCACTCATGGCATCGGCCCTGGTGGCCGGCGCCCAGGCTGGCGTCCACAAGATGAAGTGAGCTCTCTCCGCCCGCGTGGGAAGCCCGCTTGATGCTGACGGTTGCGGTAGGCTCCAGAAGGTACCCTTGTCCGAGCAGCTGGTAAGCTCTCCTCTGAACCATTGTGAGCTGCATAGCAGTGCTAACATGCTGCCAGGAGGGTATCGACGTCGAGACCCAAGTCCAGCGCCTCGGCCAGAAGTACATGGGCATTCGCCCCCAGAGCCGCCTCGATGAGATGTTCAAGGAGACATCCGTCCACGCCGAGAAGGGCCACCCAGTCGCCGTCGACAACTTCCTGAATGCGCAATACTTCAGCCAGATTGCCGTCGGAACGCCACCACAAGAGTTCAAGGTTGTTTTGGACACTGGCAGCTCCAACCTGTGGGTGCCTAGCCAAGAGTGCGGCAGCATTGCATGCTACTTGCACAGCAAGTATGACCACAGCGACTCAAGCACATACAAGAAGAATGGCTCCAGCTTCGCCATCAGATACGGCTCAGGTAGCTTGGAGGGATACGTCAGCCAGGATACCGTCCAGATTGGCGACTTGAAGATCAAGGACCAGCTCTTCGCTGAGGCGACCTCGGAGCCAGGCCTTGCGTTTGCCTTTGGCCGCTTCGATGGTATCTTGGGTCTTGGTTATGACACCATCTCCGTCAACGGAATCCCACCACCATTTTACAACATGATCGACCAAGGTCTGCTCGACGAGAAGGTCTTTGCCTTCTACTTGAGCTCCACCGACAAGGGCGATGAGTCCGAGGCTATCTTCGGCGGTGTTAACAAGGACCACTACACCGGTGAGATGACCAAGATCCCTCTCCGCCGCAAGGCATACTGGGAGGTCGACCTTGACGCCATCGCCTTCGGAGACCAGCTTGCTGAGATTGACTCCACCGGCGCGATCCTCGACACCGGCACCTCGCTCATCGCTCTCCCATCGACCCTTGCTGAGCTGTTGAACAAGGAGATCGGCGCAAAGAAGTCCTACAACGGCCAGTACACCGTGGACTGCAGCAAGCGTGACTCTCTTCCAGACCTCACCTTCACTCTCACCGGCCACAACTTCACCATCGATGCATTCGACTACATTCTCGAAGTGCAGGGCAGCTGTATCTCCGCTTTCATGGGCTTTGACATTCCAGAGCCAGCTGGTCCTCTTGCTATCCTTGGTGATGCTTTCCTCCGCAAGTGGTACTCTGTGTACGATCTCGAGAACAACGCCGTTGGACTGGCCAAGGCCAAGTAAATGTCGCCTGGTCAAAGGTCCATTACGATGTATGATGAGCAACGTGTCAGCACTCGGCTGAGGAGGAGGACGAGCGACAGCAGTTAGAAGAGCTGTGGTGAACATGGTATCTAGATTGTACCTAGTAATGCATTTCATAGTGTGCGGAACGTGTACCAAAAGCACTTGCATGCAGTCTCACTGTACTTCTTCACTATGAGCACTCACTTTCAACGCTTTGACTGAAGCTTCTGGTCGATCGCCAGCTGCAAAGACACACTATCGTGTAACCTTTGAAGGCTTCTACGTCAACGAGATTGAAACATTCAACGGGATCGGATACGGACAAGATACAGACGGGCAGAATCGATTCAACCCACCCAAGATGTTCCTTCATCGCGAAGGCGACAGCGTCGATGCGACTGAGGAAGGACCAGTATGCCCGCAAGCAATCCTGTTCGTCAAAGCAAGACAGGGGGAATCATCTAACGACCAACAGTTGTGCAAAGCTTGCGATCGTTCCCAATCTTTTTCCTGTCTCTAAACTAGCCATTCTACGTTACGAACTGTGTCTCGTTCCAACTCCGGCAATGCCAGCGCCGTTGCGGATAGCATAGACATGATTACAAAACAACTACTTAGCTTCTGCTCTAAAGGGAAATCAATGCGGTTTGGTTCTGGTCGTCGTCCCTGGCGTTAAAGTCTGGACTCGAGTAGTTGGTAGTAGCTCGTGATAGATAGAAACACGATCTGGTGCCACCTTGTGCGATATTTTTTTCCCTGCAGAGCCAAACAAATGTTGTACTACTGTAGGATCGTTCAAATGATCCACACTCAACTAAGAAAAGTTCGCGACGAAGCATCCGCGGTCTAGACCGAATCGTTTGGTGTGAAAAGAAGTACTGTACAACCCATGCCGTTCGCTTCGAGAGGCTCCGTCAAATGCCCTCGACAAAGATAAATAGTTCTTCGACTTCCAGTAGCTGAGACGTCCTCGTAACCCATCCAGACCTCATTAACATTCTTTCTCTTTCTCTTCTCTTCCACAATGATGCCCAAGCCCACCTCCATATTCCTCCTCGCCTCCTTATGCCTCCTCAGCACGGTCGCTGAAGCGGCATACTGCAACCACGGCTGGACAGTCCTCCCACGCTACACAGATTGCAAAAAGTACAACAAGAACACATACTGCGTAAGTTTCTTTTTTCTTTTTTTGTTTTCCGAAAAACTGCCCGACGAGCGTTGCACTTTTTGCGTGGGAAACTGGAGGTTTATATAAAAAAAACATCGGCTCATCGATCATATAGTGTGATGAAGAACAATATTCGAAATTTGAGATCTGGAGAGATGCTTTTATTTGGCCGGATACGGAATTCGGCGATTCGGGTTGGCCTTGTTATGCTGGTGAGGTGGGCGGCCATGAGGCTCATGGCAAGATTTATTGTGCAGACTAGGGTCCCTCGGGAGATGGTCGCGCGCGTATAGAGTAGGTCGAAGAAGGAACGGTCGATCTTGTGAGAGAGTAGGATCGGGGTCATCGCTATATGGGCAACAACAGAATGATCGCATGATAGCCTTGACAACTTTCAGACGGCGGTTTTTTTTTTCTGGCATTTGCGCATGGCAATGAAAAGGGTCAAGAAGGTCGTGGCATTCACACATTCTAGCAGTTGCGCGTCTGGAAAAGTAGCAGGCATGTGTTGCTAATGGAACTTCCCACTCATAGGTGATCTGCTTTTTTGCCTGCTGAATATATGTCACACCCCGCTCGAAAATGTGGGTGTTTGCATGTCGATGTGTATCATAACCGATCCGGCCAGCAAGTTGCTGGTAGTAGCCGCAGATGTTCACATTGTGTCATTGCATTGAATAGTCATTCCGAGTTGTCTGTTTTGGCCAGCGATGGAAAAGCCCCTACTTGAATCGACGTGCTGTCGTCTGACTGAGGCTCCTGCCCTGCTACAAGGTTGCGGCTCATGCCACGAGTACCTGCAGTACGTAAAATCCGACATCGCCGAAGATTTCGCAGAGCTTATGGGCAGATCCTGGTGATTTGTTTGTACCTTTGCTCCATTCGCACGATGGGCGGTGTTCTATGTTATGGACTCAAGAACAACACTCTTAAGGCAGACGCGCTGCGCGATACGCGACGGTGGCTAATATGCGGTGAATCCGATGGCGTGGCGGAGCTAGGACTTTATCGTAGCTATCACATGCACCACGGCTCGCGAGAGATCCCGGCTGTTGATGTACCCTTGAACCTGTGTGCCGTCACTCACTTTTGCACGTCTGTTGATCAATCATCTCACTTCACGCAGCACCTTCCATCAGAATAGTTTCGTAGACGCTATCGCAGTGCTTGATTCATCGGAAATCCGTCTGCTTGCATAACGAACGCGTCGACCTCGATTGGACGGCGGATGCAACTGTCAGCGGCCGCGCTGGACCCACGATGCATCACAATATAGCCATGCTTCACCGGTAACGACAGATTCAACTGCTAGGCAATCGAGCGATCCAACCAGATCACGCAGCGCGCGCCGAGCTTCAACATCAACGTGCTGACCATCAGGCACCCGCGCCTTTCATTCAACATCGACAGCTGCTTGACGGCACCTCGCATGTGATCGCCTCGCATGTGAGACAACTTTTGCCGGGTGACTGCAACACCGTCTGCTCGACTGCCATTTTTCACGCCGACTCGATAGGCAGATCCGGCGCAGCGCAGCTCGAGCCTGATCGAGGCGCATTCACTGACGATGGCGTCCTCATCGGCCAACAACAGCAAGCAACATGACATCGCAGCTTCACAACCCGCACTTTCATCACGCCGCAGAAGCAGTGACCGCGCGACGACTTCTATTAGGAACAGACTCGGCCGCATACGATCACCGATAGCGCTGCGAAGGACGAGTATGGATTTACCGGATCGCCTGAAGTTCAACGAAGAGGAGGAAGAGGGGATAGATGATGGTACCGGCACGGGGTTGAACGATGGATTTCCTGCGCAGAGCATGTACGGAATGCTCGCGGCGACACACAGCAAACCCGACTTCAAGCCGCAATTCATCGAGCAAGAGAGTGCGAGCGAGAGTGAGGGAGAGGACGGGGATGATCGGCGCAAGAGTGTGGATCAGAGGCGCTTCTCGAAAGAGGCATCGAGGGAGTCGGACAAGGACAGGAAGTCTAGCGATGAGGCCCGACAGTCACCGAAGCCGGAGGACAGCAGCAAGAGACACAGATCACGACTTTCGGTAAACAAGATTGCACGATCGTTGCTGGGCAGAAATGAACTCGGTTCAATTCGAGAGAGGTCGGATTCGTCGGCACAGGACCCCATGACACAGAGCCAGATATTGCCGCCGAAGCAGAAGGAAGTGGCATCAAAGGACCGACCGGCATCTGTACGCTCAGATGTGCCAATTCTCGACCGGAAACTGCAAGCCATGGCCAAAGCGGAGCTGGAGTCTTCGACCACAACCCTAGGAGGCAGAAAGAGCAGAGAAGGCAGGACTTCAGAAGACGTTGGTCGTAAGAGACCTCTGCCACATGTCATCGCCGAGATCTTTCAATTCGACGAGCCGGAAGAGGTGCTATCAGAATATTCATGCTGGTATCTGCAAAATGTGCTGCTGCAAGGCTTCATGTATATCACACAGAAGCACGTCTGCTTCTATGCCTATCTACAAAAGAAGACCGCAACGACGGTCAAGACGGGCCATTTGGGCAAGCTCGGCAAACACAGTTATAGGCATCGGCGGTACTGGTTCGTGCTCAAGGGTGATACTTTCTCATACTACAGGAGCTCTGCCGAGCCGTACTTTCCTCTAGGCGTGGTGGATTTGAGATACGCCATATCTGCAGAACTGGCTTCCGTGAAGGACAAGGAGGAAACTGCTGCCGACTTCACTGTCACCACTTCAACGAGAGTGTATCAGTACCGAGCAGACACTCTATCGTCTGCCAAGGAATGGGTCAAGCAGCTTCAAAAGGTCATCTTCCGCAGCCATAACGATGGAGACTCTGTCAAAATCTCGCTACCTATTGAGAGCATCTTGGACGTGGAGAGAACCGAAGTCGTTGACTTTGCCGAGACGATCAAACTGCGAGTGGTGGACAGCGAAGAGACTTTCGCTATCGACGAGTACTTTTTCACGTTCTTCCAGGCAGGAGAGGAAGTTCTCAATATGCTCAATGTGCTCACAGCCGAGAGCAGCGCCAAGAAGGTGCTTGTGGAAGAGCCAATGAGCCCATTGTCCAGAGTCCAGTCTCCACCTCAGCGACCAGCGTTCAGGAGAAGCATGTCAGCGGAGCAGTCGCCTCGTCTGGATCCGGTGAGGGCGACTTTGTCACCTCTATCTGCTACTGATCGTGCGAGCCCTCGGCCGAGTGGTGAGCACCGTAGATCGAGCGCCGATTGGTCACGACGAGCAAGTGGTGAGTTCGGGAGAGCCAGTTTCGACAGAGGGCGGAGAAGCGCAAGCGGTCAGAGCCGGACTGCGTCGAAGTCGCCCATGTCGCCTTCAATACAGGAATCGAGCGAGAGCTTTGTGACTTCATCGGAGCAGCCAGACTCGTCCGTCGATGGAGAAATGGTGGAGGCAAACATGTCTGCGAGTCAGATGCTTTCTGATGACCATGTGTTTCGAGCACCTACGCTCCGCATGCCACAGCCTCGTCGCACAGTCTCTGGCAACACAGTAGAGCGATTGCGCCAGGAGTCACAGTCATCCTCGCGGAACTCTAGCGCTGAACGAGGCGTTCCGCTGCGTGTACAGCCTCCTTCACGCACGGCTACAGAGGACAAGTTCAATGATGGGCGCCCTGCAGCGCGACGCACTGATAGCGGCGACTCTGTACGCACTGCTGAAGCTAATGAGCTATCTCGACCCGAAGCCAGTGCTCCCAGACTGATTCGAGGCATTTCCACCCCTTTGCAGCACGCTATGAGCATGGCAGGTGCAGTACGCGCCGGAAGCAAGCGCGTGGGTTCGTACTTGAGCAGCAGTCCAAAGACGTATATCAGCAACTGGACAGAAGCCATGGCAGGTGGAAAGCGACATTACACTGACGTCGAAGGTCTTGCTCCGGACGACAGCATCCGAGAACCAGAACAGGAGCTCGACGTCGCTGAGCATGAACGTCGTTTCCGAGAACACTTTGGCTTGCCACCCACTGAGAAGCTGGTCTCCGTGTTCTACTGTTGGCTACACAAGACTGTCCCGTTGTGGGGCAAAATCTACATGGGAACCCGTCGACTATGCTTTCGCAGTCTTTACTATGGGACAAAGACGAAGCTCATCATCCCATACAAGGATATCCTGAATGTGCAGAAGCAGAGGGGTTTCCGATGGGGCTATCCAGGCATGGTGCTGGTAATTCGTGGTTATGAGGAGCTCTTCTTCGACTTCCAGGACACCGGCCTCCGCGACGACTGCGTGGTTAGCACCCTCCGCACAGTCGAAGCGGTGGAGGCTGCCACGGAATCGATGATACTGACAGAAGAGGAACAACAGGATGCCAATGATGCCGCCGCCGAAAATGCCTTGCTACGAGCCGCTCGCACTGATGACACTGCTGACCATGACATAGAACTGCCCGAGGAAGTTGATGCTCCACCAATTCTGTTTGACGATCCTTCGTCTTCAGTACTGGAGTTCAAGCCCAAGCAGTCTTTGAACATCGTTTGCCTGACCATCGGGTCGAGAGGAGACGTGCAGCCCTACATCGCGCTTTGCAAAGGCTTTCTGGACGAAGGACATAAGCCGACTATTGCGACACATTCCGAGTTCCGTCCTTGGGTCGAGAAACACGGCATTGCCTTCAAGACCGTCGACGGAGACCCAGCTGAGCTGATGAGGATCTGTGTTGAGAATGGAATGTTCACGCCTTCTTTCTTCCTTGAAGCTAGTAGCAAGTTCCGAGGCTGGCTAGATTCTCTACTCATCTCTTCCTGGAAAGCTTGCCAAGGAGCGGATATCCTTATCGAGAGTCCTTCGGCGATGAGTGGTATTCACATTGCAGAAGCGCTGGAGATCCCGTACTTTCGCGCTTTCACCATGCCTTGGACTCGGACTAGAGCATATCCTCATGCCTTTGCTGTGCCGAGACAGAAGCGTGGAGGTAGCTACAACTACATGACCTACACATTCTTCGACAACATGTTCTGGCAAGCCATTGCGGGTCAGATCAACCGCTGGCGTGGAAAGACTTTGAAGCTAGGTCCTACCAGCTTGGACAGGCTGCAGACGAACAAGGTGCCCTTCTTGTACAACTTCTCGCCAAGCGTTGTGCCTCAACCACTCGACTTCAGCGACTGGATCAAGGTGACAGGATACTGGTTCCTCGACGAGGGCGATGACTACACTCCTCCAGACGATCTCGCTGCCTTCATCAAGAAAGCACGGGACGATGACCAGAAGCTCGTGTACATAGGCTTCGGCTCCGTCACGGTCTCCGATTCTCGCCAACTGATGCAGCAGATCATGGAAGCAGTAGTCAAAGCAGATGTCCGGTGTATCCTGTCGAAGGGCTGGTCCGATAGATTCGATAAAGCCGACGCCAGCCGTCCACCGTTGGAACTTCCGTCTTGCATTCATCAAATTCGAGCCGCGCCTCACGACTGGCTCTTCAAGCAAGTCGATGCTGTCGTCCACCATGGCGGCGCAGGCACGACCGGTGCTTCTCTCCGTGTCGGTGTTCCCACTATTATCAAGCCTTTCTTCGGCGATCAATTCTTCTTCGCTACGCGCGTAGAAGACCTGGGCGTTGGGATGCATCTTAAGAAGGTCACTGCCAATCAGCTCGGGAAAGCTCTCTGGATTGCTACTCATGATGCGAGGATGCGCACGAAGGCGAAGTTGCTAGGTGAGGCGATCCGAAGTGAGAATGGTGTACAAACTGCCATCAATGCCGTCTATCGTGATCTGGACTATGCCAAGAGTCTGATCAAGAACAGAACTGTTCCTGGTCCTGCCTCTCCTGGGGTCGAAGACGGGCTCACGGAGAACGAGCGAGATGGTGCCGACGAAGATACAGAAGAAAACTGGACGTTTATCGAGAAGGACGGGGATTCGGGTGCTGCTGCGGAGAACACCGCTTGGGGAACGCTTGCGATGGGGCTTACCGGTGGTAATGCTGCCGGGCCTTCTTCCAGCAGACGTTCGAGCTCGAATTTGTTGAGTCCACAGAGGAGTCCGCAACAAATTTCGACGCAGCATTCGAGAAAGACGAGTTTGGGGAGTATGGTGTTGAGGGGTGGTAGTGGTAGTGGGGCCGGTCGCTCGTAGTATGAGCGGTTGGGACTTCCTGCTATTGGCGCTGCTGCTGCCACTGCTGCATCTAAGGCTGGAGCATTTGACGGAGGAGCGGAGGAAGATGAGGGGGATGGAGATACGCTGGAAGATTGTGTTATTGTTGAAGATTGAAGAGATTGAACGGGGGTGAGGTTGCGATTACTGACTTTGATGGAGCGGCACGAAATGGTTTTAATGAGCGATGATTATAGCGGCATGGCCTTGCATTGCATTGCGTCGCGTTGGGCTTGTTTCTCTTGCATACTGCATGAGAGTACGGCAGTGTGGCGACTGTTTCTTGGGGCTGGTTTTCTTCCGCTTAGCGTGGCGTTTCACAGGAGCTTCGCTGCTGGTATAGATGAGGTAGTGCTTTTCACGATTGGTACGCGGTATGCATTGAGTATGAATCAAGAACTCTTAAGCTCTATCATGACTGATTTGAGTCTGATGTCGAGCCGTGTTCACATTGCTTCGCTGACCATCTGAGTACCAATTCGGCCATATCGGCGCCTGTTCCAATTCCTCTGCCCCTTCACCCTCTGCTTTCTTCAAATTTGCTCCCACACCTCGTGGCCTCAGCGCTCGATCATCGCCAATCGAGACTTCCCAATCAGGATTACAGTGCGGGCAAAAGGGGTAGGTTATTTCGTACTCCCACCCGATTTGGGCGGAGGTAGTTTGGGGTGAGGCCTTTTGCGTGGAGTTGGTGAAAGATCTCTCTGAAGTATTGTTGTCGTTGTGTTCGATGGGATCGGAGGACATTTTTGGTGCATTTGGGAGTGAGAAGGTGGGTGGGCAGGGTGAGGTTGACTTTGGGATGGAGAGGAGTGTGGGTGAGGATGAGAGTGGAGCTGTGAAAGGGTTTGGGGGAGGTGTTGTGTTTATGTAGTGCTTGCGAGATGTGTTGAATGTGCGAGTGGGGATGAGTTTGGTTGCCACAGCTCTGCTTCACGACGACTTTTCTCGCTCTGAGTTGTATGTGGCCGCGAGGCTTGCAGGTATAAAAGAATGTTGTGAATCATGACTGCTCTATGATAAGTAAGACGCCGTGCTTTTCGAGCTCTCCGTCCTCAACCTCAGGAGTCCTGAACCATGGACTACCAAGCTCAATCTCAACCCCAAGAATTTGGTCAAGCACAAGATACCCTCAACATCCCACCTGCATGCATGTCACCACAATCCACATCCCCAGACTCTATCTCCTCAGCTCCTCCTGCGCCCGCTGATGGGGCATCCTACACAACCGCTGAACTCACATCGCTTTTCACTTCCCTCGAAACTCGTCTCACCGGTTTCGCCGAAGCATTGCTGGGAGTAGGCGAATGTTTGGACAGTTTGCAATTGCAAATCAAGGAGCTGCGCGACAGCAGAGAGAACAATGACGCTGTGAAGGACAATGAGAGTGACTCTGAATCCGATGCGGAGTTGAACCCCAAGGAGCAAATGCCGAAAGGTGTTGGCGCCGGTGAACCCGGCTTTGGTGGCGAGGATAGTGGTAATTGGGCCATGGACAGCGTGGAAGAGGAGAGAAGGGTGATCAATGGACCGAGAACAGTAAATACGGAGACCGATGCTGATGAGAACGGGCTTGGAAACATGATCAGCGGGTTTGTGTTCGGTAACGATGAGCCAAAAGAGTCTGCGTCTTGATCGTGGACTGTTCAGTATCTTAGCAATGCGTTGAAGTGGTACAGTCTGCCAAAACCACGTAAGTGATTCGAGATGATGTGCTCAAGAAGAAAAAGAGGCTCGTAGGAAGAATTGATTTACGTTTTGAATCTGCCCCTAGGCCACAATGCGAAAGGGTATCGATGCATTTTGCACATACACATGGTCGCTGAAGAATTGATTAAATCGCTTTGTCGTAGCCGTCCTGATTATCCTGTGGAGAGTCGGCTCACCTCCTTCAAGTATCAGCTTCCTCAACTGCTTCCGCGAATTTCACCTTCTTTGCATTGCCGTTCGTAGCTACGGCGGCGTCCCCGTCGTCAGCTTTTCGCTTGCCCTTGCCTTCTACCACCGGTGCAGATTGTGTCACCGCCGCCTTCGGCTTCTTCTTCTTCACCATGCCCGTAAGATCGTTGGCCTTTGCTGTCGCTTCTTGTATCCGCTTCTGTTGCTCTCCCTTGCTCTCGCCCAGCAGAGAGCCCAGAATACCTCGCATAGCCTCTTCTTCCCCTCCAGGCGCACCAGCTGGTCCTAGGTTCTGCATTGCGGAAAGCGATGCTGCAGGCTTGCGGAGGTCCTCTAGACGGGTCTCCATTTCGCCGACCATCTCCTTCACGTCTGCGAGAGACTTCTTCACATCTGCGGCTTTTGCATCATCTAGCGACGAAAGCGAAGCCTCCTCCTTGACGATCCGTGCTCGACACGATGCGATGGCGAGCTCCATCTCCTTCGCCGCGTCTTCGCGCATCGCTTCATCGACCTGTGCGACCTTGTTCTCTCCATTGGCATCTTCTTGCGTAGATGTTACTGATGCAAACTCCAACGCGAGTGAGAGCTTGAAGTGTGCTTCCGCGATGAGGGAATTCTCTTCGGGATATAGTTGTAGCTTCAACGCCAACGAATCTCGCGTGTCATTGATGGCATCTGCAAAGCGTTCGTTTTCCAGCGCGATCTCGGCCTGCAAGTCGTGGGTGTCTGCCAATCGTTCTTTGATCTGCCGCACTTCGGGCTTCTCTTCTGTCGACTTGTCCTTCGCCTCCTGTAAGGACTCCAACTTTCGTGTCAACAATATGCGCGCCATGTCGAGCACTTCGAAGGCAATCGCAAAGTCATCCTCCTCTTCCTCACCATCCTCCCCACCTTCTCCATCCTCATCATCGTCTTCGCTATCGGTGAAGTTGTCGTCGCCCGAGATTTGAAAGAAGGGATTGCTGCTGTTGCCTGGCTTCGTCGTTTCTTTTGTGCCCTCTGCGCTGCTCTCTGCCACAATGCCATCCTTGCTCTCCACTGCAGCCTCCACGACATCCTCAGCCAGCTTCTGCTCACCACTCTTGATGGCATCGCCGATCAGACTGCTGCTGCTTCCTTCTCCATTCTCCTCTTTCTTGGCGACCTTGCGCTTCTTCTTCTTGGGTTCCTCGCTGCTTGCGACCTTTCCGCCGAGCACGTCTGAGTTTGCGACTGCAACATGGTAGAGGCAGCGACCATATTGGTACAACAGATCGGCGTTTTCGATCGACATCTCCCCGTTGATCTCATCTTGCACCTCGCAAGCATCGGCGTATCGCTCGGCGGCGGCGTTGTAGTTTTTCAGCGCATACTCTCTCGTAGCCTCTGCTTTCAGCTGTTCCAGGTTGGCGGGCAGATCTTGAGCTGTTTCGGCATCTGCTTGTTGCGCGACTTCGATTTCTGGATCGGTAGACATGTTGTCAGTGGTTTGTGCAATAGAAGTGAACGTTGTCGTGGACGCGTAAGAAGCGGCTGCGAAGTTGCGAATCCGACAAGAAGCTGGAAGCTGCAAGATGCGACGAGACAAACGCGACTTCCTGACGTGACGCGAAACGCACGGGCCACTCGTGAAAGTGGCAGGCGCGTCCCACCACGCGTGCCGTGTCGAGACTCTGATGATGCACCGACAACACGGTCAACATCATTGTCCGCCGGCAACAACATGGCAAATCCACCGAATGCGACGCAGAATCCCTTCTCGTCGTCGCCTGCTTTTGGCACTCCCGCCCACCCATTTCCGCCCACCGCCAGCAAGCGACCCATTCCAGCCCCACCAGCGTTCAAGCCTCAGATTGCGACTATCCTGCCAATACTGCTGCCTCCGACGACATTACGACCGCTTGCCTTTAGGACTTTCACCAAGAAGCATAATCTCACACTCAACTCTTCCGCACTTCAAGCCCTGGCCACATTCATCGGCCGGCATTGTGGCTCAGGATGGCGAGAAGAGGGAACGGGAGAGAAAGTGTTGGAGGAGGTGGCCAAATTGTGGAAGGCTGAGAATGGGCCCGTCATTGTAGAGGATGGCAAAATGCTGCAGACCATCCTCAAAACACTAGAAGGCTGCATGAGTGGTGGCAGGATAGGGACACCGAAGAGTGGGAATAGCTTGAACCCAAGCAGACAAAACAGTTTCACATTTGGAAACGACTCGGCCATAGATCTGCTGGGCGACAGACCGAGTTTGGAGCGACAAGGCAGCTCTTTTGGATTGAGTGCCCTGAGAGTGCAAAGTCCAGCGCTTGGTGCCGAGGAAGAAGAACATGGGAGTCAAGAGCCCAGGAGTTGGCTGAAGGTCATCAGTGCCTTCGAGCAGCCTCGATTCACCTACGACGCAGGCAAAAAGCACTTCATGAAGGTTGAGACCAAGGCAACGCCATTCCCGAATCCGAGACAGAAGACGGCTGTGTTCAAGGAACGATACAATATTATATACCAGAGACTGCTGCGAAATCCAGCATTCCAGGCACCCTCACTATCCGCCGGTGTGCCAACGCTTAAGAGGCAAGGTACTGTCACTGAGAGGAGTTTCTACAAGATTACACCTGTTGCAAACCTGTTAGGAAGAGGTGGCAGCTCACATCTGCTCCTTGGCATGCTAGTGATAGCGCCGACAGGAATGTTGGCGCTGAACGATCTGAGTGGTAGCATTACCCTGGACCTGCAACACGCCACAAGCATGCAAGAAGGTCAGCCCTACTTTTGTCCTGGCATGATCGTGCTCGTAGATGGCGTGTACGAAGAGGATTGGGCTGGCGCTGGTTCAAGCGGGCTGGGCAATACTGGAGGTGTCGGAGGAACAATTGGCGGCAGATTTGTCGGCTTCGAGATCGGAGGTCCACCCGTGGAAAGACGCGACGTCTCGCTGGGAGTCAACCTGAAGGCAGATGACCTTGGAGGAGGATTTGGCTGGACAGACTTTCTTGGCCTGGGATCCGAGCGTGCTGTAGGCACACGCATGAAGAAACTGGAATCACGACTCATAGGCACAGAGTCAGACATCGAGGACACTGCTCGAAAGATGATCATCCTATCAGAGGTGACGCTAGACCAACCTTCAACTCTTTCGGCTCTGCGCAAGCTACTTGAGCAGTACGAAGCGGCTGAACAACCACCAATGGGCTTTGTGCTGGCGGGCGATTTCTCGAGCAAGGCGGCCATGGCAGGAGCCAGTACCGGTTCAATCGAATACAAGGAGCTGTTCAATGAGCTTGCAGCTGTCTTGTCGGACTTTCCAACTTTGCTTCGTAACTGCACATGGACATTTGTGCCTGGAGACAACGATCCATGGGCGTCTTCTTTCAGCGCGGGGGCAAGCACATTACTCCCACGCGAAGGTGTTCCGGACCTCTTCACCAGCAGGATCAAGCGCGCATTCGCAAACGCCAAAGCTGAAGTAGGGGTCAAGAAAAGCGAAGTGGATGGCGAAGCAATCTGGACGAGTAACCCAACAAGGCTCAGCTTGTTTGGTCCTGCTCATGAAATGGTTGTGCTGCGAGATAACATCTCTGGTCGCTTCAGGCGGAACGCAGTTCGCTATGGTCAAGCCATCAGACAGGAAGCCTCACAGAATGATAGTGCTGTCGAGCTCTCTGCGCAAACAGATGACGATGTGGCGATGTCGGGTGCTTTGCCAACCACGGAGGACGATGGACTGGAGAGCACACAGATGGCCATCGATGCTGACTCGCCGCCAGCTGCGTTGGCAGAGACTGTTCCATCGGAGTCATACAACATTCAGGAAGCAAAGCGTTTGATTCTGTCACTCCTGCCACAATCGACCGTGTCGCCGTTTCCTCTAACCGTACGGCCTGTGCACTGGGACTACGCGCCTTCCGCACTGACATTATATCCACTGCCGCATGCTTTGGTAGTGGCGGATGCCGAAGCTCCTCCCTTCTCCATCACCTACGAAGGCTGCCACGTCATGAACCCTGGCAGGCTCGTGGACGGTGGTGGAAAGAGAAAAAAGGTTCAGTGGATCGAGTATGACACCTGGACCAAGCGCGGCGGCGTTAAAGAGCTTTGGATAGGTTGACAGAGCGTACTTGCAGTAGTACTTCACTTTCAAGCGTCCGTTGCCAGGGAGAGGGTCGCACATGCTTTGTCAGTCTTGAGAGCAGTGGACAACGAAGTAGGTGCCATGACTGAGCATCGCCTTGCAGAAGCAAACGACGACAGCTGCCACCGAAATGATGTTTCTGTCCTTTGACAGCCTTCTACATCTACACCCTGCTCTTCGCATCACAACTGCATTCGTACGTCAGTCTTCACAGCTTCCAGCTATTGCCATCACTATACTTTTCGGACCAGAAGACGTCCTTTCAGCAGAGAACATATCGACATCATGGCCTATCTGATACCGAACGGCAACGGTATCAATGGCAACGGCATCAACGGCAATGGGGCAAGTGGCTCATCTTCAGCAAGTCCTTCGGGTCCTCGAAGATACTCTAATCCGGAGGATCTTGCACGAGCAGTCAGAGGTACTTTGCGGCAGCACATGAGAGAGAACAGAATGGACATCGAAGGGGTACCGGGTCCCAGCAATACACCTCTCGAAATATCTGCGGCGGAAGATGATGTACGAGAGTCAAGCGCCAGCTCGCCATCGCTAGCACCCATTCGTTCAAGTGCTCAGCGAGCACTATCACATCGGGAACTACGTCAACTGCAGATTGACATGAAGCAAATCAGAGAGCGCCAAGTGCAAGATCACGACACAATTCTGAACTACCTTCGCCATATCGACAGAGCTGTGCGTCGCATCAATGAGAAGCAAGAAAAGATGGGGGCCATGCTGGTACCATCTTGGAATGCTCGAGTCAGAGCTGGCGCTTCCAGTGGACCACAGCCTCAGCGCGTTGTTGTGAATGAGGACGGGAATGTGGACAAGGCTCGGCAGGACAGTGCTGCGACAGGTGAGTGAGCAGGCCTTGACATTGCCAGACTAGGCTTTCCATTGCGAGCCTGCATACAGCTGCAACTGCGCCGTAAAAGCTCATCGATGTTGAGATCGTTATCTAACAGTGAGTCCAGGTGGAGCGCATGCCCAGGTGCCAGCCCAGCCCGCCGACAGCAGCTCAGACAGCGGCGTGCCCGTCATTCCGAGACGCAGAACAGCAACGTTCATCATTGGTCCAGACCACAGTCAGGAAACCACCGAGGCCGACACGCCTGAAGTCCAAGCGGTCTTGCTTCCCGACGGAATGGTGCCGGTACTCAATCGCGCTCTGGATCAACAAGAGCCGGAAGGAGAACCACGCGAGGACTCTGACACCCTCCCTGCGCCGTCGGCCTCATACGCAGATCTCTCTGCATCCGCAGCTCAAGCACCAGCAGCTTCATCCTCTGATACAGAGACTTCGCATGTCGTGGAACCTTCGCCATCCACGAGTAACATCACCTCTCCTCGTCCAAAGGGCAAAGAGCGCGTCAACGAGCCCGGACCCTCTGGTACCAGCAACCGCACCAGTGACGACGACGATCGCCATCTCGTGCATGAGCAGCCTACTGCTCGTGCCCAAGCTGCATCCCATCCTCCTGCACAGCCTGGCTATGTCGATCCGGAAACGGGCATCGACACGGGTGTATCAGAGGAGCTTTATAGGAGGCATCTGGCGGATAAGGAGTCGAGTGATGATAACGAGGTAATTGGCGATGATAATGGAACTTTCATCATTGGCGATGATAATGGAAGTGAAAGTGATGAGGCCATTTGAACATTCTTCGATTGAGTGTTCACTCGATAGATGGGTGGCTTGGTTTGGAACAATTGCCTTTCGCTGAAATAAGACAACTTGCTAGGAACAGATAAATCTTGATCAAACACTCGTGAGCAATGCATTGAGATACGAAAGTCTAGTGTTTCTTGCTCCGTCGTTGTACTCTTCTTGCAACGGGTCTTCACCGTCCGTGGGTGTCTTTCGTCGCCGCCTCTATCATGTTGGGCTTTGGGTCTGGGGACTTCCACGATGACAGTGGACATCTTGGCTAATCGCTAGTGAGCAAAGCTTGTCGAGTTTTGCCCTTCGTTTGTCGCAACGAATTGAGTCGCTGGACTTCCAATGAGGGAGGTTCCAGTGAAATGATCTAGTTTGCTGGCTTGCATAGAAACGCTGCCGTTTCGCAGGGCTTGAGACTTTACGCTCTATCAGAAGCTCCTCTCGTGAAAGCAAAAGAACTATTCCTACTACCCGCTCAACGATGGAACAACAAGATATCGAACGCCTCGATGACTTAGCAGTCCTCGACGTGGAAATAGCCGCGATAGGATTAAACCTGGGCATTCACGATCTGATCTTACATTTTTTTTTCTCTGTGGCCTAAGCGTGGGCAGGCTCTGCAGTGAATGCAGGTTGCGACCTAAGGCCACGCCACGAAAACTTCAACAACGATGGCATGTTTCTGCTCGAAGCACTCTGTTTGAAACGACTCGCAAAATGCGAGGAACGTGAGTACTCGCCATCTTTGTGCGAAGCGCGGAACACCACGGTCCTCTCTTCCTCGTCTGTCTTGCATTGAGATGGAGGAAAGGATGGTGCTGTCTGATAAGTGTCATCAGCACTTTGCTCATCCGATTGCTGCGACACTGGCGATCATTCTGCTGTCTGATATCATCGGTTTTGTGGTTGTGGCGCTGGCGAAAGCGGTTTCGTTGCTAGAATGATGCTGACAGCTAGGCCTCCGATCGATTCTCGGCACGACTGCGATCCCAGGTCACAGGTCATCACTTTCCAGCTCTTGCGTGCGCTTGGCGCAAACGTCGGCAAGCCAGGCCACTGCTTTGGGGTGTAGGAGTGCTCCTGATCATACGCCTCGCTGTCAATGTCTAGCTTTTTCTCCAGCTGTCAGACACTGCCTCAGGCGTTTGCTAAGGCTCGCTCCTGTCTAGCCTTAGCTTGACGGAAGCGCCACCACCACAACCACTTTCCGGAGCGATGTTGTGAGCCGTGTGTCTCCGTAAAAGCCTCGACCGCTTTCTCCTGCAGCTTCTCAGCGTTCTGCCACCGTTGCCGCCCGCGAATTGCCCGCGCGTGCTCTCTCAGCTGGTAAGCAACCAGGGAGACTTGCGCGAGTGTGTCGGGGTGGTGCGAGCCAGAGAATTTCTTTAAGGCCTCTGCTACCCTTTTTTGCAGCTCCACGGCGTCTTCGATTCGGCGTTCATTGAGGCATATTCTCGCGGAAAGCCGTTGACATTGGGCACGCGTCTCGATTATCGCGACGGTTTTGGGATGACTTGCGCCATAGATTGTCTTGTAGCCGTCTGCCATTTGTTCTAGCAGCTCCATGGCGTCTCCGGTTCGGCGTTGATTGAGGCATATTTTCGCGCAAACCCAGTGACATCGGGCACGCGCCTTGATTATCGCGAAGGTTTTGGGATGACTTGGGCCATAGATTGCCTTGTAGCCGTCTACGACTTGGTCTAGCAGCTCCACGGCTTCGTTCGGAAGTTGCACAGCCAAATCGTAAGCTTCCACCTTCTCCGCGCGATACGCTTTGTTGAACGCAAGACCGTACATTTCGGAGAGGGTGATGGAGCTGTTCGAACCATGTATCCTCTTGTAGCCTTCCACGACCTTCGCTCTGAGCTCCTCGGCTTCTGCCCATCGTTCATCATCGGAATACATGTTAGCGAGGTCGCTTACACTCCCTAATGTATCTGGATGATCTATCCCTCGCCTCGCCATCGCGTCCTTCATTACCTCCTTGTATAATGACTCTGCTTCTTTGAATCGATCTTGCTTGCGAAATAGGGAGGCCAGTCCAGTCTTTGCAGTCTGTAAATCATCGTGGCTAGCTGCTAGTTTCGCCCTTGGGTCATCAAGTGCGTTCAGCAACAGCTCCTCTGCCTCCTTGAAGCGTCCTTGCCGTCCGTACGCGTCAGCAAGAGTGGTCAAGCTACTCAATAGGTCAGACGCGTCTGTCCCGGGCATCGCTCTCTTCGACTTCAGTACTTCTTCCGCTAAGCCCTCCGCCTCCTTCGGGTGTCCGTCAGAGGCGTATATGATAGCGAGCATGCTCTTAGACATGATGGTGAGACAATGGTCTTCACCAAAGCTGGTCTTGCTCCTCTCTAGCACTTCCAGCATTGCCTTCTGTCCCTCTTGCGGCGATCCCTGTTCTCTTATGTAAAGATTGGAATGTAGCAATGTATCAAGCGCCCCTAGACCATCTGTCTAGAGATGTTAAGAATAATTCTTGCCTTTTAATCGTGTACGTTCTGCGTGCTTTTGACCTGCGCTAAGCATAAGCGGCACCAGCCGTCATGCCTTGACGCCTGAGAAACCACGCCTCTCGAGCTATATACCTCTAGCTCTTACATCTTAACGCCTGCGCCATCAGCATTTGCGAGCCCAGTGTCATCTCATCATCCTTCCCGAGGCACTCTGTGTGAAGGCGTAGTGATCCGCCAGCCATATGTGCAGCCTGATCTCGGTCGTACGTGTCCAAGCTGTACTTCGCAGCTAAAAACATTACCTCTGCCAACGTGAGAAGAACGTCTCTGATCTTGTAGTCCTGCTCTGTCGCGCACTGCACATGCGGCATGAGGCTTCGGCAAGTCTGCCAATTCTCATAGCGGGGCCACGGGAAAGCCGCAGCGAGGTTGCGGATAAAGCTCTGCTGAACTGAATCCATTCGATTGTTATTTTCTATCCACACGCGAGTCGCGTCCTGTACCAGGCGATGCATTGTCCATTCGGTATCGCTTGTTGTAGCCGAGATGAACGAGAATCCAAGCAACATTGCAATGTCGTCCTCAAAGCCTTCATTCGTTACACTCGAACTGTCGCTATTATTGTCTTCCTTGGTCGGTAGATCAAGGGGCTCGACAGGACGAAGAAGGCACTCCGGAATCGCGTGCCGATCACACGTGCTCATCAATGACAGCAGGTCGGCTGCCGAACTCCTTTCCCGAGAGATGTAGTCAAACGAGATCTGCCATGTTGTAAGCACTGATGCACTCGCTTCCCAGTCGCGATCCGGCAGCTGGGCGCTGCGCCGGAGGACCTCAGTCCGTGATCGGCGGTTCTTCTCGATTTTGTGCAAGTAATGCCCAACGGAGCTACGGCGTCCTCTCTCGCGAATATAAGATGCTGCTTGGGACATAGCGAGTGGGATAAAGTCCAAAGCAGCGGCCAGTCGGTCGTGATAATCTCGCCCGTGCGGCCCCAATTTCTTTTCTAGGAGCACACTCGCGTGCTGAGCATTCATTGGGTTTACGACAATAATGGATTCTTCGTAGACTAGCTGATGCGCAACAGTCTTTGACCTTGTTGTGATCATCATTGAACCATGGTCGCACACCGGGAAGTAGTCAGTCAGCCGCCGTCGTCCGCCTGGACTAGCGCGAGAAGATGCAGAAATGTCAACATCGTCGAAATTGTCCAGTATCGCCAGCCACTTCCCTTTGCTCTTATCGCCAAGCCATTCGTCAAGCAGTTCCAGCAAATCTTTTGTCGGGTCATTTCGTCCGCGAATTTTCAGTCGGTCTGCAACATCTTTCACGCTCTGCTGTACACGCGCTGTGTTGTGGGCAGATATCCATATTATCCATGTGTCTGGCGATTGAGCGTGCACTGAGTCTGCATATTCGACCGCCAACTGCGTCTTACTGCTACGTGTAGGCGTCTTTCGCGTGTGATAGACACTGGCCTGCCCACCCTGTTCCTCCCAGTCCTACCACTGCTACGCGGGCTCTTGGCACCGAAGCCTTCTTTTCAAGCTCGTCCAGGAGGTTCTTTCGCGGGACATAGTTGGGATCGCGGAGGAGAGGAACGGTGGAACAAGGAAGCGGCGGGGTTTCGAGTCGTTCTATAATGGAACAAGTGTCAGCCTTCGCATGCATGGAATAGGTGAAGTCCACATTGCTGACCGGGGGGAAGGTGGAACTCGGCCGAGATCGGCGCGAAACTCTGGCCCACCTGGAGACCGCTGTTCGCATCTCCGAATGCAATGGACGATCCTGCGGTCGCCATGATGCCTCCCGAGATGGATTTCGCTGCCTTCGCAGTCGAGAGGATGAGTGTAGCGCAGCTCAGCCTTGCTTATGCGCCGTCCGGTCGCAGCCTGATCGCAGCCTGATTGCCTTTATTGCCGCCGTGGCTTGCGGCTGAGGGGTGCAGCATGCGCAGCACACGCTGCGCCCTCATTGGCGCTTTTGGTCTGCTATATTGTCTGCCATAGCAGCTGATGAGTCGTGATTACAGTTCCGGCCTTGTCTCGGCATGGCAGACCCTCTGAGCGTGGCTGCCGGTATTGTCAATCTCGTGGTACCAGCCTTACATGGTGCCCGACTTCTTCTAAACGATCTCGAAAAGATCATCAATGCGCCAGATACCGTCACACGGCTGAAAGGAGAAGCCAACTCCATTATCAAAGATCTGAGCTTGCTCAACGACATCGAAGAGCCAGTATGGACTTCTCTGGGTGCCAATGTGGCCGATCAGTCGAAGGCGACCATACAGAGCTGTGAGGAGGCCTGCGACACGATCCGTACGGATGTTCTACGATGGACGAAGCGCTCTGCGGGAGGCAAGCTGTCTTGGCTTGACCGAGTGAAAGTCGGCTTCTTCCGCGAACATCAGCTCCAAGCATACTTCGACCGACTTCAGACTCATAAGCTAAGCTTGCAATCGATCGTGGGAATCGCAACCTTGTATGTCGGACAGGCTAAGGAAGAGAGCATTACTGACTGGGTGCCTACAGATACTCTTCCATTCGCAACTCACAGATGACAGCTGAGCTTCAAAACCAAGTTACATCGCAGCAAAACCAAATCGTAGCTGCCAGCGATGCTACTTCAACAGAAGTTGCGCTGCTCCAGCGTAGATTGGAAGAACTACAGCTCCGTTCAATATCAGAGCCTACTTCAGCCAACGAGGACGCCGACGAAGAAGACCGAGAGGCAACCGCAACGAATCTGGAGGACCTCCTGGAAGCGCTCAAATTATCTCAAACACTCCTCCAGGAGCTATTGTCGAGATCAGAGCCTGCCGAAATTGAAGCAAATACACAAAAGAGCGGCATTACGACGAACATCACATTCGGTACGAATCAGAAAGGCATGCAAGTTGGCGTCAGTCATGGTCAGATCAACTTCAGCAGTGGCAGATGAAGCAATCTTCCTGTTGCAACCACTCGCACGACAGCCTACAGAATTCTTCGAGATGAACTAACAGCAATTGGAACTGAGACATAAAAGGCAAACATGGAAGTCGATACTGCGTTTTTGACAGTTTCACTCTTCTGCTAATCAATTGGCGTTGCAGTCAGTCTAGTGGATCTCAGCACATGGTAAGTGCGAACAAATGCGTACGATCACTACCTCCTAAGTCTATATCAATGAGCTCTTGGAGCAGCGTCTCGACAACTTTTATGCTTCGTCGTACAACTATCTTTTCCGGCGACTGCTCGCACTTGGTCTTGCCAGTGTAATGCATGTCGATGGATGCGATGTGTTGCCGCTAATATTGACTTTAGCACACATCTTGTGCTGCGGCCAGGCCAAAGATATTTACCTCACTGCCCGAAGTATGGCCAAGTCGGCCCTCTTGCCTGAGTCTCCGCGACTCCTTTGATATGCACGAGCTGCTCAGCCTTGCGGCGCAGGATTTGGACCTGCGTCTTGCAGATCGTGGCTTGATCGTTTGACGTGGCCGGCTTTGGTTGGAGGGCACCATGGGCACGTCTTCCACCGTTTGATACCAACTGCTCCCACTCAGCATCTCTCAGGAGAACTGAACGACTATTGATCTTTATCCGAAAATGCCACACTCAGAAAACTCGAGCCAATATGCTCCGGTTGGCAGCTCTCATACCTGGATGCCTGGCGTATTCCGACAATTTCCTGCACTTGGAGTCCTTCAGCTCGTTGGCGCCATTCTTGGTATCTGCGCGGCAATTGCGATTCTCGTAGTTTCTGATGAAGCTCTGATCTCGGATTGGAAATATTCGCCGGCCGTGTACCTAACTATTTCCTATACCATAAGCAACATTCTGCTTAGTGCTGCATTTAGCCAGGGAGTGATAGTAAGCTAAGTAGTCCTGTTTGCTCCAGTGGGCACTCAGCTGACAATCTGACCGCAGCTCACGTGGTGGAACAAAGCAATCAAGGACGGCACTGTTCTCGGCGATCTCCATCGATATCATGCTCAAGGTACTGGCGCATGGGCGGCACTCACTTCTGGAAAGCATTTCAGCTTCATCGCATTCGCTACGCTATTCGTAACATTGACACCTATCAATGGTCCACTTCTTCAGCCCTCGTCCACAAGTGGCACAAAGTCTCTGTCTTCGCAGGCGAACCTAAGGGTACCTATTACCCGTGCGCTTTGGGACGGCACAGGCTTCGTCTACGGGCGTACGTTTGACGTGTCACTATTCAGCCAGCCCTTCAATGACATCGTGCAGGTATGTATGATGCAGCCACACTGCTGTCAGGTTGCTAAACCTGCATAGGCATACTATAGAGGAGATCCGATCATTGCGAACAATACAGGCTGCCCTGGCGATGCGACATGTACTGGCTTTCTAGCTGGAGCAGGTCTTGCTGTCAATTGCTCTACTACTAACGCAGACTACTACCTGAGCCCGTCCAACGAGGTAGACGCCGAAGGAAATCCTGTGATCAACCAGGACGCGTACAGCGGATTCAACGTTTTCATGAGCAACTTCTTCTGGGGTTCCATGTATCCTGGAAACATCTCGATGGCAGTTCAATTCAGGGATAATCCTGCAATAACAGGCAAAGTCGTGGTCAAGAACTGCTCTCTGCAAGCTGCAACCGTGCGATATCCCATTGTGATAGACGGCAACAGCTCCACGATATCTTTAGCAGCGAATACTTCTATCTTCGATGATACACTGCTATCCATGAACCCATACCCCTCGGTGAATGGTGGTCAAGGCGAAGCCTCTGAGATTGGCGGATACGCTTTTGCCTTGAGCACCAGATTTGATGCTTGGACGCTCCTACGTTGGGGTGGAGGTGAGTCCCATGCACATTGGTTTTTGCCATATCTCAACTGATTTCCTTCACAGGCATTGGCTATGAAATCCGGTCACAAGGTCCAGTCGGGCCACAATTTGCAATCATGGACAACGAAGGCGCGTCCGCCGTGACATTTAACGATCCAACTCCGTATCTGCTTAGCCAAGCCAGAGAGTTAATGTTCCGGACTGCGCTGGCCCAGGGTAATGCATCAAGCATTGAAATTGCACAAGACGCTTTGCAAGTGCGGAAGGCTAGTGTCTACATCTCGCACTACAATTTCCTCGGCATTGCAGTGGCTATAAGCACGATATCTCTTTGCCTGATACTTACCACGTTCTATGGCTATTGGTTAGTCACGTCGCCTGACCATACTAAGCTCACCCACTAACTAAGATTACAACAGGCATCTGGGTCGTGAAGTCACCTTCAGTCCTGTCGAGATCGCAAAGGCTTTCAATGCACCGCTGCTAGCTGATGAGAATTTCAATGCCACTGCTGAAGAAATAGTCAAGTCAGTTGGCACGAAGCCAATCCAGTATGGTCGCATTTCCGAGGAGTCCATCGAGATGAGTTCGAAGTCTGGCGGATCCGTTCAAGTCATGGCATCTGAGCACAGCGGAAGCATTTTCAGAATAGCAGACCCCGCGCAGGTCAGATCATTGAGGGGGTAGCTGTTCGTTTCCAATAAACTTCAGTCGCCTGGTAGGAGCTCAAGTAGCGAAAACACCCAGTCAAAGGATGCCCAACCCGGCAACTACCCTGATCTTACAGTTAGCACTGTCCACTCAGATCACCATCAGTCAGAATCGCCGACACCGCTCCGATCGACGTCCGCGCCGTGGAGTGCAATCAATGACCGCTGTCACCGCTCTGTGCAACAGGCAAGGGGGGGTAGAATCTGAGCTTTTTCCGAAGCAGAGAATCTGTCTTCGAAGTTCTCGGATGAATTGGACGCCTTGGATCATAGGGATCCATATAATTATTGATGGTTCTTATCACCATAGCTTTATGCAACTAATAAGCTGTCTTTAGTCAACAACAAACCTACTCGGATGCCGTTTCCTGCATGATTCCGGCCGTCGATAGCCCATTCGATGAATCGCTTCTGGCGTTTTGCGTAACGCGATGCAGCAGTTTTGAGGCAGCGCTTGGCACGAGTTCCATCTTACAGCATCAGCAAAGTTGCCAAAAGCCAGTCCTGAGCGATTGAATCTTTGACTCCATGTAGACCATTCAGCGTAGGTATACGGTGTTATACGTCTTATACACGGGTCTTCGACACGCTGTGGAGTTGAGCTATAGCCAGTTGCTATACACAATAAGTTCCGTCTGAGTACTTACAAAGACACGTTGCTCTTACAGTACTCAGAAGCCTGCCACTAGACCAGATTGCGCTTCTTAGACTATGCTTACGTCCTGGTCGCTTCAAGCGCCCAGAGCACGCGCTAATCAAGCTTCGACGGAAAGTTTATGTCTCAGGGACGGCAGGATTCACCATGCAGCTGCTGGTGGGGCAGCGGGGTGGCTAGAACTACTACATATTCAGCTGTGGACGCCCGATGGCTGCGACTTCGAACTTGGTGCGTGTCTGCGCTGCGAACGAAGATGTTGAAATCGGATCTGCTGAAGAACAAGTTCAACCGGATCAGTGCGAAGACACTGAGTATCGGCGGCAGGGACTATTTGCTGGGGCGCGCCGAGCGCAACGTGAGCTAAGGTTGCGATATTGCAGGGCGAGAGGGTCTCTGATCGCCTACTTCTACAGATCAAGTTCTCCGAAGCGTTTACATACAGCCCTCTCAGTGGACAGAGATACTTTCGATTACTTCGCATACGCCCTGCCTCCCTCGCCGACGTACTCGCGGTCGAATTGTTCGAGGCCAATCTCGATGATCGGCCAATATACGAAGCGCTTTCGTACTCGTGGAACCTCAACCCCACGTACAGCCTGACAAAGCTAGCATATGTCGACGACCAGAAGCATGAAGAGCGGCCCATCCTGTGCAATGGAAAGACATGTGAGCTCATCTTTGATTTACACAACCAATGGCTGTCGAAAATGTCGCTGACCGCTCACCACCAGTGCACATTACCATGAATTTATATCAAGCACTATTGGAATTCCGAGGCATGAACCTGGAATTGCCCATCTGGGCTGACCAGATCTGCATCAATCAGCAAGATGCTGCAGAGAAAATCTCCCAACTCAAAATCATGACCCAGATTTACACGTCTGCTTCTGCCGTGGTCATATGGCTCGGCGCGCTGAATCGGACGAGGAGCTTTGCACTCGATTTTATGGAAACGCTGACCGACGATCCCACTCCTCACGCCACACTAGAGAAAACGCGATCGTCAGTCCCCGCTGCCTCGGCCTCGCTGCTGAACAAGATCAACACCTCTTTCGAGCTCCTGGCTTCCATCTCGGGCTCTTCGATGCAGAATGCTCGCTGAATGGCAACAATGCGCGTTTTCCAAAAAGAGTGGTTCAAGAGGATTTGGACACTGCAAGAATTCCTTCTCTCGAAGCAATTTCGCATCATGATGGGGAATCGAGAAGTGAGCCCTGCAATGCTCGTGCGGGCCGCTGGTCAATGTATAACATTCTTTGAAACAAATACTCTCGCAGTCCATGCTGGCTGGAATCAAGCATTCGAACACTTGAAGAGCTCAATCGAGCAGAGGGTGGGTCTATTCGAAGAGCGTGTTCATTACCAGAACGGCAAACGCTATACGGCCGAGCAGTATCTCATTAGGGCTAGGGCAAGGGCTGCCACAGTGCCCAAAGACAAAGTCTTTGCAGGGGCCGCGCTCTTGCGTGGCGGCGCACCGGAGTCAGTGTCATACTCGTCGCCTACCTCGGAAATCTACTACGCATTCGCGGCCGAACGATTGTGGCCCGAGATAGGCATAGATGGACTTTCACTAGTGGGCGGCGCGTATTCGAACGTTGAAGGCTTGCCATCTTGGGTCCCCGATCTCAGTACAGAGCTACGGCCAAGAGCATTGCGAATTTGTCGATGCTCGCAGTTCTCTGCGCCATTCCATTCTGCAGCAAATGACTACACTATCGAAGGCAAGACAGTCCACCTGAAAGGTGCGAAATGGGACAGCGTGGACAAGATTGGAGAGTCAATTTGGAGCTGGATTAATTGGAATAGCGTTGAGGAAATGGCGTACAACTCGGTACTGGCATCCAAGATGGTTACCTCGACGACAGCTGCACAAGAGCGCTTCGGAATGATGTTCGCATTGCTCGATGACCTGGGCACCACCTACAAGCCCACCGGCGAACGAACCATGACTGCATTTTGGAAAACCCTTCTCGGCGGCGCCCATGCGGCAAGCAAAGAAAGCGATGCGATATGGGAATCTCGATTCTTCCATTACTTTGCGTTTATATATCTCATGATGAAGTCTTACCTGGCGTGGAAGCGAGATAGCTCCACTTCAGCCCAAAAGCCCTGGATAGTGTCGCAGATCCAAGACTTGCCACACATGGAAGAACGAGTTACGCAGTTCCTCGACGTCAATGACGCGAACGACGCATTGCTCGAAGTGGAAGATGTCAAGTATATGTCATTGAAGCGCATCATATCCTCCCTTTCCCAGAGCATCTGGGGCGCCGATAACGCGAAAGACGCAAACGTGTGGAATGAAGTATTTGGCGCAGTCGGTCGAAGCGACGACATTTACGAACCGATCAGCGTCTTCGGAGATTTGTTCAAGAAAGTCTACGAAGGACGACGGATCTTCACTTCCACGAACGGGTTCTTGGGCATTAGCTCAGAGGGTGCCCAAGCCGGCGATTTAGTCTACTTGATCGCAGGCGCTGATGTGCCGTTCTTGATCAGACCAGTTGCTGGCGCTGAAGCGACATTCACGATTGTTGGCGAGGCATATGTGCATGGTCTCATGGGAGGAGATGCGATTAAGGAGACCGAGTTGGTGTTCGAGTCCTTGCAGATTGTCTGAGTTCATCTGAGTCTGAGGCAGTCGTGTTAGTGGTGCGCAGTGGCCGCGTCGGGAGTATGATCGATGCTCAGGCAGGACTTGCAACTCCATGGCACCAAGACGCCCCTCAAAGCTAATCGTTGGAGCTTTCCAGATGCCTTCCATTTCTGATGACATTGGAGTCGGTCCGCTTTCCCCTAATAACCGTCAAACTTGACTCATAGTTCATGGCCTCGGTCGTAATGCGGCTCTGGCGCTTGCTTCATAAGCTCCTGCTTCACTGGTCTCGCTTCTCGTTGGAAACCATTTTGTATCTGGAGCTCGACTCTGTTTCAGCTCTGAGGCGAACACGGCGCAATCAGAGTCCGCACTGCCGAGTGGAAACAATAACCGCTACGACCGCTCTTTACACGAGGCAGCAGGTGGCAGAATGTGAACTCTGTCCGAAAGACCCTGATCCGCCATCTTGAACGAAGGAGACGATACAGTGCCCGAAGAGAAGAAAGAGCTTGCATCTAGTCCTTCCCGAATACATTGTCAACCCACGCATTATATCTACTAGATGGGAAACCAGGCGACACGCCTCAAGAGACGCATGCAACAACTCGGGGACCCGACAAAGTTTAAGAGGCAATTGCTACGAAAGTGCGAAAGCATCCGCAGCTAATAAGTCTGGCAGAAGGTATGGCCTGCGGGTGAATTTTGGGACCTCTCACGAGTTGGCATGAGAGAAGTAGGTGCGGTAATTTCGCTTCCGTATTCACTATACATATCTTTATAGGCGTAATATGCCAGGCTCTTCAGATAGTACATGTCCGCAGACACAAAATGGTCCATGGACCTTTGTGTCAGACGCCGTACGGATCTTTACTTCACCATCTTCAAAGGTCAACAACACACACGATTCTACTGACATGAAGTCCCGCCAGCCGTTAGCTCACGGAAGCCGGCTTTCATATCCTTGGAAGTCCTCGGTTAGATCGGAAACCTTTGGATCATGTGAGTCTTTATGATTACTGATGGTTCCAATCGCTATAGCTTTGTGCAACTAATCAGCCGCTTCTAGTCAACGATAACCGTACCTGGATCTCGTTCCCTGCATGGTTCTTGCCGTCAACAGCCTATTCGGCGATTCCTTCTGGCGTCTTAGGTAACGCGATAAGGCGATTGTGAGTCAACAAGCAGATAATTTCGGTGGACCCGGGTAATTTCATCAAATCAAACATCTGTTACATATGTGCTTTCACGACGCTGTGAGGTGAAATGGAGCCAGATAGACCCTCTTCGGCGACTTTCTATGAACAATGAGCTCTATTCGGGTATCTGCAAAGACACCCTCCTGTCACAACACTCGGAAGCCAGGGTACCGTTGCGGGAGATAGCGCACATTGACATAAGCCAGAACATGTCTCCGAAAGGCCTCTAGCAAGTAGTGTCACACTAACATGAAACATCTTGTCGCCTATATAACATCTCCCCACCAGTCCAGCTGTAGAAGATCAACGATTATTCTCGCTCACACTCACGGTTATTCGAACCACCCAACAAAACAAGATGAATCTCCTGGTCTTATTTGCCACATACATTTCCTTCGCTTTTGCACAAGATGGGGCATGTGTCTTCACGGCTCAGGCACTGTGAGATCCAGATAACGACAGCAATAAACAGCCCTGCTTCATAGGCGAAGGAGGCGGAAATGGAGAATGTACTCCGTTCAATAATGTTCCAAATCGACCGTGCTCGGTGCAACTTCTCACCTGACTGAAAGGAGACATGAACATTGCTGATACTGGATCCCCGCGGTAGAGTGGAGCATGTACTGGACAATCGAACGATTGTTGGTTTGCCGGCAGCGGAGCAAGGTGCTCCTAGGTTTAGGAATCTACCCGATTGAAGTCGCGATGCCTTTTGCGCTAGTCATAGCGAGCAGAGAAAATACGATGGCTACCTACAAATGCGTACGTTGAACGACTCGAACCCATCCATTTTATTCAAGCCTGAACAGGTTCGCGCCCGGGGAATCAATTCCACTTTTTCGTTCATTGAATTGCCATACGAGTTATTGAGTTGTGTCTGCGATGATGACGAAAGCACCGATGTTCAATATCTTCATTTTCACTTTCATTACTGCTATGCTTAAAAGAGCGAGTGGCATTGACTGTACCGAAGATTGTTCCGACGCGGCACTCGCTTTGAATTGCATTCAGTAACAGGAAGCGGTCATATGACTTCCATCAATCTGACGACAGCTCAAGAAGCGAAGAGGCCTAATTAAAGGTTTGTCACATACAAGCGGGATCCTACTTCGATCTCACCCTCAAAACTCGCCACTCGACCCACCACCAGTCAGGAACGCGAAAACCGGCGCAATCAACCCCATCGGAATCCCCATCGAGCTCAATGCCACGCTTCCCACAGTCTTAACCAACCCCACCACCAACGCCGTCCCAGTCCTCTTATCCTTCGGCTTCTTCTTCATCGCCTCAATCTCCGCCGTCACAACCCTCTTTTGCTCCTCTCTAAGACGATCCTGATTAGCCAGCAACGTCCTCACCGTGTCCTCAAAATCCAATTTATGTTTACCTAGTTCGCGTTCATACGCAGCTTTCAAATCATCCATTTCACTCTGCATTCTCCTGCTTTCATTCCTTCGTTCGTAGCGAAGGAGCTCTTGTTCGTCGCGGACTTTGTCTAGTTTGCGCTCATATTCTTTCTTGGAGAGCTCGAGCGCTTCTTGGACTTCGAGGTCTGCGGCTGCGCGTGCTGCGTCCATTTCTTTGCGGATTTGGTCGAGTTCAGCTTGGTATTTCTTTTCGACGCGGAGGGCCTCTTCGTTGACTGTGGTGCCGGCTTTGGTTTCGATGAGGGGTTTGGATTGTTCGACCAGTTCGGTCTGGATCTGGAGGACTTCCGGGCGATTGTTGATGAAGCGGCGAACGATGGTGAGGGCAGATTCGTGCGAGTCTTCGCATCGCATCATTTGAGCGCCGCGTTTGAGAAGCGGCTGCCAGAATTCGGTCCTCGTACGGAGCTCGACCTCTTTGTCGCGGGCTTGTTGTTCTTGTCCAGTCACACGTGCGTCTTCCCAGCGGTTTGTGACGAGTACCACGTTCTTCATTGGCGATTCTCCGCAGAGATCTTTGAACATCTTGAGGTTGCGCAGCGAAGAGCCGTACATTCGTGGATCTTGAATGGATTGCAAATAGATGATGCCATTGAGCTTTAGATGTGGTGGGTTGCGATAGGTGAAGTCCATGTAATTCGCGATCGCCGTCAGAACTTCTGCTTCGCTGCGGACTGTATCATTGAACCCAGGCGTGTCGATCAGTGTCACTTGATGGCCATCGAGCTCAAAGTCGTATGGTGCAACGTCGGCAGTGTCTGTATTTGTTATCAGTTGACAATGGCAGAAATGGTTAGCGACAATATGAGGAACGTACAGGAAGAGAGACTGTGCCCGATTCCGACATCTGCTTGGCTTGCTCGCTGGATGAATGTGCTCTTCCCAGAGCCTGTAACGCCCATGACCGCAATGCGGATTGGAGCCTTTGATCCAGATACCATGATTGCTGTTGTTCGATTGCGACAGAGATGGAAGACTATCCGTCCAAGATTCTCTCGATCGCGATATATAACCCCCAGGACGCTGCCTAAAGGCGGCTCAGTGATCCCAAATCTGGTGATTGCGATGCGAGCCTGTCGTGGTCCCTGTTCACATTCCAGCTGAGATGCTTTGCATGAACAAAGATTTGTGTCAATCCCTGTATGCAGTCATGGCGGCCTCTGAAATACCAACATGTATGTAGCTGTCGCACCGCATAGCTTTGTGCATGTGTTCCAAGCACGTCCTTGGGGAGTAAGCTGAGCATTTCCTTAGGGCGCTGCGATCTGCAGTTGGTTGCAATACCGCGTAGAATCATCACCGGAACATGGCATGCAAAGGCTGCAGATCGAGGCGTGAGTCCACGCACTGTGTGATGCCATTCTTGTCGCTGAGCTTCCGAAAAGCTTCTTCGGTTATGGTTCGTGGCGTGCAGCAAGGATGTTCATGCGTCTGTTGCAATTACCAAGATGAGTTGGTTTCTGCCTGAGCTCAAGTAATACGGCCGTGTCGCCCCTCGTTATGCTGTGATACCTGCCCAAAGCAATCGCCAGCTGCGTCGGTTGGAGTTCATCGCATCGTAAGCGAGCTGAAAGCTCGATCCTGTAAGGCTGTGAGGTTTATCATGCAAGCGATTCCGAAGACAACACATTACAACCTTGTACGATCTGACCACCAAAAACGCTCGAGTCACAACACATGAACATAACGTCAGTATAGCCTCATTGTCTGCAGTATCGGACATCATCCCTCCAACCACACTACCGCCCTCGCCAACACCTGCTGCCTATCGTAATGCTCAGCCTCGTGCGTCCCACATGTCAACATTGCAGGATGCACCAAGATCTTTGTCAATTTTCCATCCAGACTGTGGTCCTCGGGATCGTCGAGCTTGTACAACACATGAGCCTGTAAGATACTAGACGAAATGTCGAATGGCGTATGAGCGAGTTGTTGCAGGAAGCGGCATGCGACTGCAGGGCGTTGTGACCAGAGTCGGATGGAGAGCCGGCCAGCGGTAATATAGATTTGCGTGAGTTCGAGCAGGAACTGTGAGTGAACGAGGGTTTCCATAGGGCGTAAAAGGTTGAAAATCATATCTTCATCAAGAATTTGAGCGTGATGCTTGGCCACTGTGTCTATTGCAGCATGGGACCTTTGCAAGCGCGCCTTTGCGCTTTCAGTATCGAGGTGTTTCGGATGCAGGAGACGTAAAGTGTCAGAACGCCATTTGTGCGCTTGCTGAACGTCATCTAGGCGAAATTAGCACCAAGCTGCACACTCAGAGATCGAAGAAGACGAACAAGTCATGATCTCTTCGAAGATCTTGTTCAGCGACACGGAAGAGTTTGCTCGTTGCTTCAGAATATCATACTTCGGCTTCGGACGTAGCGAATCAAATCTTTGGTCGAGCCCGTCGTCGAGGAAGAAGAAGGGCTTGGTCAAGATGTCCTTGTGTATGCGATGCGAGATGAAGGCAGCCAGAAGCAGTCGAGGTGCGTGTTTGATCTTCGAAAGTTCGATGACAGCTTTGGGTCCGTCTCCGCCGAAGCGTACCACATGCTGTAGTGAGGATCTGAATGCCAGCTGAGCATCTCCAGTTTCACCCGCAATGCTTGAAAGTGATTCTGCAGCATATGTCTTTGCGAAGTTCCATATCATCTCGCGAACATTTGTGATCTCTGCGTTGATAGAATTGATATCAGGTGGCATCAACCTTGCATCAGTCATGGAGCTGAAAGATTTCTCCTGCAGCAGCAGAAGCTCCTCTCCAAGTTTCTCATTCTCGCATACAAGCGCAGCAGTCTTGCTGTTGAGGGCCTCAAGTTCCTGGTGTCTACCTCTCAATATCTCCTGTAGGTTTTCGATCACTTCGCGAGGGTCGGCTTGATGATACTCATGGTCCTAGGATTCCCATCTGTCATTATAAGGTGGCGTAGCAGTTGATCTTACTGACCTGGTAGTACGCCAATTGGTGCTGCATATTGGCAGAGCGACCGTAGCCTAAAGATGACATGCCATGTTGTTGATAGGATTGAGGGTGTCGCTGGAGCTTGTTTGGTCCACCGGCGTCTTTTCTCGAAGTCGGCGGCCATGTCGGCGGAGCACGATCTGCATCGGCACCCGGTTGTGAGTGCCCTCCAGGACTTGTAGATACATTTTGCGAATTGGTGGATGCTGAATACTTCTGTTCCGAACGTCATGAAGTGCTCATTCATCGTTGCAGCAGACTAACATTGTGGTGGCTTTTGGACTGATGCCGTCTTCCATCATATTGCTCATCGTATGGAGGGTTCAGGTTTCCCGTTGCCTTCTTAATTTTCTCTTTCGTACCAGAGAAGAACATCTTGATCGATTGCCGTACAGAGTGCGTGACGTTGCTGATAGAATCGTGCAGCCTCACGATTGAAGGCGTGCTAATACGCGAGCCACATAATTTGGCAGCGCAGATGCAGCAGTTCGCATGGCTTGCGTGGCCATGCATCCTTCGATCCGCAGCAATCCAGCTTGGCCAGCAACCTCGCGAGCGGTCCCGAAATCTGTTGTAGCACCTGCGGAGCTGGGCGACCGGCTTGTGTTGGAGACGCGCTAATTGTGGTTTTTCAGCCTTTCGAGCTTAGAAGCCACCAACTCGAGGCGAGGCCGGGTGTGAGTAGCGTGACCTTGTTTGTTGGTCTCAAGCACTCAATGGGAGTTCTGTAACATCGTGATATCAGTATCCTTCAGACTTTTTGGTCTCAAATCCCCGCGCCGAATGCCCAGACACCGACCGAGGCAACATGACACGCCATAGACTTATCGTCGGTGTGGACTATGGAACAACTTATTCCGGCAAGTGCACGGCATTCAAGGGTTCGCCTACGCAAGCCGCGACTAACGATAAACAGGTGTGAGCTTCGTAACGACAGACAAAGCAAGCCTCGAAGACATTCACGTCATCAGAACGTGGCCTGGCAAGGACGGAGAGTGGAAGACCCCAACACGAATTGCATATGTTTCCGAGAATCGCAAAGCCGCTTTGAACCAGAATCTGTGGGGATACCAGGTAGAGCCGGGCATGATCTCGTGTTCTTGGACAAAACTTCTGCTGGACTCTGAGACGAAGAATTCACAGTACGATGATCCCAGCATTCGCGCTGCGATCGACGAGGGTCGTTTGCGTCTGCCGAACAATCGAGACGCGCAAGGCGTGGCAGCAGATTTCTTGAAGGGCCTCTATGCGCACATGGAGAACAAGTTGATCCGAGAGTATGGGAAGGGAATATTCGACTCAACTCCAATGGACTGCTGGCTCACTGTGCCCGCGGTATGGTCCGACCAGGCCCAGAATGCTACAAAAGCCGCTGCGAAAGAGGCTGGTTTTGGAGCTCGCCCAGGCGACTCGATTAGCCTGATCCCGGAACCAGAAGCAGCGGCTGTAGCTGTCCTCAAGAACATCGTGCGTCCAGAGGCTCTGAACAAGCCCAAGGTATGTTGTAGCTGAAGTGGAACTGCTTCGCTGGAGTTGACATGTTGTAGATTGGCGAAACGATTCTGATCTGCGACTGTGGAGGTGCGTACGTAGATCTCAGCAATTGTGATGTAAGCTGACTTGTCCATTTTGTACAGGAGGAACGGTGGACATAACGAGCTACACCATCGACCAGATAGAGCCGACTCCCATGTTTTCTGAGGTTTGCGTTGGTATTGGTGGTAAATGTGGCGCTACCTCTATCGATCGTAGTCTGCAACAACTCATGAGTAAGCGCTTTGGCGATGCGTGGGACAGCATCGGCGTCCATCGCAAAGGACCCGGGAGTAACTTCATGAATAAGTGGGAGATTGTGAAGCGTCAATTCGGTGACGTCGGAGACGATCGTACCCATACTCTAGGCCCACTCAATCTGAAAGGCGTCACCGAATCGAAATGGTACGACGAAGAGGAGGGTATGGTCCGGCTCACAAAGTTGGTGGCGTTAGTCTTTCAAAGAGGGTTCCCTGCTGATCGTGGAGTAGAGAAGATCTGAAAATTGTGTTCGAGCCAACGGTTGGCGAAATTGTCAGGCTCGTTGAGGCCCAGAAGCGCGATATTGAGAAGAACGGGCAGAAGCTTGACGTGCGTATATCCGGGCAAGTGCATGAATGCCACCAGCTCACCTTACTCGTAGCGAATTGTACTGGTAGGAGGTTTCGGAGACTCAAATTATCTCTTCTCGCGCCTGAAGTCCTGGTGTGAGGGCTTCAAGATACGCGCCTTCTGCCCCGAACACCCGTGAGCGATGTTCGTACCCTCATCTAAGCTGGCTTTGACTGACTTGTGACATCCAGGCAAGCTGCGATCGTGAGAGGGGCCGCGTTACGCGGCCTCGTGGGCATAGCACCACGCAAGAGGCGATGTCGACGCCATTATGGCTTCACGATAAACCGACCCTTCGAGGAAGGGATAGACCCCGCTGAGGATGCCTATTTCAGACCATACGATGGCCAAAAGATGTGTCGAAACCAAATGCTTTGGCTTGCGGCGAAGGTCAGTAATTGCGGAGGCTCATGGGCCAAAGCTGACGAAGATCAGGGAGACGTGATCACCGAGGCGACCTCTCATTCGCATTATATCGATCTTTACAATAGGTTGAAAGAGACCAATATGACGGCGGATTGGCAGCTGTACAGTTGCAGCGAAGACACCCCACCGCACCGCCTCAATCGTTCAGGTATGTTCGACGCGTGTCCTAGGCAGGTCGGGCGCTAACGCGGCGATAGTCCTGGAGTCGGCGGGCAATATTCACATCGACTACAGCAGCGTCAATGTTTCCAAGCTGCCTACGAGGCGTGAGTTTGGCATCGTTGGCAGCCGCTACTACCGTCTATCGTTCGAAATCCAGGTCGATTTCGGGGCCAAGAGTGGATCGCTGGAGGTGCGGGCGCTATGCAACGGAGTGGTGACCGGGCATGCTGAGATAGTGTACGACTGAGCGCGGGGCGGTGATGCACGCGTAGAAGTGAATTGATGATGTCTCTAATGGTGAGGCGTTGTGTATGTAGCGATCGGATAGGAGCGGCCTTGGAGGAAGGCAGTGAGGACGGAGGCTTTCGGAGGAGAGCCGCCGACCGGCATGTCCTTCCCCAATCGCTTTCGCTTTGCTCCGGTTGGCGAGAAGCTCTCGACATCCAAACCCTTTCAAGACTCAACGACAACATCACCACCACACCACCTCACACCGCCCCTCCGCCGTCCCTCTCCGCCGCCGTCTTCTGTTGTCCCCGGCGCAATCATGTTCAATGCCGTGCTGCCCCGTGCGCCCATGCGCGCTGCCCTCCGAACTGCCACCCAAAGCTCAGCCCTACGAGTATCGCCGCAAAGCACATCCTTGCTGCAGTCACAATTATTACAACGGAGAGGATATGCCACACCTGCTGGTACGAGAGATCTTGGCGTCAAGAGCGCTGTGATCATGACAGCTAATACTATACAGAGGAGAAGGACCTCGTCATCATCGGCGGTGGCGTTGCGGGATATGTTGCCGCCATCAAGGCCGGCCAAGAAGGTCTGAAGGTAAGCACATAGCACCGAACGGATGCGAAGGAACACACTCTGACGACTCGGGTTGCACAGGTCGCATGCATAGAAAAGCGCGGAGCTCTCGGCGGGACATGTCTCAACGTAGGCTGCATTCCCTCGAAATCTCTCCTCAACAACTCGCATCTCTACCACCAAATCCTCCACGACACGAAGAACCGCGGTATCGAGGTCGGCGATGTCAAGCTCAACTTGGCGCAGATGATGAAGGCGAAGGAGACTTCGGTGTCAGGCCTGACAAAGGGTATCGAATACCTGTTCAAGAAGAATGGAGTGGAATACATCAAGGGAACGGGCGCCTTTGCGGACGAGCACACTGTGGCCGTCAACCTGGTCGATGGTGGCGAGACCAGCGTGCGGGCGAAGAACATCATCATTGCGACCGGATCTGAGAGCACCCCATTCCCTGGCCTGACCATTGACGAGAAGCGTGTCATTACATCGACAGGCGCCATTGCGCTGCAGGAGGTGCCAAAGAAGATGGTTGTGATTGGCGGCGGTATCATTGGTCTGGAAATGGCATCTGTCTGGTCACGACTGGGCTCCGAGGTGACTGTGGTGGAGTTTTTGGGCCAGATCGGTGGCCCAGGTATGGACACCGAGATCAGCAAGAACATTCAGAAGACCCTGGCCAAGCAGGGCTTGAAGTTCAAGCTCAACACCAAGGTCGTCGAGGGAGACGACAGCTCGGACATCATCAAGATCAAGACAGAGGCTGCCAAGGGCGGAAAGGAGGAGACACTTGACGCCGACGTTGTCCTTGTGGCCATTGGCCGTCGCCCATATACCTCTGGTCTCAACCTCGAAAGCATCGGCCTCGAGACTGACAACCGCGGCCGCCTCGTCATCGACAGCGAATACCGCACCAAGATCCCACACATCCGCGTCATCGGCGACTGCACCTTCGGACCCATGCTTGCCCACAAGGCTGAGGAGGAAGCCGTTGCAGCCATCGAATTCATCACCAAGAACTACGGCCACGTCAACTACAACGCCATCCCATCTGTCATGTACACTCACCCCGAAGTCGCATGGGTCGGCCAAAACGAAGCCGAGCTCAAAGAGGCCAAAGTCAACTACAAAGTCGGCACCTTTCCCTTCAGCGCCAACTCTCGCGCGAAGACAAACCTCGACACTGATGGCCTCGTCAAATTCTTGGCAGACGCCGAGACGGACCGCATCTTGGGTATTCACATTGTCGGGCCGAATGCGGGAGAGATGATCGCCGAGGGGACGTTGGCGTTGGAGTACGGTGCCAGCTCAGAGGATGTCGCCCGAACATGTCACGCTCACCCTACGCTTGCGGAGGCGTTCAAGGAGGCTGCGATGGCGACACATGGAAAGGCTGTGCACTACTAGATGGAATCATATCACTGTCCCCAGTCACATATAGAGACGGTTGATGGGTGTCCTCATTTTGCATTTGTGTCTCGTCATTTGAGTAAGTATTGGCGATGGGGGAAAAGAAAGGCAAGGAGTTTCGAGATGAAATCCCGAGACCGAAGTGGAAAGCTGGCTTGAGGCCTCCAGCGTGAGAAGTTTTCTGCTTGTGTCTCTCTGTATCTGTGTAAGTGTCTGATATATGAAGCATTGCGAATGGGATCATGGTGTGAAGAACAATAACAAGCTGCTTATGCTTCTTTGCGAATCATGTGGACATCTTATCTGCTCGTTTCGCATTTTTTTTCTGCTATCTGTGTTGTGAAGACTGAATTGGATGTCGCTGGCTCGCTTTGATCGTGTCCGGCTCGAATAGCCCCATCTGCACCATTAGTGTCGTCGGCGACAGATTTATTGCGTTGCGTCAGAATCACATCAGAATCAGCTTATCGAGCGACGTTCAGCACATGCTCAGCAAATAACCCGAAACTCATTCTGATCCGGAAGGCCTGAACTGCCGAACATAGACACCGGGTGAAGTCGAAAGGTCCCATGATGTGATTAGTATCGTGGTTCTCTTCGACTTGCTTGTTCCACGAAACAAGCTTAATTCCCATGATCACGAACATTCTCAAAGCGCACTGCTCGTCAGGGGTATAGAATCTAGAGACCAGACCAGACAAGACCAGGTAACAGGACTCGAGTACCAGCCAAGAAAGCTTCAGCGTCTGACCTTGGAAGTAAAAAGGGCTTGGAGAACCTTAATTTGTAGCAACAAAGGCTGTCTAGGGTTTGCAACGACCCATGTATCGTGGGTACAAGCATGTGTCGCGAACGGTGTGCTGCTTGCAAAGCCAGGCGAGGAAACGCTCAAGTCCCAGACCGTAGCCGCCGTGAGGAGAAGTGCCGTAGCGGCGTTGGTCGGTGTACCAGTAGTATGCGTCTGGGGAGATGCCTTCGCGCTTGTAGGCGTCCATAAGTTCGTCGTAGTCCCACATACGCATGGAACTAGAAGAGAAGATGTTAGTGGAAGAGACAGAGATCAGTGTGGAGATGTGCTTACCCTCCGACAATTTCGCCGACTCCTGGCATCAAGCAGTCGACAGATTCGGTAACCCGCTTGTCTTCGGGATCCTTTTGCATGTAGAACGCTTTGATCTCAACCGGGAAGTGCGTAAGGAAGATGGGCTTGTTGATGATGTCCGTCATCCTGCGTTCTGCGGCTTCGGCAATGTCGTCACCGAACTTGTGCGGCTCTCCGTCCTCGTTTGGAATCTCGTGTTCGATAAGCCATTCGATGGCGTCCGAATACTTCATTCGCTTGAATGGGCGCTCTGGCTTGGTAAACTCTGGGTTGAGCTCCTTGATCATCTTGGCATAGCGTGGGTTGTCCAGCACAATGTCGATGACACCGCAAATGACGTCCTCTAGATGCTCCAAGAGATCATCGAAGGTGATGAAGTCAAGTTCAGCCTCAACATGGGTGTACTCGGACAAGTGTCGGCGGGTCAACGACTTCTCGGCACGGAAAGATTTCTCGATGCAGTAGACGTTGCCGGCGAATGGAATGGCTGTCTCGAGGTACAGCTGCGAGGATTGCGTCAAATAGGCTTTTTCCTGGTAATAGTCAAAGCCGAACAAAGTGCTGCCTCCTTCGACTTGTGTCTGGACCAGTGCAGGAGGAGACACTTTGACGTATCCGAGTTCGTGATATTTGAGGTTGAAAGCGTGCTCCACGGCATCGCGAATGAACATGACTGCAGATGATTGCTCTCCGCGCAGCACCAAATGCCGTCGATCAAGCAGGGTCTGCGGATCGCCCTTTGCTTGCACCACGTTGGTGATGGCATCTTCGCCGCCAGGGGCCTTGCCGATGACTCTCCAGTAGTCGGCATGAAGTTCGCGGTTGTCTGGCGCGTGTGCTCCAGGTGGGACTTCCCACATTTCACCAGTGATCTCTACGCTGGATTCGCGCGTCAGAGTGAGTGCATCGTATGTTTTGACAAGATCTCCTGTTAGCACACATTGGAGATAGCCATGGCCGTCCCGCAGAGTGATGAACAAGACCTGTTTTTGATCACGCACGCGATGCACGCGACCCATCACTCGTACTCGTGTCCCTCTGTTTGGTGCGCTGTAGTCCACCTCCTTCGAGCGCTCTCCGCTTCCCAGCTTGACAACTTCTGGCCGAGTCTCCCCCAGGTGGATCTTGGTAGCCTTTGGCAAGTTCTTGTCTTCGGTGATGACAACCTTCTTGGACTCTTCCAACACCTTTTGCCGCTCTTCCTCGAGCTTCTTTTCTCTTATCGCTAGCTCCTGCTCCTTCGCCGCCTTCTTCTTTTGTGTTTCCGCATAGTTGACTGCCTTCTTCATTGCAGCCTTTGCCGCCGGCTTATATGATGGAGCTTCATCTTTCTCCGCCTTCTTCACCAAGTACTCGGCGGAGTCGGTATGCTGAACATATGCAAATTGTAGCGATTTGTACGGCTTCGCCTCGGTGCCCTCTGTTTCTGCGACGTCTTGGCCGATCTCTTCGTCGATGTAGATCGTCTTCTTCGCGGAATCCGCCATGGTCACGGTCACTGCTCGGAACGAGTGGTTGTTACTGTCGAAGTATTGGTGAAGTGGTGGTAGTGACACAGATCGAAAGTGGTGCAGAAAGTCATATCTCGAGTCATATCGGAACACCTTCCCAATCCCCGCAGCCCACTTCTCTCAGGGCCATTGAGGCTTGGCATCGCAGCCGTTCACATCTGAAACAACATCTTGTATCAAGCAGCTCAAAAGTCATGATTGCATGCAGGGTTACATTTCAAGTTGCTCGTTGATCTTCAGAGATGTGACCACGACTGTGATCAGTCATAGCCCATGACTTGCAGAAAGGTCTGCCAAGCCCCCAGACTGCAGAATACTCCTCTCTTCTTCAGATGCCGAGCCCAGTCTCCGCCACCACCCCCACCCCCACCGCTGTATGTCGCCGCCGCACCGCCCTCTGATAATTTCTCATCGCCGTGGCGAGCCGACAAGGATATCTCACGGCGTGGTCCTGTTCCGGACTTATCTTTGAAACTGTTTACGAATCTCTCGGAGAGCGTCCGGCCGCAGTTAGCTCTGTATGGACTCCTCAGACGGAGTTTTGTGGCCGTGCGGTGAGTAAATATTGGCGCGTCCTCCATTACTAAGATCAGGAGCCGTCGCGAGGGTGGGTCAGTCAAGGCGACGACCGCCCGTATGATGCCCCGGCAAACAAGTTCCTTCGCCTGTGGACAGAGGCGACCTGGAGTAGTCTGTGCCATGCGAATGCATAGTCTAAAGGTCTATTGCACGCAATATGGTGCTCATGGATGGTCTGGTGGGCACCGGAGATGTCCATGTTGCCTGAGCTAAGGCAGCGAGCGTCTCTAGGCAATGATAGCCGATGCGTGAACGCATCGGTCATTGGCGCTAGAAAACACAGAGACACTCGGGCAAGCCATCTTGTGCAGTCAACTCTGGGCACATATCTCGACCCTGGTAGTACTTGGCGTGGCTGGCGGTTCAAGACGCTCTTCATTGTAGTGCGTGTTGGCTGCCTTGATGAGACCTTCGGTGGCCTCCATAGCACACTACCGGACGTCACGCAACGTCGTTAGCAACGACTGCCACGTCGGCATGCTGACCTCGGTGGCCGGCAATTGAAATCGGAGACTTGAGAGGGATAGCCGTGCGATTGCTATGCCCACGCCTCTCAGCCGAGATCGATGAAGAGATACACATCGATAGCCCACGGTGGCATTGGAGGTAGAAGTTGCGCCTCGCCATTTTGCTAGCCATTGCTCAAGAGTACACATACCACAGAAGTGGGCGAGCATTGAATCGACTCTGATTCCAGCGATATATAGTCTGCTGCGCAACACAACTGACGAGCTGTCCATCGGTTCTGATGTCGCTGTTGTCAAGACCGTGATGCCTCGGGCAAAACGCCACTCGCCCGAGTGTTTGATGTATCGTCCGAGATGTTGAGGCCGTGCGAGCTCGCGCGTAGATCGACCACGAGCATTGATCCACTCGAGTTCCACCATGCGGACCCGAAGGATAGAGTGACCCCTGCACGATCATCAGACTTCATCCATTCCGGATTCGTCGCACAATCGCCCATACTGCGACATCCAACTGCCGATATTAACTTGCTTCGTCAAACGCTTATAATGAGGACCGAGACTACTCGCCAGTATTGCGACACTGAACACTGCAGGAGCATCCAATTCTTCGGCAAGCGCACCCAGACCGGCAAGAGCACCAACGCGGTGGCAATAGCAATGTTAAGCAGACCGGTGGCAAGACAGTCTAGCTCGGCTTCTGTCGCTGTTCTTCACTTTTGCTATGTTGGACCGGGCCGCTTCTCAACGCAGCGAGGATGGAGGAGTGGCTTGTCTTCTCGTAGCGTGCTGGAGGGGTCCGCATTCGTGGAAGATGGTGGTTTCGTCGGACGAGCGACTTCTTTCGCGCTCTTGCACGTTCGGGCGCGAGATGCATCTGCATTCGGCGACCGTCTGGGGACTGATAGTCCATCTTGACCATGTTCGCACTCGCGCAGGACCCTAGGAATGGCAGTTCTTTTCTTCCCTATCCTGGTTTCGCGGCCGAAACAGATCGACGATCGTTTTCTTGGCACCTTCCCAACTTCTACTTCATGTGCTGGCATCCCACGTCCGTCGACCTTGGTCCAGCTCGACGAACTCCATCGCTTCACGAAGTCCTCAAGCTCTTCTTCAGCATGCACAAAATATTCCAGCTAGCCGATATTGCTTCGCGCCGACTACCATGGCATCCAGACTGACGTCCTTGCATCCTCAAATAGCCAGCCGCCACCGAATGACAAAGACCAGAAGACCACCACACGGTTGCTGCAGAGTAGGGCTTTGGAATTCCAATACAACTACAAGACTAAGTGGAGGCATCAGAAGCCCTCAAGCCCCATGTGACTATCGGCACCTACAACCGACCGGAACAGGCCTGCAATCAACCAGCAGCCCAACATGCCGTATGCCGTATTATAGAGGTTGAGCGAGCCTGGCACTCTCAACTTGGACCATCACTGCGAAATTCGCGCGCCAGAGTCGAACAGCACCGCCAAAGAGGCTGGAACTGGCGCCGTCTCGGCGAGCTCCGAGTCGCGCAAGCACAAAGCACCGGCATGACCACGTCAGAGCTTGGGGAACGGGTCGGAAGGATGCTCTACTACTCAGTACGATGCGCGTACATTCATACAGTCGCACGCAGCAAGGCATGTGGATTGTTCAAGTGCGTGGCGTGGCTGTCTCAACACGTCAACTGCTGGAGAGTACGAGCGCTTTCCAAATTCCACTGGCGACAGTAGGCTTTTCGACCCGGCTCTCGAAACGACACCGCTTGGATGAACCGTTGCCAGAACGAATAGAGGATGCTCGCACCACTCAAAGTTTCCTTCGAACGATGCTTAACCGGTCATGGGCTTCGCCAATGCCCTCACGCTCATGCTGTATACCCAGGCTAGCACCAAGCCCAGTCGACTCCGGGTCAGGTCTCGATGCCGCGCTGCAATGTTTCATGCATAGTCGCGTACACATTCCCTATTGCGGGCGCCAGGATTAGAGCCGGGCTCTGTGCGAACCTTGCCCTCGACTACACTTGACACCATTGATTATTTTACATGTCAGCGTTGACTGCGTTCAGAAGTGACTCGAGATGTGTCTGTGGAAGAATTCGCCGGCGGCCGTACCGGTGCGCCGCCGGCGCATCGGTGGGAAATGTCCTACATTGGCAGGCTCGGCCCCGAACTTGCCCGGGCCCATGTCCGGAGACGTCGAGACATCTTCGTACTTTGCATCGCAGTCAAGTCGCAGATACCAACGGATGCGTTCGAATGCAATGAACAGACATCACGTATGGTGATTCTCGTCACTGAAACCAGCATCAGGTTGGTGTTGGCGACAAGAACGCTTCCCATGCCCGGAGACGACCGGGAACCACATCGGAAGACGTCGCTGCACGGATATTACTGTACCCAGTCAGGCAGCTATTGGCGATTTCCGACATTTTGTGCAAGGTTATGTCTTTGTCGTGACTGCGCCGGGCCCGAAAGCTCAGTACTAATATGCTCAAGCGCTCTCGATTGTCGGTCCTCTGGAGTTAACGCGGATCGAAGACCACAAAAACACTTCTTGGAGCGGGCGCGAGAGACGACTCGCGCGTTGACCGCATGAGGAAACCGCCGCCTCGAAACCGAGCCTCGCAGCACCAGCTGCTCGAATGGAGCCCTATACAGTATCACATCATCCGCGGTACTTGCGCAATGCAATGTGGACAAGTCGTGCTGGGGTCGAACATCTTGACCAATACAATCGCTAATCTAGAAAGTTCCAATCAACCAGACTCTCGCGGGGAGGAAGACCCGCGGACACGTGCGTTTGCGCCTTGGAGAAAGGGTTCACGCAGGGCAAGCGGCCTTGCAGTACAAATTACTGCAAGCCATTCCATATTTTGTTGGCAACTTGCGACGAAACGGGCCCGAGGTAGGGATCTTGGTAAGCAATGCCAAGCAACCCGAGCTCAGATCTCTATACCAACCCGAGATGTTCTGAGAATCGGTGGCCTTCAAGTGGTCACATTCTACAAACCGGAGCCGCACCTCGGGGCCGCCTTGAGATCTCAGATACATGCGAGACACTCCTTGGGAACACGCGTGTTACAACGCGCTGTTGCTGGCATTCCTCAAAAGCGGAGTGTGGGTCCGGGTAGGTGATGGACTATGCTCCGGTGATGAAGATTGTAGGTCACGACGTGATTTTTCCTCGAAATTCATTCTGCATGATCTCTATCGTATGCTGCATCTTCGCATACAGCCCAGTAAGAGTTTCTGAACTGGTGCGAAATGATGAAGCGGGACGGTCTGGACAAAGACGGGCAGTCTGAGAAGGTGAAGAAGACATTGCGTGGTACTGTGGCCTTGTGCCTCGTCGGGGAAACGATCACGCTCACTGATTCATCTAGGGCGAGCTGAGAAAGCCTGCGTACGGTGTCGAGCGAAGAAGCGCACTTGTGATGGCGGGAATCCGTGCCTGCGGTGCAAAGAAAGCCACAGCGCTTGCTATTTCAGGTGAGTCCCATATCTGCCTCACGTCATGGCTCCATCTCCACCTTCGGAAAACAGCTGACCATAGCGACGCAGCGATTGGCACTACACCGTTCCCTACCCTCGCGAGTATGTCGAGTACTTGGAAGAGCAACAAGAGCAGCTTTCCAATGGGCTCATGACATTGTACTCGATACTGAAGGAGTCGAATATCCAGACTGTACCCGCTCTGCCCGACAAACCTGAGGCGCAGGACCTCTTGGCCGCACTGAAAGGGCTGAAGCTTGACACCAGATCCCAATCCGTGAGCAGCAGTCAACGGCAGGACGGGACCCACATGCAGATGAATGAGATGCCCATGCCAGGACAGCCTGACTATCGCCAGGGATCAGCACCTGTGCCACTCCATCATCACCCTGCAACATCACCGCTCCCACCTGCCTCCATCTTCATGCCGCAACTGGCACCACCAGGCATGTCGTCGAACATTACATCACATGCCTCGAACCCTACACCAGCACAATACGCTCCTCCATACCGGCCATTTGATGCGCCTCATCCGCTACCGGCACACGTGCTCAGCCCACAGTATTTGTCGTCGCATCCAATGCGACACGACTTTCTTCCGAGCGGAGAGAATAGCGCGATGCGAATGTCGGAATCTTGGCAGCCGTCGCCGTCGTCACTCACACCCAGCTCAAATACTCCGCTGGACAACCGGTCGCACAACCCGACACCACTTGCCAGTACACCAGGTCTGTTTGCCGACGGTCAGCACGAGGGCATGTACATGCAACACTACGCGCACCAGCACCTCTCGCAACCCTGGGCGTGGGAGGCCGCAGCAATGCATGCGGCACCTACGAGCAACAGTCATTACGATCCGCGAGTATTGAGCCCAGAGGCTATCGAGGCACGCGGAGACATGGTGGCTCCGCACGAGTCCCAAGCTCCCTACCAGCATGGATGACCCCGGTCGCGGTACCCCAGAAGGTTGGCATGGTCGCGACTTGGGCACCACGCTGGCTCGCACGCAGCTGCTGTGTGGTCCCTTCGCGCGGTGTGAAGATAAAGACGCTCTCGGGCCGGCACCGTTAGGCGTTTTCTAGAACGATGCGCGGATGTAGTCGTGTCCGCCGCCTCTGCACCCTCTGCAGTCCTCCTCCGCGCCCTCGCCATGTCGTCGCCGGCCAAAATCACCAAGACGTCGCGCCCGCGCGCCCCGCGCTCCTGCATCCCGTGTGGCAAGAGGAAGGTCGGCTGTGACAAGGCAAGCACGCACCTGCAGCTGCCGCGAACGCCCGCTCATTCGGCTCGCAGGAACGACCGAACTGTGGACGATGTGCCCGCGCGGGCATCGCCTGCACCTACGCCGCCGCGCGCTCGCCGCCGGCCGCTCTCACCATGATCGGTGCGCCGCCGTCTACTTAACACCCTCACACGCCCTCGACACCACCTGACGCCGCCCCAGATGAGACGCCATCACTCGCTTCCCGCGCCAGCCGCCTGTACGAACTCACGCACGCCGCCCCCGTAGCCGACATCCCCATCCTCCCGCCCAGCAGCAGTAAGACGAGTGTGACAAACAAGTGAGCCACGGCCGCTGAGAAAGGGACAGCAACACGCAGCGACCGCAGTCCGCCTACCGAAAATGGCCCCGTCTGCGCACCGACGCCACCCTCGCCGTGTCGAGACGGCACCACGCCAACCAGAGACACTGGACATCTGTACGTAGGACCACACACGAAGGGTCACTACATATCCAGTGCACATTTTGCCTTGATCAGCCAGGAAGTAAGCACATCATCAGCGTTGCAAAATTCTCCACAGCCGGCCGGCTCTGACTCTGCCACAGGCTGCTGCGATCAACGACCTCCTTCGAGACCAAAAAGGCTACACTCGTGGCGGCCCTCCAGATTCCATGCGTGGACCTGTCGGCCAGACCTTTCCGGCCTCGCCTCCCCTTACTGCAACAAAGCTTGACTCAAATGGCTCCTCTGTTGTTAGCACCCCGCACGAATTGCCCGAACGAGAATTGTATGGGGACCTGTTTCCGAATATTCCCGCCTGGAATCCACAAGACAACACGCTGCTGCAGTCTCAAACCCCATCCATCGATGAGATCTTGGCTGGCTTGCCCACCAAAGAGCAAAGTGAAGTGCTAATATGGTCGTATATGGGAGGCTATCACGCCAAGAGATCATTGTTCCACGGCCCATCATTCCTCGTCCAAGTCAGGAAGTTTCAGCACTGGTCTGTCGCAGCGTTGTGCCAAAGTTCTGCACGTGTGTTGACACATTTGCAGGTACGATACGCGAGATCCGAACTATCAACTCAGCGTGCACTTTCTTTCATTGCTCACTGCTGTGCTCTTCGCTGGATCAGTAGTGTGCCCTCGCTTCCGTCTCCAAACCGTGTTTGGCAACATCAGTCGTGAAACACTGACATCAAGACTATATCGAAGAGCTGTGCGCGCCATCAGATTATCAGAGTTCCCTCAATCGCCCTCGCTGCAGTCACTATCAGCTTTCATCATAGTTGACTCAACATGGCTTCGGGAAGAACAGCCGCTGACATGTTGTTCATTTATTGGAGTCGCGACTCGAGTGGCTCAGATGTTGGGTGTGTAGCCTTGCATGCCACAGATGTGTTCCCAGACTGACTTTGATAGGCTTGCATCGAGAGCCCACCACATTTGGCCACTTCTCCAACGTCGATGTCCACATCCGGAGGCAAATATGGTGGTCCATAGTATCTATTGACGCTCAGGTGGCGTTCGCTTCGGGTCTGCCCCCGATACTCGACTGCAGGTTATACAACGTACTGCCTGTGAGCGAGATCAGTGCTGGTGCCATCAGAGAGGACTTCGAGTCGCACGGCAACGCAAACAAGTCCGTCCTCGGTATCTTCATTGGAGGGCGTTTTGCTTTCTACAAAAGAGGCAACGAGATTCTGCATTTGCTGCACAGTAGTCTGTTGTCAGAGAAGGATCTCGACCGCATTCTGGAGATCACACGAGCCATCAAGGAGGACATGGATTCGAGAACGGAGCAAATTCACCTGATCGAGAAGATGACCACAAGTAGTGAGCCTTGCGATGGGACTGACATTGGCGCACTTCGTCAGACGGAGTCCAATGCAGCACTTGCGCAGTTCGCGAAGATGTTGTTCGCTCTGTGGGCAGCAAAGCCATATTCTGTCATGTACGGTCCCATGCGGAGACAGGGCTTATTGCCTGCGTTGCGGAAGAAGCAGCCTGGGTGAGTATCCCCATCCACATTCTTGTCACAGGCAGCTCGACTGACTCTTCTCAACAGCGTCATTGTCTATTGCCGGGAATACGTTCATCGCTTCCTTCGACTAGCCGAACGTCGCGATTTTCAACCATGGCACTGGTGTTGGCCTGGCCAGCATCAACCTCTCCACAGCATCATGGCCTTGATCACCGACTTGGAGGACCACCCCAACGACCCAGAAGCTGTCGAGACAAGGAAACTTGTCGACCTTGCCATCTACAAATGCATTGGCTCCGATGATTGTGGCATCGTATCCCACGAAGACGGCAATCCCGACCCACGGCCGCTTCATCCGGGCGGAACGCAAGCCTGGCGGTTTCTCCGACGAGCTAGAGACAGGTACGTACCCTTAAGCTTACCTTCCCTCTCACACACATGACACGACTGACTTTTCCACTTCGATGCAGAGCGTGGGAAATGGCCGGCCTCGATCCGTCAATTCTCACCTGTCCGGAATCGGTGCATGATATCCGCCTCAAAGGCGTACCGGATGAAGATCGAGACGCCCAGGATCAGCCTGACGAATGGCAAGATTATGCTTATGGTCCGATTCCCCAGACATATGCCGAATGGTCATACCTGGGGCAAGCGACAGATCCGAATTTTGGTTTCATGAATGAATTGGAGTTGCAGTTTCCGCCTCCGACGGCGGCGGCGGGAACGCATCCTGGGGTACCTGGTGGGGTGGCTGGTTGCTGATTCAAAGATACCATATCGTTGTGCATTTTTGTTGATCGTTTTATGCGGTTCGTTCTGAGGTGTGAGTTGTTCTCGGTGCTGTGGATTGAGAAGAAGGGATTGAGAGCTGCAAAGCGAGGAGAGAAGCTTTTGAGCTTGGAAGAGCATTGAGAGGTTGCATCAGCGAGGAGTGATGAGACGATAGTAAATTGTCGTTGTCGTTGAGATAGCAGCTTTCATGGAACAAAGTCGTTCGCTGTTGTCAACCTGAGCACAACTTTCATAAGGTGACACTGTAAGACTCTTGGGTGACATTCCGAATGTACCAGTGCGGATTTTTGGAATCACAGTCATACGAGAATATATATATATATCTATATATCTATCTATCGCAGCGAGACTCTCCCCATCACCTGACGCTTCTTGAACATCGCGCACCTATCAATTCCCAGCAGCAAAGCCTTTCCATCGAAAACCAGACAGAAATTTCATAGACCTAATTGTAATGATACGGCTGTCTGCACAACGGACACGTACTCGAATTACTACTCCGGAACCACTTGAACAAACAAGCATTATGGAACGTATGCTTGCACGTCGGACAGCGTTTCTTGGGGAGTTCTTTGTGTTCGTTGACCATGGAGTAGCAGATTGCGCATTCGTCGTGGCCTTTGAGTGCGCCCGCGACGTTTTTGCGCCAGGAGGAGAGGGCGTCGATGATGCTTCCGTTCTGTGCAGAAATGTTAGTGGTTGGAATGATTGTGGGAGGGTAGTGAGGTGGGGATGGTGGACTTACGCTGAAAGTTATTGTTCCTTGGCAATTGATGAGCCATGCTCGCCATTTTTGCTCCGAGACGGCGACGCGGTTGATGCCTTCTGGTTTTGCGCCTTGAAGGGGGTAGGCTTCTGGGAGGGCGATTTTCATTGCCATTGTTTGTTCATCGATTTGGTAGGAGACGACGACTTCTTTGGCTCGTGGGTTGACTTTTACGGTCATGGCTTCGTAGTCTGGGTCGGATTTGACAGTCTTCTCGTTCCATTGGGAGACTTCTGATAGGCTTTGTTCGATGATCAAGGGGCTAATGTATTTGGCTGTCCAGGCTTCGATGGTTTTGGGTGCTTGGCGGGATTTGATTTCGTTGTTGAGGTAGTTTTTCACTAGACTTGGAAGGTGGAGGAGTGAGAGGTAGTAGAGATGGGTCAAGAGCGACTGCGTCTCTTTCTCTGGGTTTGCTTCCAGTCCCGGTGCGTAGCTTTGGAGTTCGAAGCTCGATGCATCCACAGGGCGGCCGCTGCTTAGTCGCAGCACGTCAAAGCTCATCTCCAGAAGTCCATTGAGGTATCCATCCTCTTTCAGCTGTTCCACGTAGTCGCCTTTGACGCGGAAACTGGAGCCGCGAAAGTGATCAAAGACCAGTCGCCACCCATAGAGATATCCCTGTAGTATAAGCGGAACCACCAGCTCGAAAGCGTCCTCATCCAATGCATCCAGATCAGGAGCTTGCATGATTAGTGATAATAGCTCGTCAGGCAGGACAGCTTTACGATCTTCTAACGCAGCATCCAGAGAGATTTGCTCTTGTGCTGTTGGAATATGCTTGTGAAGCAGGTCAAAGGCAGCTTCTTGGAGTGCTTGGGATGGTGCACACAGCAACGGAAAGAGATCTTCGGTGTCGTCGAGCGGCTTAGCTGGCAATTGTACGAGCTGACGGGCCAGCACTTCATTTGTGATCATCAGAGGCTGGTGCTGTGCATCAGGTACTTCAGTGCCTGCCTTGAGAAGTGAGATCAGTCCTGCTCGAAGTGCTCCCTCATTCTCTTTGAGGGCTTCAACAAGGTCATCATTGGGCTCATCTTTCCTGCTCAGCTTGTTCAAGGCGGCATATAATCTCAGTGTGCCATGGGAGACTAGGATCACTTCTTCTAGAGTGGTCCGATCCCGTGGAGCATTGGCAGCGGACTGCCAGAATGACACCAGCACGCCAACAATTTGAGACCAGTGTTCGCCATACATGTCGGCCATAGCGGGCAACAATGAGCCAAGCATCTTGCATGTTTCAGCCTTGACCCTCAGTGACGAGTCAGAGGACAGCCATGGGATGATGTGTTTGACGAGAAAGATCAGTCTCGGCTTCGCGATTGTATCAACGATGTCCGATTGCGTATGCAGGATCACGTTCAGGAACACAAGCTGCTCAAGCGCTTTCTCCTCTTGGGAATCAAGCTGATTCTGGGTGAGATCGGCAACCAGTTCGTTGCACATTCTCGTCAGCAACTGGCTCCCCGTCAACGCCTGGGCGAAGCCAACAAGGTAAGAGATCAGTGACATCGAGTCTTTCCCGGCGCGTTTAGATTTAAGCTCCTCTTCGCTAGCTTTGGATTGCGCGCTGGTGGAGCCGTGTAGTTCGAAAGCATTATCGTGCGCTTTTGCTGCAGCTAGTGCAGCATAGTACGCCAATGGCGAGCCCTTGTGTGCCGACACCAAGGTGTCGAAAGCGACGAACAGATCCGCCTCATGCCTGCTCTTTGCGTTGTCACTCACGGAAGTCCAGTATGTACGAAGTACCTCATTGGCATCAACAACGAAAGTCATGACTTCGTGCTCGAGATCGTGCGAGTTCTCCTCTCGCCAGAGCGCGTTCGCACCCACAATACTCGTAGCATCTTCTGCGAGTAGCACACAAATGTTCAATAGAGCTAGCACATTCGCTGCGTCCTGTTCCGGAAGTGTGGAATTCGAGACCGGTTTCAGTATGCCAGCGAAGAAAATTGCAATCCTGAGCGCTTGTGATAGGCCTTCGCTGTCGTACGAAGGCTTCGTGTCGATTTGTCTGGCCGACAGCAAATGCACTGCTCCACCAAGTGCGCTAAGTAGTGCGAGGGAGGCCTTTGGGGTGGATGCGACAGCAAGGATAGACTCCTTCCAGATCTCAGTGCTGGGGAGCATTTCTTTGAGATTTTGCAAATTCGTCTCGCCGCCAGAAATCTTGTTCGACAGTTCCAGCACTGTCTCGATCGGCAAAGAGGACGGCGTAGTCTTTTCCAAGCTCTGCGTAATCAATGCATACTTCGATACGGTCGTAGCCTCTGCGAAGGACGAGGTGAGCAGATTGGCTAACTTCGAAGCAGTCTCAGCAACAGATTCCGAGGCAGAGTCCTTCAGCTGAATGACAGCTGGTAACAACTGTTCACCGTTGGACGTCGACATGAAGTTCCGGACGACAGATTCATTGGTTCTCGACAAATGCTCAATGCCTGACAGCCCAGATTGTGCTTGCGATTCTTCAAGAGATAGTAGCTTGGTGAGTTCAACCAATATGCTGTCCGAAGTGTCTTGTGAAACTACATCCAGCCGAAGCAGGTCTGCGATAGTGCTGTAGGCCGCATCATTGGTAGCAGCCTGCTCTCGCAGGAAGATTTGTAGAGGACCGCTCCCATGTGCTGCTGTCACTGCCGCCGACGGAGTGTTTGCAGGGAACAGCGCATGCAATGCGTTCAGTCTCTCCTGGGTGGTCGCGCCACTCTGCTCTCGTTCTAGAATGCTCTGTAGTGCTGCCTCGAAAAGTGCGGCGAACTTGGAGTCACTCTGCAGCGCGAATAGGCAGCGCACAAGATGGCGTTGCGATGGACTCAGGATGATTCGTGGAAGTGTCTCCTCCACGAAACGGACTAGGGTCTCGTAATATGTCGGGTCGCGAAGCAAGTGAGATGCGCAAGAACGCAGCTGCTGTTCAATGACAGCAGCAGCTCCCCATGGCTTGCCATTTCTACTGTCGAGGAGAGCCACGCATTCGCGTAACATGTCCGTGTTGGCTTGGACAAAGCGGGCAACCAAGGACTCGGGAAAGTCATAACCATTAGTGAAAAGCTCTCTCTGCAGATCTGCCCAGCGCTCTCCTATTGTCGCGACATGCTTTTGACTTTTCTCGAAATCTTTCGATTGCTCGGGCTGTGACAATTTGGCGGTCTCTACTAGACTTGCGGCCAGTTGCGACCATTGCTGTTCCAGAACAGGCGGAAGCTTGTTGATAGTGCCAACTTTGGATACAATGGAAGCAGGCTTCGGGCCTGAGATTGTCCACTTGTCAGTCGAAGAAGCTGGCTGCAGGTACTGCTGGATAGGAGGGATGGCAAAAGCTTCGAGTAGCTTCGTGGCATCCTCAGCAGATGCTGTGCGGGTGACAATGTCGACAAGAGTGAAGTAGACCGGCCATGACGAAGAAGAATTGAAGCGCTCCTCTCTCTTGCAGATACCATCGCGTGCCGATAAGAGCAGGTCTGTAATATCATCGTACGTCTGTGGCAAGATATCTTCTGGTAGCTTGCGCAATACCTCGGCCAGTGTATCCCAATACTGAGCTGGACCAGCATATGACCCGTGTTTGAGGCATTGTCGCAATCGCCCGAATGCCGGCTTCTTCTTAGAGTAAGCCGTTGTCCACACGGAAGGGAACTTGGTGGTCAGCGCATCGAGAGTCTCAACAAAACTTAGTGATGATCCCGTCTGGTCGGACGCAAGGCCATCGTAAATATACGCGCTAGAAACAGCGCCCAGATTTGTCTCGATCAGATCTGGCTCCTTCTGCAAACACAGTTGCACCAGTCGATTTGCAGCTCTTCGCACATTGGCATCTGTGTGGCTGACAAACTCCCAAAACTTCTTGTCACAGAATAGAGCTTCGTACACATGCTTCTGCTTGTCCAGTTCCTCGGTCGGAAGATTTTGAAGCAGGCTTGCGATGACCAGCAAAGCCGTGGATACCACACGAGCATGAGTAGTTTTTGCATCATCTACGCTGGTAGAGCGCTCGTCACTTAGCGTCCAGACAGTTTCGTTGAGCGCAGCATCCTGACAGTACTGCAAGATCGATTCTTGAAATGTTTTGCGCAGACCGTTGATCTTCTCTGGCGTGGGAAACACACTAGTCAGGGCTTCCTCTGCGGTCTTCGCCACAGATCGGTCATTGTCGAAAGTTCCGGCGAGCCAAGGCCCAGTGATTGTTGATAGCTGCCTCGCTATACGCTTGCCACATTTCAATGACAGCTGGCCAGTGTACTGATGAGCGAGCTGGCGTACTCGGCGTGCGGCGTCGATAGAGAGCCTTGGGTATTGCTTGACCCAGACTTCAATGATCGCATCTTCGACATCTTCTGTGGCAGACAGGGATGCCTGGAGATCTTCGAGAGCCTTTGCTTTGGTCGTGCTGTCCTTTTTCGACAAATTCTTGAAAGCCACCACCACGCTCGAGTCTGATACTGCCGAGTAATCTGTTGGTTCTTGAATGTATGAGAGGACCGACGACTGGCCTGAGGCGAAAGCAGAGCTGCCAAATCCTCCAAAGCCGCCGCCAGCCCGCCCACTGCTGGCCTGCGACTTGAAACCCCGCTTGCTCATGATGGCGAGGAGCGCGGGGTGGTAGAGAAGTTTGCAAAATGACGAGCGTGCTACATGCGCGCCCTTGCAAGGAGGAGTTTGTGGTGACGCGAAGTTGCAATAAAAGTCAAGAGGAGGCAAACTCCGGTGTCTCAATGTCGCAAGCACTGTTTGTTGAATTTGTCCACCGATGACGCGGGTTTGATGACTGATAAGATTAGATCGTGGCGCGCGAGCTGTTGGGCGGTGGTACTCCACCTCGCGGGAGAAGGTTTATGCAAGAAGAACAACTATTGTACGGAGGCCGCATATGAGTCTCTTCAAGACCAGCATGATGGGAGCAGATGTGAGCAAAATTAGCTATAGCACAAGAGCGATTCGCTGCCTTCGTCATGTCCTCGATTTTGGCACCAGCACGTCGGCACGCTAGGAACGTGCCGCGCCGCTCAAGCAGCCTTAGCGCGGTTGCCTTGCATTTTGGTGAATGTGCACCTTACACATCACACTTTCCCATCCACATCGACATCGACATACAATCGAACAGACATCAGATCTCAAGCATGTGAATATTAAAGGCGTACGCGACAGTTACATCTAACAGCACCAGTCGCGCTAAAAGGGACGTGTGGAAGGCAACCGCCTTTGGCCAGGAGAGGCGAGAGCGGCGGCTTGACAGAATTCAACAACAATCGCGCGCAGTTGCCCATCATGAAGTTCTTCATCGGGGACCTCCCGGTTCTTTTCCCGTACCCGAGAATCTATCCGGAGCAGTACAAATATATGTGCGATCTCAAGCACACGCTGGACGCTGGAGGACATTGTGTCTTGGAGATGCCTTCGGGAACTGGAAAGACTGTCTCGCTGCTGTCACTCATTGTCGCGTATCAGCAGCACTATCCAGAGCACAGGAAATTGATCTACTGCTCGCGTACCATGTCCGAGATCGAGAAGGCGCTTGCAGAACTGAAGGCTTTGATGAAGTACCGAACAGATCAACTAGGCTACGAAGAGGACTTCCGAGGCCTCGGGCTGACAAGTCGGAAAAATCTATGTCTCCATCCATCCGTCAAACGCGAGAAGAGTGGTTCCGTCGTTGATGCGCGATGCCGAAGTCTGACTGCTGGATTCGTGAAGGAAAAAAAGGAACGTGGCGAAGATGTCGATCTCTGCATCTATCATGACAATCTCGACCTTCTCGAGCCCCACAACCTCATTCCGCCCGGCGTCTGGACACTGGACGGTATGCTGCGCTACGGAGAGCAGCAAAAGCAATGCCCATACTTCACCGCGCGTCGCATGATGCCGTTCTGCAATGTCATCATCTACTCATACCATTACTTGCTCGACCCAAAAATCGCAGAGCGAGTATCCAGAGAACTTTCCAAAGACTGCATCGTAGTCTTCGATGAGGCTCACAATATCGACAACGTCTGCATTGAGTCTCTGAGTATTGATCTGACTGAAGATTCAATACGAAAGGCAGCGCGGGGTGCGGAGAATCTGGACCGAAAAATCAAGGAGATGAAGGACACAGATGCCGAGAAGCTGCAGAACGAGTATGCGAAATTGGTCGAAGGTCTCCGGGAAGCAGACACTGCTCGCGATGAAGGCGCATTTATGTCAAATCCTGCTTTGCCAGACGACTTGCTTAAGGAAGCGGTACCCGGCAATATTCGCAGAGCGGAGCACTTCACCGCGTTCTTGAAGCGCTTCATCGAGTACTTGAAAACGCGAATGAGGGCGTTGCACGTAATTTCTGAAACACCGCCCTCTTTCTTGCAACATCTGAAGGAACTCACGTTCATCGAGAAGAAGCCTCTGCGCTTCTGTGCGGAACGTCTCACTTCGCTTGTGCGTACTTTGGAGCTTACTAACATCGAGGACTACCAGCCTCTCCAAGAGGTAGCAACCTTTGCGACTCTTGCGGCAACATACGACACAGGTTTCTTGCTAATTTTGGAACCCTTCGAATCCGATACCGCGACTGTCGCCAATCCAGTGCTCCACTTCACTTGTCTAGATGCCGCAATCGCCATCAAACCAGTCTTTGAACGTTTCAGCTCAGTCATCATTACTTCTGGAACGATATCTCCTCTCGAAATGTACCCAAAAATGCTCGGATTCACGGCAGTTGTGCAAGAGTCCTATCCGATGACACTGGCTCGAAGATCATTCCTGCCAATGATCGTGACCAGAGGCTCTGATCAGAACCAGATATCATCTGGCTTTCAGACACGAAGCGATCCCGCAAATATTCGAAATTACGGCAACTTGCTGATCGAGTTTTCCAAACTCACCCCAGATGGTCTCGTTGTCTTCTTCCCATCATACTTGTATATGGAGAATGTCATATCCGCGTGGCAAACCATGGGCATCCTGGATCAGGTCTGGAAGAGCAAGCTCATTCTGGTCGAGACACCTGACAGCCAGGAGACATCTTTGGCACTCGAGACTTACCGAACTGCCTGCAGTAATGGTAGAGGTGCAGTGTTACTTTGTGTCGCGCGAGGAAAGGTATCCGAGGGTATCGATTTCGACCACCACTACGGCCGGACTGTGCTTTGCATCGGTGTCCCGTTTCAGTACACTGAGTCGCGTATCCTGAAAGCACGATTGGAGTTTCTGCGAGAAACCTATCGCATTCGCGAGAATGACTTCTTGTCCTTCGATGCCATGCGACATTGCGCACAATGCCTGGGGCGCGTCTTGCGAGGCAAGGACGATTACGGTATCATGGTTATGGCCGACAAACGATTCGGCAAGAAGCGTACTCAGTTGCCCAAATGGATCGCCAATGAACTCATGGAGAGCGATGCAAACATGTCTGTGGATCAAGCTGTTGCGGCAGCGAAGAAATTCCTCAAGCAGATGAGCAAACCCTTCCCTGCTAAAATGCAGGATGGAATCAGTACGTGGAGTTATGAGGATCTTCAGGCTCATCAGGCGAAGATGGAAGCGGATACGATGCGCGATGATTATCAAAATGGGGAGTACAATGGCGATCATCGGGTTCATGGCGATACTGTGATGGCCGAAGCTGAGGGACAAATCCGGGAACTCGACGATGACTTTGACATGAACGATGCGGACGAGAGTGCGATGCTTCAAGCGGCTGCCGATATCAACCCGAATGGTTCTGTGCCAGGCTAGTCGTCTAATCACCAGAGCACAACTTCGACTCCGAAACTCCGTCTTCGGAATTATATCACTGCTGGCGAGGCGGAGATCCTGCAATGGATTGACAGCTTCCCAAAGTCGTTAATCGACAGTCTACTGCCGCACGGTGACTTACCAGACTGGGTGTCTGCAAAGCCGCGTCCAGGCACGTCTCAGCAAGTTGGTGCACCGAAATATAAAACCCTCTGGACAATTGGCAGCATAGCATTGCTTCAGTGACTCAAAGATCTGCCAGACTCCTTGCTTGGAAAGCTGATTCCGATAACACAGGAGAGGCTGCATGCGCAATGTCCCTTCGAAACGTGCAATGAAATGCGGCGATTGCAAAGAAGGGACAACTTTGACAACCTGCGGAGACACTGGCTGGTGCATCTTCACCAAAAGCCCTTTGCTTGCCCGTGGCCTGGATGTATCTACCGATCGCGGCAGATGAAAGACGTGAGGAGCCATATGCGCAGCTCAGGTCACAATTGTTCTGGCCTGGAAATTGTGGGGAGTAGCAAAAGGAAGAGGCAGTCATGAGTCTGACTTATGTAGCACACTCAATGTATCTTGTCTCCCGAAGCAAGCAAGGCACCGGAGGTAAGTCGCGACGGAGTCACAGCAGGTGTGTATGTTTCCGAATTTTGGTTTGGTGTCTGCAGCTAGCGTGCCTGAGGCAGATACAGCCACCAAGCTTAGACACATTGAATTCAACCTGTCACGCATCTCGGCCACTCCCCACGCACACAGAATATATTGATCTCACGAGTCCAATGCCCTCTCTTCATATTCTGCGTGCTAAAACTGCCAAACTGCTTCATTACAGCAGAATCGGCGAGTCAATGTCGATATCGTTGACGTCACGATAGGAGTGCTGTGTATGGTGACGTTCAAACTGCTAAGAAGTACCGAATATTGATGGCAACGTCATTTGGAGCTATTCTAGTATGACAAGAACTGCCATTGAGCTTCGAACTTCCTTCTCTTGATTTTGAAAGTTCGACGGGTTTGAAACTTCTTCTCAGCAACATCGGAAAACTGCCAAGACGCTTGACATAAATCAGCAATCATGGTTGGATCGAAGACACCGTATGTCCGGTCGTCTCGTGTACACTTCAGGCGATAGGAACAAGTGTCGATGGGACGTTGGAAATGCTAACCTCCAACCACAACAGAGGCGGCCAAGCAGCCAGCGAGAAATTCCAAAAACAGCAAGCTGAGAGTTCGTCCCTCTGATCCTCCTCCTCCTTCACATACCAACCCACACCCACCCAACGTTCACTCTTCCTTCATCTCCGTCTGACACCTTTTCTCTCCCACAGAAGAAGGTCTCGGCGCACCCTCCGCTCCAGGAAAATCCTCTGGCACAGGAATCGCGGAAAACCCAGGCTATGCTCCTGTAGCTTCGGATTCGGGCTCGACGAATGTGGGAGTTGAAGCTGGGACGGATACGAAAGGAGAGAAGGGAATTAGTGGTGTGCCGGTGGGGCCAAGCGACGGGATTAATAGTGGGAATATGAGTGGTGGGGGGACGAGTTCGGGGAAGTAGAGGAGGAGATGGAACTGAATGGGGGATAGATGAGAGGGAAGGAGGATATCGAGTCGTGAAAGAGAGCATAGAATCGAGCACGATCGATCTTGAAGCAATCGTGAGAAGAAGCATTTTCTCTCCATCGGTCATGATTTGGCAACATGTCGTTTCTTTGATCTGCACTTATTTTCCCCTTTCACAACTGCATGAATGCATGCCTGCGTGCTTGCAGACATTAACGAGTTCACGCCACCCGAAACATTAAGCATGCGCATAGAATGCTTATCGCTCTTCTTGTACCAGCCACCACCGAGAAAAGTAAATCAAACTACAGTACTTGCATAGTGTTCGAGACATCCCGCAACAACGTTCCGCTGAACCAAAAGCTTCTCTTTGATCTCTCAACTCCACAATGAAGATTATCCAAAGTTCAAGACAAACCAAAACGCTGTTTTGCTCTGGCCCAAAAGAATCAATTTTACCCGCCATCTCCGCACTGATCACTTGGATATTCTCCGATCTATGTATACAACGTTCAAGACAAACCAAAACGGCTTTACTTGAGCGCTTTTGGAATAGAGCATCGTTTTCTGCTACGTTGACAACTGCTAGGAAAAAAAGGTTGAGTCAGCAACAAAGTTGGCATCATGGAACGGGGAAGTGCGGCTGTAGAATGCGGCGACGGGCGGTCATAACTGAGTGAATCTTGTGCTGTTTAGCACAAATTGCCCGGCTTCAGCTTGAAGTCGATGTTCTCTTATCGTGTATCCTTATTTAGGATGCAGACTGCCGAATCGAGATCCTTTTGGCGAATGGGATACACCTATAGCTCCCATGGCGTCTTCGCAGGACATATTAGGCTTAAGCAAGATGTCCATGGGGACTTTTAGACGCATTTCTATGGCCGCGTCTGGCCATTAGAATAGGAACACGTACGCGCACCGAGGCTTGAACGCATTTGATGGAGCTAGAACGACCTCTGACTCCTTTGCGGCCATCGAGTGCGTAAGCACCGATAAAACGTATCTATGCGCTATGAGGAAGTGGCTCGCTGTCAGTCACCGATCCAACAAGAGGAAAGCTATTATTAATCAAGATTCTATCTACTCTCTACCTTCTGACCCTAAACTGAGAGCGATCGAAACTACTTATCGAAGACTGCAGCGAGAGCTTCGGGCGTAAGATTCTCCTTCGCCCACGAATTATAGTTATCTCGCGGCGCCTCCGCCTCCACCAATTTCCATAACACGTCAATCTTCTCCACCACTCCCTGCTCTAATGGTTTACTCGCGCTCAGAAGCTCCAGCGTCTGCTCTAGTTGAGCTGGTCGACTCGCGCCCACAATTACAGCATCGCCCTTTTGCGCATCTAGCGCAGAGTGGAATAGGATCCATCGATACGCCAGCCCTATGCTCGTGTCCCCGATATCCTTTGCGATAGCCTGCCACTGCCGTAGAGCTTCCACCACCGACGGCTTGTTATACAATGCATTGTAGACATGTCCACTCATGTTCGAGACATCGAAGCGACCGGCTTCAGTAGACGTGGCGAGTTTTTCGGGGTCCTTTGCAAAGAGCCCACCTGCGACTGGAGAGTACGCGTGGAACGAAAGCCCGAGCTCGCGGAGGACCGGGAAGAGATCCTGCTCGATGGAACGGGCAAATGCGTTGTAGTTGCCCTGGTAGACGGTCGGAACGACGCCGCCTGTAGACTTTGCGTATGCGTGGATTTTGCGGACGTCGGAGGGGAGGTAGTTGGACAGGCCGAAACGCTCGAATTTACCTTGACGGTGCAATTCTTGAATCGTGTCCACTGTCTCCTCGATCGGTGTCTGATCGTCTGGTGTGTGCAGATGGTAGACGTCTACTTTGTTCGTTTTGAGGAGAGCCAGAGATTCGTCGATGCCGGCGGCGAGTATGTCTCGAGATAGTGCCTTGGGAATGATGGAAGGTGATTTAGTGTTGATTACAAATGCCTTGGAGGCTTCGATATCTCCAAGACGCTTCTCGCTGTCTCCGTATGCTTTAGCAGTGTCGATGGTCTTGATGTCCTTCTTCTTGAGGATGTCTACATATCGCTGCAGCTCCTCGTCGGAAGCCTCGCCCACCTGGTGGGAGCCGAAAATGATTTGGAGTGAACACATGTTGTGGCTTGAGAGTAGCTGGCCGAAGTTGGTTGTAGCTGATTGTATAATTGCTCTCGTCGTCTAGAAGCAGCCTTTATGTAGCAGTGCGCATGTTGTGAATTGTTCTGCTGACGTGAGGCAAGCTTCAGAGTGAGTTTGCGTTTCGGGGATATAACCAAGCAGCGCTTACAAATTTGTGAAGTCGAGAACGGGGGAGGCTGCAGTATGGTAGGGAATTATGCACGACAGTCGGCGGAGCCGGAAGCCCTTCTACTTGTCGCTCTGCTCGCATGAACTGGTCAAGTTATTGCATAGTCGATTCAATTGGTCATATAGCCTGCGAGTAGTCCGAGTTTCTCCTACGCTGTATTACGTCGTGTAGCATTCAGATCCCTGCGACTTGCGACTTACCTGCGGACTTGCGTCTTACCTGCGGACTTCCGCCTCGAAGCTGTACAGGGCCATTTGCATTGCGATGCATCGCCCTGGGCTGACGGACGCTTTGTGTGCCGGCAGCACAGCATAACAACACGAGCATGACGGCTGATGGGATCGAGCTTCCATTCACTGCTGTCGCCGCTACGCGTGCCTGATAAAATCGCAACATGCTCTTTTAGCAGCAAACTCTCGTAAACCAAATCACCTTCTATCCCAATTTCATTTTCCGCCTATCGACTTTGGGCACATTTCCATTCGAAGCACCAACGACTCCTTTGGTCACCGGTCTACACCTCTCTGAAATTTGATGGAACAAATTCAAAGCATCCTACTGTACATGTGGGGCAAGACCTGCTACCCCCGACGAAGGAAATTTGTCCTGTATCAAACCAGCACCTTACTGCTCGCTGCAGTCTCCGGTATGCCGAACGCCGCCGACGAAAAGTACATAGATCGACATGACGATTCGCTGCAGTCTCCGGTATGCCGAACGCCGCCGACGAAAAGTACATAGATCGACATGACGATGTCACTGAGCAAGAGCAAACCCTCAACGTGGATGTGGACTAAATTGTCGCCGTGTGTCTGGCGATGACAGTAATAGGGGGTGCTATGGAGCTCTTGTTCGGTATGGCAATGCTTTTCGATCTGTTGTGGCCCGAGCGAAAAGAGTCCAAAGTCATGTCCTTGGGCTGAAAGTGCAGCAACTTGGCAGGAAGCGTAGCACAATTCGCGGCAGCGCTCGCGGCTTCGATTATTGTTGCTACAGGTAAGGTCTAGATCAAGGGACCGGATCAAAGAGTCGTGGACGAGCAGCTTGCAGCTTGGCCAAATTCGGAATATCGAGAAAGCGGCATCGCAATCGCAACTGTCGTCCTTGCGTGGCTTGGCTTCGCATCCATTGCGTCCAGGTTCGTTTTCAGTATAAAGCCTGCGATGCGCATTTACTGATAACTTTCTAGCACTGTTGTAATGTGGAAGAGCTATGCTGTTAGTAGTAAGCACGGTCCGTTTGCTAATTATAGAAGGCAAGAGATGCTTTCAACCTAGAAGAAATGAGAAGAGTAGAGAATTGTATATTAGAAACAGGCATCTAATGGTTATCGTTGGATAGAGGCTACGTAGCGACAGAGACGGCTCTGTTTGGTCGCTTTAGGTGTAGATCGCCGGTCTCTTACTACGTCGACGTGCAATTCGAGAAGCAAGGTTGAGATAAACACAACGTCTTCTTCTGCTCTCCGCTTTTTGGGCTGTTTTGTGCCTAACATGAACGTTGAAGTCTGGGGATCGGAGTCGAAAGTAGAAATCGATAGACCGAATACCTGTATTTTCTTGTCTTTTTCTTCTGTTTCTGTCCTTGGTGTGAGACGTTGGCAAGCTGGATCGATCAGTGGTACAGAAGAGATGTGTTCTCTGCTTCTGCATACGAGTGAGATGCTGACGTTGCACTAGTCTCTTTGTCAGCATGCAAGATTGCGCAACATAAGCAAAAGAGATCGGATGAGGTGCTTGCAGAGTACATGCAAGCAAGCATATACATGCATGCATTCACGCCTACAGTCTTGGGCTATCAGTCCGTGTGTAGGCACCAATCGCGACCACTGACCGTTCAAATGCGTCCTCAAAAGCAAAGATAGACATGGTATGGAACATGTATGCACAGCAACACGCAATGCAAAGCCGTTTAACATGATGTCCATAATTCCAAACTTGCACGTCCATGGTACAAGCATATGCGCTATTTCTTCCTTTTCCCTTATGTATGTTTTGCAGTCGATCGGTTCACATGTCCCTCTGTACTCGCGCGTTTCAGAATTTTTTCGGTACGTACGACTGTTGTTATCGATACCGATCGACAGTGCATATAGGGTAAGCGAACCCCTTTGATGCTGCGGACCATGGGTCTGGAGATATTGGGTTTACTGGTTTTGGGGATGTGGTGTTCGGGAGAATGGGGAGCGAGGCATGATGAGGAGATCGTTTGTAACTTCGTGAAGAGAGAGACATTTGTGAAGTCAAGTTGAAATGCGAGATGGTGGGGCGGTAGGTGTGATGTCGTTGCGGGGAGAAGTCTGCGGGTGATGTTGGAGATCGGAGGACGGAAGGAAGGCTGGAGGGGTCCCGTTGAAGTTGGGGAAAGAACGAGTGAGAACTGTGCATTTGTGGGGTAGGAACTTCGCGATATGTGTGATGAGGCTCATTGAAGAGCAAGAGGTTTGTTTTTGACGTACTGTCTACCAGGTATTTGCAGTAGCGGCATCGCATGCACCCATCGGCGGCGACAATGAGGTCCGCAGTGGCGTTGATTTTCAGCTTCATGTTCGGCAGCCATGTTCCTCCGTGATACCAAATGCGATGATAAAGAGTGTCGCAATACCAAATGCAGTATTCGATTCAAACAATCATTATTATGTACAGCTCTCAGCCGCTGCAGCTCTCGGTAATAGTAGAGCTTTCCCCTTTTTCCATAACGCCTGTGTTGTCTCCAGTTCTCCGCATTCAAATCCAATAAACAAAATAATCCGAAGTCGCCGCTTCGTTACAAAAGGTGGTATCGAGCAATCCAATGCTTCAAAAATAAAATCGCCTGCTTGGTGGGGTTCGAGAAGAGCAAGAAGAAGTTTCCCAAGTAAATACAAAATTTTGGTGTGTGGCAAATGTCGTTGCGGTTCGTTGGTGTGTGATGAGATGCGTTGTCGTCTGGTCATGTCAAGGCCTGCTTGAGCATGATATCGACGTCGCATGCTCGGATCATCTCCGCCGGTCGCCGTAGACGGAAGCAGGTCTTGATGAGCTTCTTGATGGTGGTGGGACGGTGGGTACGTTGGAGTCGGCGACACGGAATGAGCGGTCGCCGGTCTTAGATTTGCTGGCTGAGGCCTTGAAGGCGTTGGTGAAGTCTTCGACGGAGAAGCTGTCGTTGCGTGGGATGGTGGTGCGCGAGGCTGGTTGGGGCATCATGTCGGTCATTTTCTTGGTGGAGGTGGGTTGTTTGGTGGAGGGTATGGTTGATGGAGACGTCTTGAAGACTTGCGTGCCGAGGCTTGATATGTGGTAGTGTTGGAGTGAGCTGGACTGGATTGACAGTAGGCAGCAGGATTGGGTATATGTATCTCGACGGGCACAGTGCGTAATGGTTGGCAGCAGGAGTGGATGTGGTAGAGTGATGACGGAAGGAGAGCAGTTCCAAGAAATGGGCGAGGCAGGCGTTTGATTAAGTACCTGGTCGTCGCAAAACCCGCCGCGTGCGTTTGACAGAGACGTGCATCCGGGATGGGCAGAATCTGGAGCGAGGCGCATCCGTTAGGTTTGGGGCTCACAGCGCGGCAGACGGGACGAGTGTCGACCACGTCGCGTGTCGGTGGGTGGCGCTGGCCAGTAGGATCGCCTCCCCCGGCTGTTTACGACAGACGACTCGCAGTGGCAGAAGGTGAGAATTTCCGTGGGCAGCCGGCTTTGGGCAACGAGACAGCGCATCTCACCGCCAGATGCTGCCCTGTGCTGATCCGCGATGCGCGCCCTTCTCGAACAAATGGGAGCGCTATAGCGCACACCGCACCCCTGCAGCTAGCAACACACACGCATTCCCCCGTCTGTGTATCTCGTATACTGCACTGCGGTGCTGCGGTGCTGCGATGCTGGGTTCGTGGTGCAACTCCATCCTTCACTCGCTGCTCCGCACGTACTGCAGAACACACCACTTGGCGCAGCCGCATGGCATGATTGCTGCTCTGTTCCCGCCAAGCCGTCAAATGCGACGCACTTGTGATGGCGAGCTTCTCCGTGCTGGTCTCATCTCGTCGCCCCCAAACTGCTGGCGGACGAGATGAGGTGTGCACGAAACCGAGGAATCGAGCCAAACCCCGGAAGCTTCTCCACTCCCACTCCCTCCTCCGCAGCCCGCCCGCAGCATGGGACGAACCCAATCTCGGGCCATCCGCGTTTAGCTTTGCGCTGCTGTTTGCTCCCCCCTTGGACGCCGCCACGGGGAAGCGCGCAACCGAAGGGATGGTGCCTGCGAGCCTGCCTCGCGGTGCCGGCACGCACGAAATGGGCTGAATGGCACTTGATGATCGACAGGACCGGACGACGCGCTGCTGGGCCGCATCTCCCAGGCTAATCTGCGGCCACCACTCCGCCGCGCGACACGACGCATCGCATTTGCAGCCATCGCATATTGCCAACTGCCCAACCGCTCCTGCAACGTTGCGTGCCTGGCAGTTTGACAAGCAGAGCAGCCAGCGGCAGGGGAGCAGGCTTCCCTCCCGCACCTGCATCGCACACCCTCCTCCAGAAAGAACCCCTCAACTATATTGCACACTCCCTCTCCCTCCGCAAACGGGCATGCGTGCCTTGGTCATTCAGAACTGTCGGGTCTCACAATGCCCACAGGCTGCTCCAGAACCGAGATTGGCTCAGATGGTGGGTTTCAGCTGTGTTTGACTCTGCTACCCCAGACTCGCTCTTATACATCTCACGACTCTTCCTGATCGGCATTCATCGACGCACCGACAACACGACTCTGACCGCGCCCGACACGGCCCGATGTTCGCGATCGGGCGGTCACGTCTCTGTGCTGGACGCTCACCTCCATTTGCATTCTTCCGTTTCCTGCTGCTGCCACCCCTCCTACCTGATGCATCCTCGCGAGCCGCGTACCCACTTCTTCCGCAAAAGCCACGGACCTGTGCCGACCGCGTTCGCAAAAACAGCTGATGCGCAGAACTGGGTCAGACTTCGGCCTATTCTCGAAAGACTCTTCTGGCTCATCTTCCCCAGACTCCTTCAGAGGATCTTCCTTGCACTGATGGTTTTCATTGCATAATACGTCGGGCTGACAACAGCAAGCGTGTTCGGTGCGTGAGCCTCTCCTGTCCATCAGCCCAGGCACTCCGAATCTGCCGCTGTCAGAACACTCCGGCCCGGTCGTGCGTCCGATTGTCGATGAATCGGCAGGCACAACTCCCGAAAGCCTCCTCTCGGCATGCGAAATGGCATGACTACTGACTTGGATATTGCTTGTCGCTATAGCTTGAGCACCGCCTGCCAGAACATCGGACTCAGCGCACAATTTCTCAGCAGCCTGTGATATCTCCTCGATGGCGCTTTCGAGCATCTCCGTGAATACGGCCTCGTGTAGCAGATGCTCGCGCAATCTTTTCGATGTTCCGTCATATCGATCTCGGATGTGTTTGGGAGGGTTTGGGGCTCGCCTCAAATCAAATGCCAGGGCGGCTGCTGGGCGCAGTGGTGGCGCGTGGCTGTGAGACCAGATCTCGCAAATCATGCTTCGCGTCGCCACACAATCCATCGTGATGCGTTGTACAAATTTTGCAATGACGATGTTGTGGTGTCGCAAACTTGGAAGTTTGCGCGCTGCATGTTTCCAGTCACAGCCACCGATCAGGCGTCCATTTCTTCGATTAACCTCAGGCAGAACCCAACACCGGCACCGATGACATCGTGTCTCAGTAATGTCTTGGTATCAGGAGAACAACGCATGCTTTCAATACTGCTTATGAGGAATATACTAATGTTGCTGAGACGCTTACACAATTCACCAGATCGGATACCGCACAACGTCACGACGATCCAGACGTCCAATACCACGATCGATACGACGAACATGCAAGAATACGTAGCGCTATAGCGTATGCTACTTGGCATCAAGCTCTGCAGGATTGCGATACGTGGGCAGCTCGACCGCTTGCGAATGGTCCCATCCCGTATGAGCATGTTCAGGATATGCGCCTCCCATCTCTGAGACCGCATGTTGGTTCGGCGCCTCGACAGAATACTGCCGCGCGTCCTTGCTCTTGCTTTCTTCATGGCCATTCAGTTCCGCCATTCCGGAATGGCTTCTCCGCTTCTTCCTAATCACGAAGAACCACACCGCTGCCGCGATCAGAGCAAGACCAATGACAACACCGATCACGATGCCCGCAATTGCGCCTCCACTGATTCCCCCATCATCTTCGCCCTCATCAGTTGCTCCTTCTGTCGCATTCCCAACCGCAGCTCCTTGATCACTCCCGGTACCATTGCCATTCGGCAATATACCTAGCGAAGCCGCAGCCTCTCTCGCATCCGGTATAGGCAAACTTCCCTCAGTCAAATTCTTCGCTCTCCCGCACGACATGAATGCCTTGGACGACCCCAATGTCACCGGCCTGTCCTCATTCGCAATCGGCATGAAAGCCGTAATCAACGGCACCACCAAATAATTCGCCGCAAAGTAATTGAACAACGTGTTCTCTCCAAATTGCGTCCACATCAGACTATAATTGCCCCCTCCATTCCCTCCTCCGCTAACGTCATCTTCCAGCGTACAGCTCGATTCTTGAACAAGCGAGTCCTCTCCTGTTAATGGTCCTCCCAAAGCAGGCGTTCCCCCGAAGATGGTATACGGCGCCGCGCCAGTCGAGTTGAAGAACGGCTTACAACTCTCAGGAAAATTCTGTGTTAAATCGCGAGCGAGCTGATTGCATACATTCGGCAACGAAGAAGAATTTAACCCTGTGGGAAGACCTGTAATCCTCGCGGAATACAGATTCGTCAAATCGATCATATCTCCCACGCAAGTCTCATCCATCGTCGCGATACAATCTCCTGTATCATTTTGTCCTTTGAATGCGGCGGTGAGTGCTAAGCCGCCTGGGAAGAGATAACACGCATCGTAGCCTAAGGCGTTGGAGTCGGTGTAGTTTTGGTTTCCGGTGTTGAACCAGAGGGATAGTTCGACGCGGGGGGAGGAGGAGGGGGTGGTGCTGGTGTTGGATTGGAAGACTGTGCCGGCCCAGGTTAGAGGGATGTTGGCGTCTGTTACGTAGGGTGAGAAAGGGTAGAAGCCGGTGCTGTTGGCGAGGGAGAAGGTTTTGTTGCAGAGTTGGTTGGAGAGGGTGCTGCCGCTTGAGCCTGAGGGGGAGGAGCCGGGGGCGCCGGAGAGGAGTTGGGCGAGGGTTGCTGGCGTTGTGAGGAGGAGGAGGGTGAGGTGGGATGCGCGTGGTTGTCGCATCGTGAGGGTGGAGGTCGACGCGCCGCGCTTTTTCCCAATATTCGTTCCTGAAGATGTTCTGTGTTTGGACCCCGCTCTTTGACTTCCCTGCTCTTCTCCAAGATCGCAATCGCAGTCGTGGCGCAGTCGAACTTCAATTTCACTCCTCCGTGTATTTACCAGCTCTACCAGCAAGAGAACGAAAACCAAACAGCAAAAGCGCGAGCTTCTAGCCGCGGCGACTCGGAGACTTTTAACATTGAATCATTCGGCGCTTTGAGTGTCTATCGTAGGGCTACTGCTGCTACTTCTCAACTCAGTTCATCCTTCTGTGCTTCGAGCGACAGCATCACGGCGCTAAATGTCCCAATCGGTACTTGGTGTCGAGAGCTTCAACTTTAAAGCTTGGAAGTTGCCGCGCTGGCGATCTTGGGTTATGTCAGCAAAGACTAGCTGAGTTGGGGAAGATGGGTAGGTGCTTTCGAGGCTACTTTTCTTTGGACTTCATAGGTTGGAGGATGCATGTGGCTTAGAGCCACGCAAGGCTGAGGGTACATGAGGTAGGATCGCGATCATGTCACACTCGCACTGGTTCCAGCGAATATCTTCAAGGAGGTGTGAAAAGACTCATCTTCCAAGACGCCATTGAATGAGGAACAGTGCGAACAACGACATGCCATTTCCTCGACAGAAGTCAAGCTGCTGGCTGGACGAGCCAACAGCACAGTAGAAACATGCCAAGGCGCCTCAGCCTTATTGCAAGATGCTGTACATCGTTGTACGCTGCGGTCATTCGCTCAGCTCGTCTGAGTGGCAGATAATGCTTCCGCGTGCCAAGCGGACCTGCAGGCAGTCGGCAGGTCGCTCTGGCCAGCGCTCTTCTCTCAAAGGGCGCGTTCAGCCTCGTCCGATCGCTCTGCCAGATTTCTCCGCTCGAATTGCTCTGGCTCTGCAGCCATGTCCGCGACACAATCGATCCAACGCAAACCAACACAATCTACAGAGAACACAGAACCCGCGCCGCCCGGAGTCCAGACCACTTTGCTCCCACACCAAGACAGCAGAGACGCGAACCGCAAGGAACGGAGCTTTATTCCCGGGCAAAGAGCAGCGCACGGAGAGTCCGATGCGTCCACTGGCTTCCATCAGTCATCAAGAGGTGGCGACAAGCGGCGGCGATGCTGGCAACAAATGACAACTTGGTGGCAAGAGGCATTAGCAATAGTGCTGTTGCTTGGCTCTTTGATAGCTTCGTTCGCAACGCTGTACCCATATCAAGACAAGCCGATACCGGAATGGCCATACTCTATCACTATTGGCGCTCTGCTGTCCATATATTCCGTCATCTTGAGACTGGCTGCTACATTTCTACTTTCGCAAGGGTTCGCACAGTCAAAGTGGCAGTGGTTCAATGGCGGAGTGAGGCCTCTGCACGATATGGTCCTGCATGACAACGCATCTCGCGGACCGATGGGCGCGTTCGGACTGCTGTATAGACTCGTCTTTCCGATCACCTGGCAATGGCTGGGCTGCGTATTGGCTATAATCGCACTGTTGGTAGGACCATTTACTCAGCAGGTCCTACAGTACGAGACATGCGCTGTGCTGGATCACTCAGCTGAGGCTTTCATTAGTCGAGCTTCGGCATTCATGGCACAAGGGCCCAATACCGCATCGGGGACATCCTACCTCCGCGCATACCTCTCGTTCCAGGAACAAGCTTCGATGCTCGCCGGTCTCTATTCGCCAGGTGCCGTTGTCAACTCATGTAGCTCTGGCAACTGCACTTTCGCTCCATACACGACTGTGGGGTATTGCAGCACTTGCGAAGATTTATCCTCACAGATTCGGATTGAAAGGACAGGCAATGACCGTCCCAAGATCAACACTACGATAACCTCCCTTTATGTGGAGTGGAATGAGGATTATTCTTCCTATGTCAGTAATCAGAACCGCACTCTACAGGTGAACTACACAAATCGTGATTTTCCATGGGACAGAAATTATCTCTGGGAGCAGCAAGTTGCAACCAGTGCGATGTTGGGTACTTCATACGTAGTTCTTATGGGTCTCGCCGAAAGACCGTGGGATCGCAATACTGGTAGTACCCCAGCAGAGTGCACAGATGCTGCATACGAGAAGTCATGGCGTTGCCAGTGTTACGGTGCCGCGAGCTGCTCGATCAATCCCTGTTTGAGGACGTATAATTCGACTGTCACAAACGGCATATTGACTGAGAAGCTCGTTGGCTTGGACACTGAGGCATTAAAATTCTCTGATGGGAATTGGTTTGACAACTTCACTTTTGTACAAGCGGCCCTGAACTTGTCGTGTATCAATGACGCCGACCGCGCAGTCCTGCGATACCGCGGCTACGATTTGGACGTGAAGGGCACATGGCTATCATACAACCTTACCGCGTGGAAATTGTTCAGACCTCAAGAATTTGACCCCGAGGTGACCACTCCCATGGAGCACGGCTTCGTAGAGCGTGGTTGTCTCTATGTCGTTCCCCAGGAATTTACAAAGTATCTGCGCGACTTTCTGAGAGACGTCCACTCAGGCGATCTTGTCGGCATGGAACATATCGGCAGTCAAAAAGCTATGATCGGAATCAACGGCTCTCAGATACTAGAATCCGTGTGGAACAACGGCGATTTTAGTCTGGAACGCACCAGGTCGCTCCATGAGAATATGACTCTTTCTATCACTAATTACCTGCGAACCAATCCCGGGGAGCCTTGGAGAGCCACCCATGTTCGGGAGTTCGGATTCCAGCCCGATGCCACAAAGGAGAATGATGGCAACTATTACGATGCGACCAGTCTATATTTGCCAGCAGTGGGACAAGCTTGGACCACGAAGACATGTGCTCGGATACGATGGCCCTGGCTGGTCTTGCCCGGATTCGTCACTATCCTTACTATGATCTTCTATGTGGGAGTAATTTTCAGCGCTCGTGCTCTTCCCAAGGATGTCCGAACATGGAAAACTTCGCCCTTGCCCTTCATGTTTTATGGCCCGGGTGGGTCCGATGACTCTCAACAACAGGAGTGGTTCAAGGCCACTTCGCAACATGTGGATGATATGGATGCTGCGGCACGCAAGACACATCTTAAGTTGGATCGCGATGAAGCTGGAATGGCGTTTTTCAGGAAGAGAGGTGTAGTTGTCGACGCTGAAAGGAGTTCCTTGACTTCGGGATCGGATGCTGTGTTGTGAAATGGTGAGATGTGAACTGCGTTTGTGCTCTTTCGCGAGAATATGTAATCCCTGTGCGGAACACTCACACATCTATACGATCCCTTGCTCTAGTTTCCCAATACCAACGAACCTCATACGAAGTGATAATCCGAAAGAAGAAGAAAGAACCACATTCCATGTCAAACCCAACGAGAAACCTAAGCAACAAGCCGCGAGTTCACTCCCAACAAAAAGCCCCGGGCGCGCCATGATCAATACAGCATTGATTGAAAGCTCCAGAATCGATGCAGTTGTCGCCACCTCCAGTACACTATAGCCATTCCAACCGCATTAGCTTGTACACTTCTTCCGGAGCACAACTCAGTCTATGAAAGTTGAAAGACCACAAACCTGATGATTTGGACCCGGGAACTGCGAGTTCCAGCAGGAATCGACTGTTCCGGCGTCGCCAAGGCAGCAGAAGAATGATGCTCTGTTTCTCCCAAGTCAGAAAATGGCATTTCAGTAGAGTCTTGTGAGGGATCTGGTGCTCTTTTGTTATTACTCACCGGTACCATTGAGGACCTGTTCCGCTGGGGTTTGCAGTTGTAGCCTGCTATGGCTCTGTTGGAAGAGTCGAGGTCAGTGTCTCGTAGCTGGACGAATATGTGGAGTGCACATACTGTTGGCTGAAAAGAGACACCAGGAAGGTGGCTACTGCGGGTGTAGACTTCATCGTGCTGGTGGAATTAAGGAAACAAGATATCGAGTATCGGAAGGATCTGTGGAAAGCTAATGGATGGCAGTTCGTAGATTTGCGGTGTTGAGCTGATATTTATGACGGTTCCTGGGCTCTCACTCAAGGAGTGGTATGATTCCTTTGTTTTGTCTTCCTGGCTTGACGGCAATTTGCGGTATGACGATGTTACCTCTGCCCTGTGCAGTCGGCGAAGTCAATGAGGAATCTCAAGACACCGCACTGTGATAACGAGAATAGCCATGACTTAGTCTACTTCTAATCTCGCTTGAGCAATACCGACGACGGCGAAACGTTGGTCGTCGGTGCAGCAAGCCGGCGTCGATGTTCTGCCAACCCTATCGAGGCCCTGTACGAGTCCACTTCGATAGGTATTGCTATCGTGGGAGTGCAGCATCGATGCTTCGAGCCCTGTGTACGGTTTCTCTCCGCATGGCCGTTGTGTTCCACGCGGCCTTGCTCGCGAGATTATTACAGATGAATGAAGCCAGATTGGGTAGCATACCACCACGCATTGCTCGAATCTCGACATGGTAGAAAGAGCAAAGTCGGGAACCGATATGATGGCGAGAAACCTCCAGCTCTAGGCCTCCCGACTTCTGCTCACTCCAACATATTAAGCTATTGATTTCCTAGCTTTGCAAGAACTCCGGCATTGTATGTGAACTTCCCAGGGGAAAATTCCAATCACAGAGCTCACGTGTGGTTCATCGAATGAAGCTTGGTTCGCTAGACGCAAGCTTGATAGAACTTCACAGACATATTCCCCAGATTTGCAGGGGCTTCCAACCACGCCAGGGCCGTGAATTGCGCGGACTCCGCGCCACTCAAAAGTTACGTACATTTCTCTCCAGACTGAATATCATCAGAGCGTTGCACTTGCACTAACAAAGGTCTTGTGATCGATTTGATGCCGATAGTGGTCCATGAAACCGCCACATCTACTACGCTGTGCTACTCTCGGCACATCCTTTAGCACTCTAGATAGTGCTGCACCGAGTGCACCGAGAAGAGCACTGCGCAAACACTAACGAAGGAATACGAAGTCACATCTCGTTGGAAGCACCGTCGAAGCCATACGAGGCAACACAGGCAACTGAACGCGAAATGAACATCTCTTCGGGAGATTTTGGCTCATTGCGACCATGACACCAGATACCAGAGCCACGAGACCGTTCACGAACGGCGAGATTCTCTCTCGTCGACAGCGAGCAGTGCAACGCTGAATGAGAATAAATATCGGATCGATCGACAGCACAAATGGAAGAACATCATCTAACAATCAGCTTTCACTGTCTTCTTACAACAGTAACAACATCGCACCTCGTTCAAAATGAAGTTTTTGGCCCTCACTTCCCTCCTTGCAGGCTTAGCGCTTGCCTCTCCCTCCCCAAAGCTCGCCGCCCACATCATTGAGCGAGGAGAAGGCTACGAACGCCTGGGCAATATCCTGAACGAGAGGGACTGCGTCTACACCAAGTCCGAATGCACTGTGCGATAACCATTCTCCGTCCCACTCAGGATTTGTGAAAAGATTGATTTACGGACTAACATGATGGAACAGGGCTTGCTGGGACCGATGCCGGTAATACTTCTCCCTTGCCCCCTTGACATTTCTAACGTTTTCGGATTCATTCCCAACGACCTCTATTCCCGGATCATCGAGCAACAACTAATCGCTTCTCTCGTTCTAGCAATGTGTCCACTTCGACGCTCCGATCGGCTGTTGCGAATCCGACTGGTGTGATACTGGATACATGGTCTGCGATGTATGTACCTTCCCCATGTCATCCACAAATCTCGTGCCCACAACATCAATCAGCCATGTTAATTACTACAGCGAGAAGAAAGAATTGCTGACGTGGTATGTGATGAAAACAGAAAGCAGGATCTTAGGCTGCCGGTCCTGTCCCTCCGCCAGATTTTGTAAGTGAATGAGTCCACAAGCTTTCTTCCTGCCAGAAGACAAAAGCAATGTTCTATGCGTGGCAGGCTTACTAACAATGTGGGCTAGGGTGATGCTTGCTTGTGCGTCGTGCCTTGCGATGGTTAAAGCAGATGGGACTCATTGCTCATCAGCTGAGGTCTGAGTCTTTGTAAAGCTGAAAGTGTGTTGTTGTGGCTGGAAGAATGGTGATAAAGCACTAGTTCATCGTAAATCACAATCTCAAATCTAGATTCTCAACTGGCATTTGAAGACCATCATTCAATCCATTACAATTCTTGGCCCATTATAATGCTTCCTCGCATGTGCAAACCAATTCCCAGTACCGATGACTGCAATAACTGCAAGTACCACCGCCGCATAATCTAGAACGTCACCGATTAGCCCTTACACATGATCAAAGCAACAGATCCATATGGCAAATACTCACTCATTGTCGTCCCCGTGACTGGTATCGCACCAGGGAAACAGAAAAACACCAATTCAAACACCGCGCCTACCACGGTTGCCACATTCGCCATCCAACCTATCACTCCAGGAACCCAAAATTGCCTCTTCCTCGGCAAAACCTCTTCACTCCTTCCTCTCCACAGCAGCAAAGCGCAAGGAATACCAAAGGATAGCATCTGTAAGATGATACTCGTGTTGATCAACGATGTGAAAGCTGTAGGAGAGCCCAAGTAAATGCAGCCTGCGGCGAAGACGCAAACGGCATTGAAAAGGAGCGCGTAGACCGGAACTTGGAGTGATGGCGAGATCTGACCGAGGTGAGAGGAAAATAAAAGGCCATTGTCGCGACCGAAGGCGTGGATGAGGCGGGAGGTGGTTTGTTGCATGGCGATGACGACGAAGAAAAGGATCAGGATTAAGGCGACGAGGAAGATTGTCGCTGCGGCGGAGGAGCGGAGGGCTTGGCGCCAGAGGGTGTAGATTGGCATTCTGTAAGCAGATATTTAGCATGATCAGGAACCCAGCGAACCTGTTTTGTGTGTGTGTGTGTGTGTGTGTGGATGCAGGAAAAAGACGTACGTGGTATTGACCAAATCCTCCAGATCACTGATGCCATAGCACATCGCCACGGAGAACACGAATCCGGTTATAAAGCCAATGGCGACCGTGACCATCAGCGCGCGAGGCACGGCAGTCCGTGGGTTGATACAGGTCTCAGCCAAGTGCAGGGTCGCATCAATGCCAGCGTACATGAAGCATGGCGTAGACAAGCCAGTAAGGAACGCGATAGCAGAAGGCCAGCCGGTGTTGTTCTCAAATGTGGCCCAGACGTATTCCGAGGTTCGCTTGTCCGACACGGCGAGCACGGCGATGGAGATTGCGACGAAGGCGGAGAGTGTGAGGTAGACTGTGTAGCATTAGTGCGAGCATACGTCGAAACATGGGGTCGTTGTGCTCACATCCAATATCATGAACCCGTGGTGTGAATCGCATAACGAACATGTTGTAAAGGAGTAGTACAAAGTTGATGGCTTGGTAGACCTAGGGACTTGTTAGCAATATGATAAGAGGCGGCCAACTTAAGCCAAGTATTGATCGATCGAAGAACTAACATCCCAACCAAGCACTCATCATTCAAGACATCCTTCGGACCCAGCCTCAAGAATTGGACACAACTCACCAAAAAATAATGCCACCCCTCCGGCACAAAGCCCTGAACATAAAACGCCGGCAACGCCAAAATCATCTGCGCACCCAGCAATGTCGCCGAAGCCGTCAAAGCCACCCACGAAGCCGTCGCGACAATGCCACAAACATACGACACACCTCTCGCCCATTTCTTCGGCGCCACAATGGACGCAAAATGATACTGTCCACCAGCAGTAGGATACACCGACGCCAATTCAGCCAAAGACACAGCTACGCAAGCGTAGAAGAGTAATGCGAAAAATGTACCATAGATGATATTCACGGGTCCTCCGGCGGAGACTGCGATGGCGAGACTAGAAGCGATTGCGACCCAGCTGTTGCAGATGTTGAAGCCGACGGCGACCATGGTTAAGGGACCGAGGTCTTTGCGTTGGAGGTGGGCGTCTTGGAGGATTTCTTGTGTTTGGCCATCTTGGATTGAATAGGCGATTTCTAATTGAGGCCAGGTTTTGTCTTCGGTGGAGGGTCCTTCGCTCGGGGACTTTTCTGCTGGCGATGTTATTTTATGTTTCTCACAGACGAGAGGGAGTCTGATTGTCGCCTTACCCTTGAGAACGTCTTTCGACATGATGTCGTATGCGCTTGCCAGACCGGGTTGTTGGGTCTGTGCTCTAGTAATGTGGAGCAGCACAGGTAGTAATCGATGCGTAAGTATAATTGATTCAATCCAGTACGCAAATCCTCAAGATCGAAAAGCCGAAGACAAACTCTGCCTTCTCGAGGGATGCATCAAGCTTATAGCTCCAACTCAGCTTCTCCTCTCGAGGAATCTTATCAACCCTCATCGCCAACAAAGCTACCGACTCGTTGATCGTTTATCTTGAGAAGTCGCAAGCGACCAGATACCTTCTCCGCATTCAACGCTACGCCGGCCCAGACCCAAAAAGGTGAGCTAAACCCAATTCGGCAAAAAGAGTGAGTGCTTAAACAGACTTCGCACTAACTTGACCCTGGGAAAGCTGCTGATCCTTGTCTGCCGCACGATAGCCGTACACAGCCTTGATAGACGACTCTTTCTCCGTTATGCTATTGGCTGATAGCATGAATGGAGCACCGATGTCCCAAAAGAGCAATATTGGTGAGATGGGCGGAGCTCACTGTCATCGTGTCTTTTTTCATGCCCAGAGGTTGGAGATGTCTGTTCAAACTTCATACCTTGACACGTCTTCTTTTCTCGATTGACAGCTGTTCCGCACATCGTCCAACCCAGCATGACTTCTCGCGATGGCTACCAGTGGACTGAAAAGTCCGGTCTTGTCCAAGGCGTTCCTAGTATCGGAGTGATCCAACCACCGAGCAATATCGGCCAGAAAGAAGAACAATATGATGTTATTGTAGTCGGAACAGGCTATTGTGGCCTGACAGCGGCGCGGGATGCGGCGTTGAGTGGCAAGTTCGAATCATTATTATGAATGCGAAGCATGCTTCTAATCTTGGGACTTCTAGGTCTCAAAGTCCTCCTCCTCGAAGGTCGAGATCGAATCGGCGGACGTTCCTGGTCATCAAACATTGAAGGATATCCATTCGAAATGGGCGGAACATGGGTATCTTGGGGACAGCCACATGTCTGGCGTGAGATTTCGCGGTACAATATGCGTCAAGAGCTGGAACTGTCGTATGATTTCACAAAGGGTGTGAACCACTTCACTTTGACATCGGCAAACGGCAGTCGGAATATGAGCCACGAAGAGGAGGTGCGTTGTGTTCTGCGAAAACCGAGGAAGGCAGAGATTTGCTGATGCCGGTATAGGATAAACTCATGCAATCAGCATTGGAGAAGTTCGTGAACGTGGACGGCAACATCGGCAAAACAATAATGCCATTCCCGCATGACGAATTCCACAATCCCGAGGTAAAGAAGTTCGACAAGCTCTCTGTTGCCGACCGCATGGCCCAGATCAAGCACCAGCTCTCACCAGACGAGTACACGGCAGTCCTCAGCTTCGTCATGCTATGCAGCGCCAGCACCCCAGAGAAGACAAGTTTCTATGAGTTTCTGCACTGGTGGGCGCTCTGCAATTTCTCGTACGAGTACTGTATCGAGTATCTCGTCAAGTACAAATTCCGTGGAGGACAGTCCAGCTTCGCGATCAAATTCTTCCAGGAAGCAGTGGAGACTGGGAGGCTCTCTTATGCTTTCAACTCGCCAGTCGCCAGTATCACTCAGAACCAGCAGAGGGTAGAAGTTCGCACGCGCGCTGGAGATGTTTACCACGCCGCCCGGCTTATCTCGGCTGTACCGCTGAATGTGCTGAACGATATTGCGTTCTCCCCACCTTTGGCTCACGGCAAGAAGACTGCTGCTAGCACTGGACATGTGAATAAGTGTGTCAAAGTCCACGCTGAATGCAAGGGTCCCGAGTTGCGATCATGGACTGGAGTGAACTATCCGAACGGCCAACTCCTGTATGCTCTAGGAGATGGCACGACTCCGAACGGAAACACTCACGTTGTGGCATTTGGTGCCGATCATAACCGCTTGACGCCAGAGAAAGATATCGAAGTGACCAAGCAAGCATTGCAAGATTTGACCAAGATGGAGTTGGAGCGAGTGGTATGTTCAACTTCGGTTTCGAGGTTGTCAAATTTGACTGATGTTGTTCCAGGTCTTCCACAACTGGGCTGATGATGAGTTCGCGAAAGGCGCCTGGTTCTTCTCTCCTCCTGGCCTGGTGACAGAGAGCCTCGATGACATGAGAGCAAGACAAGGGAACATCTTCTTCGCAAGCTCTGACTGGGCCGTAGGCTGGAGAAGCTTCATTGACGGTGCGATTGAAGAAGGTACTCGAGCAGCGTTCAATGTCATCCAAGACCTGAAGGCGAGGAAGGCTGGTGGTCCCATCAAAAGCGTTTTATGAGACGCTGTCTTGGAAAATGCATAATATGGCACGCATCTCCAATGAGTAGCGCCAATCCTCACATCGGAAGCACCGGCCTCAAAGTCCCAAGTCCCAAATTCCAGCCTCCGTTGGGAAAATCTTGCCAGATACGCTCCAGACTTTCCAAAGCGGCCAGTATATTATTCATCCTCGTCTTCTGATATATCTCGCGAAGCTTGACTTCAAAGTAATGTCGATCAGTGGGAATTGTACTGCTCGCAGCAGCAATAAAGTATGCCCACACAAGACAATGCATGCCTGGCGTGTCAAGACCGATCTGCTCAGTAAGAGATCGCACGCATGTCACTTTCGATCGGATTTGATCCCGGCTTGATGGTGTTGCCTTTTCCAGTAGATAGATGTCCCTTGCCAGTTCGATCGCGTGCTTGTAGATGGCGATTAGATGCGTCCATGCTGGGTTTGAAGTTTGACAGGTCAGTAGCCAGCCTAAGTAAGAGTCCAAATTGCCGCCAAGGATGTTCATGCCGGCTTCAGAGTCGATGAATGCCGGGGTGAAGAGCTCGAACCTGTGCCCGTCGTTGGAATACGGAACGCTACGGCCGCGTATGTGAAATGGAATACTTACATCCTAGTTTGCTGGACCAGAAACTCGCGAGTCTCAGGCGGTGCTTGAGCAATTGCACGACCATCCTTGACAGTTGCTGCCAACATATTGAAGAGGTAAGCGAACTCGCTTGACCCAGTGACTGTCTCTCCAACAAGTAGAACCAGCAAGGTCATCAAAGTCGAATAGTTGAAGACTCGTGCATCGTCACCTTCAGCAACATTTGCTCGCAGGCGCCGAATAATGGCCGACCGTCCTGCTTCGGCACTTGTAGAAGCCTGACTTCGCGATAGACCCAGATGAAATGCCGAGACAACGCACACAGCATTCTGTACAAGTTCATCCTGCATCGCAATTGGAAGTACGAGGTGTCGATAGCCGTTAGAATTGGTTTCGAATGCCACCATCGCAGGAGCAATATGAGTTGAAACTAGTAAAGGTCAGCGCATAAGGAACGAAAAGCATGCTGGAAGCCTTGAACATACAATGATTAAATAGCATAGAAATCCCAGGCTTCAGTGGCTCGAGTAGCAAAGCAGAAGATAAATCAAATGCTGGCAGCAAAGACTCCGTCCTGCTGGATGAAGTTTCACGGCATACAAGCTCCATACGTTCGGCGTCGTTCGAAGAGCATACTTCGTCTCGAATCGCCTCTGGTACTGCTGGTCGCCCATCAGGCACTGGTAAGCTGCTGGAAGATCGGACCAGTGTAGTCTCGACTTCCCCTTCCCTCTCACCGGTTTCTTCGCGAGGAGCAGCAGCACAGTCTGCTTCGCGTCCGCCACTCCCCTCCCCCAAATCCCTCCCAACCTCACCTTTTCGCACACGCTTCCTCAACCTCCCCTCCCCATCGTCTTCTTTTCCAATAGTCCGTTTCGAGCGCTTCGCCGCCCCATCAACAAACCTCCACTGAAACCCAATCCCACTACACTCCAGCCCTTTCGTCGCACACTTCTGACACACCGGACTATGCAAATCGCATGCGATGCGACGTTTGGAGCATTGTCTGCATCCCGTTCTCATGACTTCTTCTCATGCGGCGCATTGATGCGACTGGGAAGCTTTATCTTGTTGTCTGAAAATGGGGAACGAAGCACGAGCGAGAGAAAGAAGTGGAAAGAGGTGAAGATGCAGGGCAGCTTCCTTCTTAGCGCGGTCCGCCTTTGCCAAGAGGTTGAGCATTTGACGGGCATTGATGAGCTCTATTCAATTTTTGATTACCTCACATGAGCCATGAATCAACACTGAGGTGGCTCTAATATGTGCAGTCCAAGTAAATCGACCTAGCTTTTATCTGCAAGAGCTGCTAAACAAAATCGCTCTCCATTACTCTGATGAGTTTCCCTTCATAAGCGGCATGAAGACACATACACGTCAGTCCTCCAGATCTCACCCCAATCCTCTAGAATACAATACCCGAAGGACTCATGCCATTCCACGCAAATTGCTGAGGTGTGAACGCCATGCTCGGATCAAATTGCGAGAAGCCATCGTTGGACATATCGTCGATATGATCCAGCATACTGCTTCCTGCTATCGAGTTGTTATTCTCCACAGCAAAGTCTCCAACAGCGCCCAGATCCAGCCAGCTGAATTGGTTGATCGAAGGAGGTGCAGTGTCCATAGGCATGGCTTCTGTCCCGCCACGCACAGGCGGCAGTCCAGGTATGCCGTTTTGTGCAGGGACAGACTTCGGTCCATCGCTAGGCTCCGCTATGCTGCCCCGACCAGCAGGTGGCTTCCTCCACAACAGACGCACGAGGCGTGAGTAACGGTCGCCTACGTCGTTCGGGCAGGCGCTTGATTTCTGCAAGCAGTCCATAGTGTCGCTGATGAGACGCTTGACTGATCCTCTCGTATCGCCAGCCATGACACCTGTCGATCGCGCCTTGTAGAGAAACACGGCCGAATAGATGACGTACAGATAATAGCGGAGTGGCATATATCGGAACGTCTCCTGGGGATCGACGAAGCTGCAGAATGTGCTGAGCAAGGCCTTCGCAGCATCTATCGCGTCGTAGATGAATCGTGCGTCGGGCGTGGCAGCAACGTCAGCAAACGGGTAAGGTACGGGCCGGTTGGGTTGACCATTCTCCATGGCATCCTTCATCTTCTGGGTTAGGCGGTTGAGCGTGGCCTGCTACCGATCAGTATCAAATGCGCGGCGAGACGTTCGCAATTACTGACCTGATACGCAAAAGCATTGACGTATAGTCGTAGATACTCATACGACAAAATGAGACTGGCCTTCAAAGGCGGTGAGCATGTGAATGTTCCCCACGATTCATTCCAATGTCTGAGCGCCACTCTGAAGTCGTCAATATATTTGACATATTCGCCGCCAAAGTTGAGCTGATTCGAACGACTCTTAGTCGCGTACAGCACATCATGCGCGTTGCTAAACAACTGCGTCAGTTCCAGATTCGCCTGATAGATGGCTGCGAAGTCATCGTGTCTGTGCAATCGTGGTTGCAGGCTGGGAAAATCTTGCGCTCGCAATGCCGTCATTGGACCTGGTCCTCTTGACCAAAATGCCTTTCCTATCCTCACGGAGACCTGTCGATCACTCATGTAACAGCTCGCCCAAGCAAGGCGTTTCCGGTTCAGGTCAGCAGATTGGGATTCACTTTCCGCGCGGAAGCCCGTCCTGTCGATGCCAAGGAGGTATCCGAGACGAATGGCGGTACCAACGTACATCCACGCAGCGCAATCTTCCTCGCCGCGTCCAATAGCAGGTGTCGACTGCGGTCGTCTGGGAACCCACTCTGCTAAAATGAGCATAGCTTCAACAGCCTCGACTGAGCCGGAGCCACTGTATACAAGATTCGCGACAAGTGATTGCATGTGAGCGGAGCAGTCATCGTGGACTTGCCACCAATCCTTCTCGTCCTTGGAGGCGACAGTCAATATGGCAGCAAGTAGATGAGGCTCTTTGGCAGCGATGGTGGGCAGGTTACTTGGGTCCATGGCCGCTGGATTGGCCAACGGAAAGAATGGGTGATATTTGTCTTCATATCTAGAACATAGTCAGCGCTGGCTGAGTAGCAAAGTGCAATGTTCATCGCATACCGGTACAGCAACGCTTGGATCATGTCCAAGCTGAGCTTGCCCTTATTGAGCGGTGGGTAATCGATGTGGTTACTGGGGGTGAGCGGTTGGCCCGAACGGGAGCCATCTTGAGGTTGGCTGCTGTGACGTGCAACAAGAGGTTGTGTTGGTCGTCCGTATGGTCCGGCGTGCATGGGTGGCAGTTGATTGCTCCCAGAATCGCGCTCGGCGACGTGGGCGAGAAACTCCAGAGCATCGGCGGGGTTTTGCAGGTCTGTGGAAGCGACAGTGTTATCGACGGTCATCTTAGCCGTCGGCGTGACGGCACCATCATTATTTTGCAAGGGCGGGAGTGTCCTCGAATCTGGGTTTAGGGAGCTCCAGCTCGGTAGCCGCTGCTGGCGTGGCTGCTGCAGACTTGGGTCCAGGACATGCTGCTGATCAGTCCGCGGCGGAGGCGGTAAGGCCAGAGGCCTGACGAGACTTTCAATGCTGCCTGGCGGGCCTGGGAGAGTGTGTGGGGAGGGCCCTGGAGTTGTATTTGCAACATCCGCAGTACCACGTTTCACACGCCGGCCACCACGTCGTGAGCCTCCTAGGATGCATTCATGCTGCTCGCGAATGCATCGTTCGCAGGGCGGACGTCCGGGTTCTCCACTGCTGTAGCTGTTCGCGTCAGGTCAGCCACAGCTCGCGAAAAGACAGTTGCGGCGCAGGAAAGAAGGCCGTCAAACAGCGGCCAATGCAATAGCCCACATGGTCGGTAGAGTCGAGGATGTGAAAGTGCAGAGGCGGTCGGCTGTTGACGGCATTGAGTGGTGAAGTGTTGCAAGCCAAGTCGCCGGTAGGGATGATCTCTCGCTGGACATGAGACAGGAAGGGCAGACTTACAGGTCGCATCGTGACTTGCGCTGGCGACAATGCAGACACGCCCTGTACGTGCGCTTCTCGCGCTCCGACTTGGGGCCTTCTCGCCTGGGCTTCGTCGCAGAGGCCGTGGCGGTGCTGGTGTTGGCGGCGTCGGCACTTTCGCTTCCGCTATCATGGTCCTCGTGCTGCTCGTTGTTCTCCATGGCCGGGTGGAGTCTGCTGCGTCGCAAGCGGGAGCCGACTGACGGCGATTGCCAGTAATGAACAGTTGCTCCGTGGTGGATGCGTCGTTCTATCGCCGACCGCTTGGCTGACTGGTATGCTCGCGGGACTGGACGGCTCACGGGGAATGGAGAAGAGGACGAGCAGACGCGCAGGCAAACTGACAGTCGTGCCCTCCCCGCTTGCCTACGCACACCACACACGCACGATGCAAGACCAGGCAGAGACAGGCGCGATCGCGAGCGCCCCAAGACTGGCATCGAGCATGGATCAGCCAACGACGCGTGATCTCCCGCGTCCAAACTCAATCCGGCCCTCCAGAAATCTTCGCGCCACTCTCCAGCTCCAAATGACACCACGCCTGCGCCATTTTTGGCCCATCTCCAATCGCAGCCCATCATCATCCACCGCAGCTGATGTGCTTGACGCGTACAAGCGACTCGCTACTCACCCAAAAGTACGCGTTGCAGTCGTTCATGCACGTTCGCAGCGGGACGACACGAAACAAGCGAGCATTCGACGACAATGGCTGCGGCACGGCACAAGCAGGCCTCTGCCATGTCTCTATTAATATCACGGCCTCATATCGTGACACGGCAGCTTCCATTTAGGTGGGACGACTGTCTACACTGCAATCTGCATATTGGCCAACAACGCTCCCTGCATGTCATCGCTGATCTTGACTACCCAGAACTTGCTCTCGTTCAGCAGAAACAACTCGCCTTTGCGCCCAAAGCAAAAGTTCGCGACACCACCCTGCACCTTGATCTTTCCCATCAGACTGCCTCCAGGCGTCCAGACGTGAACGCCATCCCCGCAGCCCGAGTAGACATTACCTTGCAAATCGCACTTGATGCCATCCGGAATGCCTAAGCTCGCCGTCAGTGTCTGAGATAACATCGGAGAATTGCATCACAAGATCTGGGAGACTAGCCTTCATCCGCCATTGCGAATACCCGCCTATTGGCCAGGAACTGCGAGCCATGTCTGTCTATCACATCAAATGCGTATCTGCGAGATCTCATTAGTTTACCACTAGTGCTTGCATGTCAACTGCCACGTGGATAGACTCACATGTGCGATGCACGCGTCAGATCCGTCGTCCCATCCCCATGGATCCAGTCCGTATCCGTTACATAGAGCGTCTGCTCGTCTGGGGAAAAGCACAACCCATTGGGCCGACCAAAGCCATCAGCCACAACCCGGACATCCCCAGACTCAGGATCAAATCGGTACACTTGGCAAGGTAGCTGCGGCTCTGGACGGAAACCTTGCTCGTGGCCATAGATGGGATCGGTGAACCAGATCGACCCATCAGTATGGATTACGACATCATTGACACTCGTGAAGCGGCGATGGTGGTACGAGGATAGCAGCGTCTTGGTCGCGTATGGCGGGCTCGGCTCCATAAGCACCAAGCCACCTGAAGTGTCCACATGGCCTTGGTCGCAGAACAGAACTCCGCCTTGGTAATTGATCCCGCCATTCCCCATGGAGATGTCGGTCTGGAGTTCCTCGTACTGCCATTTGCCGCTGCTTGCATCTCTGCTCAATTTGCCGATTTTGATCGTCTTGCCTGATGGCGTGTCTAGACCATTACTAGTGATGTACACTGCATCTTGGTCAGGAATGTAGACTCCGGCTTCGTGCGCGAATGGCCAGTCCTTCTCGACTGCCAATTCAATTGACGGCTTTTCTCCAAGAATCTGCAGGAATCTGTCATGATACACTGCAAAGTGAGCTTTATCGAACTCTCGCTGAGCCACAGCTTCAGCATGAATGCATCGCTGTTCGCGACTGATGCGCTGTGGTCAAAAGTCAGAAATGCCTCAGGCATAACGGCGAATGAAACTCACCTTGCAATTGGCTGGCAGGCTACTCATCTTGCTGACTTTGACAATTTCAATAGCCCGAAAACCTATAAGTGGCAGAGGGCAAGAAATAGTGACTAGACAGTGCAAAGAGCAGTCGTGTCCCAAAGCCGTCAAATACCGCCGTGCAGTGGCCATGTGTCGTTGCCGACACCGATGCACGATACCCACTGGCGTCAAAGCTTGACTCCAGACCTTAATCCCCACGGGTGATGTTTCGAGCTAACCCTGTTAGCGGCCTAGACCTGGATCAACACATGGCACGACGATGGTCCTTTGACAGAGGATAAAGGCGCCCACTTCCCCCCGGGGGCAGGAGATCGCGAATCTTGCGGAGTCTTCTTTTACAAGTGTCCAACTTGCTCTTCTGGAGGCCGGTACCAAACACCTTTCCCAACATCATGGTCCACGTCGCGTAGACTGGAAGTTTATCACCACCATCTAGGATCTAGATCGGGCCCTCGGAGTTTCAGAAGGCAATTTTATTATTGGACGTCTGTCTGCTTCTCCAGGATATCAACTTCATTATATCATACCACAGCACAGCTTCCAGTCTCCCAAAGAAAAAAGTCCACCACAATCCAGCAGCCCGACTTGCTCCCACATCCAAGATGCTCCAACTCGAGGGCCGCGCCCTCATGTTGACGGTGACATCGCTCACCTGTCTCAGTTTCTTCCTCATCGGCTACGGTACCACCATCCCCTCCCCCATCACCACACCCAGAACCACAACTAACACCTCCTCTCCCTCACAGACAACGGCCTCATGGGCGGCCTCGTCAACACCCCCGCCTTCGACTCCACCTTCAACATCACCACCAAAACCTCCTACGGCACAAACATGATCGCCCTCATCGTCGCCATCTACGAAATCGGCTGTTTCATCGGCGCCGTCATCACATCTTTCATCGGCGAAACCCTCGGTCGCCGAAAATCCATTTTCATTGGCGTGATCATCATGATTATCGGTGCTCTCTTACAAGCTACAGCTTATTCGAAAGCTCACATGATCATCGCACGAATCGTATCCGGAGTAGGAATGGGCGCAATCAATTCCACCGCTCCAGTCATGATGGCTGAATTTGCGCCGAAAGCAACTCGAGGAATTTATGTTTGTGCTCAGTTGAGTTGTTTGAATTTTGGAATTATGCTGGTTTATTGGATCGATTATGCTTTTGGTCGGATTCCGGGAGGTTCGAGTTTCGTGTGGCGAACACCGGTTATCCTACAATGCGTTTTCTTGATTCCGATGTTGGCGATTATTATGATTGTCCCCGAGACGCCGAGATGGTTGATTTCGCATCATCGGGGAGAAGAAGGGTTGGATGTTATTAGGAGGTTGAATAAGGGGAAGATGAGTGAAGAGGCGATTGAGAGGACGTATCAGGAGATTTCGAATGTTGTGGCTTATGAGGCGAGTATTGGAGCTGGGACTTGGGGCGACCTACTCAAGGATGATGATATTCAGAGTCGACGGAGATTCCTGATCGCTTGCGCGGTGCAGATTTTTCAGCAGTTGGGTGAGTCTTTCTTCCTTTTCCCTTCACATCTCCTTCTTCGATGGCCACACGCTGACTTGTCTTCTTTCTCGCAGGCGGCATCAACGCCCTCATCTACTACTCCAACACCCTCTTCCAAGACTCCCTGAACTTCTCCCCCAACTTCTCCGCCCTCATGTCCGGCATCCTCAACACCTGGTTCTTCGCCGCCTCGTTTATCCCCTGGTTCCTCATCGACCGTATCGGCCGGCGCCCGCTCTTCCTCAGCATGATATCCCTCATGGCAGCCGTCATGGTCGTGCAAACCGGTCTCATCTGGAACGTCCAAAACGAAACCGCAATCGCCACTGCATGCGGAGCAGGCGCTGCTGCGATGCTGTTTATTTTCCAAGGAGCGTTTACGATCGGTTTTCAAGCGACGGTTTGGGTGTACCCCTCTGAAATCCTCCCGCTTAAACTTCGTCAACGTGGTTCTGCTGTCTCTACAGCATGCAACTGGATTTGCAACTTCATGATTGTGTACATCACTCCTCCGGCTATCAGGAATATTGGATACAGGACGTACATCATCTTCGCTGTAAGTCACACCCGCTTTATTCCCAATCCCAACCACCTCATACATACCTTGATATTCATCTAACATTGATTTTCTAGGTCCTCAACGCAACATGGGTCCCCATAATCTACCTCTTCTTCCCCGAAACCAAGGGTCTCGCACTCGAAGATGTCGATCGCCTATTCGCAAAATCCGACGCAGCGCAAAGACAAATGAGTATTATCATCGATGACTCCAAAAATGAGGGAGACGTCGAGCAGATTGCGGATATTGGAGGGTTGAAGAAATGATTCGGGTTCGACGAAGGGAGGAAAATGATCTTTGACCTCGATTTCATGACCTATGAGTCTGTAGCTCAAAAACAAGAAAAATCGTTTACGAAGCGATGCGCATCATATCGGCTTGCTGTCGAATTCTGAGATTAACATTCATGTCATTCTTCTCGACGAAAGGCTACTTCTTCTGTGGGTTGACTTACAGTACTTGGTTGGGGTGTTCGTTCCTACATCGCTGCTTTGCTCCATTTCGCCAACAAGCTTGATATGTGCGCGGATGAGAGTGATGAGTTCCTGGTATAGAATATCCTCAAAAGAACGGGGGAAAGGAGAACAATGTACACTATACATACAACAAAAACAGCCAGCCCGAACATGCCAGTCGGTCTCGGAGCGTCCTCACTAGCCCCACCACATTGTCCCTCTTTCCTACACTTAGCCCTCAACGCCTACGCTTTGCTTCCCTGTCCTTTTGCTTTACAAACCAATGCGACTGTCCCAAATTAAGTACAGTGAAGATCACACCATCCTCGACAACCTTCCCACACCAATCATAGCCCCAGCTTTCCTCCTCTCGTAAAACTTCCTCCCCTCATCAACCCACAAAACCACACTCGCCAACGCAATCAACCTCACCAGATCCATCAAGCTCAAAGCCTCTGTCTGGAAAACCGATTGCAAAGGCGGGAAATAGATCACCATCGCCTGTCCGATCAAAGATCCCAGAACAGCATAAGTAAACATGACATTGCCTTCTTGTCCTTGCGCAGCATTCTTCCCGATCCAATGTGCAGGCAGTAAGGGGACTTCGCCACGGAGGACGGAGCGGTTGGCGGAGCGACAGGATAGGGCGTTGAACATGTCGAAGAGGACGAATTGGGTGAAAGTGAGAGTTGTGTCGCGTGCGCTGACGGAGTGAGCGGCGAGGTCTTCGGCTGTGAGGTTGGAGACGTAGGTGTATAATGTTCCAATGAGGATGACAACTGCGGATTGGAGGACGCGGCGTATGAGGCGGGGCGTGAGGACGCGGGCATCGCGGGGTCGAGGAGGTTGTGTCAGGAGCGCTGGGTCGACTGGTTCGACGCCGAGCGATTGCGCTGGTGGGCCGTCCATAATAATATCTGGTTCGCATGGTCAGTAAACGTGCTGCATGTAAGGGAATGTCGGGATACTCACTGATCCAAAGAATTTGCATGGCATTAAGAGGGTTCTTCCAACCCCCGAGGGAACTGAGCATGACCAACCCGAGTGCTGCGATACTCGTTGACAGTTGGAATGTAATGAAATTCTGAATGTTGTAGAAAATACCCTTGCCTTCTTCAATAGCATTGAGAATCGTGCTGAAATCGTCGTCTGTGAGGATCATGTCGGCCGCTTCTTTGGCCACGTCTGTGCCTAGTTTGCCCATGGAAATTCCAATGTCTGCTTTCTTGAGTGCTGGCGCATCGTTGACACCGTCGCCGGTCATGGCAACGACATCTCCTCGACTTTGGAGAGCGCTAATGATCTTGAGTTTGTGCTCGGGCGATGTTCGTGCGAAGATGGAAATCCTGCTCATCGCATCCGCAAGGTCGGCTTCACTCATCTGGTCGATTTGATCACCTCGCAACACTGGCGAGCCGATAGCTGAGTTCAGGTTGACAGGCATGCCTAGCTTTTTGGCAATTGCGACTGCTGTCGTCTCGGCATCTCCAGTGATCATGATCACTTTCACACCGCCAGCCATGAGTCGTCGGATGGAACGATCAACTCCCTTGCGAGGAGGATCTGACATGCCGATCAACCCACCGAAACAGAGTCCGGTGTACATTTCCTCTCCATTCTGTGCTGGCTTTCCTAGACCTGGAGTCGAAGACCGACTGCTCACACTCACGTCTCTGCTGACGTTGCGGCTGGGTAGATTGCGCAATCGCACGGGACCAGAAGCGAACGCCAGAACGCGAAGCCCTTCTTCAGCCATTTCTCGCGCTGCAGTGTCAACTTCCTGCTTGCGCTTGTCGTCGAGCACCACTTCTCCCTGGCTGGAGATGTACGTGTCACATCTGGTAATGACACGTTCAAGGGCGCCCTTCACATATGCTGTATTGTCGCCATCGGAGCCTTCCAATATCACACCCATCCACTTTCGCTCGCTAGAAAATGGTACTTCGTGTTTGCGATCTCCAAGGCGGCCGCGCACATCATCCTCGTGGAAGTGGTCGAGCAGGTCGAGCAGTGCAACGTCCGTCGGTTGCCCTGCCCATCTACTTTTAGCATTCGCAAGATCGTCCTGACCACCTGTGCTGGCGAGGACAGCAGCGCTGGCCGCCGTGATTTGACCATGAGTGTGCGTGTTCAGTCGGCCATTATTGACAATATTGGCGCTTCGTAGAACTGCTTGAGTGGTGGCGGCATTTGGCGCCTCCGCTCTGACCTTGTCGACCTCCTGTGGCTTGTTGTCACCGAAACTCCACATTCGCGTTGCTGTCATGTGGTTCTGCGTCAAAGTGCCTGTCTTGTCTGAGCACACAACATTCACTGAGCCCAGAGTCTCGACCGAGGGCAGTCTCCGTACAATGGCATTTCTCCTGCTCATACGCAGCACACCCAGCGCGAGTGTCACTGTGACAATGATCGGAAGACCTTCGGGAATGGCCGCGACAGCCAGAGAAACACCTATTTGGAAAAGCTCCAAAAACTTCCTTCCTCGCCAAAGTCCCACGAGCATGATGAGAGAAATGACTCCAAAGGACATGTAGCTCAGCTCTTTGCCCAAGCGATCCATGCTCTCCTGTAAAGGTGTCCGTGGAGACTCAATTTCTGCCAACGATGCGCTGATCGCACCAAATTCTGTGTCGCCTCCCGTGCTGATGACAATACCCTGCCCGTATCCTGACCTCACTAGAGTCCCTTGGAAAGCAATATTGTGTTGATCCGTCAACCTGATCTCCCCGCTGCGAAGCAGAGTGCTCGGATCTGTACTGCCATTCGCATATGCGACTGGCCCAAGAGTTTCGGGGTTCTTCGATACCGGCTCATTCTCACCCGTCAGATTACTTTCATCAATACTAAGGTCCGCGGCGTGTGTAATGCGAATGTCTGCCGGTATCCTGTCCCCAGTGTGGAACAAAACCAGATCACCAGTCACCAGCTGCGAGGCCGAGATGGTGGTGCTCGCTTTTGTGGCCTTCTCTTCGCTGTCAAAATCTCCATCCTCCAAAGCCGGCGCGGTCGTGCGCCGAATTACATGCGCGTAATGTGGGACCAGCTGGTTCAAAGCCTCCAAGCTCTTCTCACTTCGATACTCCTGCACAAATGCTACACTCACGACAATCGTCACAGCAATTGCGATCGACAGCGCATCGTCGTAGTTGCCCATCACAGCCGAGATGGCAGCACTTGCCAATAACAGCAAAATGAGCGTCTCCTTGAACTGCTTGACGAAGCGCAGCCATAGCGGCTCTGGCTCCTCCCCTGGCAGCTCATTCGGTCCTTGAATGTGCAATCGTGTACTAGCCTCTCCCGGGTGCAAGCCATTCGACAGCGAAGTGGAATGCCGCTCGGCGACTTGGTTGAGGGTCAGCACGGCATGCTGCGATGTCACCGACTGCTGGCCAGGCAATCTGATGCGACTGCTGTTCCGCAAATGGCTGCCTCCTGTGGACGGCGGTGCCAGGGATGGGGAGTGTTGCTTGGACGGAGTCGTGGATCCATTGTGGTGGTGTAGCGGGATGATAGTGCTGGGACTGGTGGATCTCGACATTCTCTAACCCGCCATGAAGAAGGCCGTCGTTCAATTCTCTCGTCGTCGTCGTGATCGCATCGAGTCGGATCGTTGCTATCTGTCGGTATCGCGTGGTGTGCTGGAGCCACAAAATCGATCGAGTACAGCAATAGGCGTGGGCGAGTCGCAAAGGTGTTCTCTCAGGGAAAACATCCCTGTCGGACCGCGTGCAGCCAGCAAGTTCGGGTACGCGCCAATAACCGGTCGGTCATTCCCAGCCACCCGTCTTTCCGGATTGAGCAGACAGCCAGGAACGCCAGCGCTCTCGCTGTCTCGCACGCCCACATCACCACCATCGCACAACACCTCACCACACCGCCCGCACGCCGCCACCACCCGACGACACCGCACGCCCGGGGCCACGACGGTATTTGCGATCCATTTGCGACATTCACGACATGCGCGGCGCCGAGTGACGTGCGCTCGGCCATTTGCGACCACAGGCAGACGCGTCCAGCGCCGCATCATAACAACGCGAACATCACCACGCAGCGCATTGCTTGTCATCCCACCACCACCCATTCCACTCCACTGCAACAACCACCACCATTGTCGCGTAGGGCGACTATATCCTCTACACTACCGCAACCATGTTTTATGAGGCATCGCTGTTGTCCAAGACAGGGCCACTGGCTCGCGTCTGGCTCGCCTCCAATCTCGACCGGAAGCTTACCAAACAGAATGTGATGCAAGCGAACCTGGAGAACAATGTGAAAGACATTATCGGCGAGAACCAGGCACCACTCGCGCTTCGTCTGAGCGGACAGCTGCTGCTGGGAGTCGTCAAGATTTACAACCGAAAGGCCAAATACTTGATGGACGACTGTAGCGATGCATTGCTCAAAATCAAGATGGTGCGTCATATCCGCATGAAACGCGTAGAAAGACACAATACTGACTATAGAACAGGCATTCCGGCCTGGAAACGTCGACCTGCCGAGTGATCAATCCCACAAAGCTAACCCAGCTGCTTTGACTCTCCCGGATACAATCACTGATTTAGATCTCTTCGCGCCCATGCCCGATCCTGAGGAACTTCTCCGTGAACCTGAGGCGCGTGCTCCAGGACAGGACCCTACCCTTCTCGACTATGGCATGAGTCAGATCATGGACTCCCAGACTCCTACGCGTACACAGAAGCGCGCTTTGGCACTTGACGACGATGATCTTGGCCTGGATCTGGGACTGGAACCCGATGATGAGCGTGCAGCTGCTACACCTGAAAGCGATGGACCAAGTATCGAAATGGGCCGTCGTGCAGCGACTCCTCGACCCGACCAACCGACTCTTCTCGAGAACGACGATCTTGGACTCGATTTTGGTTTCGACAACGACACCACTCTCCGGCAGACTACCGAACAACCTGATGATCTACTTCTTGGCGCTGATGATGACATGGCAATGGGTGGCATGGACGAGGATGTCGAGAGGGCCAATGCTGCTGCTCTTGAACGCGCTCAAGCTGCCGCCGAGCAACGGCAACGTGATTCCGCATCCCCTCTGTCAACCGTACGCAGCAGTGTCGAGCGTGATCTGGAGCGGACCTTCCAACTCGATCAGGCAGCCATAAATGAGGACGATGAAACTATGGTCCAAGCCGCACAGCGGGTAAAGCGACGAAAGCTCGTCCGCATGGACCACGAGACCACCATGAAGAATGCTGACATCAAGAAACTTCAAGACGATCGATCTGCCATTACAAAGGCACCTACATATCTACCTCGTGACCCACTCCTCTTGTCTCTAATGGAAATGCAACGCAACGGCACCTTCGTTAGCAACCTCATGGGTGATGGTCGCATGCAAGGCTGGGCACCAGAACTCCGCGGCATCCTGTCCCTCGAAGTCGTCCGTAGCGCAGGCGATAAGAAGCGCAAGCGTGACTCCGGCATCGCAGACGTCGATACTGGTAGCGACAGGCAGGAGACTCCTCAACTCGAAATTCCCGTTGACGAGGACTCTGGTGTCCAAATGGGAGGTGCCGGAGCAGACTTCGACGCCACTGTCGACGATGAAGAGGCTCCGTTGAACCTGGATGATGACATCCACGAAGACGAAGCCTATGACGCTGGCGTCAATTTCGATATCACCGAAGCTCCTCTCCTCCACCCTTCACAATCTGGTCCCGTGGCCATCGGCACAAAGAAGATGGTCCACATGCTTCGCGAACACTTCGCTCCTGACCATCCTAAAGACGCTAATGAACCTCCTACTCCTAGCAAACGCGTTAAGACTGTTGCCAAATTCACGGATCTGTGCCCCGAAACTCAGACTACGCGACAGGACGCGACTAAAATGTTCTTCGAGCTTCTTGTCCTTGGCACGAAGGATGCAATCGCGGTCGAGCAAGATAGCAAGGGTTTGGGTAACCCTATCAAAGTCCGGGGGAAGCGAGGCCTGTGGGGTGACTGGGCGGAGATGCAATCTGGTGGAGAGATTGCTAGCCAAGAACAAGATGCTACTGCTGCTGCTGATGCGGCCGCCTCGAGGGCGAGGGAATTGGCTACGGAGGTCTCGATCGAAGCTTGATTGGTATCTCTCTTCTGGCTTGTGATGACGAGGAAGACGAATTGGAACCTATCGGAAATTGGAGGGGACTTTTTTGAAAACTTTGAGCGATGGCGCTTTAGGCGTTATTGTTGTGCTGCTGCCGTTCTTGGAAGGCTTGGAGGAGGATTGAAAAGATTTGGAAGCATGAAAGTTGGAGGACGTTGTGCGGTGATCGCCGCCGGCCCCAGTGGAGAAATGAAAAGAGAGAGTCCTGGGAGAGAGGATGGAGCTAGCTCGTCTACGACTGAAGACGATCTCACATCGGACGAAGTGCTTTAAAGCACGAGAGAATTCATGAAGAGAGACACTTGTTGTTATTTGCGGTTGCAATCCTTCTTCCTTTCTTTTTAACCTTGCGATTTTATGATATCCTCTTGAGCGAGTCTTACGATGGAAGGCAACCGGGTAGCTTAGTCGTAATTACTAGTTGGATAAAAGGAATTAAGGCAACGTGGATCGAATTTGATGCGCTCGCCTGCTGTGCTCCTCTCGTTTGGTGACGTGCGGACGCTCTCGTTAGGGTTTGGGGTTAAATCTCATTAGGGTTACTGACTTGGAAATTCGGGGCAGATTTTTGCACATCAGCCGGATACTGTTGCTTGGATAAAGGCAAGAAAGCGGATGCGAGGTGAGAATGTGGATGTCGCTTTGATTGTGTGTCATTGAATGGAGAGGCGATGTGTGGGAGTTGAGATGGTGTGTTTCGTGGTTTTTATGTGAGTACTAAATTGTTGAAACCCGAAGATGACCAACCGACGGCCATACATGTTCCTCAGCAGACTCTTGCTTTCTCATACAATTGTCTCTCATGTGCTCGTCTCATCCTACTCTCCTCAATGTTACCACGTCCCCATCATTTCCTTGAACCAGTTCAATCCACAATTCGTCCTCCGCGCCACCGTCTCGTTCACCACCGCCTATTGGCACAGCATGCCAGCCCGCACCACCACCGGGAGAAACACCATTCACGACACCCCAGTCGAGATATTTCTTGTTCGAACATAATCTGATCGCCAGCTCAAGTCCGATCACGCTGAAAGTCTGGTCTACTCGACCATCTAATTTGTACCAAGGAGCAGCGCCAGGATGTAATCGCATAGCTTCGCCAACACCTTCGAATGCGAGCATAGGGATGCCATTGTCTGAGAAGAGCTCCCATTCTCCAACAGTCACCTCATCTGAGGTTGTGCTGGTCGGTGTTCTTGTCCCCGTCCCGACGCCTCCCAGATTCAACGAATTCACCAACGAAGTAGGCGTTTGAACGCGGCTGTGGGGAGTTTGATTCTGAGGGGATTGAAACGAGTAGAACGCATTGGCTGGTGTGATAGAGATCGTAGGTGTAGGTGGAGAGTTCCTTGGTTGCGGTGGTTTCTTCCGCGCTGTCCACGTGCCAATGAAGTCTGTCCACAGGTCTCCAAAGTTGACACCTTCGGGAACGATGTAAGGTACGAGATCTGTGAGCTGCCCATACGCAGGAAGTTTGTCGTACTGTGGCCAGCCTCGAAACGCAAAGACCGCCGCTACCAACTTCTTGATAGTCGGCCAACCGAGGGCGGAGTTCGTCATGATGGCGAGACTCATGAGGCGAGGATTGTTGATGCATTCAGGAATTTCTTTGATTCTGTGCGCGGAGAGCACGTAGCAGGTGTATCCCGGATCGTTCTCTCCCGAATGCCCGAAGAACGTCTCGTTCAGAGCCCATCCAAGACCCATCGACGAGTTCTCATCGTGTGGAGCTGCAAGACTGAGCATCTTGCGTGCCGTTTTGGTAGTCAAGAAACCGTCGCTTGAATAGAGCGATTTCTGTATTGCGGAAGTCGCTTTGAGTAGATCCGAAGGAGTCGTCCAAAGCCCCGCTGCTGCGAGCTCCGTGAATCGATGATAGCCTCGAGGTGAGGGTGTGCCGGGTGTGAAGGCAGTCACATGTGCCCTGGCATAATTATTGTCACCAGGAGCGGGATCGCCATAGCGACTTCGATGCATATTCAGTGGCGCCAAGACAATTTCCTGCATCAGGTCGGCGAACGGTGTCCAAGTGATCTGCTCCAGTACTAATTGTAGAAGGGTAAAGCCTCCTCCAGAGTAGCTGAAGCAACTCCCAGGAAAGCTGTCAAACCGTATTCGCGGTGTGTTGGAAGGCGGCTTGCCAGTAAATATCTCCGCGTACTTCGCAGGCTCGCCCATATATCCGGGAAAGCCATGTTGGGACAAGCCGGACCGATGACTGAGAAGCATGGCTATCGTCACATATCGTAGCAAATGTCTTGTATTATCGTCGACAATAGCGTTTATGATGTTAGCTGGAATGTGGTCGATGACTTTCGTCTCGTACTTCAATCTGCCTTGGTCCACAAGCTTGGCAACTGCTAATGCTGTGATCGCTTTCGATATGCTGCAGGCTTGGTATATCGTTTCAGAATTCTCTTCGCCTCTCGAAGTGACATTGTGCTGTATCGGACTCAGAGGATCATCGAGATAAGCCACTGACACAGATGGAATGCCGGCCTCTCTCAGCTGGCCAGTGTTGACCATGAATGTCTCAAGGTCCTTCAAGATGCCCATCTTGTTTGCGCAACGCGAGATTCGCCAGACAGCCCTTCGTGATGGCCTTTAGCTGTATGAATTTGTGAGATAGATGGGAGAAGTTCGGCTCCCAAACGTCGCTTCAGTGCTGTTTGTCAGTTCTTCTCATACCGGACATGGTCCACGCCCAACTTTGAAGCAAATGCAGTAGTAAAGTCATCAAAATGCCTGTCGTTTCGACTCACCGTGATTACTGAGTTTAGAGGCCAGCCGCACGCGGTGTTTGGTCCTGGCTGCATGTTCCTACCGGAAGTACCGCATCCCGAATGGCGCCGAGAGGTTCATCCTTACAGAGATCGTTCTTGATGGAAGGTGGATCTCACCACCGTACGAGCTAGCATGCGGACCAGCAAATCGTGGCGTTCGTACTTTGGCGAATATGGCCATAGCATGCGCGGACTTAAGAACAGAACGCCGTTGGTGGACCAGCTACTGCAGTATCGGAAAGTCAGTCGATTTCGTGCGAATGGAAGTCGTACTAGAATGCGGCCGCTCCGTGCCGATCGAGGACGTCGTATGTGTAAGCCTCCTGAACCTGTACATTTCGAGGTTCGAATTGCCAGGCCGGCGTTGCATTTTTGCACTCCGTTCCCGTCCTCAGGCAGGACCAAGCTTTTCGGGTGGATGCGATTAATGTAGTGCAGGCAGCAGTGCCAATGTCTCGAGGCAGAAGCCAAGTCTTAAGCACGAGAGGAAATGAAGGAGCGCACGCGTTTGCCGCGGAATGCGTGGTTTGACGCGATGGAGCATGTCAATGCTGCTGCGGTAGGAAAGGTGAGGTGAGGAGACGAGGAGAAAGGAGAGTCTGGTGTCTCGTCTTCGTATTGCAAGTGCCTGCATGACGAGTTAAAGGTGCTCTCGGGAGAAGAAGGCACGGCTGCGTGGAAGAGCAGCAGCCACGCCTCTGAGATCAGATATGCGCATATCAGATGGATGCGCAACAGCAACATCACCACATCGGCCTATGGCGTGATATATCTCGCAATCGTCCCATCCGCTCATGCACAACCGACTATATGAAGAAAGTGTCACCCAGTACTGCGTGGTCGACGTTTTCGTAGAACGAGTGTTATGATTTTGCTTTTTGCCATGCTATTCTGGATGGTATGTCTTCATCTCACAAGCACACGCAATCTGGTATCATACAGACCGTCACCCGCCTCTCATCCATATAACAAGACTTTGGCCGTCCCCAGATGAGAAACCCAACGCCGATTATGTTCAAAAGTCGCTAAATAATCATCACAAAGAAGAACTCCCGTCTCAACCGCCCCCGTGGCGGTGAAGGTTCAAGTCTTGGATCTTCATTTTCTCTGCGGGCTTCTACGCCGCCGCACCGGCAGTCACGGTCTCGACTTCGATCTTAGGCATGGCGGCGCCAGTACCTCCAAGATCTGTGGCCTTTTGCTTGGGGTTCTTGGTATAGTAGTTGTTGATGGCGGACTTGATGGCGTCCTCTGCAAGCATAGAGCAGTGCACTGACATAAATTAGCAGATATTCCTCCATATTGTCCTTGAACAGATACTCACACTTCACAGGCGGCAGGCAAAGTTCCTTCGCGATCTCCGTATTCTTGATCCGGCCGGCTTGCTCAAGTGTCATTCCTCTCACCAGCTCGGTCAAATAACTCGAGCTCGCAATCGCAGACCCGCAGCCGAATGTCTTGAACTTGACATCTTCAATCATGTCCTTGCCGTCTTTGTCTTTGCCGACTTTGATCTGCAGCTTCATGACGTCTCCACAGGCCGGTGCACCAACGAGTCCAGTGCCGACATCTGCGTCGGTCTTCTTCATGCTGCCGACATTGCGCGGATTGTTGTAGTGGTCGAGGACCTTCTCATGGTACGAGCGGCGCGCGGGTTGTTGGACTACAGGCGCTGCTGTCCGTGCGGCGAAGGCGGTTCGTGTTGTTGAGTTCGCTGCTGTGCGGAGAGCGGAGGTGGCCGTGACCGGCGCTGTGGCGAGGACACGCTTGAACATTGTGGTGGCTTCTCACGGATAGGCGCAGGAAGTTGAGGTTCTTGTGAGGTGAATTGGTCGATTTCGGTGATGGAGAGTGTGAGGTGATGGATTGTAGGTGTGCAGGCGATAATGATGAAGCATGGGCTGCATCATACTTCTCAGAGCTTTGTGGTTCTCGCCTCGGCCGAGTTCCCGCAAGTCGGGACGCACGAGGAAGGCGCGTCATTGGCCGCTGCCTTGCCAAGACCAGGGTCAGGGTCGTATCTCCGATGCTCAAAGAGGCAAATGTCAGCGAACTGGCCAGAAGTCACTGCTGGGAATCATGACTTTGTTGAGTTCGTGAATGCTTCATTTTCATGCTTGCTGCCAGTCTGTGCTAGCGACTATGGTACAGTGGCAGCACGCGTTTCTCATGCTTCATGAAACGTGCTCGATCTACTCAAGCAGGCTCGCCTGGTTCGCGTACAGCACATCGACCACGTTGCCCAACTTCCCGATCGTGTCGAGCGCCGCGTCGTAGCCCTTGTCCCGCTCCGCTTCTTCGAAAATCTCGAGCACACCTTGCCCCTGGTCAACGATGCCGATGATGACTCGATCCAGAATCATCTGTGCCAGCTTGCGCTCGACCTGACCAACATCCAACCCGACCATCTTTGCAACGTGGGTGATCTCGACGCGCGAGAATGGTTCAATGACCTTGATCAAGTTCTGCTCCAACATGCTGTCGTAGAGGCGGCGCAAATGTGATGCGATGAAGCGATCGCTTCCGAGCTCGTAGCGATATGAGTGCAGAGCTTGCTCGTACTCTTCAAGACTCCGATTGTTGTGTGCACGAGCGACGGCCCTCATGGCGTCCAAGTTCTTTCCTGCGTACTTAATGGCGTGCTTCGAGGTCATCAGCGCGTCGACGTCGTCCTTGAGGTTGAGCATGATCTTGCAGAGAAGCATGTACTGCAGAGCAGCAGTTGCCTTGGTAGAATCATCCAGTCCGTGATAGCCCTCCATGGCTTCGATGAAATATGAGAACGCTGTGTTGAAATCACCATCCTCAGCGTGCAATTGTCCAGACTGCATGTCCAGCCCAGCTTGCAGAAGTGGTGGTGTGTACACTGATGCAGCGCTTGTCCTCGCACTCGTCAGTGCAGCTCTTCCCTTAGGAATGTTACCCAAGGCGTGATAGACTCTGCTCTCCAGCAACTGCACCTCGACCAGCACCAACTTGTCATCCAACCGCTTGAGCTCCTTGAGCAAGTTGTTGATGAGAGTGAGCGCATCGTAGTATGCCTGTGTCTGCATGTACAGATTCACCAGCCGAACCTCCAGATTCTGTCGCAAGAATCCCTGCTTCTGAGAAACAGCCCAATCGATCGATGATTTGGTAACGGCGATCTGCGTGTCGGTGGTTTTGGGGATGGCGGCAAGGAGGTCGAGCAATTGTCGTACTGTCGTGCCGTCAGTAAGTCACTTTCCAAAAGGCACACTCGATAGTCCGCCACGTACCCAGCTTCGCCGTCTTCGCCCTCGCGAAGCTCGTGAGGACATTCCGCGTCTGCTCTATGAGGCTGACGAGGTCCTGTGTGCGCTGTTGATCTCGAAGCAGCTCGCCGAGCGCAGTGAGAGCATTTTCGAAATCGCGCAATGCCTTGTCGTTCTGTCCCGGCGGTCTTGATAGAATGTCCTTGTAAACGATCTCTGCCTGCCGTGGATTGGTTGCGGCCAGCTTCCGGGCTGCGATTATCCGCTTCGCATTCTCAGTATCGTCGATCGCCATCTTCGACTCCGCAGTACCGCTGCGATTAGTATGGAGATTTGGAGTGCGGTCGGCGAAAATGGGCGGACAGTGCAAATATGATGACAAGTGATCGTTTGTTGTGGTTGTAACGGAGCTTCAGGCACAAACAGCTGCGTCGGTGTTGCCGCGCGATGTCCGCGATCTGCTGGGAATCGTCATGGTGCCTCAGGCAGATGCTGCCTCGTCTGTCTGGCCACTAGCCACGCCATGATTATTGTGGCTCGCTCTATGTACTCTATCTGCTCAAACCAAGCCACACTGTAGTACGAACGAAGTCGCTGAAGAGAAACGGCCATCATGTTCGTGCCGCTATCGCAATAGCCAGATCCACACTCGCATTGAAAGCGAAGTGCAGTAAACTAAGAGATCTGGCGGACGGATTTAAAGTTCGTGGCCGACAGCACTCCAAAGTTTTCTCCGGCAGTACTGTATCAATGCTACATGGGTGGAAGAGCCTTTCAAGCCTCCATTTTCTATTCAAAGATCTGAAACCCTACTCAGAGATCTGGTCCTGGACATAATGCGTTCGTGGTCAGCGCAGTCATGACCCGCAAACAGGAATCGCGAAGAAAGCTCAGAAACACAGCTTGTGTTGCGTTCAAGCTTCAATGCGGCAGTTAAATGCTATGCGTCTTCCATTAGCGTTCAACCACCTGAGCGAACCCAAACGGCGGAGATAGGGACACGTCACAACGTCCGAAGAGGCCACCGACAATGTACATATAATGTGACATGCCCTCAACCAGCTTCCAGAGACACATTCGCTCAAGTTCGTCAGCTTCAAGTTCCAAAACTTCGACTTCTCCGATACTCTCCACGTGACAATGGCGGCCAGCAAGATCCAAGACGTTACTTTCCACAATCGAGGTGTACGCATTGCCGCACATCTTCATCTACCAGCGAACTTCGAAGAAGGCCGGAAATACCCTGCGCTTGTCGGTGTTCATCCAGCAGGTGGTGTCAAAGAGCAGACGATCGGCCTCTATGCGCAGCGGCTTGCCGCCCATGGCTTCGTGGTAGTGGTCTATGACTCTTCTTATCAGGGTGCGAGTGGAGGGGAGCCGCGTCTCCTCGAGGATCCAACGACGAGGGTGGAAGACGCCCGTTGCGCGGCGGACTTCTTGACAACTCAGCCTTTCGTCGATACTGAGCGGATGGGCGTCTACGGGGTTTGCGCGGGCGGTGGATACGCTCTCGCAGTTGCCCAGATTGAACGTCGCTTCAAGGCCGTGGCGGGAATTAGTGCGACACCCATGGGAGAAGCGGCAAGAAGCTTCTTTGGCCATCCGATCCCTCCGACCGAGCAGATCAAGTCGCTCGAGGCGCTTTCAGCGCAGAGAACGGCTGAAGCCAACGGTGCGGCCCCAGTCTACATTCCTTTCGTTCCCGAAAAGCTGGAAGACATCGATGAAAAAACTCCAGCCATGCTTCGAGAGGGCTACGACTATTATCGGACGTCGCGTGGCCAGCATCCCAATTCCAAGGGCCGATTCTTGATGACTAGTATGGACAAAATGATGACATACTCTGTCTTCGCGCTGCTTCCAACACTTCTGACTCAGCCTTTGCTCTTGATTGCTGGAAGCGAGGCGGACACAAAGTTCTATAGCGATCAAGCTTATGCCTTGTCCGAAGGCCCAAAGGAGCTATTTGTCGTGGAGGGCGCGTCTCATATCGCGCTCTACGACAAGTCGGAATATGTGGACCAGGCTGTCGAGAAGCTGGTTTCGTTCTTTGGCCAGCTTTGAAATAGAGCTCTAGGGTCAGACCAGTAGTTTAGATTGCTTTGTCTAGGACTTTGATATCGGAAAGGTAGCATCGGATCGCATCTCATTGCACGCTTGAGGCAGAACTTGCCATTTGCGTACATCCTACAAGAGTCTCGTTCGGTAGCGCTGTGACGCATTACTCTTCTCGTCGTGACTTCTGCTGCATTATGCCTCTACACCTCCTAGAAAGATGCGTGTTCGTGGCTATGACAGACATACAGGTATCGCGCTGTTGTCATATCGGCGCATGATAGCGTCGCTGAATGGCCTCGTTTCCAAAAATCACAAGCTGGGGTCCCTGCCTCTACGGCTGCGTGTGAATACTGTGTTGTCGTGTTGTCACGGCCAAAAGACGGAGAGGGAATGAGCTCTCCTCTCGTCGCGGCGCAGGTGCGGGCACAGCCGAGAATCTTAAAGTTCGTCGGCCCGCAACGGACCCTCTCCGATTTTTGAGATTCTATCGTCTCTTCGTGCTCGACTTTCTTGCGACGAATATGGCTGCACGATGGTAAGTCGCACCCTTGCACTTCTGCTTGTGTATTGCATACTGATACTCATATAGAAAATCAAAGCGCTCACTCGCTCGACGAGCTCCATCCAAACTCCTGGCAGCGATGTTGCTCGCCAACCTCGAAATCTCGATCCCGCTGTGCACCCATTCGAGCGGGCACGAGAATACACACGCGCCCTAAATGCCACAAAACTTGAGCGCATGTTTGCTGCGCCTTTTGTCGCACAATTGGGAAGAGGTCATGTAGACGGAGTGTATGCTCTAGCCAAGGACCCGAAGGCTCTGGAGCGGCTTGCGAGTGCCAGTGGCGATGGTGTCGTAAAGGTCTGGGACCTTCCCACGCAAGAAGAAGTGTGGCAGACACAAGCACATCAGAACCTGGTCAAGGGCATATGCTGGACGCAAGATCAAAAGTTGTTGAGTTGTGGGACGGATCGATATGTCAAGCTTTGGGATCCGTACAACACTACGAGTGGCAGCAAGCCGCTTGCGATGTGGACAGGCACCAACTCGTTCTCCTCGTTGACTATGCACCGCCACGAGCGCAACTTCGCGGTCGCAGCATCTGCCACGGTGCAGGTCTTCGATGTTGATCATCCATCAGATACACCACTCCAGAGCCACACGTTCACAGGCGCGATCGACACGATAACTGATCTGAAGTTCAATCAGTCCGAGACTTCGATTCTAGCAGCAGTATCGAATGACAGCTACTTGACATATTACGACCTCCGGACATCCTCCGCACTGCACCGACAGAAACTTCGTATGGCTGGTAACAGTATTGCTTGGAATCCTATCGAGCCATTCAATATCGCTGTGGGGAAGGAGGATCATGACATCAATATCTTCGATATGCGGAATCCTACCAAGGCTTTGAACACACTCAAGGACCATGTATCTGCAGTCATGTGTGTAGACTGGTCGCCAACTGGACAGGAACTCGTCTCAGCCTCGTACGATCGATCGATTCGATTATGGACACCCCTCAAATCTGGCCGCAGCCGAGAACCATATCATACCAAGCGCATGCAGCGTGTCTTCTCGTGCACATTCACTGGAGACTCAGCATATGTCCTTTCTGGATCAGATGATGGTAATGTCCGCCTGTGGCGTTCGAATCCTAGCGAGCGAAATGGCATCAAGTCTGCAAGGGAAAGACAGAAGATCGAGTATGATCAGGCGCTGAAGGAGAGGTGGAAGCATATGCCAGAGATCAAGAGAATCGCCAGACACCGACATTTACCCAAGGTGATCAAGAAGGCCGGGGAGATCAAGACTGAGGAATTGCAGGCGATCAAGCGACGCGAGGAGAACGAGAGGAAGCACACGCGAGCTGGTCAGAAGAAGAGGAGAAGTGAGAGGGAAAAAGCCGTTGTGGCCGTGGAGCAGTAATCTCACGAAACCTCTTCTTACGACTTTGATGTTTACAGCATGGCGACGGCGTTCCGGATGATCAGCATTCAGAGGTGCGACATGATACCACGACTGGGGATAGTCGAATGTAGCAAAAAGTAGTTGTACTTTACCATAGCAATTCTCCAACGAAAGCCATGGTCGATGGCGAGCCAGATCGTCCAATCAAATCCAAAGTTCCGGCTCGGATGTTTCCGCTTCCGTCCAGTTCTTTGCCTCTCTTCGTTTCTGCCAACCTTTGACCACATCTCAATCACCTCATCGCACCACCACCGCCCTCACCGCACCCTCGGACGAATCAGCCACAAAACCCCCATCATGTCTTCGCGCGGCGGCGGTACCACTCTATACGTGACTGGCTTCGGCCACGGCACCCGGGCCCGCGACCTTGCCTACGAGTTCGAACGGTACGTCTGCGAAACCACTACCTCCTCGACGCACATTTCCCCTCGCCCTCCGCATCACCGTGCGCTCAGCACGTCACGCACGTTGTCGTTTGCCTGCTGCTGTCACTCGAACTGCACTTTGGCCGACCACTCACGGAACAAACATATGGAGCAAAACTGACAACATCGAAGATACGGTAGATTGGTTCGTTGCGACATTCCGGCACCTCGTACCGCATCCAGCAGGCTGTAAGTATAACAGATGTGTGGGATTACGAAATGCTGGCTGAGCTGATACAACATAGCTTCGCGTTCGTTGAGTACGAGAACCGCAGAGACGCTGATGATGCATACTACGAGATGCACAACAAGCGCATCGGTCGTGACGACCTGCTGAAGATCGAGGTAAGGAAGTGCTGGCGCCCCAACACTCGAAGCATATGTCTGACTGATGCATCCAGTGGGCACGCACACCACCATCGGCCAGCTGGAGATTCGACACAGGCAGTGACCGACCTCGTGACTCTCGCGACCGCGACTCTGGACGCAGCGACCGGGGCGGTCGTGACAGGCGCGAACGCTCTCCACGACGCCGCTCTGGTTCTCCTCCACGAAGCCGTCGCTACGACGATGATCGCGAGGGTAGCGCACGCGAACGCGACTACGAGCGTGGTTCTCGCCGCGATGACCGCGATGACCGCCGTCGCGACCGCACTCGCAGCCCAGAGGGAGATCGGGACCGGGGCGATCGTGATAGGGACATGAAGGATCGTGACGCGCGAGACGACGACCGCGACGCAGACCGTGACGCCGATCGCCCAGCACGAGACGAGCGCGAGCGCGAGTACGAGGCCAACGGAACCAATGGCGAGACCGCCAAGGGTGAGTAGAAACCTCCTGGGATTTCGACACAGCGTACTGATAGCCTCGCAGAAGAGGCACGAGAGGAGGAAGCGCCACCAGCTGCTCATGATGACTTGGACACTGCCGAGTAGAGGTTTGACTGACGCAGTTCACCAGCTCTCGACGTAAAAATGCGCGACGTATGATCATCAAACGGCCCACGATCGCAAGCAGCACTTCGAGACTGAGAACTATCGACGCACCTCCTTCGAAGCGAACACACCAATAAAGCGGGAACGAAAGAAAGAGTTGAGTTGGCGTTTGGTAAAGTGTAACATCAGCATGACTACGGGTTTTGAGACTGCCGCAGAGATACAACTTCATTCTCACAGGATCGAGCCACCAACGGCCGAAGTCTTCCACGAAGCGGATCGAACGTATTGACTTTCCACCCCGCCGTCGTCTCCCTCGATGCGACCCCGTCCTTCGTCGTCTTTGCCTTTTCGAGCGACCGTAACCAGACAGCAACCCTCCATCGCCCACGTCCACGTCCATCCCCATCGTTCGTCGGTCCCCGCCGTCCCTCGCCAGCAACACGCTTCCGATCGACCTGAGCTAGCCATCTCATGCTCGACTGCGACTGCGACGAAGCGGCACTAACCAGCAGGATCAATTCAGCTCTTTCTGTATGTCTATCGTCCACTAACACCAACATTCAGCAGCTTGTAGAATCCCAAGGTGAGCTACTATGATACGCGGCCGTTATCCTGCAGTGCCATGATACGCCAATACGCTGCAAGTCCCGCAGCAATACGTGTGAACAGCAACGGAATAGACAATGTGTCTTGTGTCAATCATGGCCGTTTGAATACGGCTTGTCGTCATATGCATATACTAGTACATTCTACTCTAAATCCTCTGGCCGTTTCGTCGGACTCCTCAAATTATCATTCCTCTGAGGCCCTCGACTTCGGTCGTGATCTGTAGCCGAATGCAATGAATCTCGCATCAAACCTCCAGCTTCCGAGCCCATGCTGTCTCTTCCAATTGCGAACTCATCCGCCTGCTCTATGCTGCTCCTCTTCCCGGACTGTACGTCCGCTTCTGCGGCTGACACAATTGCATGTGCCTCATCTTTGGCTTCCTTGCTCATTCCTGAATATTTCAACCAGTTGTACGCAGCAATACTCGCGATCGTGACAATGAGCCCGGAAACATTAATTGGCGACAGCTCATCACCGAACGTCGCGCTCGCCGCACTGATTGTCAACACTTCCTTGAAGATCCCGCAAACGGAAAGTGTGACCACCGATGTCCTCTGCAGAAGCGCAAATTCGGCGGCGACCATCATGAATGCCAGACAACCTGGGAAGAGTAGAAGTAGGATCCCAACAAAGGTCCCTTTGGCTTCCGTTAAATCGTGCAATCCCACCAGAACGGCTCGAGGCCCTTCAATCGGAACAGCCAGAATAAATAGTACGAAGAACATGACCGGCGTTAGGAAGAAAATCGAACTGAAAGGATTACTCGTCGCTCGATTCCTCAAAAGTAAAATCTGTGTCAAAGACCACCGGAATCCAGAGCAAAGTGATGCTGTCATTACAAGGATGAAACCTAGTGCGTTGAATGCTGCTTCTCCAGAGACCATGAGGATCACGCCGACGGTCATGAGGAGGATGATGAGGCAGAGTTTGATGGTGGGTTTTTCGAGGCGGAAAATGAAGGCGAAGAGGAGGACGAAGGCCAGGACGGAAGATTTGCACATTGTGAAGAATGTGAGGCTTATGAAGCGGAGGGAGAAGTTTCCTAGGCCAATGTCCAGGGCTGTGGCGCTGCCGCAGGGGGTTATGCGGGTGAGGTAGAAGGATTTGGTCATGAGGGGTGGTTTTTGTTGTTGGCGGGGTCGGTTTTGTTCTCCGACTTGTTCATAGCGATGCGTCTCGTGCTCTTGTCCATCGCCTTCCGGGTTTGCAGGTATGATGTTGCCGTTCTTGTCTCTTCCTGGCCGGAATCGTGGTAAGAATATTATGACCAGGCTTGCAAGGGAGAATTGCACGAGCATGTGTATGGAGGTGGTGAACAAGGGGAAGTGGAAGTCCAGGTTCTCTGCCGAGAACATCCATTTGTTGTAGACAGATATGGATATGCTGAACGAGTACCACAGCAGGATGAGAAGGCCATTGATGAGGAGACGCCGGATGAGGGCGGTCTTTGCTATTCCTTTCTCTTCGGCTGTGAGATGTGCATGGTGTGAGTGGGACAGCCTCCGCCGTCTCCGTCTACGCCGCTTCTTGCGCTCAGTTTGTGTCAAGCCCGTCTCTTCATCATCAGAGTCGTAGTCGCCGTCGTGGGCGGATGGATATGTTTCGTCGTCGGAGGAGTGCATGGAGGACAGTTCCATGTCGATGGACTGATCGGACTCGGAGCCTCTCTTATAGTCTCCACCCGCTGTCGCTGCTCCTCCACCCTCGAGGTCGATCGCGGAGGCTGGTGGAGTGTGTATGGGAGGTCGACTGCTGGATGCGTTGTATTTCGTTGATGGTTGAGAGAGGAGGCTGCCGCTCCTCGGGCGAGATCCGTCCATTTCCGCCGAGCGCTGTTATTGCTGGGGACCGTGGTTGTAACTGGGTGTTGGATGCATCGCGTGAGCTGCGGTCAGAAGCCGCTCCTATTCGCGTAGATCCTGGCTCGTTGTAGGGCTGAGATTGGGGTGAGGTCAAGGGGTCCAACGTCTTGGCGCGGAGTGGGACTGTGCACTTCAGTCGTAGCCATCACCTTCGCATTTTCCCACATCTCAAGTCTTCGAAACATGTTGACGTTGCAACATTGTCGCCGCGACAAAGCATGAACAAGCAGCAGCCTTGAGGAAGGCATCATCCACCAAACATGAATGATTGCCGCTTTTCTCTTGCTTTCCGCCCTCGTGTCTGCTCACTGCGGCCTACTTCTTGCCCGGAATTCGGCTACCTGGGCCTTGATTCAAGGACTTGCGTACACCTACATGGCAAAAGTATGAGGGATGTGAGAGAAAGAAATCCTGAACTGGCGATGCGGCGAGATCAAGAGCAGCCATTCCCTGATCCTCTTTCGCAAACGATCTGATCATTGCTGAGCGCGATCGAAAAGGCATATCAACTATTCAAAGAAAGATCACAGTATCGAAGACAAACGTGAAGCACAAGGGTAGCGGAGATGACTCCATAGGGCATTGAGAGCAGACTCTTTTTCGTGCTATGAACTTTGTAGGTAAGCACATAGCATTCGTGCTGGGAACAAGGCGAAGCTTCACTGAGGAACTTTTGCCTCTACCATGTCTTCTTGTGAAACCTGTCCAACAGCTTCTCGACCCTTGATACTCAGCTGATCGTTTAGACGAAGTGCATCATACGCTGCTCTATTTGTTGCGGCGAGGGCGACTCTGAGCACTCGATCTGGCAGCATAGACCTTCTCTTAGACCTCCACACAGTTGGGCAGACCAGTCACCGTGTCCGTGACGCACGAGTAGTGGCCGAGATGGGTCTCCTTGGCGTTGCCGAATGTCCACACCAAAAACTCCATGATAAGCACGCTGACGAATATGAAAACGATGAGGAACTTGACCATGACTCGGCTACGCCCTATCGCATCGATACGTCCTGCCTGAATCGGGTCGATGACAGCCAGCTGAGCGCCTGGATTCGTGAGTGGCGACTGAGCGGTTCTCGGCTTGACAAGTGCCTTCTTGTGGCGGCGAGCAGTCGCGCGAAGCTTCGATATGTCTTGCTGAGGGCGGACGGCGATTGCAGGCAGGACCTCATTCAGTTCTTCGGTCGGAGGGAACTGAAGTTGCAGATACACAGTACATGCGGTGAGGATGGTGGATTTTGCGATGCCAGGAATCATGGCAGACATGAGTCCGAGCAGAAGTACCATAATGTACTTAGTGCGCATGACGTACTCGATAGAGTCTGCGACCTGATCAACCACGGTGTGGGCCATGATGCGTAGCGGGAAAGTGCCAGCCTTGTTCTTGTCCTTGTCGAGCGGTCGCGACGTCTCAGGAAGGTGGTTTCGCGTGGTCTTGTTGGCCATTGAGTTGTTCTTGGACTCGATGCTGGACTCGACAGTCGACTCGGTCTTCGACTCGGCAGTCTTCAGAGGACGGCTGGAAGTAGTTTCGTCCTCTGTGAGGACCCATGGTCCCTCACCAGGCAGGTTCGAGTGAGGCGGCATAGTGGTTGCGGCGGACTTCATTTTGGCTTTTGGTGACTGACGAATTGTTAGTATATAAGCTGCATTGTGACTGGTGTATACCATACTGAATGAAGAGGTCAGGAGCAGTGTTGCGCGAATGCTGTCAGCGATGAAGTGTTGCGTTGATTGTTGCGATGCAAGTTTGCTGAGAAAGAGCGAAAGAGACGTGTGCTTAAATGGGGCACAAGCAAGCAAGCCGCCAAGGTGACTAATTGCGCCAAGTGGGGCTTTGCACGTGAAGTGAAGCTTTAAGTGAATGAGCGTGACTTCAGTGTTCACTTACAGCACGCGTGTGGAGATGGGCCAAGCATGTGACTGAAGCAGGTATTCTTGGATCTGTATGCGAGCTCCTCTATCAAGCAGAGTGGATCCAAAAATGCTTTCTTCGTCCTATGGACCTACGCAATTGCCAACGATTGCGGTACGCCACAATTCTCGTGCTCCAAAATCTGATCACTTAGGAGTAGTTCGGGGATCGCAGTTTGTGCACGGTCCCGTGAAATTGGGAATGGATTCGAGACATGCTAGATCTAGGGTGACATCTTTTGTACTCAACATTAGCTCGTGCAACGCTGTTAACTTCGAAGAGGCTCGCTCGTCACCTACCGTCTCCGCCCTGAGCTGAAGCCGATGCGCAGTACCCTCCACGCCATGCTACTGCAGATATACACTCTAGGGTTCTCGTCAGTTCACCATCACAGGTGGTCACAAGAGGCTGTGCTCCAATGGGAATCGAAGTAGGACACCTACTATTTACATCACAACCTTTCATGCGGAGGTGATTAATTCTGCATGCCGCTACGTCTTCGGAATTTCCATCACAGGGTTGTCCATTCGGCTTCTTGTCCTTGATTTGTCTAGCTTTGAGAGCACCATCGAGAACTCCACGGGGGTCCAGAAGCTCAAGAAAAGCCTCATGGTCGAGATGAGCATCTCTTGGGGACACTGCAGGTTTGACAGGGCTGGCGTTAATGCCGGAAACTAGAAGGCATAGTACTCCGGGACCGAAGAAGTGCATGATGGGTAGGAAGATCGAAGTAGCGTTGACTGTGAGTAGGACTGAAGCGTAGTATGCTAGAGATAGCCTTCTTGAGATTGGGAGGTCAAATGGCGAGAGCTTTATGCGAAGCGCTCGGCGGTGCTCGAACGCCTGGACCTCCTCGGTGTGAAGTCTTATGTCGTGTATGCCATGTTGGTATTACTCTGAACGAATGATATATTCGCCGTAGTTCCTACTCGATTACTTGTCCGTGCGGGAGTCAGTATGCTTCATCGTGTCTGCAAGAAGAAGATACGAAGTTCACGCCGTGTATGTTATTTTGGTATTACTCTGAAGGAATAATATATCCGCCATAGTTCCGACTCGATTAATTGTCTGTGCGGGAGTCAGTAAGCTTTATCGTGTCTGGAAGAGGAAAATACGAAGTTCGCACACGGTTTTGACCTTTTGAGCTGCCGATTTAGGGCAGCTTAAAAGGCAGGAGAACCCCCAAAGGCCTTTGAGCGTATTCCTTGAACCTGCACATGCAACTAACAGGTTGTAGAGGATTGACCTGCCTTCGCATGGTTTTATCTCACCGGGTAGTTGCTTGTTATTGTAGAAGTGCGATACAAAACCTGCTCGACAGCTCTTCGGCGTATTGACTCGAAAGGATTCGGGGAGAAACTCCTTTACAATGAGCGCATCTGATGAAGAATCCATGGGCATTGAGCCTGTAGCCTCAAAAGGAAGGGCAACAGTACGACCGCTACAGCCGGCCATCTCGTATTGAGCTCCAGGTCCAACAGACACTGTCCAGGCCCACATCGGGCTCTCAGACACCATCGCAATTGTGACCACTTCTTTACGCATACGCACATCGTTTGAGTGTCCTTTGTCGATTGCAGACATGTAAGATGAAGTTTTCAGTGCGCACTCGTGATTCCAATGTTCCCGCACTGCACGTGCAGGAAGGTCTGTCGAGTTCATCGCTGGATGCACGTGGAAATGAAGCAGGGACTGAAAACTCGTAGGAGGCATGGGAAAGGGCTCGTGCATATGTTATGCAGTCGACCAGAAGTCGTTCGAGCGGCGAACATTCTCGGTGAGTAGAATGCGTCTGTGGGAGAAAAGGCTATGATTGAAGAGTTCTCCGCTTGCCCTTTGTCTCCACCAGATGTCGGGATGCAACCCGCCTAGCCTCAATTTGGAGTTGCGCAACAACTTGGTCCGACCAGTTTCTCGACATGCTTCTCTCCACAGGTAGCGTTGATGATGTACCCGTGCCTTACATTCCGTAGCACCAGCATGGATCTCGAACCAATCCGCGATCGCGCAGCCAGGTGAAGACAACAGCCAGGATACAGAAGTAAGCAATGAATCTGATGTCTGTGACAACGTACAATGTGTACTGCAGGAGCTGTGAGCCGAAGCGAGCAGCAAGAACGTATGCCGCAGCGACCACGATGATAAACTTGAGCAGAATTCGAATAGTCCTCGCGGGATCGGTTGTCGCTTGTTCAGTATCCGCCTTGCCCTCCACTGACATAGACGCTGCACGGCCGATTTGGCGTGCTTGATTGCGTGCCTTTGCCTCGTAGGCCATATCTCTGGATATCGGCGTAATGCTTTGCGGCATTCGAGCTGGAGCTTTCATCTTGCTGACTTTCGGATGTCTCGTCCATTTTGAGAAGCGCGAGAAAAAGGAGAACCACGCGGCAGAGATGGCTACGGGTATCTGTGCGATGCCAGGAATCGCAATCAAGCTCTTCAGAAGAGTCATGATGGCCTCGAGACCGACGAAGTGGTCAAGGACAACGGCCGCTCGGTTCAGCGTAGTAGCGAGTCTGTCGCTGACTCGGCGCGCGCGTGAGCTGGTCGCGGGCATGACTTCGCTCGTTTTGTCAGGAGATCGCTTCATGAACTTGACCTGAGACCTCGTAGACTTGTGACGAAGCGATAAGAGTTGGTTCGCTTCTTGTCTCGCAGTGGTCCTATTCGTGGTCATGAAAGCTCGGCTGAACACGTGCCTCATAAAGGCCGTTCGTCGCGCCTTAGCGAGAGATTGTTGGCGTCCTCCCTGCAGACGAGTTGAGAGTGAGACGGCGACTGAGTAGCGCAAAATGTTTTCGCAAGAGAATTGCGCGCAGGACTCGTGTCGAATCGCCGTTGAGCCGGTAAGTGTAGCAACACGTGCGCGGTTGGCCAGAGACGCCAAGCCTGGCATTGCATGTGAAGCTTGACGTGAATTTGGGTGACGCCAATGCCCAGCGAAAGTTGGGACAATGGTGGGAATGGGGCTTTGCCCCATATTCGTGGAGGAGCAGTTCAAACAAATTGTGACCGCGTGCTTTCGAGGTGACGTCTGATCTTCCGCTACACTCGATTCTCCACTGCACCCACTTCTTCATCCCGGGCCGACGAACCTCTGCATGTGGACCGTGTTTCGAACACGCACTGACTCGCAGCTGGAGCAGCAATCCTGAGCGCCAGTGCGCAAAAGCGCAGGACGAGATATGCAGCAAAATCTTGAAAATTTCCCATCTCAGATGCAATGCGTTTCTGCAAAATATCTGACAGGGGGGCTTAAATGATTTGCGCAAGATGCGCAAAGAATAGAACGACTCCTCCCATGGCGATTTGTCGCGTGCCCAGCGAAGGCGGAACAAGATTGCGAGCCTCACTCGAGATGGTGTAGTCTGCAGGTACGGGTCTACGAGTCGTGTTTGAGGTCGGCCACGCTGTAGGCACACACGTGGCACCAGTTGGGGGGAGCTTCTCTGCGCCAGCAGTTATCGGTATCTGCACGTATGGATAATTATACAGTCCCGTCACCTCTGTATTTCTGGCAATCATTCGGCTTTGCACGACAACTGTCGCCTTCATAGAGCAGCCCATTGAATAAGCTTCCGTTCCCGATAGGCAGGCCGGGTCGGATGCGTTCTGAGTCGACCCGGTGACTAGGCTGTCCATCGCACAAGACGGTCGGGGCCGTAGTGTGCAGAGTTGGGATGCCTCGAAGCCGCCGCCTGAAGTGCTTGAAGAATATGCCACTTCATAGAATCCACTGCCTTGAGTGACGTTCATCTAGCCGGGCATCAGCTGACAAACATGTTGCGATCTTCACTGGCCTCAATACAGTCACCCACCTGAAGTCCCCGCGCGGCAGCGCAAATGTTTCCATCAGTGCAATGCATAGCCAAGGTTGTCCTGCAAGGATCTGCTGACACGACGGACGCCGCAACTCCTCTCAGCGATGCGCTCGCCAGGCCGGTGATGATCGTCTGAACCTGTACGGTTGCTGTCGAGCTGAAGTGGCCCATTTCGCTCTGTGAGGAGACTGAATATGCCAGTGCGATGAGCAGGGCAAGCACAACTATGCTTGAGGCCATGGTGGCAGAGCGTGCTAAGCTGTCCTGAGTGACCAGCAACCATTATAAGACTGCATGATTCTGGAGAAGATGCCATGGCATACAGGCAAGGCTGTGCATCGCGATCGGCACAGGTACAGGTGCTGGTCTCATCGTGGACACGGCTGACTTTGCGACTGCGAGGCAGTGCTGTGTTGTGGCGTTTTGGAGGCTTGCAGGTACAGAGGTGTGGAGTGGAGTGGAGGTGGAGGTGGCCGGTCGTCAGGCCACAATTCAGGCAGCCACCAGCGAGACTTGGGTTTCACCACCCAGACATGCAATACAACAACATTGCAACACCTACACCATATTGATTCCGCATCTCTACCTCGAAGGAATTCCGTCTATAATCAAGATACACTGAATGCCCAAGCACGCCGAAGGGCTGTGCAAGCCACGATGCCGGGATTGGCGCTAGCAGTACGTGCAGATGTCACAGCCTTGTGCGAACGGCAATGCACAACGTGGACTGGCATCACTTTAGGTCTGCAAAAGAACAACACCCATGTCACCTGATCCTCGATCGTCACGTTACCGAGCGACAATACTTCTCATCTTGCAAAGAGAGCCAAGCAAAGAAGAGGCTGAAGTAGCGGCACATGGCTGCAAGAAGTTATTATTATGTGCCACGCATCTGCTTTACTGGCTGTTGGAGAGATAGGCTTCCAGCCTTCTGCAAGACTTCCACAGCTGAGCACTGACAATGGCCCGGCGCTGCACTGCCATCTGCTCCGAATAGGCATTGGAAATGTATTTGTGCCTTTGCACATCTTCCGACGCCAGTCGGCAGAGTCTCACTTTTTGGCGCTGGCGACGTCCATATCTGTGCCACAGCCTGACCTGAACATGTAGCGGAGGCCCCCTTAACGACATCTATGACATTCGCAGCGATGGGACCCGGACTCGGCGCTGATACAGCTCTGATGGAAAGCGATGCTAACATGTCCTGCAAGAAGACCCGCCAACGCGCCGCGTGGAGGGTTACCGTGCTCTATGGGATTGGGGTTGCCGTATTTGTTCTTGTCACGAATATTGTGGTTTTGGCATGGGCCAACATTTCATTTCCACTGTCTGGAGGCATTGCCACTGTCTACACTGGTAACGTGACAACGCAACCACCAGTCATTCTTCACGCTAATTCAGACCCTAGGTCCTTGCAAGACGTCTAGGATAATAACGATATGGGTAGACCTCGCGATCAACGGCTTCAGTACTCTTCTACTGGCTGCAAGCAACAACTGCGCTCAGATACTATCGTCCCCCACTCGAGCCGAGATAACCAGTGCTCACAGTCGTATGAAGTGGCTGGACATTGGTGTGCCGAGCGTTCGAAACCTGGCAGCAATTCCAAGATGGCGCGCATGTCTATGGGCTGTGTTGTTCGCCAGCTCGATCCCGTTGCACTTCATGTACGTTTCCACCGTTCGCCTGATGTTCATTCAGCTCACAGATGAATCAGGTACAACTCCTCAATCTTCAGTGCACGCCAAGCGAATGATTGGAATGCATTTGCGGTGACTGCAGATTTCCAAAATACTGGCCTGGGCCATGCGAGCGAATGGATCAGCGAGTCGGCTTATGAGACAGTAATTCATCCCTTTCGATAGGAAAGTGCAAGGCTGACATCATCGAATGCAGGCTGAAGTTATGTATCGAAACATCTCGAGCCTCACTAGGATCGACTCTGATCAGTGTCGCCGCAACTATAGAGAAACGGCAGTGAAGACCAAATGGCGCAATTTCCTGATCGTTACTGATGCCCCACTACCTTCTGGAGAGAGTATCGCCAGTGTCCACACTGGCAAAGGACTATCCATGATAGGACCATGGTGGGAATGCGATTCGCCAGATACCATTCTAGAAGCTATACGCCCTAACAACGAGCAATATATCCTTGCAGGGCTACTGGGCGCATCTTCTATGTTCGAGCTTGTCAACTACACGACGAGAACGGATCCTGCTCTGGTGAATCCATCGGAGTGTGACCTGCAGACATTGACCGCTCGTGAAGATGGCCCGTGGAGTGTTTGGTTGTCACGCCATTACAATATCACGGACCCACTCATTCCTTATGCCGCGAACGGGCGACATCGCGTTAAAGCTAATTACTGTCTAGCGGAGGCCACGGGAGAGTTCTGTTCCATTCTTATCAGTACTAACCTACTGTGGATCGTGATCGCATGCAACGCAATCAAGCTTTTATGCTTTGGCACCATTACCCGCGTCAGGAGCTTTGTACCTCTGGTCACGATTGGCGATGCCATTGAATCTTTTCTGAACCATCCAGAGGAAGACACTGCTGGAGCTGGTCCACTATCGGCCTGGGATGTCCGGAAAAGAAGGTTAGCTTCTCGCAAACTTGTCGAATACCGGACCGCAAAAAGGACAGGACAGGCCAGGGCAGGTGTTGCTAGTCGCTCCAGATGGATCTTCTGCTTGTTGATGTAGGTGGAAGATCCGGAAGGTACTCGATCACTTTACTGACTTCAGAGTAGATGCATGTCACTGCTGATTGGCGGAATCGCGCTGTATGAACGTCTCCGTCCCATTCGGGGAACATGGACTTTCGGATCTTTTGATACGGACAATGTTCTACGGTTCAGCTTGAGCCTTCCGTTGATCGTGAATGTGATGCTGGCGAATACGCCGCAAGTAGCCGTGAGCCTGGCATACATCTTCTACAACAATATTCTTACCTGCATGATAATGGCCGGTGAATTTGCCAGGTTTGCCACGACGCGGAAGTCACTTCGCGTCAGCCGGCCAAAGGGCACACAACGCTCGACATTTTGGCTGACGGTTCCTTACAAATGGAGCATTTCTATGCTGTCGGCCTCCGCTATCCTTCACTGGCTTGTCGCTCGGAGTCTGTTCTATGTCCAAATAGACGCGATCGATCCTCATGGAAACCGGCGCGATCCTTCAAAGACCGTGGATGGAGACGACTTCGCTTCTGGAATTACCGGCTTAGTTTACTCTCCAGGCGCGACAGTTGCAGCCTTGGTGTTGTGGGGCGTTTTCATCCTTGTACTCGCAATTTACTCAGGATCACTTCTCCCTCTAGACGTTCCGGTGGTCGGTTCGAACTCAATAGCATTGAGCGCAGCCTGTCACCGCCCTCGCACAGACGTGCACGCCGCGACTTTGTCACTGCAGTACGGTATTTTTACCGAAGAAGATGGCGGTGTTATGCACGAGAAGGTTGGATTTTCGAGCGAAAGTGTGACCCCGCTTGACAGGCTTTTACCGTATTACGAATATGATTCTGGCGGCCCCAGTGTCGAACCAGCGACGAAGTCGGATCGAATTGCTGAATTCTTCCGCAGCCCAGAGAAACAACAAGCACGAAGAGCACGGCTAGTAAGAGAGGCGCAAAAGCGCAAGTGGGCACAAGACCAGGCTCAACGGCCTGATATCCTCAAGCTTTTGGCAAAACAGGACTCGTCGCGTGATGCTGAGCAATACGACACAGCACGCAGGGAGTTGGAGAATGAGCTTGAGCAAAGGTACGGACCGTATGGCAGGGCACGACAAGGCTCGAGTGCGCAAATGTCGGATGATGTTGAACTTTTGCCGATTTCGTCTTCACTGGAAGATTCGAGGCATGGCAAGGCGTCTGCTGTCACTGTACACCGCGATGGGCTGGAGTACTTTGAGGTTCCTGAATGGCCAGAGGTATACATTTACAGATGAGTTTGAAGCAGTAGATTACGAATGCGACATATCATTATTTCCAAGAGATTTAAATTGGGTTCGGGCACTGCGATGTTCCTGGTCTCCAGGGTTTGGGTTGTAGGTGTGTTAATCCATAACATGGCGAGCGCCCAGGCTCATTGTCTGTATACAATTGCTTGGCGCCAGGAACGAGCAGACGAGCCACTCGCTTCGCATGCGTCGTGCCGCAACACAACGGCGTTGATGAACACATCGCAGAGAAGAAGAGTTGCATGTGAAGGTGACGTTGGGGGCTTGCTGGGGTCGGAGAGCCGGATGCCAGCCCGACGGGTGGGCCATAGCAACCGGGACGAGGCGAGAGTGTTGACATCGCGCGCGACTGTGCCAACGCATCATGCTAGCCGCCTCGAGAAAGATAGCTCGCTCGGTGACCGCTTCCACACAACGTTCGCACCCAACAACTTTGTTCGTGCCGTCGTTGACTCTCGCACACATTTTCAGCGTGGAAGCGTTTCTTGCATCTCAGGGTGGCCGACACTCGCGGACGATGCACCACTGATCGCCCGGCGCGACACGTACTAGCACCACATTCCAGAGCCAGACCACCAGGTTCATCTCGGCTCGACTAGTCATCCGACGATATACCACGCACCACCACACGACATGTCGGGTTACGAGAGGGATGCCTCTCGCGACCGCGGCGACTCGCACCACAAGCATTCCTTCAGCTACAGCGATGGCCGCGCCAGCGTGCCCATGTGAGTACAATGCCTTTGTTGTCGTCCATGTCAACACGCAGCTATCCACCGCGACTCGGCATGGATACCGTCGACCATGACATTGCTGACCGCGATCAAACGCAGGTGGGACAGCTCTGACCCGGAACGCGCGCCTCCGCCACTGCCACTCAACCCATCGACAGGCTCTTCGCCGACCAAGCCAAACACATCTGCCGGTATTGCCGCAGCTGCCAAAGCAATAGTAGAGAAGGCACGCGAGAGCGCCCCGATATCGAGCTACACGCAGAACAAGAGCGGCGGAGATGAGCGAAGTCTGGTGAAGGGCGCGCACCACAAGCGCATGCAGTCGCTGCAGACCAGCCCGGTCAAGGATTTGCGCAGCTACCTCGAGAACCGATCACCCGAGCGATCACCAGAACGACCCAACTCGCGGCACTCATGGATGCCCGGGCGAATGAACAGCATCGAAGATCTCTCGCCCTCGCCGCAGTGTACGACCCCAACACCCGCCGAGAAGGAACGAGACGCGATGAAGGACACGCCAATGCTCCGACCGACGACGCGACAGCGATCGATATATGGCGAGAACACGCCTCCTTCGGCTACGATGCTTGCTCTCCAGACGATGCAAGTGCCGGACCCGCCGTTGGCCGACATCACGAACATGAATGGACCAACCACGCCTAACAACCCACGCGTGCACACGAATTACGACTTTTCGAGCCAGCTTCTCAACCTTACAACGATCGCGACCAACTTGCAGAATGAGATGAAGAATCTGAGCCGGCGGAGCAAAGACAATGCCACTGACCTGCTGACGTTGAAGGAAGCGACAAATTCACGCGACGAAGATATCCGCAAGAGCCTTCGGGAGCTGGCTTCATCAGTCTCCGCGCAGAACCTCTTGCCTCCACCGCCTGTTGGCAGTTCTGCACGTAGTATGAGCAGCTTCAGTCACTACATTGATTCTAAGCCGTTTGGCTCACCTCCTTCGGCAGGAAAATCGTATAGTGTACCGCGAGCTGCCAGTGCGCACAGCTTCCTCGATGAACCACGATGTGGCTCTCCCTCTCCATACTCAGTCGAAGGCGCTGCAAGTGTGGCCATGCTGGAGAAGATCATTCGTGAGATGGTCACCAAGGACGGCCAAGATCGCCTTCTGACCACATTATCCGAACTACTGGAGAAGAGTGGCAAGGAGAATAAGGATGCCAAGAAGAAGATTGAAGAGTTGACAGAGTTCATCAGAGAGCGATCGGAGTCACACGCTCTTGTTCCGGTAAGCACTGCCAATGGCGGTCCTCCAAAGCTTGAGCTGAACTTCGACTCTCCTACGCCAAAGGCTAGAGACACATCATATGCGCGACGCGACTCGAACGATGAAGAACTCATGCGATTACTGGGACGCATCAAAGACTCTGTCACACATTCCGGCGGCACTACTTCCGAAGTCAAGGGCCTCGTCCGCGATCTTCGCGGCGAAGTATTGGGCATGGGCAGAGAGCTGGGCAAGAAACTTGATCAGATTGGCGACGCTCAGCTGAACACATCACTGGACAGATCGATCAATGAGGGACGAGACAACGAGCATCTGGAAGAAGTGCAGCACATTGTTCAGGAGGCCATGGCAGAGCTCAAGCAGAATTTGGCCGGCATCATGAAGGAGAGGGCTGAGCAGGATGACGATACCTTTAAACAACTCGCTGTCGCTCGATCCGGACCCAATGCCGAAGAAATGATGGCCACTGTACAGCGCGCCCTGGCCGAGCATAATTCGAGTCTGGAAAAGTCACGAGAAACTGATGTCGAGAACCTTGGCATCGACCGGGAAGGAGTTCTGGCTGCAGTGAAGGAAGGCCTTCAAGATTTTGAGCCCAACATCGAGCTGCAGCAATTTGGTCTCGAGCGCGACGAGATTCTTGCTGTGCTCAAGGAGGGCCTGGAGCAGCATCGCGAAGATCGCGCAGAGCCCGCACCGCCACAAATCGACAAGGGAGAGATCTACGAAGTTATGCAAGAAGCTCTTAAGGACTTCCGCGCACCGTTCCCGGCAGATCAGCTCGAACAACTCAAGGAGGAGCTCATTGGCAATGTGCGGCAGGCTTTGGACGACTTCACCCCGCCGCCCGCCGAAGCGCCCATCTCGCACGATGCTATGAACGCCATGGTGCTTGCAGCTGTGACCGCCGGTCTTGCCGAGCATGGCCCATCCGCACCTCGCGAACTCGAGATCAGCAGAGACGACCTGTTCGATGCTGTGAAAGCTGGCCTTGACGATCCCTTTGGCGGCTTCAGCGAGCAAGTCTTGAAGCAGCTCGGCGACTTGATTGAGGAGATGCGGGTCGAGTTCAAGCAATACTCCGCAGCCAATGGTCGCGATACAGAGCAAGTTCTTGACGCGATCAAAGATGGTCATGAGGCTCTTCGACACGAGATCGAGACGTACGTCGATCGCGCTCAAGATGTCACAGGCAAGGATGAGATTGTCGATACCGTTAAGACAGGTCTCGAGCGCCTACGTGAGGATGTCAAAGACTTCTGCGCAGCAGGTCCGTCCCACGACGGTGGCAGAGGAGAGATGCTGGAGTACATTCGAGCCGAGTTTGAGCAGCTGCACAGCACGATCAAGGAGACCGGATCTACTCGCGATGCCGGAGAGTCAGAAGCTGGTCAGACAGCAGTCATCATGGTTCTGAAAGAAGGACTGGACGACCTCAAAGCACATCTCGAGAGCCGCAACGACGACCTCATCAACAATGAGGAACTCAATGAGGCCATGAAGGAGGAGTTCGACCAACTCAAGGGAGCGATCCTGAATGCCAGCGCTGCCGACAAGAATGAGCTGCTGGAAACAATACAGGACTCGATGGTTGCCTTGCACGGAAAAGTCAATGGCAGTGAGCTGAGCGCCATCGCAGGTGGTGCCACTGACGAAATCATGGCCACGATGCGAGAGGAGCTTGCCACTTTGAAAGAGTCTCTCCATGCCATGATCAGCGATAACGACAAAGACGCCATTGCTGCCAGCATCCGAGAAACCATCGACGAGCTTCGCACCCAAATGCTTGCTGATCAGGACGACGCCTCCGCGGCTGCCCTTGCCACCATCAAGCAAGAGATCGAGGGTTTGAAAGAGTCTTTCGGCAGCGCTCTCGTTGTCGGCAACTCTGGTGAGCGGTCTATGTCGGAAGAGGATAACGAGACCCTTCAAGCCATTCGCGCATCACTTGATGAGGTCAAGGAGAGTGTCGGCAAGCACACAAGCGATGGCATATCCACTGAGCAGCTCGAAGCCATTCGAGGCGAATTCGAGAACCTCCGCAACTCGATCGCGACCAATGCCGCGCATGCAGGCAGTAACGAGGAGGTGCTTGATGCGATCCACCTCGGCTTAGATGATTTGCGTTCGCATCTAGAGAAGAAGCTCGACAACCCCGAGACTGTAGTTCAGCATCAAGGACAGGTTCTGGACGCCCTTAATGAGGGCCTGGAGACTCTGCGAGCTGACATTGTCAAGACACTCGATAAGCCACTCGATCAGACTGTCAACTACGAAATCCTGGAGACGTTGAAGGACGGGCTGGCAGACTTACGGAACGAGATGGACAAGCTGAAGTCGCCCGCAGGAGACAAGGCTCAGGCCTCTGAAGGTGGCGAAATTGTCCTTGCAGATGGGCTAACACGCGAACTTTCTGCGGAAGATGTCGCCGCCGCTGAGGCTGCGTCGAAGACCTCGACTTCTGCTCAGAAGGCCGATATCGAAGGCCTGGAAGTCCTGCTTGCTCAAGTGCAAATCAAGATCGAGGCCATGGATCATGCTATGCAGGGTATCTCCAGTCAGCAAGCGGCTCCACAGGTGCCCGACGGCATTGCACTCAAAGAGGACCTCACGGGACTGGAGAGCATGATCCGAGAGCTGCAAGAGAGCGTCTTGGGAATGAGCTCCAAGTCTGAAGAGCGCAGCCCAGAAGGCGCGGCTTTGAAGGAGGACACAGATGCCATCGAGACATTGCTACGCAACACCAAGGCTCAGCTTGAGGAGATGGTTTTGCCTGATCCCACTACCGCGGCCACGAAGGACCATCTGGATGAGATCCAGGTCGCAGTGGCCGTGGCTAACGAGGCTCTTGTCGGCATTACCGAGAAGCTGGACAACTCGGCCGCCTCCAAGGCTGACGTGGCTGTTGTCGAGGTTCTCGTCACTGACATCAAGACAATGATGGATGAGCTCAAGGAGAAGCAGACCGCTGCTGATTCAGAGGAGAAGCCGGAGACCATGACCAAGTCTGACCTTGACGTGCTTGGAGTCCTATGCACCGAGATCAAGACATCCGTCAGCGAGCTTCATAACCCAGATCCGGCATCGGTCCCAACAAAGGCTGATGTCGAACAGCTGCAAGGCTTGATCAACGACTTCCGCGAGAGCCACGACAAGATGCGTGACAGCTACGAGACCGATATTGCTGTTACAGCCAAGGCTTTTGATGATCGCAAGAAAGAATTTGATGACACCATTGCACAAATCGACGAAGTCAAGGGCCTGATCGCAGACATCAAGGTTGAGCTTCTTGAGAAGGTCGCCGATGGCGAGACTGGCATCAATGCGCTAGGTGTCACACTCAAGGGCCTCGAGGAGCGGTCCGATAACGAAGCTGTCGTCACTGAGGTCAAGGAAGTCATGGAGAAGCTCAAGGAAGAATTTGAGAAAGCTCACGCCTCCATTGAAGCTATCAAGGTCGACCATGCTGCATCGTCTGAGTCTGCGCTCGAGAAGCAGTCGGAGCATAAAGACGCAGTTGTTTCGGAGCTTGCTGAGAAGCTCGAGAACTCTTTCGGCGCACTGATGAGCAAGTACGATGATGCTCAGACGGCAGCCGAGGAGAAGTCCAAGACTTTGGAGGAGAATGTCACCAAGCAAGAGGAGCTTCTCAACAGCACCAAGGAGATGGCTGATGATCTGAAGCTGTCCATCGACACTCTTGGCTCGACATTGACTGCCTTTATCGGCGATCTGCCGGCACAAGTGGAGAAGATGACCGAAGAGTCTAAGACTGTGTTCGCGCAAGGTGAGACGACACAAGTCAAGCTCGATGAAGCATCGGAGGCTCTCAAGAATGAGCATGCCAGCACACGCTCCGAGGTTGCCAGAATCCTCGCCGCCGTCGACGTGCTGCAGAGTGACATGTCTGAGCACAATCCTCGCTTCATGGTCACACTGGAGGAGGTACGAGCCTTAATCAACCAGCACTATGAGCACTCTCAGAAGGCGTACTCTGCTGCTGAAGAGCAGGCTCAAGCTGTGAAGGAGCTGCAAGAGGCACTCAAGTCTGGCTTTGAAGAGACGAAGAACCAGCATGCAGATGGTCTCAAGTCTCACCACGAAGCTTTGGAGAAGTCGTTGCCAATGCTTATGCCTCCCCCGCCGGAAATGCCAGCGCCGCCTGAGAAGTACGACGATTCAGCAGTTCGTGAGAAGCTCGACGAGCTCATGAGCCACGTGGAAGAAGCCAAGGATCGTTCAGCTCAACTTGAGCGCCTGGACGAGATTCACGCAAAGGTCATGGCGACTGCTACCGAAGTATCTGCTTTTGTCGTGGCTCAGAACAAGCAGATTCAAGAAGACCACGAGAGCAAGGAGAAAGAGGCTGAGGAGGTTGCATTACTTCTCGAGCGTCGTCTTGAACGCAAGGATCAGCTCGAAGCTGACATCACTGTCCTTAATGAGGAGAAGATGTCGCTCCAAGCCGCGGTTGAGCAACTCAAGGCTGAGAAAGAGGCGCTTGCTTCACAGAAGTCCCGCCTCAGCGCTGACGTTTCCTCGATGGAGATGGCACTTCACATCCGTCGCGAGGAGCTGCATGACATGGACAACAAGGCTGCTGCCATCGAGCGACGCATGCTGGAGGGTGTCATGAACCAGTCTCGCATGTTGCTGCTGACGAAGTCGAAAAAGTCGGCCCCATCATCGCCCAAGAAGAAGAGTCAAGGACGTGACCTTCGCATCCCAAGCGATGCTTCTGCCGACTCAGCCCACACGGTTACCTCCTCTGTGCAGCCCATCAAGGCAAACCATGCCTTGGCTATGAAAGCTCGACCAACACTTCTGCGCAACGGAGCTGTGGCACCCAACACTGCTGAGCGCCGTATCATGTCTCTCAACCAGATCAATCACAATGTGCCGACTGGTGCTCACGCCTACACATCCGACAAGCCAAGCTTGATGAACGGCGGTGGACTCGGCAACGTCAAGCGTAGCCACTCGGTCAAGCACAACTTTATGCGAAAGCCTTCTTGGACGGAGCGCAAGCAACGCGTCTCTTCCCTCGCATCCACAACAGAGAACAAGGAGAATGAGCTTTCTGAAGAGGACGAGGACGAAAATGTCGATGCTTCGCCCCAAGAGTTCGGATCTGAAGTTGGCACTACTAGGAGGACCAGCTTGATGTCTGGCACTGATGGCAGCATGTCTTACGCTACAGGCAGCTACGTCGGTGAAGGAGAGACTCCCGATGAGAATGGCCAACGACGCAGCCTTGCGCCGAGTGATATGACCTACGAGACAGGCTCGTACCTCAGCAATGGCTCGTACATGACTGGCACAGATCTCGATCGTCGCAGTTCGATTGGCAGCTCAGCACATGGCCAACTTGGCATGACTCCCCTCGAACAGGATGCCCAACTCGGCGCTATCAACCCCTCGGACCTCTCGATTCTCCCTCGCTCCAGCTTGAGCACTGTTCCCGAAGGTCAATCGGAAGTCAGCAGTGTTCCACCAATTCAGGCTACTGCGTCTGAAATCGAAGCCGCGGTGCAGGAAGTCATGGGTGAGATGGATGATAAGGAACTCAAGCGATTCTATGCTCCACCAAGCGATAGTGGTCTGGGAACGGATTGTCCTACTGCTGCTTGTGAGAGTGCAGCTGAGTCGGGTGGGAGTGCTGTTGGGTATTTTGCGAAGTGATGAGGGGGCTGTGATATTGGATGGAGCGTTGGAGACCAGCTTCGCTTGATGGGGCGGATTGTTCGGTCGTTCTGGATGATGACGATGTTTGATGGAGGATGATATGAGATTGTGGATGATGAAGTATGATTGTGTGGACGATTCTTTTTTGGATGCGTTTGAGCGGATTGTTTATGCAGAAGTATGATTCATGGTGTAGGATGGAATGAGAGGATTGTAATGAATTATTGGTTCGCTATACCTGACGTCTTGTTCGCAGTTTCCATGTCGAAGGTGTTTGTCGATTCGAACGTGGGCGAAACTTTCTCGACCATCAATACAACCAGCCAGGGCAAGATCTTCCCTCTAGAAGGACTGATGCATCTCGTACCCGATCACGCACGGATAGAAGCCGCCACGATACCCTTCTCGCGAGTCCGATGTGTTTTTAGCATTGAGAGCTCTCGAATTCATACGTTTGTCGCTGCGCGTTCCAGGCTCTGGCGATCAGGCTGAGATGTGGCTGCATGCCGTGTCTTGGTGGCTGCCAAAACTAGAAGCTGATAGGATAACTCTAGAATTTACTGCATGCAGTCGAAAGTTGCCTAGTCCTCAGCCTTGCGATGGGAGGGGCATATGAGGCTGTGTTTGCAACAGCCTTGCGCTCTCCTCCTCGCGATTCTCGACTCACCTCCAAACGACAGCCCGCGAGCAACGGCCTCGCAACTCAGCTGTATGTTCAGCAACGACCATAACGCCTGAATCGATCCGCCGCCGACGAAGCGATCGCAGATCGTCCTCAACAAGATGCACTTGAGAATGCCGCATTGGTTGGCTCCGACAGTTCTAGTCACGTCCTTCCTAGCTGGCGTCGCTTTGGCTATCGGTCACCACTTGTACTATCAATCCCTCGAGGGTGTCAGTCCAGAAGGAAGACAATACAACCCGGTCACTATTGGCACAGCTATAGTGTTCATGGTACGCACCACGTTGATCATCACGGTGACTACAGCATACTGGCAAGTGTTCTGGCGGGTCTTGCGACGAAAGCTGCCCATCGCGACAATCGATAGCCTCGCTGGAGCGTTGAGTGCTGTATATGAGGTGTTGTCACTCAAGACGCTACGTGCAAGTCCTCTGCTCGTTGGACTGGTGCTTTTGGGTTGGGGTATACGAGTGGCGATCGTCTTCCCTGCTGGTACGATTGCGTCCGGCGGGAACTACACGATTGAGCATCACGAACAGATATTCCAATACCCCAATTATACGAACGCTGAGGCATACGAAATGAGCCGGGGAGCTCGCAGCAAGGACGATTTGGCAAAGCGACAATCACGACTGGGTGGGTCTCCTACCCTCGGCCAGGCGTGGCAAGGCCAACCACGTTACTGAAGAGGACCCTAGCGCCGGTATTATATCGTGGGATTCCATTACTGCATCCGCCCTTCATAAACTCGTCCTATAGTCTCACCTTTGCGGGACCAGCTGTTCGCTGTGAGAATATCGAAGTCACTCCTATCTTGGAAAGTTTTGGTCACGCGATGCCGAACTGCAGCGGCAGTTCTAACCCCCCAAATGTAAAGACAAATGGATGAGCGACTTCCAATATTTATCGTGGACCCCAGACGCTGAGACAGTTCCTTTCATGAACGAAAGCATTAAGGATGGACATTTACCTGGGGCTGACCTAGGAGCGCTCTATTCATACTACAACGGAACTCCGGCGGCTCTGCTGGTAGCCATTCGCAATGTCGCTAATCTGAGCAATCAGACGCAATGGTCAGCGCTCAATTGTTCGCTACACAATGCCACGTACGAGGCCACCTTTGCGCTCCATGGTGGACAACAGAATGTCACGATATCTAAGCGTGAGATCTCTGGGGCCGTCATGCCTGATGATTCGGGAGGTTACGGAGCATCAATAGCGAATCGCTTCGCATTTTCACGAGCCAAACGCCGAGCATATTTTGCAGTCATGGAAGTGCTCGGTCAGATGTTAACAGGGACGATCTATGAGGCACCATACTTCAACACAACTTTCAGTATTGCCGACCATACCCGTATCTTGGAATCAAATCTTGTATTTACCTTGGAGATGTATCCAATCTACATGAGAGACAAAACCGGATCACCGGCAGAGGATACTTCCCTTCCAACGTTAGCGTCAGCGATCGAACAGCTCGTGCAGAACATGACAATCTCACTGTTCAGTGAACCTGCCCTGCTCACTACAAAGTCTGAACGCACCGCAGATATTGTCGTTCCAAGATACGAAATTGTTTACTTCTACAACTGGCAACGATTGGCGATTTCATACAGCGTTGTGCTCCTCTTGGCTCTCGTAGCAGTGCTTGTTGGACTCTATACCATCTTCAGCACCGGGCAGTCTTACAGCAACAACTTCTCGACCATTCTTCGGGTCGCGCAAAACGAAGACCTCGCAGCTCTGATCGAAGAGCGTGATAGGAAGGGGCAAGATCCACTGCCGGGTCACATCGCCAAAGCGAGGTTTGGTGTTGAAGCTGTAGGAGACAGGGTCGAGCTAAGGAAACGTGTTGGAAAAGATGTGAGACCTGAGCATGAGGCGTTGAAGACACAGTATGTGAGCACTAGCGAAGTTTCATAGAAGGAAGTACTTGAAGTGTTGATACGGTCCAATCTTTTCGAAGCAACAAGTCTTCAGGAGGAGATCTGCGAAGAGGCATTGTTGCTGCTGATAGACATGCCCTCTGCTTCGGTATCTGTCTCTCGATCTGAGCGTAAATTTGAGTCAGATGCAGGTAATCCTACTGAAATCTTTGTATCCGTTAACAATCTCTCCATGCTTGGTCCATCTGTTTCACGCAATAGTTCGATGAGGCTTGTCACATAAGAGCTCTGTCTAAACAGCTCTGGTGGAAAGCTATAACAGTGTAGCAAAGCACGGCTGATAAATGGCATAACGGTTGTGTCTTATGCAAGCAAATGCACTGTCCGGAAGGTTTTGATGAACACGGTAAATCCTCGAGACGGAACTGCCCGGACCTCTCGTACAGCCCCTGCCCCATGTCCTAAGCTATTGCTTACTTGCCAAACGGGAGACTAGGGTTGGAACTTCACTTCCTCAAGTCGTACCTTCTCACGCCCCATCGCACGCTATAGTTTTCATGTTTTGAACACTTCAACATGGCATCAACTCTGCCACTTCCAGTACTTCTGGTGTTCGCGTCGGTAGCAGAGTCCGTGACACTGGTCACATTGTTCCCACAATTTCTACCGGAGACGTCTATCTACTATCTCTTCTACCTTCTGCTAGGCCTGCACTTCCTTGGTCTCGCAATCTACAAGCTCTTTGTATATCCATTTTATGTTTCGCCTCTGCGACATGTTCCTGGGCCCAAAGTATGTCGGACTCCAGTTTGATGAAAAGGGCGAAGCGCTGACCGTGATAGGGTGGGCTCCCATTGCTCGGTCATGCAATGGCTGAATTCGAGCATCCGGCCGGAGCGACTTTCCTGGACTGGATGAAGCAGATTCCCAACAATGGGCTTATCCATTATCGTGGGCCGTTACACGAGAACATACTGTTTGTTGCCGGTCCAAACGCACTGCAGGCGAGTAACCGTTCTCGTATTCTGCGCGCGTTCTGGAAAATCTGACTCGCGGACAGGAGGTCTTGGTTACCAGAGCGTACGAATTTGAGAAGCCACCAAAAATTCGAGACGCGCTACGACCAAGTCTTGGAAATGGTCTGCTATTTCTTGAGGAAGATAGCCATAAATTCGTCAGGAAAAATCTGATGCCACTGTTTGGATTTCGCCAGATCAAAGCTTTGTACCCATTGTTCTGGGAGAAGTCGATGAGGATGACGCGAGCTTTAAACCAACACGTCGCTGAGAATGCTATGTCTGACGGCAAGACTTCAGTCGTGGACATCAGCCAGTGGAGCACCAAGGTCACACTGGACATCATTGGCCTGGCAGCCATGGGCAGGGACTTTCGCACGTTAGAAAACCACGACGATCCACTAGTCCGAGCCTACGAGGAGCTCCTTGAGCCTACCCTGGAGAGAAAATTGCTCTTTGCGGCTCAGGTCTTTGGTCCAGGAGATCTGGTCAGAAGTCTACCCATTCCAGCAGCGGTACGGAATAAGGCAATCCGGAGGAGTCTTCGCGACACTTGTTACCAGCTTATTCATGACAAGAAGCAAGTCCTAGCCACCGAACCAGAAGATCACAAGGACATCTTGGCGTTATGCATTCGATCGAACAACTTTTCTGAAGAGCAAATTGTCGATCAGCTCTTGACATTTTTGGCTGCTGGGCATGAGACTACTGCGACTGTGCTGAGCTGGACATCGTACTTGCTCGCGCGGCACCCGGAAATACAAGCAGCTCTTCGAGACGAGATACGTACCTTGATTGCGTCTTCGACTCAGAACATGAGCGACACAGAGCTTTCTACCGCTCTCGAGGCGGCGCCGCTCTTGAATGGCGTATGCAACGAGTCTCTGCGACTATATCCCACGATCCCCCTTATGTCCCGATCAAATCCGAAACCAATGACTCTCCTTGGTCATCAGATTCCAGCAGGCACCCGTTTCACCATCTGTCCAGCTGCCGTGAACAGGAGCCCGGAGTTCTGGGGGGCTGATGCTGAGAAGTTTGTGCCTCAACGTTGGATTGATACGACCGAGAATGGTTTACAGCGACCAAATTACTCTGGTGGAGCCTCGAGCAACTATGCATTCTTGACGTTCAACCACGGACCCAGATCTTGTATTGGGCAAGGCTTTGCTCGAGCTGAGCTGAGATGTCTCTTGGCTGCACTGGTCGGAAGCTTCGAGATGGCGATGGCGAATCCTGGTGAGGAGGTGGAGCAGGAAGGGATTGTGTCACTGAAACCGAAAGGCGGTGTTCACTTGAGGTTGAAAGCTTTGGGTGATTGGTGATTCAGGAGGAACGATGTCGATAGCACTTCCTTTTCTTAGCGAAAGTCCGACTCTCCAACGTGCGGTCCACCGCCATCCGACAGGGATCTCAAATCTCGATTCCATATTGTTAGATCGATGCTTCAGGTGCGAAGAATGAGGTGAAGTCGTTTGCTGACCCCTGCTAGCGCGGCTGCAAAGCTGTGGGACGCGGCCCATAATACATGTAGGCAACTTGCCTGCTTTCATCATATCCTATTGACATAGAAACATGCGATTATTTCTTTGCACATCATCGCAATCTCATATCGGCACTCGATCGCCAATTCTCACTTGGAATCAAAGATGTTCTGTCGCCTCATAAACGCACTGAATGCTCACAAGATTTCGTCACTATGGCCACTGAAATCTCACGTTCGGTTCCAGCCAAGTTCGCATCATTACACATCTGCCTTACGAGTCCTCGATGCTGACTGATGCAGGTTTAGATCCCTTCGTTTACACAAAAGGCCGCTGGCTCGATCGCGACCAGCCGCAACGAGAAGCTCGTGTTCTCAAATTCAATTTTGATGCTCTGCTTGATACTGCGGTCAACTGTAGTCCAGGAGCTTCACGCGTGGCTGAGTGTGAGAAGAAAAGAAGGCGGCTTTAATCGTGTCTTCATCATCAAACTCGACAATGACGCCACGGTCGTAGCACGACTTCCTACGCGCCTGGCTGGTCCACCAGGCCTGACCGTGAGCTCGGAGGTTGCGACTTTACGATATAGTACTTCAATATCTGCTAGCGAGTGGGCAGTGCGACTGCTAACCGTGACTACAGTCAAGCAACACACAAATGTACCAGTACCAAACGTATTGACTTGGAGCTCCGACCAGCACAATAACATTGGGGTCGAGTACATGATTCAGGAAGCAACACATGGAGTCCTACTCAAAGACGCTTGGAACTCAATGTCTGCCGAACAACGACTTGCCTGTATTCAATCTATTGGACTCTATTGTCGGGAGCTGTCTTTACTGCAGTTTCCAATGCTCGGTGCACTTTACCTGACTTCCTCCGCACCGCCAAACGCGGTCAAAATAGACGATTATTTCTCCATCGGCCCTCTCACAGCGTCATACCATTGGGGATGTGGGCTCGAAGGCGCCAATCACCCGGCACCCGCCGGAGGACTTCAAGGCCCATGTATGACCCGCCGACAATATAATTCTTGACTTCCACGAGCTGATGAAATGTAGGGCACGACTTGCCAAGTTACTTTAGGGACCTTATTGCCCGCTCGAGGGCCGATATGAGCACTACAGACGCCCAGAAGATCTCTAAACACGCTAGACTACTTGATGCGCTGGAAGACACCCTATCACATCTCGCTAGGACCGATGCAGTCAAGGATGCCAGTGGAGCGACCTTGTTCCATCCCGACCTGCACATTCGCAACATCCTCGTCGATTCCATCGGCCACACGAAAGTGACAAGCATAATCGACTGGCAGTGCGCAGCAGTTGAACCGGCCTTTGTCTTCGCATCAGTGGATCCTGACTTCGCTGAAGAGCTACCGAACGATGAAGACGCGAAGGATGCATCAGAAGAAGAACGTGCTGCGAATGCAAGATTTCGGACAACGGTCGAGGTTTGTGTGAAGATGTGGGCCGTGACACAGCAGTTCATGAAGAAAGTTCGACCCGCCTCAAATTTACATCCCACGCTGCTCAGAGTGCTTGCCGCTCCAAGTCAAGGCTGGACAGACAAGATCGAGGCTATGACTTGGCTACTCAACGATCTTTCGGAGAGGTGGGATGAACTCGGACTGCCAGGGGAGAGTATCTATAAAAAAGATAAAACTGGTGATGTGGCAGAGCTCTTGGACGAGACAGAAGCGACTCATCGGCTGACGGAGCATTTGACACGACTACTACATTGTGATAACAACGGATGGGTTGCTGAGGATCGGTGAATTGAGGTACTGGCGAGGTATCGGTTGGAATACAGTCGCTTTGTTGAATCTGTTGTGGAGAGCGAAGAGTGTAAGACGGAGGAGGACAAGGCGACGGCTATCGAGAAAGCTAATCGCTTGTGGCCTTACGATCAACGATAGTAGTGATGCGAAGGTACTGATTTGAAGGTGCTACACTCTTCTATCACAAGCAGACTGTCCGTCAGGAAGAATCGCGCTGTTTACTAAGCGACGTTCTCCTTCTATCAATTGCTTTCCCTCACCAGATCCACAGTGGCGCAGTGAAAAGACCCGCCAATACTGTTCACATTCTTGAACGGACATCGAATACAGGTCATTCCAAGCTCTTCAAAGAACTTCGTAGACTTGTGATCACTCGCTTCGATAATAACACGAGTTCCATCCAAGACAAGAACATTCATTGCAAGCCAAGGACTTGTCATGTACAGTTCGGCATCCTTCGGCGCCTCCGGCACAAATGCAAAAGGCCGCAAGTCCCAATCAGCCAGTACCTTGTGCGAGCGAAGAGCGGCCTCAGTGACTTTCTTTGGATGGTAGATCATCAGACCTTGACGAAGTGGCAGGAGGGTCGCATCGATGTGCATTGCATGTGGGTCATCGATGTCTAGCAATTCGATCGAGTATCCTTCAGGTATGTTTCGACGGAGATATTCTACACCAGCTTCGTTTGTTACGTGGCTGTATTGACCAAGAATCACTTTTCCAAAACGCATGAAATCTGCAGCGTCGAATGTTGGACGACTGTTGTTGATGACCCATTTGCGATTTGCCGCATCCTCATCTAGGAGGGTATCGGCATAGCTCTCTGGTGAACGGCGAATGATTCGAGCCTCACGATCCGAATCGGCGAGCTCTTCCAGGATATCTTTATATGCCAGCTCAATCTCTGTCGATCGACAGCGCCATGCAAAGCACGCTTCAATCAAGACATTACCAACACTCATCACACCATCCCGTGGCATGGCACCGGTGTAGCCTCCTTCGGCTAGCCAGTCGACGCCTTGGCGCGATCGATATACTCGGACTCCTTCGTCTCGCAAGATTGCTGACAGGCAGTTGAGCTCTGCTTCTGCTTTCTCGATCGTGCTCTCTGGAAATGGAGCCTGTGGTTTAAAGCGATGAACATGCTTTGCCGGCATTGTGGCTTCGATCATAGTTCTGGGTTCCGATGGGAAGCAGGCACGGCCGGCTCGGCCTACGATGATGGCCTTGAGGGGCGACCATTCGTCTGAGGCTTGGACGGAAGGCATGTTGGTTCTTCTCGAAAATCCTGGAAATGTGGCCAGCGAGGAGCGGTGTTTGGTGAGTTTGCAGAGTTTCCAGGTAGGAAGTCTGGCCGAGAACCGAAGTTTGCGCTGCATGATTTACTATATTTCAAGTAACGATACTTTACATCTCGATCATCGCGCAAACTATGGAGGTATTCAGAACTCGGCCCAGATTTCGTGGGGTACATTGACAAATGCAACGGAGCTCCACAAACCTGCAGAATACACTGCATATGCTAAGGTACCATCCGTCATGGTCCTGCAGCTAGAGGTCCACGGATACGAATTCTGGTTGCCACAGGAGATGCTCTTTGTTATGGAAGTTTGCGTTCATGGTCAATGTCGACATCGCCATCTTGAATGAAAGTCGGGTAATCCCAGATATCCTTCGTGCAAGCTCGTAAGTAGCCAGAAATGGAATCTCTCTAGAAGTGTCAATTTGAGTTTCGAACTTTGCTAGTCTCCTAGCGCGCTTCATGAGCTCATTCGCAAGCTACTGTCTCACTAAGGATGCTGCATTTGCCAAATCAGTCCAAAGTTCTCCAAAAGGCTCCCACTGACGTATCGTCATATGCAAGAGCTATGTAGTTCACGGAGCTTGGCCCGGCGCCCCCAAGTATGCACTGATGGTGAGTACACCCATAGACCGGAAGTCGATTTGGCTTGAAAATGCAAGTGCAACACGTGAAGATTTGCTGCTGAAAGCTTTAGCAAGGTTTCCTAGGGACTTTCTCATGACACAGAGTGACTGGTGAATCTGAACTCGAGTGTTCCCTTCCAGATGCGTTGCTTGTAATTGTCTTGTTGGAGTACGTAACTCCAAGTTTTTTTGGCCGCAAACAATTGTTGCGCACAGTTTGCCTCGACTTTTCGATGCTGGGATTTGTATTTGCTCAAGCGTACTACAATTCTTTGGGTTTTCAAGCTGGCTGTTGTCAAAATGGGCCAATTCTACTATCTGATCGGTCAGCTTTCGTCTATCTATCCAAAATCGGTCCTAGTTATAATCATGTCAAATTTTCACCATCCAGTGAATGGAGTGAATGGGTTTGTCACATGTTTAGACTTCGGTGATCAGCTGCAAAAGGGATCAGCAAGGTGAATCGCAGTCGCGAGACTTACATCTCTTCGACTTCTCCACATTTCACTCAACTTTTCCCCTACCTCCGCAAAGAACCACTACGGCGATCAGTGCCAACAAGAACCAGCAACACAAGTCTCGTCACCGTACCTGACAACCAACTTCGGGTCGAATAGCCAAAAAGCTTCGCAACTGCTATCATGACGCTTCCTCAATTCGCCCTCCGATACAAAGACTTCTCCCAGGCAGATCTGCAGCTGTTTGTCAAGGCGCGCAATGGCAGACGCATGCGCAAGAATGCGAGCAAGAAGAATCTTATCAAGGAACTCGTAGCCCTCGATGAAGCCGCAACCTTTCGCTTCATGGACCTCCCACCAGAGATGAGGAACCTGGTATACGAGTTACTCGTGACGCACAACCGATTTGCCGGGCGCAAAGCATATCCGGCTATTCTCCGAACTTCAAAGACCGTGTAAGTGTTGGCACTGTTACAACTTCAGCAGCAGCAGGCTAATCGTGGAGATCTCAGGTACGAGGAAAGCAAAAGCATATTAGCAGCCGACAAGGTGATCAGTATCGATGCCACGTATCGCTGTTCTCCGCGCTTGCATGGTGGCTATGTCGATCTCAAAGGCGACGTCAAATTCCAGGACATGCTCCACACATTGCAACGCAATTTCGAGCGCGACCTGGGGAGTAGACTCAAGCTTCTACCATCAATTGGCTCACTGAAGATCAAGCTGAGGCTGTTCTCAATAGGTCATCCGCGTCCTCAGGACATGAGCTTTCCCAAGATCAAGTACTTCATCGACATGCTCTTCCGGCCCTGCAGAGGCCTGAAGCGCTTCGAGATTGAGTGGAGGATTCAGGGAGGAGTCTTCGACCTGGACGCGCTGGCTTCTCTCGTTGCGCACATTCAAACACAGTGTGTTGCTAGAGGCATCGCGCTGCATTTTAAGGATCTGCCGCAGAATGTAGAGGAGAGTAAGTCTTGAAGATGAGCTTCGACATCCAAGCTCCACTCATCAGAAGTAACGGACTCTCGGGAAACAGACGGCGCGGACCTTCACAAGCATTTCGAATATCCTACAAGACTCCAGCGGCCCTCGTCTGATTCTCGCGCCGACGCGTTGAGAGCGTACTGGCCAGATCCTGAAGATGACAAATACGGGAACAGGCTGGAAGATCTGTACAGATCTTCAAACCATGACGCGACCGGCTTGACCTTCACTGGTAACGTATGGCATGCGCTGGTGGAGTCGCTCACAGGCAGGGCTCAGGTCCTCCGTAGAATGAATCACAGCGCGTAATTGCGAAGATTGGTGCATTTTAATAGACTTTGTTTGGTTGTCGGTGTGCTTGCAGAAGTCAGAACGGTGAGAGCAAGGGACGAGGGTGAACGCGAAAGCTCGGCGTGCCTGCTTACGTGAACATAAGTTTCACGCTAGACTAGAAACGGATGGTCTCAAATACACGACTTCTTATTTTGGCTCCAACCTCATCTTTCTTTCTCCCTGACCAGCTGCGAATCTCGCCGACAGATGTCTCAGGCGCGCCACGATGGTGTACGACGATGATCTCGTGGCCGCCAAGCTGACAAGAGAAGAGCAGCAGCAGCTCTCGCCCAAATACTACACGCCCGGCAGTGGCCGGAACGCTGGAAGGGGCGCAAGCTGACCGTCTGACGCACCAGGAACAGCATGAGCAAACACGTTCACCGAATCCCTTGGAGAGACTCACCGCAAGTCGATACACGCCATTCCAGAGATGAAGAGTCAATGACTGGTACGGACGCACAAAAATCACAAAGTCCGCTCCATAATCCGAAGTCCCGGTCTGCAAAGAAGGGGTGAAGTCTCCCAGCCTCGTCGTCGGAAGCTCTAGTAGCCGCCGCCGAGCACTTATGCGAAGGAGAGTAACATCAAGCGACGTCAACGCCGAATGAAAACGACAGATCACAAATCGCCGCTGCAAGTCTTTCGCTCTGTTCTCCTTTCCCCTTAATCTCACCTTAGGATCCGAAACTTCCGTCTGACATGGCATCCCATTGTTCCCGGGTTCGATTGTTCACATGGTTGGTGTGGTGAACTACTTAGCGCGGAAGCTGACGCGCCTCGCCAGGCTCGCCTTATACTGGAATACCCACAAAACCGTCCTAAGGATCGACGACGCTTACCCGCTATATATCGATTTGTCGTCGTCTCGCTCTGTTGTTGCAAGACACATACCAGCCACCTGACCTCACACCACTCACTATCACGCTCGTTTTTCTTATTGTCTGGATTCCTCGGTTTACATCTTCTATCTTTTCTCCTTCATCGAGGCAACAACTCGAAACACAACACAAGTCATCATCATGCCTACAGCCACGACCAGCAAGTCCTCTCGTGCTTATCGCACTACAAAGTTCCTCCTGCTCGTCATGTCTAAGATTCCTGTACCTTCGATACCTGCTTGCCTCAAGCCTGCCAGGACACCACCGCCGCCACCACCACCAATGAGCAAGGCCGCAAAGAGGCGGTCTTTGCAACCGGAGTTTCTTCCAGAGAGACGCGAAGCGACTATCAGGCCAGAGAGAAGACAGAGTGCAAAGAGGAAGTCCTTGCCACCAACACCAAGACCTCTCTCGATGGTTACAAGTGTGCCAAGCGAGAAGACAATTATCGAATGAGCGAATTGAAAGGAAATGCTGGGTTCTGGTCAACCTGGGAAGATCAACTCGCAGGACGGGTGAGGAATAAAAACGGAAGAGACAAGCAGAGCATCCACGTGCGTCAAGGCAATGGAAGATGGGATGAAAGAGATCGTGCGAAAGAGCAAGATGGTATCGTGAACGAATTCACCGTCCGCATGAAAGCATCACATTGCACTGGCCATCGGATACGGCTCATGCGACGTCTCTGGAGATGGGAATTCGTTTCACTTTTGATGAGGACATGACCAGGAGTCATGATTAGGGAGGACAATCGGTGGGGACCTATCAGGACGCTCGGAGTTTGTACTGGCGGCGTCATTCAAGGAATAGATTGGAATGGTACGAAGGGAAAGGCGGGAAAGGAATGGAAAAATTTGGCTTTGGAGTTGTCACAATAGTCTCTCGCGAAAATCATATCACATTTGGTGACCAACAGGGACCATCAGGATCCATCTTGACGCCAAGCTCGAACAGAGGTCCAGTCTCTTCAGCCTTCAACAAAACGCCAGAGCTGGGACTTCTCACCGCTCGCAGACAGTACAGAGAGTTGCCAGCGGGAAGTGGCTTTGTAATATGAACAAAGTTACGAAAGATTTCTCTGCCGCAAAATAGAAAGTGCAGGATTATGCTGGTAAAAGCAGGCTGTCGTTCTAGATTGCACCGATGCCATAAATTGGACACTGTTCACCTGCTCTGAGACTTTCTGCTCTGTAACCAATCATACCCCATGAAAAGCACCAAAGTCGACACTCCGGTAACGCACAGCACCACAACGCTTGTCCATATCGACAACTGCGACCCATTGATCTCTTTGACATTCATGCCGAAAACACCCGTAACAAACGAAAGTGGTACATACATAAATGCCAACTTCGTCAACATCTGAGTTCGTCTTCCTTGCTCTTTCGTCGCTTCAGCATCTACAACGCTGATTGTACTGAGAAGAAGTGTGAAAGTGTCCATTAAGAATTTCTCCAAATTGTTTCCGTTGTCGAGAATGTCTTGGAGGATGACGTCAGGGTAGCCGATATACTTTGACGCGGGAAGCGTGTCTCTCAGAGCTGTCAGTTCCGACTTCACGTCTGGTGAGAGCCATTTTAGCAGGAAGTTGACTTCGCTGAGGAGTGTTGTCAGGTCTCGTCGCTGGCGATGGAGGTCGTCGGTGGTCCGGAGATTCGGCCGCTGGATTTCGTCGAAGGCGAGGCGCCTTATGTTCTGGTCCAGGATCCTCAGATTCGCAGCCCATGTGGACGACGCGAGGAGATGGAAGAACGTCTCAGGAGAGATATGAGCGTCGGAAGCAGAGCGCTGGGCAAAGAGGACGTGAAAGTGCCATGGGTGGGCGAAGAACTGGTGAAGAGCTTGGAACAATGAAGGGTGGCTGTCGTCGTAGAGACAAGGCACCTTTAGCCCACCGCGATTGAGACCGACTGGAAGCCTCAGTTCTGGCCTCGGCAGTGGAAGACCATGGGCTGGACATATCGGAGAATCTACGAGGATGAGATCTGCCATCTCTGGTCAGCAGTCTGATACCCTGGCGATGGACTCCGTGGCCCGCATACACAGCTTGCTTTGCAGGAAACAGCAGGATATACGCGTCGCTACTCGCCAGCCGCGACCTTGATCAAAGGCAGCAAGTCGTGGCATCACGTTGTCTTGCTTGAGGACATCTGTCGCAGTTGCAGACTGCGCATTGCCCAACTCCCACACGCCATCAATTTGCCAACTCTCGGTAGAAAAGAGCCTGTGAACCGGCTTCTTACGATGCGCTGACCATTGACCTATGATAGCTTTCTCCGGACAAGTCCCGGATATGGCAGCTGCATGTTCGACGAAGAACGTGGGTTCGACATCGAAACAGTCTCCTATCGCTGCGATCCAAGTCAAGTCAATGTTCTCTACGATCAGCACTGTTTCGTCCGAGGCATTGCCGACAGCGATGTACTGCAGTTGTTGAAAGTCTAGTGGAGCTTGTGCACACACCGTGTGCTGACTTGCCCTGGTCGCACTTCTGGCTCGGTTGGTGTGCCTCTCTAATAGTGAGTTGGTTTTCCACTGCCCTATACCGGCGTAAAAGCGTTGGATATAGTCTTGCGGGCTCATTTCTGCAGTCTGGTCTACAGCCAGTTACCAGGGGAGCTAGCGATGCAGGCAGCGTCCGCTGTTGTATCCTGCTCAAATTCCAGTCTGCAGTGGCTGTGAGCGCCACTCTTTGCTTGAGTACCATGGTCCACCCATGTGCATTGAAGCGAGGCCGCATCAGCTGGTCCTGTTGTGCAACCACACATGTAAGCTTCCTTAACGGTCAGGCGGGGCAGTGCACGTTACAAGAGCGTGAATGCAAAAGGTCTCCTATTGTGCAACTGGATATGCCAGGAATTTCATATTGAATAGAGTACAGTCGCACAGGACAATTCGTCAATACTGCCAACAAAGCGCCATGGTAGGTATGCATTGGCATAGCAACAACACCATTTGACAGCTTTGTAGGGACGAGGAGACATTGAGGTCACAGATTTGAAGCTCAACCAAGTCTATCCGAGCTCGACGGGTTCAGTAGAGGATACGAAGATCGAGTGAGTCGGCAACACCTGTGCAGTCGCAGACACGCTGATCATCAACAGCATCATCTTGATTCATGGCAAGGCAGCCCATCCTTACAAAACCTGGACCACACAGAAAACCGAGGAAGCGGTACAGACTGACTCTAGCTCGGCTCACAAGAAGGAGTACCTGGACTGGACTACCCACGAGACTGGCTGCCATCAGCTATTCCAGGTTCGAGAATCTTTCGTTTCGGTTATCGAGGAGATTGTTACGGCAAAGACGCCATCAAGACACGAACATCCGACATCTCTACATCTTTGCTAGACCAAATTGCTAGTGCACGCCGGACTTGTGCAAACCGGCCCTTGCTGTTTATCGCACATAGCTATGGTGGTCTTGTCCTCGCGAAGGTAATATTCCTATACAAGACATGGACGCAGCTGATTTAGCAAAGGCACTTGCAGATGCTTGGCACAATCAAACGACATGGCCGGACATCTACGCTGCGACTGTTGGCGCGGTCTTCTTAGGCACTCCATTCCGAGGAACGACCCATCTGCTCCACCTAGCGATACTACCACAACTTGAGAGCACAAGTGAATACGTCCTTCGAGATAACATCGAATCATCCAAGGCCGATAACGAGTGGTTGCAAGACATGTTCAGCGATTTCTGCAAAAGTATTCGCGAGTCCGTGGAAGACGACGGCAAAGCGCCTTCTATTGCGTGCTACTTCGAGCGAGAACCTACCGACCTCAGCTTCTATCTACGCAATTCCAAGATTGCAGAGCGGGAGATCTCAGCCAGTGCCACCCAGTACAGAGGCATAGTGGTGAGTGAAAGCTCTGCTTGTCTTGACAATATATCTTCCAGGCTCGATATTCGGAAGTTTTCAAGAGCATGCGACCATTTGAATCTGCACAGATTTATGAACCTTGAAGATCAAGAGTGGATTACCTTCAAAGAATTGTTGCAAGACTTTGCCAGCAATCGACCGCGTCTTTCAAAGTCATATCGGGAGAAGTTGATCGCGAGTCTGAGATATGAAAATATGGGCAAGCGCCATGCCTCGATACCAGAACCCTGCGAGGGGACATATTCCTGGATACACAGAGAACCTCCAGAGAGCAGACCTGAGTGGCACAGCTTCGATGTGTGGCTTCGCAGCAGTGATTCGATATACTGGATATCAGGGAGAGCTGGCTCCGGAAAATCGGTGTTGCTTGCCCACATCGTTGATGATGAGCAAACCTTGGCAGGGCTCAAGTCGTGGAGTGGTCGAGTCCGTCTACAGCTGCTGTCGTTTTTCTTCTGGAAGCCTGGATCTGGACTGGAGAATAACGTACAGGGTCTGCTGCAAAGCTTCCTCTATCAGCTTTGCGATTACCAGCCTGCCGAAGTTATGGCCGAAGTCGTTAGAGAGCTCCGGCTGAAGGACCAACAAATCCCGATCTGGACCGTACTACGATTGACTCGCGTGCTCCATGCGGTCCTCAAGGCCACGAAAACTACGCGTCGATATTGTGTGTTCGTCGACGGCCTAGACGAGTTCACTGGTGATCAAGACAAGCTGCTGGAATTTGTTTTATCACTCCAAGCCATAGGCAATGTGAAATCCTGCGTCAGTAGTCGCCCGGAACAGACTTTTGTGGATGCTCTCAGTGGATTTCCAAGCCTGAACTTGGAGAGCATCAATCACCACGACATTTTTCGGTTTGTGGATCTCACTCTCCGCAAGGCGAAGGCAAAATGCGCACACGAATTGCTGTGGCTTATCTGTGAACACGCTGAAGGAGTCTTCTTATGGGCTACTCTCGTGACCATGGATGTGGTACGTGGGATCAAGGCGGGTGATGAACACGATATGCTTGTGGGCAGAATCTGGAAACTGCCCATGGACCTGAGCAAACTCTACCGCAAAATGTTAGAAACGGTGGACCAAGAGCACAGGGCTGCACTAGCATTTTATGTTCAATGTCTAAGAGCGCCTTCAGCAAGATTCTCACTGTTCACCTCCATTAGTATCCTCACAGCCGATCGACTCAAAAATATTCCTACTACATACAAGGACTTCGCAGCGGAATGTGAGGTCACTCAGAATTCAATCAGAATACGTTCCGGGGGGCTGCTAGAAGCATCTGAGTATGATGGAACTAGAATGAAGTGGGCTACTCACTTGGAGAAACCGGAATTTGAGTGGACCATGGCGGCGGACGCTGGTGCTGAAAAGCCACTGAGAACTCGGCGCGTCCGGGCGCAGTCTGGTCACCGCGTTCCTCTTCTACGCTCGGAGGCGCAACAGGTCAGATGGGTGCACCGCTCAGCGTACGACTTTATTTTCGAATCTAATGCTTCGAACGAACTCGATTTACCAGATCTGATGGAAGTATCCGCTCGACTATGGCGAGCTGCTCTGGCGTACCTGTGGTTTGCACCGTCTGTTTACGTGCCTGAAAGACGTATTCCTGGCCTCAGGGGGCGCAGGAGGCTTACAATCGGTACGGTGCACCTTTGCACATCCACTGTGATCCGCATCTGTGACATACTTCGCATGGCAGTCTTGGAAACGACTACTTCGCAAGTCCGACTACACGAGCTGTCTAGAGTCGTTGCGAAATTTGACATAGAGGAATTCGGGTATATGCCGCTTAGCGACGTCTACAGTCACCCTTCTGGCGAGCTACTGTACAGCAACAGCCTAGTGGTCGGTCAGCCAGGCACCGTGATGTTTTGGGCTCTCTGTGCAAATCATAGCGATTTAGACTTCTTTATCAGGCAAATGACACCTCTGACAGAGTCGCAGGAGATAAGCTTGGCCTGGTTTCTACTGGCATCCCCCACTGCTCAGACTGAGAAAATCGAGCCTGGCGATCTCGCTGCAGAACCGGCGTTGCGGATGTGGCTCTACGAGATCGTCAAACCCATGCTCTACTGCATTGAGCGACTGCATCAGTTGGAGACATCGGCAGATGTTGTTAAAGACACAATAATAACCTCGCGTCGTAAAACATTTGATGCTGCGAGGTTTGCAAGACACGCAATGTCTGCGCCGGGCTGTGACGGCGATTATGTGATAGGTCTGAAATGTCGGACACCTGCATCAGGAATGATTTGCGCAGCCATCGGCTCTATTCGGAGAGCCTGGATGCAGACGCTGTCCCGTCATCACAACCTCTTTGATGAGCTTGAGCTTTGCCACAGAGAAGTGATCGACAATCACTTTCGATCCTGCGATACAACATTCACCTTTCGATACATGTCTCCCCATTGCCCAAAGCTGTATTTGACTCCTCTGCTGGAATCGCAAATCAACCAAGATGTCGAGCAAATTACTCGACACCAGTCCGATGAACAGTACCTCGCCGTTGCACAGTCCGTCAGTCATCTGGACCTCAGGCAGATCTCGTTGAGTTCCCCAATGAAGGACCATGATTGCGAAGAAGAGTCGTTCTGGGACATCACGGTGCGTTCTCCCCTCACAATTTACATCGTCAAATACAGCTGCCAATGTGCGAGCAGTCCGAACTCACGAAACGAGCTGCGATAACGACCGAGTACGAGTTGCGAGTGATGGCCGAGCCTGCCCGTCAGGCAGGCAAGAGCTTGGAAGACTACTGGGGCCCAGGAAGTGAAGCTCTCGCCTCATATCGAGCTGCTCGCGATCGCTATCGAGAGTGGATCGATCTCGCCGTCGACGAGGAGATAGCTCAAGAAACGGCGTTGGGTCGATTTCACAGTCACCCGAGAACAAATGCATACGATCTCGAAAACGATCGACTATAAAGTAGAAAGAGATGGTAGAATGTTATGACCAATTAACACCAGAGAAAACAAGCGTCAAGAGAGACTCTCTCTGCCCAGAGGAAGCATCAAATCAAGTGACTAACCCAAAAGACATTCGGATGTTGTGCTGGCATCCACAGACGAGACGAGACACTTCTTCTACGAAATCAACACTAAAGAGAAACAACGATCAGCGGTAGAACCACATGCATGACAAGTTTATCGAATCAATCATCTCCACATCTCAATCTAACAACTTTCTCACATCTCGATGAGCTCTCTCAGAACGCAAAGATAATCTTCGCAGTGACCAGGATCGTTTCGACACGTTTTCCAAACCCCAAATTTCCATAATTCTTGCCACAACACCAAATCTCAACTTCTCAATCTAAGCTTCTTTGTTTCTCGCGAGTCAGATCAGAAATACCTACAGTATCATGCATGCAGCACAACTTGACTACCTTATTGTATTGCAGTGGACTAACAAATCATGTATAGCGTTTTCAGGAAAATACTACCTAACAAGCAATGTCATTCACGACATACATCACGCAACACACCCAACGAATGAAGTGAAGTCCAAATTAAAATTTCCGCCAAGGCTTAGTTCTATAGCTAACTTGACTGCGATCTTGCTCTGTGCTCCTTCCTTTCCTCCTTCGCTCGCTTGCGATGGTACTACAACGTAAACGAAAAGGAACACGATGATGAGAATAAGAAATGCCAGCCCATCGCGAAGAGTAGAAGTCACTGTCCTAAGTTCATGACTACTTTCAAGAATCTATCCCGCAATCAAATTCTCAACATTTCCAAAAAGCCATTTGCTTACATGGCACATGATAGATTTGGGTATCGCTTCATAAGCATTAGGAAGAAAACACCGGTCCATGCAAGAACAGAACAGAATCAAGCCTAGCAAGTCACATCAAATGAACAGAAATTCCAAGAAAAAATCCATTTTCATGGTGCCAGCCTTTTCATAGGCAAAAATTTCTCCTTTTGTTGTGGATTTTTCACAACCTCGCTCTATCGCCTAATGCCAGAAGAATGAATTAGTATGAGTTGTTCTATCACTCCTCCTGAATAGTTCTGTCCCATACGGTCGGTCGATGCTCACGCATCGCCGACGGCAGACATTCGAACCAGTTTCTTACGCACCATTAACCAACTCCTTGATCTCATCCCCGACCTTCTCATGCTCCTTAAAAGGGTCGTACATTCTCGCGCGAATGTAATCGTCGAGATCCGCGTCGCTCAAATTCCTCAAAGCTAGCTCGCGGTCCATGCCGTCTTTTTGTGCGGCGCGGATGACGCCTCGTGTGACAACGACGGAGACTTCGCGGATGCGGCGGATGTCGGGGTAGAGCCAGTTGTCGGCGATTTCTGATTCGGTGAGGGAGGTGGAGAGGGACTCGGCGGAGGCGTAGATCATGTTTTGCGTGACATTGACGGCTTTGCTGAGGATTGCGCCGAGGCCGATGCCGGGGAAGACGTACCTGGGAAGGATGTTAGTAAGTGCAAAATAATAATAGACGAGGGAGTACGCACATGTTGTTGCCTTGACCGGGAGTGAGCTCCTTGCCCTCGTATGTGAGTGTTGGGAAAGGAGATCCGGAGGCGAACAAGCAGCGTCCCTTGGTGTACTTGATGGCGTCCTCAAATGTGCACTCGGACTTGCTGGATGGGTTGGAGAGAGGGAAGATGACTGGGCGGTCGTTGAGCTCGGCCATGCGGGTCAGAATTTGAGGTGTGAAGGCACCGCCGATTGTGGAGAGACCCATGAGGATGGTTGGCTTGACGTATTCGATGACCTCTTCCAGAGTCTGGAATTGTTGGCCATCGTTGTCGTCACGAGCAAAGTAGATCTTGTGCTCAGCCAGAGGTCGGCCGGGTCGGTCGAGGGTGACCAGACCTTGTGAATCCACGAGCCAGAATCGCTTCTTCGCCTCCTCTTCGCTCAGACCCTCCTTCATGAAGAACTCTGTGAGCTGCTTGGCAACACCAACACCTGCACTTCCAGCTCCGAGGAAGACAGCGCGCTGCTCTGCGGGGTGGACACCGGATTGCTTGACAGCGTTGATGAAACCACCAGTAATGACGGCACCAGTTCCCTGGATGTCATCGTTGAACATGGTGTATGTGTCCTGGTATCGCTCGAGAGATGGGAATGGGTTCTTGAAGTCTTCAAACTGGATCACGATTGATGGCCATCGCTCAGTGAGGGCTGCCATCATCTCGTCCAAGAATTCCTTCTCTTCCTCTGCGGTGACCTTGTCACGTCTGCTGCCGAGGTATAGGGGATCGTTTCGGAATTGCTCGTTGCTGGTACCGAGATCGAGGCAGAGTGGGAGGGTTCGAAGTGGGTGGATGCCGGCGCAGGCAGTGTAGAGAGAAAGCTTGCCGACTGGAATGCCCATGCCGTTGATACCAAGGTCTCCGAGACCAAGGATACGTGAGCCATCAGTGACGACGGTGATTTCGACATCGTGTGGCCAGTTCTGGATGACAGAGTGGAGGTGTCCCTTGTCCTCCCATGAGAGGTAGAGACCTGGAGGTGTCAGTGAGGCCTTGAAGGACGGCAACAGACCACTCACCCTCTGGTTGTGTGTATAGTTCCGACCATCTTTGGCAAGCCTCTCCCACAGTGGGTGTGTAGATGAGGGGAGTCAGCTCCTAGCAATTGTCAATGTCTCAACTTTCTGCCTTGCTCTTTCAATGGTAGCCCACCTTGACGTTGTGTGCGAATAGACGGTAAAAGAGGTTGACGTTGGTGTTTCGGAGCACGGAGAGGTATTGGTACTTCTCAATGGGTGTCTTTCTTGACTCGAGGACAGCAAGGCCTAGGGTGTGTCAGTGAGGCGAATGCCAATGCCTCGGTGTTTGAGCTACTCACATCGCTTGGCTTGGTTCTCAAATGACTCGACAGCTGGAGGAGTCAGGCCGTATGTTCTCAGGTATTTGCGAGTCTCCTTGGAGTGTGTGGTGTCATAGTCGGCACTGGAGGGAGAAATCTCAGCATGTGTTCGGACATGGGACATTGTCGAAAAAGTTGACATGGAGGATTTGTGAGGTGAAATGTTAGAAAATGGTGCTACATACGGTGCTGGGACAATTCGCCTCTCTGGGTGGTGGTGATGCACGGCAGCCTGCTTGATGTTTGCTTGAGGAGCAAAGCCGTTCTTCGCGGAAGTCATGGCGGCTGCTGCGACTGTGGCCGTGTTTGCGGGAGAAGTGGTGAAAGCTCGTCTGGGGTACCCGGCGTCGGAAAGCTTATTCGAGCAACGGCGAGGCTTGGAGAGGCTGCTCTTGGACGACGCAGGAGTGAGAGGATGGATTGAAGGAGGAGGAAGAGGATGTGCAGAGGTGTGGTGAGTCGAGACAAAAGGTGCAATTGTAGGCTGGGTCGCGCGACACGAGGCAGCGGGAGTTGGAGAGATGCTAAGCTTAGGCAAGCGGGCCGGGCGAGTTGGCGGCATATGGGTCTTCGAATGGGTGAAGTCGGAGGGTATCGGGGGATTTTTTGGATTTTATTATAGGGTCGCAGGCTGATCCACCGGTCAGGCTGAGGTGATAATGTGCAGGATGGTGGTGAGTGCACTGGGCGAGCCGTCCGGAGAAGGCGCAACGGATGCAGGTATGAAGTGAAGGAGAATTATTCTGGTGTCGCAGGGAAGGCCGTGCTTCTTGGGCAGTCTGCTACGAAGGCCAGTGACTCCGAGCGACTCCACGAGAAAAGCCAATGCCTTCGCCGACCCTGCAGGATTGCTGATGCAGCGAGGGGAGCGCTCCGGTCGGGCAGCGGTCCCGGCCCCAGCCCTGCCACGAAAAAGACGGTGCAAGTGGGTTGCTGTGAACGATCACGACTTCCAAGAACTCGTCAGTCGCTGTGATTGCGGAGATCCGAACCGTGACAGTATGCGGTTGTGGTGCTTATGTGCAGCAATGCGCACGCCGCTGAGAGGTACATCGTTCTCGCATTCCCCCTTCACCGCAGCAGCAGTACCATGTTCTGCCTGCGATGGGAGGCGTGTTTGCGCAGACGCACGCGAAACATTGTCAATTTCGTTCCTGTCCATTATCGTGCCACGCGACGGCGCTAACCGCATGCATGATCCTGCTGCAAGGGACACGAGAACGAGCGGGTTCGAAAGCCGATGCTTCTTGCTGCTGCAACACCACGGCGGTGATCGGAGCCCGAGGCCAGTTACATACATCTCTCCCGCATACTGTCTGCTCCTCCGCACTCCACCGCCCTCCCTCGGCGAACTCTACACCACACTCTCCGCCTCATGCCACGCCGACATTCACAGTTTCCTGCTCTCCTGCTGGAACAAACATGAGAGGCAGCATTGCCGCTGACGTATGCAGTCTAGATTTGCTGTTTGCTCATGCTGCTCACCAACAGCTCTCGACTGAGCAGCCCGAGCAAGTCCATGTATCGTCAGCTTCATCAATGGCACAACCCGCAACTGTCGTTCTTGCACAGCTGGCTCACGCGAGCGATCTACGGAAGATCGACGGGACGGAGTGAGGTCCGTTCCTGCCTGAGGATACACGTAGGTTCTCACGATAGTTTGGCAATGAGGTCACTCTGAGCTCGATAGCGCGTCCACAGCTGCAGTGTTCGCGCCATGGTGAAGCTGAATCCTGTATTGACCGCGAAAAGACATACCATCATCGCCGCTTCTCCTCTTTACCATCATCGCCGTCACCGGTTGCACATGGCTTGACACAGTAGACGCCATCCCCTCCTCACCTCCCCGCCTCTTCGTCCACCACCTCTCCACCTCCGCTGCGAGCAGTGCTGCCTGATACCGTCGCCATGTCGTCCTGCTTCGGCTTCCGCAACAATGGCGATCAGTCCGAGCGAGAGCCTCTGCTGCCTCAGTACAATGACGATACCGTGTTGCAGCGCGAGCTGCACCAGAAGCTCCATTCGTACCAGATGTACCGAGCCATCTCCAAAGGCTTCATGCCCTCCACCGAGCAGCTGATCATCCACTTCCGCACCTTCCTCGCCAGCGAAGTCCTCAACCCAGAACATCCCGATCTGTCCAACAGTGGCCGAAGATTGATCAAGCAGACGCGACAATGGATCCAGCAATTCATGGATCTGCTCGAGCACAAGAACGGCAAGGATCAGATTCAGGACATCATTTGGTTCTTGACCAAGAGCAGCATCTCTGTTGACGTGGAAGACATCACAGTGCGAGCACAAAAGGTCAAGGCAAGAGCGGATACCGCCGCCGCATATCAGAGTCTGCGGACTGTGGGCAGTCTCCTGTTGACCAACTCCGACTTCCGCATCTTCCTGAGTGATCTGAACACTGTCGGCAAGGAGGTCTTCAGAGACTCTGCCTTTGCACTGTCAAATGCTGCGGAAGATGTCGCGAAGAAGATCGATCCCTCCGAAGAGGAAAAGCAGAAGGTCGCAAAGCCCGGAGCTGATGATCAACCCGCTCCCACCGCAGAAGACTTGACCGGTGAAGCTGCAGAGGTCGCCAATGTGGCTGCTAACGGAACCGCCCAGGTCGCCAAGACCACTGTCGATAGCGCAGCGGACAAGCTGGAAGGTGACGAAGGTCAGGTTTTGGTGAATCGTCTCCAGCAGGCCGTTTCCAAACTTCGGAAGCGTCCTGATTATAATGACTCTGTCTCGACCTTGTCACTTCTGATCAAGAGATATGCCGTCGTCTACTCGAGAGCTGCAGAAGATGTCGCCAAAGTCGCCAAGAAAGATATCAACGAGAATGAGGCTCTCGACCGTGCTGCTCAGAACATGTGGGCATTCATCACCAGCTTTGGCGACAAGCAGGAATGGGAGAAGACGGAAGAACTCTTCAAGCAGGTCCTCAGCCACCAAAACAAGGACCCGCAATTCGAGAGCACATTGAGCAAGGCCGGCGACTCCCTGCAAAAGCTACTCACCGATCCTAGCTTCCTCGAGCATGCTGACGATAAATTCAAGGAGCTCCGAGCTGAGTACAAGAAGTCGGGCAATGACAGCCATCTGGGCCAAGACATTCAGGCTTTCTTCCAGCAATTGGAGACTACCGTCTACAGTGTGCTCAAGGACGAGGATATTCACAACCTGATCCAAACGACCTTGCGCATCTTCAGGCTACTGTCGCCTGTCAACCAAGCCACGAATCCGGAGTTGCTACAGGACACCATCAACATTTTCGTGCCTCTACTCATTGCCGCCATTCAGTACATCCCCATCCCCAGACTCGAGATCAGCACGCCAGAGATCGACCTCCTCCTGGAGAACCTCATCATCGAGCCAGGACACACAGTCAACCAGACCTCTTTCCTACCTTACCGCCTCAAGGTCGAAACATACAACGACTTCGAACTCCGCAAAGCCAAGTTCCGTACCACTACTGCCATGACCAACCTCGTCACGATCAAGATCGACGGACTCTCTGTCAAGGCCGATGAAGTCGGCTTCTGGCTCCGCGCCCACAAAGGCATCCTCCGCCTCGCCGACGAAGGTATCGCCGGCTTCGCCCTCGACGAACGCGGCATCGACATCCATATCGACGTTGAAATCGCCAAAGAACGTCTCGAACAAATCCTCACCCTCCGCGCCGTGCGCGTTCATATCCACAAACTCAACTACAAAATGCGCAAATCGAAATTCTCCTGGCTCGGCTGGCTCATGAAACCCCTCCTCCGTCCTATCATCCGCAAAGTCATGGAGAGACAGCTCGCTTCTGCTTTGGCAGACTTCTTCCACGCTGCGAACCGCGAGATCCTGTTCGCGAGAGAGCGACTCCGAGCTACAAGAATCGCCGATCCGGATGATGTGTTGACATTCTTCAAAGCTGTCGCGGCCAGACTTACACCAGAAGAGGATCCAGATTTGTACACAAGAGTCGGTGTCGCACAGCCTGGTAAGGGTGTGTTCAAGAACGTTTATGCGCCGGGCAGCATTGTGAAGGTGTGGAATGAGGAGGCTAGCAGGGCGACAGAGAGAGTAGAAGATTTTGATGCGGGAGGTTGGAGGAATGAGATTTTTGATACGCATGTTAGGACTTTGACTTGAAAATGAGGGCTGGTGCTGGGGATTATGAGATGTGCGTGAACAGGAGGAGAAAAGTTGAGAACAGTACACGAGAGTGACAGAAAGTTACATAATAGTAAGAGGTCAAATAGTACTCTCTACTAGTAGAGACATGATATATATACGATGAGCCGAACTAAAGCAGCAATAGCAGCGTACTTTAAAAGTGTTAGTTACCTTTTCCCTCATTCCTCTCCTCTCTATAATATATCTAATCCTTCCCTTAGTATAGTACCTCCGTAGCTTGTAGCTCGTAGCTGACTAGGGCAACACAGCCTCCCGTCCTCCGCAGCTTCTACTTGTTGCCCTAGTCCCGGTATTATCGGCTTAATAATTCTCCTCCGAGGTGTTTAGCTCGAGCCGAGTGGAGAGTTTTTACTTTCCCAGTATGGAAAGGCGGCGATAGTGAACATGTCGGCTTGACCAATGCGAGAGGCTACGCTACCTATTGTTCGATTGCAGTCAATCAATCTCGGACCGGACAACAAATGAATGATAATTCGGCATCAAACTACACATTAACGACCACAGCTCGTGCGAACCTATTTTCCCTACATTTCATACATTCCTTTCTGCTCCGACACACCATCCCTTTCTGCTCCGACACTCACAACATCGCAGCTGCAAAGCCCACAGCGGCCATCACAAGTTCAAGCCCAGTAATAGCGCCTACATTCTTCCCCGCTCCGCTCGAACCACCACCAGCAGCAGCAGAGGCACTAGCACTAGCACTAGGATCCGACGAAGCCGTCGTAGCGGCTGGAGTCGCAGCATCCGCCTCAGAAGAAGAAGAAGCAGAAGGCATCATCGAATCCGTCGCAGCAGCAGCAGCAGCAGCATCCGTAGAAGTGGAAGCCTCCGACATCATAGTACTCGCCGCTCCCTCAGTCTCAGTAGCAGTCATTGTGCCTGTAAAAGTTCCTCCTCCGCCGCCTCCGCCGCATTCAGCTTCTGTTCCGACGCAAATGCACGCGCCGAGTTCTTGTGTTGCGGCCGGGTCGCAGGTATCTTGTGTTCCGCAGCAGCCGGAGAAACAGCAGCCGCCTGTTGCGCCGTTGTTGTAGAAGCGGCACTAGAGAGTTACAACATGACCTGGTTAGAAGAAGTTTGTATTTCGATTGGGGGTTTTGTTTTTGTTGGGCTTGAGGTAGGCGGTGGGGGAAGGAAGGGAGGTTTTGGTGTGTCTGGGGAAGGGAGGGAGGGATGAAAGAGAGAGAGGGAGAGAGAGAAAGAGAGAGACGTACGCAATCTGTGCGACCATTACCGCATTGATCTGCATCGGGGGCATCGCACGCGACGGAATTCTGGCGCTTGGAGAGGAAGGCGAGTACGTCGCCGGGACTGTCGAGAGGGCCGCCAGACGAGGCATGAGGGATGGGGTTGCGTCGGAAGACAATGACTGGTTCGGCTGTCGCTGCGGCGCTGGCGGCCAATAGGGCCATGGGGAGGAGGAGGAGTTTGGAATGCATGTTTTGCTGGATTTAGGTGCTGAAAGATAGAATCTGGTTGTCGTTGATGAAATTGATCGATCTGATGATACAAGGCTTGAGATGGAGAAAGTGGGACGGAGAGGGATTCATTTATACACTTCTCTTTTGCCAACCATCTCGCCACCATGGGACTTTGAGGTCTGTGCCTGAGAATGGAGAGGAGATAAACTTACACCAGTTCTTCGTCGCATAGCCATGACAGCTGAATGTGCCTCTGATTGCTTCTTGGCCAACACGTCTCAATGGCGGTGGCGGAGACACCAAGCGCTTGTTTCTGGATCATGAGATCGCAATTTCTGGAAGCCATCGTACCATCCCCAGGAATCAATCCGATGAGGAATGTGTCTTGTCTTGTGCGGAGATCACAAGCAGCCACGACTACACTCTCGCTGCTGCTGCGAGCTGTACGTCGATTCGAGGTCCTCGTCCAGAAAAGAACCACGTTCCGCTCCTGCTCTTCCCCATTTCCATACGGTTACACCAGACGGCAGAGCAACAAGAGCCGAAGGTCATTGTTGCTGCGGTGGTGTGATGTCAGGCCACGCGAACGAGTCAATCCAAGAGGCCGCCAATGGCAACCTGTGGTGGCGTTGTTTCTGCCACTAGACATTCGCTTACGGTTCTTGGCAGGGCTCCGGCCTCACATATGAAGTCGCGATAGACTTTCGACTTTGTGCATGAGCAGGCGAACAGGCTTGGTATGGCGTTGGGTTGGTATACTGGAACAGTGCAAAGTGTCGTGGTGGAATAGAAGTTGTAGACGAGTTCCGCTTATGACTAGTATCAGTAGAAACACGGCCAGGCTTGCCTCCTGCGAGCCTGACAGAGGGTTTGCGCACCTCTCAATGACAGAACAGAAGCGTGGTCCTTCGCAGAGAATCCAGCACATCACAGGTGCCGGCTTTGCAAGTATTAGAAGTACCCAGCAAATAATGTGACGAGAATGTTTTGCGCAGCGTCTGTACAGGTGGGTTGTCAAAGATGCAAATTTGCTGACTCGTGGCGTTTTGCAAACTGTTCTTGCGGGATCCGATGCTTTGCCGCAACGGCGGATAGGACAAGTTGTTGTTGTTGGTGACGCGGTGGTGCTTTCTTGGGCATCGCGCGTGGTTGAGGATCGGCAGTGAGCGTGGGTGGTCTTTTGCAAGTAGTTTGCCCACAGTCCGCAGTCTGTCCTCAAGGAATGTCGATCTCTGCATGTAACTGTAGCGTTGAGTACAAGTGATATAGCCACTCGGGACTGGCGTTGTCTTAAAACTGCCAAGCAGCTCAATGTCGACTTTCGTCACCGTCCGGATGTTCAAAGTACCTTTGCATCACCCGCACAGTCAAGAGCAAAGGTAGTCTCCATTTCCGTGATTTCGTTCGTTGTTGGAGAATGCGTTGTCTACGGGATTGGCGAACAACCACACATTGGATATGCTGAGCAATGTTTCAAATCTTTACCCCGGGTTTCGAAGCTGCAGAGAATTTTGTGGGATTCTACTCACGTGGTGGCGCCATGGGAAGGCAGATCTCCGTGTTCATTTAGCTGCGTTTCAGCTCATCAGCAAAGTCAACCTGGCTGGAGGAGAATGATTCCAATATTGTCTTTTCGAGATCAGAAGTAGTGAACACCAGCTGTTTGGACCCAGAACTACGAGCTTCGACTTCCTGCTGAGTTGCCCATACGTACTGCTGGTGCTCTTTAGGATCCAGCTTCACGGATGGTGGTCGTCCTTCTTCACCAAGCTCAACTTCTACGAAGAAGGTGAATTTGCAGATCTTCTTTCCCGATCCGCTAGTGAAGAATTCGCCTTCGCCGACTTGAGGTCCGATGCGAACAGCTTGAAGTCCGGTCTCTTCGAGCAGCTCACGGGCTGCGCCGTGCAAAATGCTTTCGTCGTCGTCATCGCAGGCACCACCGGGGATTTCCCAGCAACCAGGCATGCTGTCCGTCTCGGAGCGCTGTAGGAGAAGTATACGAGGCACCTCTGGTTCAGATCTGTCGAACACGAAGCATCCTGTTGCGATGTAAGAGTATCGTGGATCTGGACGCGTCGCGAGGTATGTTTGCGGAGGTGTCGCGAATGATGAGACTTGCGGGTGGTACGTAAAGCCCGCAGCTTCTCGCTGCGATGAAGCTTGTGCCATAACTGGTTATGATTGTTCATCGATAATGATGTATACGGACATAGGAAGTGGCTGAGCAACATGAAGAAGGGAGGACCCGCCATTCCTGACTAAGCGGAGGTCTGTGCATGCTCTCCTGAGCTTGCTCTGGCTTCGGCACTGCCAACACTCCATCTCGAATGCATGTTTGGATCGGGCCATAGCCCACTAACCATCTCTTTTGCTGGTCGTACTCGTCAAGCGGTTGAACATTCCTCTTTTCTCACGAAGAGAATGGTACACTTGCAGTCTTGCAGTTTTCACATGCTGTCACTCCTCAGATGTTGCACCCGAATTCTCGCTCACGCAGAGTTCTTGTTGCAGGGCGCAAGCTCAACAGCGAGGCTAAGTCTGGAACGAGTGCCGAGAACTCACTTAACAAGGACCTTGTTTGCCTCGAAATGGCTCAACTTGTGCGAACTTGCATCCGCGACGAATGATACAATAGCCACTCACCAGGATTCTGATCTTCAACAGTCTCACTTTCGATGGATTCATTCTCAGCGAAACCCTCACGTAGCGAGGTGCGATTTCTTCTATCCGCATCAAGCAGAATACGAGAAGGGAAAACAAAGAACTATCCTCCTGCATGACTCTGGGTCTAGAGCATTTGCCGAGAATGCTACAATACTGCCAGGCTGGCTACTCGAAGTCATATTATTAAAGGTATGCTATGCTTGATGACGCTTTGTCTGACGTTTTCATCGCATTGATGGCTAGCGGTTCGAATTCGACTGTATGGTGTTGGAGATGAGCTGCGAGCTGAAGGGTAACTACGTTTGACACAATGCCTTCATTCCGGAAATGGTATGGACAAAGGTGGCACTCATCTCAAAGAACACTTGCCGCACATGGCGGCTGCGACAGACTCTGTGCCTATGCATTCTCACAGCGTGGCCTGCCTTTCGATCAACTTCTTGCCACACTCTCTAGGGAGAGCTGCTAGTCAATACAACTCAGTATACTGATCAAATGCCACCAAAGAGGCGCAACACTGCTGCCAATGTCTCCATCGCTGGTGACTCCGATGAGTTCTGGCAAGGGAATTGTCAGTTCAGCCAGGTTTTCGAATATACAACTGATGATCTTCGCATGTCCGAGCTAAGCAATGGCATCTCCAGGATCTTTTCACAAGATCTATTCGAAGTTGAGCAGGAGGGTAAACGATTCCCAATATCGGACGCTATCTACAATGATTTCCTTGCTCCTTCTCTCCGCCTCGCAACGCACATGATATATTCAACACTTCTAATTCCTTTCTGGTCAACTGTAGTTCTCGAAAAGCCATCATGTTGGGAGGAGAGAGAGAATGAGATCCGATATGGTATGCAATATACGTATGAACAATTGGATCCCGACCGCAAGATTTCGAAGGAACACGCACGGAGAGCCAATGCTCAGCTGGGAACTATGCACGACTATGTCAACTATGTGTTCGTGGATCGTTCAGCAGACTTGAACACCATACAACAAGGGCTTTCCAACGTTGTCGTTTCTGGTGTCCCGAACGGATATCGAAGTAGGATCAATATTGGGCTAAAAATGCTGCGCGATCTAGAGCAGGCAACGAAGGAGGCTCATGACGTTCCTCAGCTCCTCGTTCGACATTTTCATTTCGCAGTCTGCCTTGTTCATGAACTGGGTCATGCTGCTTTCAACCGAGTCAACGGCAAGGTCGATTGTGAGCCTTTCTTCGGTAACGAGATTATTTCCGAGCTGGGGTTCGAGCTCGAGAGACAACTTTTTGACGGGCGTCTGGACTTCGTCTTCAATAAGTCGAAAGCTCAGGGTATACGTAGTCGATTTCAGCGTCACAAGTTCAATGGAAATTGGAGTGCTCTTGATGGCATGTATGTCCTTTGGGACTACCCGAATCAGAAGACCGTGGAAGATTATCATGGGACGCCCAGTCTACAGAAGCGATATGATCCGAAAAGACAACGGGACTGCGATATGGCCTGGCGAGTGCCGTTAAGTCACCTACAGAAGTTCTTCGATGACAGGTTCTGGGAATCGGCAGCGTGTGCTGACAGAATCAATTGGCAGCCAGAGAGGAGATTAGGTAAGTCACTTTACTACATCACCTTCCAACCCACGCGGCTGTCAATGTTGTGTTCGATCAACTCACGATTATTACAGGATACTCCTTCCAAGCGGAGGAGGGAGGAACATGCAATGTCTTCCCGATCGCGCGCCCCTCGGACGAAGATGATAATGAAAAGGAGGAAGGCCGAAAGTACCTATTCAACAAGACATATATCCGGACCACGTATGGCGATATTATACTGAGGGATCCAGATTTGGACCCAGTCTCAGATTTAAGAAGACAGCACTATGAAGCTGCCCACTGGCATACGAAGAAAGAGACAGAACTGCCATGGTTCACGTCTCGAAAGCACGTGGATAGATATTGGGACATGACAGAAGGCAATATCAACTACCACAAGCGACGCGATATTCTCAATCGCTTGTGGCTCGCCATATACGATGCTCCTGTGCCGCTGAGCGAATTCGACATTGGCACTGCAGAGAAGAAAGTTGGCGCAACGAGACGACTGGTGGGAAAGAAGATCAACAAATTGATATCTGAGTACAGGAAAACTCGGCAATCTTTGCCTCGACTGCCTGGAACCAACCTGATCAAACGCAACGGACAACCCCCGGTCGATGTGGAACGCTTACTTGGCTATTTGATTGAGCTAGAAGGTCATCAACTCAAAGATCTGCTGTGCGATATCGAAGAGGCGAAAACATGGAACATGGAAGGCGACCAAGACCCAGACATTGAAAGCAACGAACACCCAGATGTTGAAGAGCCTGGAGTTGAGGATCTCGCGTTTACCTATTTTGCTCGTTGGGAGAAGTGCAATCCGCTATGGAAGAACGAACCAATGCTCACCAAGCTCGACTCCACGCCTTCCAAGCTTTCGTCTGCGCAGAAATTGGCATATGCACGGCAGAAGCTTGCGACTGGGACACCACCTCCGCACTTCTCTCGCGAAGTACTCCTCTCGAGGCTGCAAACACTACCAGAAGAGCGACACGATTCTCTTTCACCTGGTCCAATGGAACCTGGTACAAAGAATTCTGGCTTCAAATTCGACAACAAGAATACTAAGCATTTTCGCTCGCCTGATCCATTTACTGACAGACCAATAACCGAAACCCTCCCAGGACTGCCATTTGACAGCACCGGCCATAAACCTCAGCCGCGCATAAATAGCAGCCCTCTATCGACTCCGTCTCGCAAGAGGAATTCTGCACGCGCGGTTAAAGAGCAGAGCAATCGGAATTATATTCCGCAAGGTCCGCTGTCTGCTCCTGCAGAGATTACGGGGCCACCTTCGGCCGGTTGCGCGAGGATGTTGGACCAGGATAGTGAAGAGGGTATTGATTCGGAGCAGCATCATCGTGTGAAGAGAGCGAGAACAGGGATGAATGCAGATATGATCACGGCACAAGAAGGATATGATGACGGTTTTGGACAGGGAGAGGGGAAAGAGGGGGGGGGAAGGGGAGGATCAAGTGGAGAATCGAGATGAGAACCAAGATACAACTGATGATATGGGCATAGACGAGGGCTAGAGTTAGATCTTACGAAGCAGTCCAGTGATTGTGCCATCGTTGTTGAAGTCACATGGAATGCAAGTAAAGCAACAGTCATCGAATAAGCACAAATTACGCCGTCGAGCATCAATTTACAGCACCCCAAATCAGCAGATCAAGGGCAGTCTTGGAGATACATCACCGTGTAAAGCGTACGGCAAATACAAATTTGCCAGATGCTGTGCGACTATGGATGCCAGCAGAACTTCACAACTTCGAAGCATATCACTCCACCAAATGCGTTTGGTAAACGCTTGCAGAATGGGCAAAGAGTATGAGAGGTCCGATTGACATATGTTACTGCAGATCTTCATAGCACAGATAGTATCGATGAAACCTTTCCGAAGTTTGGTGCCGTATGAGTTCTGTTCCTGCGCGCGGTTACCGAAAGCAGCCACTGCACTTTGAATCGTTGAGCCAATGAGCCAAATCGCCGTGTGTCTCTTGGGCGACAGTACGAATGCCTCCAATGCGAAATTGATCGTGGTATAAGGTATCCGGAACCGTCGTACCGGTTGCCGGGAGGGGCAATTGATCATCAAACGGTGCTCCGCTTCACCAAACGGCTCACATTTGCCGTACCAAATCGTCCACTCTCTACGCTGGGATCAGCGCCCCATATATCCTGGTGCAACAGAATTCTTCCGCCGCTCTTGTTCCATTATTCTTCCAGCGGAACAAGTGATATTCAATTTTCAGTATCTCATAGAAGAAGTCCAGCAATCAGCCCACTTAACAACATCCGCGTACAGGTCCAGAAATGAACTTCTCACAAGCGATCCTTCTTGCGGCAATCAGTGTTGCAGCACGAGCTGCAATCTGCCCCGATGGATACTACAGCGAAGCATCCTGCTGTCCCGCGAACACCGATGCACCAGTCTCGGATTGCAACCTTCGCAAGGCAGTTCTCAATAGCGCTTGTTTGACAGTGACTGACGAAACAATGTCAAGCCGCTGATCGTAGCTCGTTCGATAAGATCACTGCGTCTTGCCAAGAGGCTGGAACAGTAGCTCAGTGCTGCGCTATACCGACATCAGAGTCGGATAATGAACTTTCCATCGTGGTCATGTGTGATAGCTTGACAGAAAGTTGAGGACTGAGGTATGCAGAGATAACGGAGTCTAAATGAGATGTTTGGGAGGCCAAGTTGAGGCGTTTGGGTATTTTGTGACCCAGTTAGGCCTCGTGTTCATACTTGTCTAGTTCGGGCGCTGGAGGGCACGCCGTATGTACAACAAAGTTTTGGGCAACGCCTAAAGCATGCCATGTGTATAATACAGACTCCAACTCAATTCTTTCTTCATTACGCAAGCTGGATACTCGTGTAGCTTCTCGCCAAAGAGCAATCCAAGTTGTCATGTCTAGACACTACTACAGACCTCGAATGTAGTTCAAGATGCTTTGCCTGCCTTTCGGATGTCATTCTCAGCGTCACTGGATGTGGTTGACGGAATGCGTGAACGATCACTCAGGGCTCTTATCCATGATAGAGTTGAGATACGACACTCCCGTCCCGATGGTACGGCCTTTCACAGCGGCGCTGATCATCATACCTGACCTAAAATCGAGGAAGTCCCCGAGACCTTGAAAATCTTGACGACAACGCTTCGATCTCAAACACTTCTTCTTCACAGTGTTGTGTTAAGTCTCCGACTAAAGCCCGGATGAAGGTCTCTTAGAGCATCTATCTTTGCCACAACGACAACCTTGCTTGCGAACTCTCTCATCTGAAGATCCCCTTGTAAAATAATATCCGGAGCTCTGCCGAGTACGATAATAATGCGATTTCGAGCCTCGGTTTCCTGGAGGGAAGAATGGTACTACGTATAAATTCAATCAACGAGCACATAGCGAGCATGGTGTCTGATATCGTCTGTTTCAGCTGATTTTGGCCCTTCACTCGACGTAATTCAAACTACATACCAGAGGGATAATAAGCTTGGCGCATGCTGTAAACTGCCTGCGGTGAGAGTGAAAGCCATTTGGCTTGCTCTACGAGCCGATGTGATGCATTGTAACATGAGATTCGTTCCCCCGGCTGTCTATGATGCGGGAACTGGTCGCTACAGATAATTCAGAGTCGATATCGCTTTTCAAGCACAAATTCGGGCCATATGCCTACTGCGACTTCGATCGTCTATGGAAGTGCATGTTTTACGTCTCTGCGGATCGCAGTAATATCCGAAATGATTCATAAACGGGGATCGTCTGTCATAGACGCTCGGAGCCAAGCGTTGAGACATATTTTTGGACAATTGGTGGCAGTGTCCAGAGTGCGTAAATGCTTGACACGTTTTATGAATTCTCCATGCGACTGCTAGTACCAGCCAAACCGAGACATTTGTTGCCCAACGGGGATACAGCTCAAGGGGAAGTCGTAATCACAGACCAAGGCATGATCAAACTCATTAAATACACGATACCTTTCTGCCACCCCAGCAAGCACAGCAGCCTTCACGTTCTCATTTGTAAACCTTCTATCTTTTCAAGTCCTGAACAACATTCACGATGAAATTTGATTGCGCCTTTCTCGCCCTCGCAGCAAGCTACGCTGCCGCTCAAGCCTTTTCGGAGTCTGAAGCTCAACAAAAGTGTCCTCTCCCGGGCAATGACCTCCCTATGTGTGTGTCCTACAGTGTCATACGAGTTGCCCGTGGATGTCATAATTGTAAGATAGTTTGCTGCGTTTCTGCACGTCTGAGTGCTAATGAACCTTTTTTCCAGCTCCTGACCAAGAATTCAAGGCCTTGTGCAAGTCGAAGGGGGCGGTGGCGAAGTGCTGTGATGTGAGTTAAGCCCCGGCTACTGATGTGTGGAGTGCTCAGTATCGATTTGGAAACCCGCTGTGGATTTCTTGGAGAGCTGAGACTGACCAAATGTGAAGCAAAAATCCTCCGACCTGCTAGCTCCTATGAGCCACTACAGCCAAATCATGGACATCCTCGACAAGACGGCTCTCAAATTCCCGTGGCGCTAAATCGCCTGCCAGCTTCCGCCGTCAGTGACTTCGAGGAGTCATCAGCAGCTGCCTGACTTTTGTTGACAGTGGCTCGAATCGGGCCGGCCCGAAGAAAAAATCGCTCTTTCGAACATCTCATATGATTTCAATGATAAACACAAGTGTCGTGTCTACTATTGAGGAAGTTGCACAGGATGGATGCTCGAATACCTTCTCTGGACTCACCATCTTTTGTACTTGACACTTACATAGATTTTAGCATCACCCAAAAATGCTACAATTTGGCAAGCTCGACACATATGCCTTATGGCTTGGAGTGTGGAAAGCTTTGTTCGAAGTGAGACAGATCGTAAATTTGGCAGTGCTGAGAGATGGTTTAAAAGGTCTCCAATAGCTGGCAATCCGTCAACTGCACAACTGACTGTTTATGAATGACCACAATTCAGTCACTCCATCCACATGTCAGCCACACAGCGATTATCCAGGGACCTCCCAGCTTTCAACGGTCGTCACTATCTCCCTAGTAACAGAGAAAGGCACACATCAACTCGTTCGTGAAGGGGGAGTAGAGCCGAATCCGGACTCGCATAGCAGCCAGTATCAGTCGCGTGGTCAATGACATGCCTGTTACTTCGGCATTTGAATATAGACCACTCATCTTCTCGAAGGGTCTTCGATGACAGGATGCAAGAATGAGGAGGAAAACTCTGTTATGTCCATTCCGAGCCCCCGAAATACGGAATTTCCATCACGGCGCTCCTTTCCGCATGGCCTCCAACACAGGAATTAATTGCTGCAATCATGCTCACCATCTCAGAATCCTCTTCTCCATTAGCACCATATCTTAGAAGAAGCTGCACAATCGCTAGATCGTTGTGGAAGAGAGCCCACCGTAAGCAGCTCATTCCGACAACATCTGTCGTGTTGGGATCGGCTCCAGCGCGCAGTAACAGTCCTACAACCTCGATATGTCCTCGGTACACTGCCACTTGCAACGGTGTTGAGTCGTATCGGCCGCTTTTTCTGTCGATGTAAGAGGCATGTCGAGGCCGATCAACACTCACCAGTCCCTGGGAGAGCATGATTTCGACTATTGGTGTTAGTCCATACGATGCAACGTAGTATAGTGGTGTCGCGTTTTTTACAAGCTGCCTAGTGCCACCTAGAATTGCTGAAATCCAGAATCCAAAATGATGTGAAGCTCTCGGTGAGTGCTGCGAGTTGTCGGTGTCCAAGAACTTCAATATACGTTGCATCTCTGTACTTCCAATGTTTCCACCGTTCCGAACATGTATACATACATGAACAGCCCACATGGTACTAGCATAAGCTAAGAAGGGGTATTCCTTCAAGCAGGTGTGCAGCTCGGCAAGACCATGGATTTCCTTGTTGAAGACGTCCATAAGAAGGTAGGAGAGTGACTTTGATATCATGAGCGGCGTACACTGTTCTCGACTCATGCCAAACACTGCGACTTCAGACTCCCGGATGGTTGACGACTCCAGTGCAATTCGTACAGAGCTGTGGGCGAGAGATACTGTGCCATTGCTCGTGTTATGTGTTACCAGGCCCTGACACTCCTGGAGCATAATATGTGGAGGTATTATCCTGCAATCATCGTCGATGTTGGAGTCGCCAACCTCGAACACAACAGCTTCCACGAGTTCGTCCAGGGTCAAGGGACGTAAAGCATAGCTCAGCCACATCAATGCCTCTCGCAGCCACGGCCGTTTGGGTTGCGGTATCCTTTTGAGAATATCAATGTATGTCGAGTCCATGGATCCCGGCAATGTTGCGAGCGAACGCTTCGCCATCCTCGCGGTGAGGCATTGTGACAAGAGAATCATTTGGCACTCGACCCATCGAAACATGCCATTGGCCTGCGGGACAAGTGCGTCCACAATGTTCTGCTCTCCCGCTTGCACAAGTATAGGCTTGGTACGGACAACTCGCCTGATGTATTCTTCAATATCGCTCTCAGCTTCATCGGCCTCTATGCTTACTATCATGGACTGAACTGAGATCTCATCATCAGGGAATGTGGTTGACGATAGCACGAAGCGACTTGTCTTGCAACGTTCGCTAAGTCTTGAGATGCAATTTCGCAGCTTGTGTTCGTCGTGGCTCTCATTTAAAGCATCTAGGACGAAAACGTACGCTCCACTCTGCTCGATCGCTTCGACAATGGCGTCTTCCATGGACGAGGTGGGTATCATCTCTTTCTTGGACTCTGCCTTGCTGAATCGATCAAGCACAGCAGGCCTATGAGGTGCAACTTGTACTAGCCATGAGCCGAGGACAATGCGCACATTCTGAGACGCATCGTCGTTGAACCTGCAGTAGAAGTATACGACGTTGACTTTTCTAGGGACGGCTTTGATGTATTCAATCGCTCTCGATATCAGAGTCGTCTTGCCAGCGCCAGAACTTCCAACAAGCGCGAGAATATTCTTTTGGGGTTGAGCAGTACTCAGCCACCTTTGCAGTATATCCACGAACCAAGTTCCAGAAGTACTGCCCTCCCAGACGCTTCATGTCTCGCCATGCGCGATCTCAGGTGAAACAGGAGCCACGAAAGTGATAATCCTCTTCTGGGTCTGTGAATAGATGTCTTTGGAGACCATATCGCTGACACCTCGCACCTCGTTCTTCAAAGCTTGCATGTCCAAGGTGGTAGACTGTTGACCACCCATCATAATCATAATAATAGTTGAGTTGACACGTCCGAGCCTCGCTAGGATCTTCTCGAGCTCTTTCTCCTTGAGCGGCCAAAGCCATGACTGCTTTGTCCGCTCAAGCCGACTTCGCGGAATCCGCACACGGTTTTGCAGGTCGTCGATGACAGATCTAGCATTGGCCAGACATTCTGTCAACCCGTTGTCAGGAAGCTCTCTCGATCTCTGTGTCTTGACATCCTCAAGGATGCCTCTCAGACTCGATAGCTCACGGTAGAGCTTTCCGATATCTTCGTTGGCGCCTTTGACTGCATGACCGTATTCGATGAGATGCTTGATAAGGATGCCAATTTGCAACGTGAGTGCAGCGGGATCCGCCATAGTGCTATGAGTTACGAAATGAAGTCGCTCGATGCCTTTGGGACTTGAGTTCAATCAGCTCAGCTCAACTCAATGTTTCACCGCATGATACATGGCAGCTCAGCTCACCTCCAGCTCCCGTCTGATGTCCAATCAGCATGTCTGCGTCTCCACTGAGTTCTTTGTGGCACATGGAAATGCCTTTCGCTTTTTTTGGACGTAAGAAGATCACACGAACAGGGGCAGACCTTGACTTCCCTGAGCCTTGACCCATTCCCTACAGTTTCCCAATACCCCGTCTCTACACAGCTCTGAAGCTGATATGGAAGAGAGTTCAGACCTCGAAGACCATGGACCAGACCGACTAGTGTAGAAAGTGAAAAGCCGCTGCAGGAGGCCTGGAAGATATGCTTTAATGTTTAGATGGTGCATAACCAACCAGGCACCATAGCCACGACTTGTTTCGCACAACTCTAACTTTTCGGTAGTCCTCCACGCACTCCAGGCAACATTCGGACACGATTGCCAGACCTTTTCTTTCCATCCCTTCAGCACTTCACTTCCTCATGCTGCACTTCTTCCCAGCCGCCTGCCACTCGCCAGCAGCTGCAAGCTCTGCAAGTCTCGCAGGCAAACTTCGGCCTGCAGTTTTCGCACCAGTTGCAGAAGGAGCACGCCGTGCAGCCGACACGTCTGATACAACCAGTGCACCTCTTGCATCCCTTGACATGTGTACAGCTGATCACCGAGACGCACTCGAGACATGCACGACACATCAAGCATGTTCCGCAGTCAGGACAGGGAGACATGTTCTCTGTGCTCTCTGAGGTAGTCATAAACTGGCGCTGTCAGTACAACGTGTCGAGTCCGAGATTTGGTTACGAGAAGTGATGTTTAGGGACAGACTTACCTCAACCTCCCTTTCTGCGGTATTCTCGTGTGAAGATGCAGACTTAGTAGGCGACTCGGGTTGCTTCATTCCAATGTGTTGCGCCATTTTGTGTTTGTGAAGTTCGGTCTCGACTTTGTCTCTATCGGTATTTATAGTGACTTTGTGTTGGTTGCCGTAGTTCTTATATATGCAAATAGCAGATATCGAGACCGCAAGGTAGGTCATCCGCCGGCTAGCACCTGTGAATCAAGCACGTGCTACGTGCAGCTTGCGCAAGTGAAGCAAACATTCTTTCGCTCGCGACAACATTCACAGCTGCCTACTCCATCATCGCGTAAGATAGCAATTTTCCAATTTATTTCAGCCTGCAAGTGGCAACATTCCTCCAAGAGAGCCGTGAATGACTCGTGGTTACAGAGACAATCTTCTTGCGGGTCTCCAAGTCTCGGATCTGCATAACAGTCCTGGAAAAAGGCCAGATCGGGCTGTTGGACTTCTTTTGGGAGCTTCTTTACTGTCGATGGAATACATTCAGTTCATCGATCGCGCCAGACCAGCTCAGTCTCATCTTATGTGCCACCAGTGCTAGGCGTACACCTAACAGGAGCCGTCTTCAGGTGCGAAAGCTGCTGTCAGGCTGCGAGAACTTCCACCAGAAAAGCTGGTGAAAGGCAGAAAGCTTTGTGCCGCCACTCTGGCGAGAATTAGGCCTACCGAATAGTATTCCTGCAAGTGACGGTATTGAGCAAGTGAGCAATTGTCGTAGAGTGGTCGCTAGTCTCGAGCGCGATGATCTCAATGCAACATAGGCATTGCGTAGTTCTGTTGCCAATCTCGTGATCGAGTGAAAGCCGCACCAGGCGAGGTCATCTTCTCCTCCGTGATCCGCTGCCAGCGTATTGTGAAGGACGGCGCCTGTCTCTTTCTCTCTTCTCCCTAACTCGAGATTCATCCTTGCCGCGCGCTTTCGACATCTGCCTGCTGAATACTCTGGCCAGTAGAACGATTATAAAGGATATCAGGACTGGGCCGACTTGTTCCTTGGCCGCTGACCGCTGCGGCGATCTAGAAGCACGACTTGTACTTGACATGATTGTATCACTGACTCAATGTCTGTTCGTCAGTCCTGTGGTCAAGTGAGTATGTCAGAACGAAAAGTGTGATGAAAAAGCGCATTTGACAGATTCTGACCTTGCATGGTCTTGCTGGCATCAGTGAGGGCTTGGCGTTGGGCATGGGTCAGCAGTCGAAAAGCATGTCTAAAATAGATGTCGAAAGTCCACGTTTGCTGACATTTCTTTGCCGCTTGTTTGTCGGTTCCAGCTCTCAATGTGGAGTACTTGGAGAATCTTTCAAGACGTGATCGCAAAGCCCGCAAACTGCGTTCGTTGCCAATCGGTGGTAAGCGAATAGAGCACCAGATCAGCATCGCAAAGAGATTCGCGATCATGATGTCTTGGTAGGATGTTCTATGATCTGAGTTCCTGATGAGTTCCTGGCGTGCTCAGCAAAAACTGCCAAATGCTATGCTTGTATCCTCATCGCGAAGCCGAAACAGACTGGCAGGATGGGTCTTCCTGTTGCCCACAGGCAGCAACGTACTCTCGACATCCGCCCGGCACTGGAGTTACAATACCCATGAGTAATCTGGGAGTAGTTCAACACATCTAGCCGCTTGTGAAGTGATTTGTATGGAACCGTGTTTGCAAAGAAGCCCTACGAATACTGTAGGACCGATGTCCAGGGAAATTAGACTCGGCCCACCCTGGTATCGGACTGCTCTGTTGGGAATACCGCCTACTCGTGTAGCAGATAATTACTGATACTACAGTAGAGCGATAGAACTAGCCAGCAGCTGCTATTGATCTCGAGATTACTGCCAGTTGTCGTTCGGCGATCGGGACGCGAAAGCCCGGTCCTGCATCGTGCTTGTCGGACCTTGATATTGCTTGGACAACTTGCCTGAAGTCAGCCTGTCTTCTGCAGTCTCACAGTGTACCAGAACTTTGCGTTTCTTGCATATGGAAGTGAAAGAATGCCACTCAATGATATCCTTGGCGTACGTTGTTTTTGTTGCGGAGGATTTCCGGGGAGCGGAGAAGATGGCGGCCTTGGCAGTCGAACCAACCCCTTCTGCTTCCCATTAGTCCGATCAGTTACGTCGTGGCTAACGCTGATGCTTAGCCGAAAGGTACGCTCGCAGCTCCAGGACCAGCCATGTAGTGTGCTGCATCTCACGGTAAGTGGATCACATTTTGTCTCCTATAAACTCCATTTGTCCTCCGAGATCCTCACAGCATATTGCAACCATCATGGCTCCTCACAAGCAGGATGAGGCGTTCGAATATCATCAAAAGGATCCCGAGAGGTTCTGGATGCACCAAGCCGAGCAGGTCGCATGGCATAAAGCTCCTTCGACAGCTTTCAAGAGGACGACGAAGAAGTTACAGGATGGCACAACTCACGGCAGCTGGCAATGGTATCCCGATGGAGAGATAAGCACATCTTACAACGCTGTTACGAGGCATGTGGAAGCAGGACATGGCGACAAGATTGCGATCAAGTGGGACAGCCCAGTAACAAAGCAGAAGGAGAATATCACATATATGAAGCTCGATGAGGAAGTCAGCATCCTCGCTGGAGCATTGCGCGAGGAAGGCGTACGCAAGGGCGATGTGGTTATCATATACATGCCCATGATACCGGCGGCATTGATTGGTATGCTGGCTGTCGCAAGGTTGGGTGCTGTACATGCGGTCGTCTTTGGAGGCTTTTCAGCTTCTTCACTTGCGCAGCGCATCGACTCGAGCAAGCCCAAGGCCATCCTTACGGCGAGTTGTGGCATCGAAGGTGCGAAAGGGCCATTGCCGTACAAGCCCATGATCAAGGGAGCGATAGACGAGGCGAAGCACAAGCCGGCGAGGGTGATCATTTGGCAACGAGATCAGCACAGATGGAACGATACCGATCGCCTAGCTGGGGAGAGGACATGGCAGAGCTTGGTGAAGTCCGCCAAAGATCGTGGGCAGCGGGCTGAGAATGTGCCTGTCAAGAGCAATGACCCACTATACATTATCTATACATCTGGTACAACAGGACTGCCAAAAGGCGTAGTCAGAGAAGTAGGAGGGCATGCTGTTGGACTGAATTTCACTGTGCGATACGTGTTCGGAATCAGAGGACCGGGAGATGTGCTTTTCACAGCAAGTGACATCGGCTGGGTTGTCGGACATTGCTACATTGTGTATGGACCTCTTCTCGCAGGCGCAACAACGATTCTGTTCGAAGGCAAGCCGGTCGGAACACCTACCGCTGACACATTCTGGCGAATACTTGACGAGCACAAAGTCAATACCATGTTCACAGCACCCACAGCTCTGCGAGCTATTCGCAAGGAAGATCCGGAGAACAAGTTCTTCACCAAACGTGGCGAAAGCGGCGGCCTGAAGAACCTTCGCGCACTGTTCCTCGCAGGTGAACGCAGTGAGCCTGCCATTGTTACAATGTATGATGAGCTTATCGGCAAATACTGCGCTCCCAACGCCACAGTGATCGACAACTGGTGGTCGTCCGAGTCTGGCTCCCCGATGACTTCTCTTGCTCTCCTTCCAGGAACAGCACTCGACTTCTCCGACAAAACCTTCTATCCACCCCTGCCCATCAAGCCTGGCAGCGCAGGAAAGCCAGTCCCTGGCTTCGATGTCCGCATTGTCGATGACGAAGGCAAGGAAGTCCCACAACAGACTATGGGCAACATCGTCCTCGCCATGCCTCTTTCCCCAACAGGCCTGACGACACTCTGGCAAGACCCAGACAGATTCTACAAAGGCTATCTTCGCCGATTTGAAGGGAAATGGATCGATACAGGCGACGCCGGCATGATCGACTCCTCCGGCTACGTTCACGTCATGTCTCGCGCCGATGATGTGATCAATGTCGCTGCCCATCGTCTCTCCACCGGCGCCATCGAACAAGCCATCTCCTCCCATCCAGACATCACCGAAGCCGCCGTGGTCGGCATGCCGGACAGCATGAAAGGTCACGTTCCCTTTGCCTGGATTGCGATCTCTCCTGATAACCTTCCACCCTATGACCAACTTCTCAAGGACCTCAACTCCAAACTCCGCTCACATATTGGGCCCATTGCCTCGCTTGGCGGATTCATCGCTGCCCCTGGCGTGATACCCAAAACGAGATCCGGCAAAACCTTGAGGCGATGTTTGAAAGAAATTCTTGAACATGCATTGGAAGGAGAATACGAGAAAGACGTCGTGTTTCCCGCGACGATTGAAGACGCAAGTGTGGTGGACAAGGCGAAACAGGCTGCGAAGGAGTATTTCACGAAGGGAGAGGGGTCGAAGCTGAAGGCGAAATTGTAACATGTGCAACGTGCAAGCATGAGGGGTTATGTATGGCTATCGTTGTGACTTTTATTCTTCGTTATTGAGCGATATCCATTGATTCGACTGCATCCCTAGTGCCCTTTCCGGGAAGTGCCTAGCTCGCGATGTCCAGATCAACTACATGTTGTTGACCCTCCCGCTTCTTCTGTCGTGCTCTCTCAATCTTTCCTTGTGGAACAGAAAATCTATGCCCTAATTGACCAATATTTATCATTGCCTGTGGCCACCGGGCGGAATACGTGGAGGAGTTGGACAGTCTGCAGTGCTTCCCAAACAAATCGGATCGTTTCCACACATAATACACTTATCAGGTGCGGTACACGGCCCACTGATTTCACCATTGAGGCCATTGCATTGTATCTGCGAAGCCAACGGGAGTTGTGTTAGGTCAGCATGTTCTTGAAATTTGTGAAGTACAGGAAGGGACCCACGATGCAGAGTCCATCGCTGCTGCAAGCCTATGGTCTCCCTGTGCATTGAGCTTCGATGCCTCATAGAAGGACAGCGAGGAGCAGCAGATGCTCAAGAGCGAAGAACATCTCGTTGTGGTCAACTTCGCGTGTGGTTGATCCAGATAATTTCGTGCACAAGGCTTGATCTTCAGCCATCTGGGTGGGTTCAAGAATAGAGAATCGTGTGTGAACTCTGCTCGTTTTCTTTGCGGACCCCAGAGGTGAACAGCTGGTGCTAATACTTGTAGTCGAGATTGAAGTCGGTCAAGTGGCCCAGAAACTCACCATGTCTCGATTCCAGTAAGCCCTAGTCTTCTTTCGTGGGGCTGACCGACGATGCTACGAATGTAGTTGGGTTCCAGTTCTCGTCGACACACTCCGATGCGGGATACTGCAAAATCGGCTGACAAAGGGCACTCATTGACACACGCACACATGGAACTTCGACCATGACATTGAGACGCTGTGGCGCTACAGGAGACACGAAAGCTCACATTGGACTGCGAGGCAGGGCCGATAATCTGTCGAGTTCTGATGTGTCGCTCACCTTGACATCTGGCGGTTTGACTAAGCAAACACTTAGTCACGATGCGTGAAACAAAGAAAGCCACATTCTCGGCTCATCGCCTCACCAGGATCATGGTGTCCACACCTTGTCTAGTGGACAGCTCATTTCAGTATAGGTTGGCCGACAGAGAACCTCCGGAAGAGCCTGCACAGCGGTCATGGCACTTTCATCGTGGCAACAATACAACCATTTTCAGCTCGCATCTAGCCGTTCAAATACCTTCGTCGCATTTCGCGATGTTCAGGTCACAATCTAATAGGCTCTTCAATATCAGCGGCGTGCTTGCTAGTGAGTTCAGCCATTGTCTTCACACCAATGGTGCAGCGACAGATTCCAGGGCCTGCTTAATTGATACTGTGCAGCGTAACGATAATGGTCATTGAGCATTTGATTGAAGGCTACGTAGGATATAGTTTATGCGATCGTGGTCCACACCTCATCCAGTATCTCGCAACACAAAGGGTGAATGCTCTCTATTTCGACAGAAGCTGTGAGTAGAAACATGACATGAGATCTTCTTGTTGTTGATAGGCTTTTGTATCAGTGCCAACCACGACTGCCTGATGTGAGGCGGAGAGTCGCTGGCTGCACGAATGGGGGAGAGAATTCTTCAATCGTGCTTCAGAATTTAGACGCACTGTCTAATCCGCAGATGCTCACATGCCATCGATGCAAGCCATAGTCATGACTATTCACTTACATGTGATCGCCGAAGAACGGTCCCCTGTCTGCCGCCGTATTCTGAAGGATCCTCCTAAGGGTTCCTCTCCCTCTTCAGCTGCATACCACGCTTTGAAACTCGACAAAAATCCTTCTATGCACCATCTCCTGGGAAATCGGGCATCTTCGGACAGAACTTAGGGTCGTATACACAGGTCGGGCCATAGTTCGGGCATTCGTAGCAGCCTTCGTAATCGCTACAGGTTTCGCGAATTTCGCCGTGCCAGCCCTCGTGACACATCAACTGCAGCGCAAAGATTCACTACATCAGTATACCATCCAGATTCGTTTCTAGAAGCAGCATACTCACGACATGACGACCATCGCTGCTACAGGACCAAGACCTTCCCGTACACTGAGCGTCGATAACGCCCAAGAGAGTTGCGAGCAGCAACAATCGCAGGAACATTGCGTCGTGAGAGTCGTGTTGATATTCAGAGTCTGTGTGTTTGTGAGAATAAAGATTTAGCTGGTTCTTGGAAGAGAGTCGAATATTAGAGTCTTGGGGAGCGATGTATTGTCAAAATCTGAATCGCAATTACAATACACGCCTCTTATAACAGCAACGAAGCACTGTCTAGCCGTAAGATCCGGGGCTAGTAACCTGAGATCGTATCTCCAAACTAGGCTTCCGCTCTAGTCGATGTCTTAGTATAGCCCGCCCGGCCCAAGAACGTATATAGCCGCTGCCGAAAATTCGGGCCTTGTCAACGGTATGGTCAGAAAGTGAGCTTCGGACTCCAACAAGGGAAAGCTCAGCCATCACACGGACGTTGCATCCACATAGTCATCAAAATGAACTACGCTCAGAATTATATGTAGAGCTCTTGCGACGCTGCGTCCGTACTTTCTTGCTATAGCCGTCAGCATTGCTATGAAAGTGTCGACTTTTTTCAAGCTCGCAAGCTCTATCCAATCTACTCACACTTCTCCGATACTTCATCGCTCATGTATACCGCTCTGTGCCTGCTGGTGTCCGACTCACCAGCGACCAATGGGTAAAGATCGACGTTTTACCAGGGTGGGAGGAACAGTCAACTCGTCCAGACTTTTCGCGTTCAAAACCGGGAGCTGGCCCAGGTGCTCGGCTTAGCTTGTTGCACCATCGAGTGAGCCCTGGATCCCAGTCGAGGAGTGCGTAGCCAACAGACGCCCGATGTCTGCATCTCTACAGTGTCGTAAATTCCAGTGCAGTCTCTGCAAATTTTTGTTGTATGTATCTTAGCATTCGTTAAATATTCATGGCTTGCGAGATCATTTACGGGATACAACACACTTTCTATCAGTCGAGCTCGGTACTTATTTTCGCTTTATTGTGGCGTTCAAGCTTCAGCATACATCGGCCTGACTTTGTCGATACTTAGCTACAGCCTGGTCAATGTGGCCCATGCCATCTCGTCCCGCGCATCCCACGGGCTACAAACAACTGTAGCAATGACTTTCGGGAATTCACTGCGGCCGAGGACAATCCGTGCCGCGCAGGAACGCTCCCCAACTCTGACAGACCAATTCCCCATCGATCAGAATAGAATACTTCAGACCTGCTTCTCTTGCGCTGCCTTGAACGCAGCCGTACGCGAGATGCTATCGAATAGCTTGCGGTAGTTGGGATACTTGCTGATATCAATCTGGAAACGGTTTGCCCAAGTGATGAATACTGCGAGGTAGGCATCGACGCCAGTAAGAGAGTGACCAAGAGCGTGCGTTGGATCGCTGAGCTTTTCCAGCTTATCTTCAATCAACTGAAAACCTGCTGCGATGTTGACCTTGGACTTAGCGGTGATGCCTTCGGCTGCACTTGGATCTTCGGAGTACCAAGATGGTTTGAACAATCCACCGAACGACTTGGTGAGAACGGTTCCCGATAGAAAGTTCATCCACTCATAAAACCGGACGTTCTCCATCGGAGTGCTGCCAGTGTAACACTTTTCGGGGACAAGCTGAGAAATGGCAGTGATCACGGCAGGGCCTTCCGTAATGATCTCGCCATCAATGACCAGTGTCGGGATTTGGCCTTTTGGGTTCAACGTCTTCACATACTCGGCTCGCGCGGGTGGGTCCTGCAAGTTGATCTTGATGTCTTCATAGGCCAAGCCGGAGTCCGCGAGAAGTATCTGGCTGGCCATTGAGCAGGCTCCTGGCCAGTAGTAAAGCTTGATCGTGGGAGACATGGCGTTTTCGAGGCAATTCTCCTTGAGCATACAGATCGCAGAGCAATTGTTGGGGTGGTGAGTGAGGCTATCAGGTTGGCAGTGTCGATGATAGTGAATCGCTTACAATAGACCAGACGTCGACCTCTGCTCTTATAGGTCACCTCATCTCCAGATTCAGTGAAGCCTGACAAATCAGGTCCTTTGTGCGGCTCCCCACAGATCGAAACCACAGAGAGAGCGTTACCTAAGCATTTTTGGATTTCGGTATGGGCATGTGGCATGTCCTGACCTGAACCAGAACACCGATGGCATTAGTAAGCAGCGCGACTGCGACAGCTGCAACGAGCAGTTGCCTGACGCCAATGAAAAGGCATCGGCGTCTACCTGTATGGAGCATTAACCTCATAGTTCGTGTAACGGTGCTTACCGAGCAGCGCGTTTCGAGCGAAGAGCGAAGTCCGAGTTTCAAGAGGATTCCTTGATGTGGACCTTAAGCACAGCGTGCATCGAATCATCTTGACCTCATCAACCATCGTCCACCTATCATTGTGCATTACTTTGATCTGTATCTCCACTGTTGCCCAGTGGCATCTTGCAAAGAATGCTTCGTAATGGATCAGATCTTTTCAACGCCGCCGGTTAATCTGTGATAGGTCGTTCTTCTCCCCGCTCTTGTGCCGAGCTGTGACATTTTCCAATACAGATATTATGACTAACCAGAAATGTTGCCATTCAGTCATAGAGTCGCGTTGAAACACTAGTAGCTATTGTGCCCTTCCATTCTCATTGACCACTGTATATCCCACACGCGAATCATCGAGGTGGTAGCTCGCTCGATTGTCTTGAAATACACAAGTCCTGCGAGCCTCTTGACGATGCAATTGCAGTGCATTGATTGCGAAGTCCATTTTCAAAGCTGATTCATGCCTTGAGGCGCAGTACGAGCATTCGATAATACGAAAGACCCGACGTTAATGGGTTCGAATCGTACAATGTGCAAAGTTGCGAGTTGGACCAAGAACAGAAGGTGCGATAGATTAAGTGTGAGGAGTGAACAGCTGCCGCTACCGCCGCGGTGAACAAGCACGTGCGACAACTTCAATGTTCTTCCTGCACGTACACAACGATTCTATGTCCGTGTCAGCGGTGGTGTCTTTGATATGTCGACCGCCGCTCGCAAGCTCGCTACTGGGGCGTTACGGACCTTCCTCTGCGCCAACTAGCGACTGCCAAGAAGCAGCAGGCAGGCAAGATTAAGGTAGGTTGGCATCTCGAAAAGGGGCTCGCAGCGCTTTGGCATCATCGCTATCGAAATCCTGTGTGAGGCATGACTACATGATGGCGACAAGCTCTTTCGTCGGCTTTAAGAAGCTCAATGCCACAGAATAAATCTGACCACCAGAACCCAACAATAGAAACAAAGACAACGCAGCAGCCCTCATTATCATCTGCGGTGGAATGGAATTGACTTAGGGTATTCCTCATTTCCACATGACCAGGAATTGCTAACTCCATCGAGCTGCCCCAAATGGTTGCAACGTGCCAAGCCTCAAGGGGGTCTAGATCGCTCAAGGTTCATGCTAAGGCAGCATCAAGCCACTTTCCACCCTTTTACGGCACGTTGGCCAATGATCTGGATGCAGCTTTTGGATGGGCTGACATATTGAGGTGAGCTGATCAGAATGGGAGATGGCTTGCAGATCGTTGTACGAAGCAAGCAAGGACATATGAGAATGAGGTGTCCCAGAAGCTTGTATTTTGTTCACCTCTCTCTCGCTCGCAATATTCACTCCACAGCAATGCTTCTGTGGAGCGCCCTGTCGGCGCTGCTGCCAATATGCAGCGTCTTCGCTGAGGCAATTCCTTCTTCCAACTCTCAGCAATGCAATAGCGGCTATGTCAAGATCCACGGCCGGCAGTGTATGCGGAAATGCGGGTACGAGTTTACAAGTGGCAGCTACAAGAAGGCGTGGAAGTCGTGCTACTCGGACTGTACAAGCTCGTGTGCCGACGACGCTCGCTGCACTAGCGCGTCGTGGAACAAGAGCAGCAAGAAGTGTTCCTACTCAGACAAGAGCCCTTACTGGCAAAAGACCGGACGAGGAGACGGAGTCTATTGCGAGAAACCGAAGCCTAAGACTACGACTACGACGAAGAAGTGCACAACGACAACGACGCAGAAGCGCACTACGACAACGACGCCACAAGCCTCCACAACAACAACAACGACTCAGTCGACGACAACGACTCCGTCCACGACTACTACTGTATGATTGTCATAACCTGGACAGAAAGTGTTTGACTAACAAGGCTTCATTAGACGACCTCTACAACAGTCTCTACGACAACCACCTCAACAACGACATCCTCGAGCCCGACCTGTACGGCTTACAAGCTCCAAAACACTGGTGGACAGTTCTTCAGGAACCAATTTCTACAAACGACTGGGGATTTCGATCTAGTCAACTTCGGAGGCACTGATGTCGCCGTAGCGCAAGAATTCACAATATCTCCATCGGGCAACCTCTACAGGATTGTTCCAGGTGAAGCTGCCCGAATTATCTACGCTTTCCAAGTTGGAAGTCCAAGCTCGGCAAGGGGCGATAGAGAATTCCGTTCTGCACCACAAACCAACAATCCAGACTCCGACTTGCCGCTTACGTGCACCGTAGTGTCACCCAATGGCGACGCAGCGCGTCTTGCTTGCAGCAGGCCTGGCGGCGGTGGTTCGACTGCGGTCTTCCGGGCATGCACCGCTAATGGCGGCGGTGGCCGTATCGGCCTCGTAGGGTTAGCAGGAGACCTGGGTACACTTTGCGCCGGCCGCCAAGACAACGGCTTCGTGGACCTGATACTCGTTGCAGCTCGAGTGGTCGATTGCGAGAGTGCCATGTTCCCACCAGCAATATAGGCAACTTCCGCGAGCTAGTCGACGACTACTACGACTCAGTCATCGATGACCACCTGACACGCAGTGCGATATCGTAATATTGTCAGCTGTGTATGCATGACTTGAGCCATGGCTGGGTCCTTTTGTGAGGAATTAGCTTTGCTCTAACACGGCCACGGACTATGGCTTTCTGGACTTGTTTTTCCTTCATACCAATAGCACCGTCGAGACACTCCTTTTCACCGGAACAAGCTTCGCCACAGGTCTTGCTGCGGAACAAGCTTCGAATCTAGAATCCATTTTTTGCAGCTTATGTTGCTAGATATATATATTTTCTTACCAATTACACATTCTATACCCGCGAATGTAACTAAGATCCTTAGTGCCTATAGCTGCGAACCCAACCTATGAATTTAAGATTTAAGCTACATGGCAGCGAGTGGCATGATTGACTTGCTACAATAGAGGGCAAAGTCCGAGATTCAAGGGAGTTCCTTAATTTGAACCTTACGCACAGCGTGCATCTAATAACTATGTTACTCTTTTCGACTAACGTCCATCTATTATTATAGCACAATTTGATCTGTACCTTAATTAGCGCCTAGTGCCGTCTTGCAAACAATCCTTCGTAATCGATGAGATCTTATCAACGCCGACTATTGCTTTGTGGTCAATCGTTTCACTCTCCCCTCTTGAGATGTCGGGAGGCCTAACGTCAACTGTCCGGCATGTACAAAGTGACACGTTGGTGATTCACCATAGAAACCTACAGCCCAACGAGTAGAGTCTTTCCCTCACTGTCTCATCGCACCCCTCCAGGTCTCTTATCCTCCCTCGTCCCATAGATGAGTGCAACAAAACCCACAGTAAGCGACAAAGACAACTGCACTGGGACCGCTCCGTTTTGCAGATCGCCAGCATAGCCCAATCGAAACAGCCATAGAAAAAAGAATATCATTCCTGGCGAATTGCACAAGACAAAATATAACACGACACGAATGAACGAACGTCTCTCAACAGCATAAAGTCCCCAGAATGGAGTTCTCGTCCCGTCGCGCATATGCAGTTCTCGAACCTTCTTGGGCAGTAAGCTGACAGCTCCAGTGTAAGGGATTGGGCCAAGTATTTCCTGGCGTCGAAACAGTCGCCAGGATCGAGTCGTGACATTGATGTCTTGAACTTTGCCATAAAAGAAGTCACGGAATTCCCCTTCGGCGATTGGGCCTAGTGGTGGTCTCATGATAGCATCCATTGGCCTGGGGAGGAATTCGTATTCGTTGTCTGAATCCGCTGGGAAGCTGATTATCGCTGGCTCGCCAGTACCGAGGGCGTGTTTAGAGAACTAGGCGCGCTTAATCTCAATTCCGTCTTGAATAGGGTAGAAATAGAGGTTGACTTACTTCATAGAACTGGCAGTGGTCGTATTGCCAAATGGAGAACCAAGTTCTAAACCATCCTCGTGCTCTTAAGTATTCGGTCTTGAGGTCGGAGAAGAATTGCTGGTCAGATTGGTCAGTTTGGGCGGCGTCGACTCTAAGGCACTGGAAGCGGTAGCGGTCTCCATCGCGTATGCAAAGGTATACACGGCGAAATTTGGGTATGGGAACAAGTGGTGGAACTGTCACATTCGTCGATAGCTTAAGTGTCGCGGGTGCACCTACGGTAGCTCTGTTGGCTGCAACTGGTCCCGCTGGCCCAGATGTGGCTACGGAATGGCTTCCACTTGCAGCTCCAGTCAGAGAGGCAGTGGCACTTGGCGGGGTACTTGGACTGCTTGACGCTGGGTGTGAAATGAACACAGGGGCCGTCTGCATGGCCGCCACGATGTTATCTTTCACCTCCTGCGGCACGTCCGCATATTGCTCTCTTCCGCTCGGCTACACGTTGTCAGTGGTGCCGACCCAGCATGCATGACCTTCTCGACTTACCGACTGCCAGATGAGGCGAAGATAATTCAGTGGCAACGGGTGTTTCCTGGATGACAGTGGCCACCAATGCCATTTCTCCGCCAGATGTTCTTCGACAAAGCCTTTCATGCGGTCAAGCCAGTTGGCTTCGTGATCTTGGTCCCGGAAAGAGAGCTTCTCAAGTGGGACCCAGGAGATTTCAGTAGCAACAGCTTGCACAGCTATGGGACCGAGCTTTCCGCCTTCTATACCGATGATCTTCGACCCGAGGGCTTTCTGAATGCGCTTCTCGTAAGGACCGTGAGCGAATGATAGCAGTTGAGATTTTAGTTCAGCGTATGCATAGCTTTTGAGGAGGAATGCTTTGAGATTGGGAAAGGATCGCTCGACCAAGTCGCTGTCTTCTTCACCAGGACCCTCAAGTCCACTATCTTCATCGTCTTCATCGAGCAGGTCTGTATTTGCAAGCCAATCGACGACTCGTTCATTCTTGGCCCTGTGCCATATTTTATCCGCTGCATGATGGTGGGATGTCTTTCGAATAAGAATTCCATCACCGAGCTCGCAGCGCGAGTAGATATGGCTCTCGATTGGAGAAGTCTCGCTGCGCCGGTCTCAGTCTTGTCCGTACTCTCGCGCAGGAGATTCTTTCCGTAGAGAGCAATCATGCGTCGAGTATTCCTTTGCAGGCGTCCAAGCTCAGCCATTGGGTCCTGGCATACGAGCGTAAACAGCACATCAAGTTCATTTGTGTAGAATATTTCTTTAGCAAAGGCGCGTACGAGCTCGTCCGAGACCACTGTTCCATCCAGTGTGGTGGCATTAGAGAACGTTGACTCCTGAGAGATCGCAGAAGGGGCAGCAGTATCAGTATCAGAAAGTTCATCGCTCTCCGCATCAGTATTCCTATTAGGAATTTCGGCTCCGTGCACCTTCCTCATACGAAACACCATTTTGTCTTTCCTGGTAAATCCATAGTTCCCTTTCCGATCACATCCTTGCCAAAGACAGTCGTGCATTAGAGTAGAAGTTCCTGGAGTGGGATGCTTAGCGCGGTAGTGACGCTCGAGATCGACTTTGCGGGAGGCAGTATAGGTGCAGCTGGGAATGAGGCAGCAGTATTCGGCTCTAGTGCGAGGAAGAGAGGTTAGAGGGTGGGGTCATCAAGGGAGTAATAGGCGAAGACTTACGGGATTTCAAGGGGAATTTTAAAACGGGGAGTTGGTGGGGATTGGTAGGTGTATGATGGGGAGGTGTAGTAGGATTGCTGTTGGTAGGGTGGTAAGGGTGATTGGTAGTAGGTTGACGAAGGTGACGAGGATGGTGGCGAGGTGGGTGCTGTTGGGTAGCCATCTCCACGTGGAGAAACGGACTCTTCTCCAACAGCCAGTCCATCTGGATTTTGCTCGCCGAAGGTATCGCGTATGTCTGGATATCCTCTTTTTGGCAGTGAGCGATATTGCATATCTGTAGGTCGAGAAGATGATGGCATTGCTGATTTATCCTTGCCCCCCTCGGGAGGCTCGTATGCACTGGGATCAATATGTTCGTCGAAGGGAATGTCGCGATCCGCGATGTGAGCCCCTTCTCCACTGCGCGCGTCTCCTGCTTTTGAATCGTATCCATGGTACCCGGGCTCAATACTGCTGCTCGCGTGGGCCGCGCTCGCGGTTGAGCGATCGGAAGCTGAGTGCAAGATTGGAGCTGAAACTGTCAGAGCATCCGCAGTCAATGTAGTATATGGAGTTGTATGCCTTTTCACGACTTCCTCGTTTATGGTTACGAGACCATAGTCAAAGACTTCCCCATCTTTAGAAATGATGTTGTCGCTGTAGTCGCGGAGGACATGGCTCCCGTGGTCTTGCCCATCGGCCATCTCAGCTGCGTTATACTGCTTCCCGCTGGAACAAGATGTAGGCCCAACGATGATCTCAAGTCGAGTATCCAGATGATGATCGCCATCGTTTGAGGGTTGAAGGTAGTAAATGCATATCGAGACAACCGAAACGCTCAAGAGCTACCCACTATGCGTAGACTGCGTTCAGCCTGATCAGGTGACTTTTCAGCTGTAATGTAAATACGCCACTGCCGATGAGAATCCTCCAATCATATGCTGTGTGACGAACAAATGTTCTCAAGGTCAGAGCAGACTTCAGTGGTGCGAGAGGCATATTTGTGAGGACGGATCTGATTCGTCGCAGCTGCAAGCAGCGAGAGGCATAACTGAACTGCTGCAATATGGCGGACACCCACAACCTATACATACCTGTGTACTCCCACGCAATTCCGATGCTAAAAGCAGAAGCTCAGAGGAACAAGCCTGCAGCAGAAACTTCGTCAGTTAGCAATACAGAATAGCATGAATAATAAAAGAATTCTTTTCCAATTTCTGCGTGGTATCTCCTTCGCTACCCGAATCCCGCCACCGAAAAAGATGCCTTTCGTGAAGGACAGAAAGTGAAAGCTGCAACAAGGTCACCACGCCAGACCTCTTCTCGTCTTTTGGTGGCTCCCGCTGGACATCTTACAGCGAATGACTTGCTTCGCTGCATTTTCGCCAAGACATGGACCGCATGTTCGTCGCACAACGCGGTAATGTGCAGACGGGTTCTCCATCGCAGTCCAGGTGGGCAGACTTTTCGCCGCTATGAATATTCACGGCTGGTGCTGCCGCTGGAGGCATGCCGATCCGGAGCGAGCGATTGACCATCCTGTCTTCGAGATGTCGGATCCATTCTTCGTTGGCAACGACCGTGCGTCCACCATTTGTTAATCGCATGGAGCCTCTTATTCTTCATCTTCCCCACGCGCCGTTTCAGTCTCGGGTTGGCGCTGCTACGATTACAGAAAGCTGACGAGAGAGCAATCGAAGGCTCTTCTACAACAGCGAATCGAGACGAGTGAAGACGCTCAGGCACGCGGCCACGACCTACCACCAAAGTTAGCAAGGAACATTTCAACAACATCGCAAATGTCAATCTCACCTCCAACTGCAACTCCTTGTCCTTCGCTCCGTTCACTTCATCGCGGACGATACCATCCAGATTCGCTCCTATCGCCGAAGGTCCACCCGCTCTCTTCCTAAAAGGCCACTGACTGTACTCTGCAAGCAGCTCATCCACTTGCGCAAAAGCTCGTTCCCGTGCCTCGTGTCCCAGCGTCGTCAATGCATTCTCCAGCACGTTTGCCGCATACGCCGCGCAGAGCATGGCGATGGTTCGCAGGTATCGGAACTCCATCTCTTCCGGGAGCCATTGCGAGCCAGGTAGCACGACTGTACGTTGTGTGAGAAAAGTTCGCACGCGCCGACGGATCTCGTCTTTCGCAGAGTTGTCTGTCACAGGATGTGTAGCCATATCGAAGAGGAGGAAGTTGCGCTTTTCAGTTCGTAGGATCCCCTTGTCGACCAGTCCTTTGGCGAGTCGTTCACGGACTTGTTTGAGTTGATAGCCGATTTTCATGAGGTTCCACGTTTCGCCTGGATTCCAATTTTGTCAGCATGTCACACCCACCTGAACATATCCTCCTTTCTTTAAGGCAACTCACCAGACATGAGATCAATCCAGCTGCTCACGCTCATCTTCTCACTACTCTTCATCATCTTCAACGCCTCGTCCAACAATACTTCCCCGGTCAAAGTATCATCCACCACCTCAATCAACCTCTCCGCCAACGGGAATCGCCTCCTTTCACTTCCCTTCTGCATAGAAATCCTACCCCGAAACGCCAACTCAATAACAATACACCCTCTCAGCGCATATGAGATATTGTCATTCCAGAAACTCAAATATCCTTGCTTGTCTTTTAATCCCATGAGCAGGACTTCCTCCATGAGCGTCAGCTTGGGCTGCTTGCTACGTTCCGCCGACTCGGAAATGTCGCGCGGGTCGAAAGCAATCTTGTGGCCATTTTCGCCGCTCTCGTAGGAAGTTTCGGGGCCGCCGTAGGGATTGTTCTTGGTGGGCACGGGCGACGAGACTCGGCTGGATTCATTCTCGTTGTTGGAGTCGGGGTTCGTGTTGGCTGCGCCGGCGCCGCGGCGACGCGTGAGGCCGGAGCCGGAGGCCGTGGCCATGTTGGTGGGAGCGGCGGCAGCAAGCAGGAAGGTCGTCGATGCCGCTGGGGACAGTGTGGGCGGCGGAGCGAGGGGAGTGTATTTGGTGGTTGTGCGCAATTGAGTTTCGGTGTTGAGAGGTTGCCTTGTTGAAACTCTGACACGTGAGGATCCCTGGCACAGCAGAAGCACAAGCACACGCACGCGAGAGGGTTGAATATGCCGAGGCGACGGCTCTTTTGTTATCACCACGTCGACGCACACCACGGAGACTCTGGAAGGGTCACAAGAAAGGGTGAGCTGGGAGTAGTGAGAGGGGCGTTCAGGATAACACGTCGTTGCGCTCCACATGTTGCCGAATAATTTCGGAGCGACCGCGCCAATGGAACTCTCCGTCAGACAGCCACGAAACAGCGAAAGATGCCTGACGATGATGGTACAAATTTATGGCATGCTGCTGCTGCTGCTGCTCTCTCGGCCTACAATGTACAATGCGCCTTCGCAAGAGCTCATCTGCACGTCTCATGCCTTCTTCATGGACCGACTAGGACTATTCCTTCGCCATCTCTGCGTGTCTCTCTTCCGTAACAGTCGCCTAGTGGGCTGTATCATGTTAGTTGTGTGAATGGTAGTTGCGGACCGGTCAACGACATACCATCTGGCTGCTTCATGATGTAGTCGACGGCTTGGCTCACTGCTTCAAGTCAGTCACAGTCCTTATATGCAACAGTCTCTCTTCAAAACATACCGCTGTGGATCGCATCTGCCTCCTTGTCTGGGATCTCAATGCTGAACTCCTGTCGCACCTGTCAATGCCTCTCCGATGTACAGTCTCCTTCAATGACGCCACAAACCTCCTCTATCGCCATAACAACCTCCACGGTATCCAAGCTGTCCAGTCCGAGGTCGTTCGTGAAGTGCGAAGAAGCAGAGAGCTAAATAATCATAAGTCATCCGTGTACGCCGTGATCGTGTGCGCGCGCATCTACCTTTGATGGATCCTGGACCTGTATTGCTGCATTAGCCCTCCATACTTCATCCTCCGACATCCTCCCCGTCTCACCTTGTCGAAGTTCTTCAGCAGGTCAAGAATACGACCCGTCACCTCCTCTTGACCGAGCCCTGACGAGCTGGCATAACACCGTATCGCAGCAATTCGGGTTGCTGGGCTGGAGATGCGGGATGTGACGAAGGGGCTGCGGATGGCAGCAGTTCTGGCGACTGGTGCGGCGCGCACGCTCGATTGAGCGGCTGCTCGTGTGGCGCGGAGGAGAGCGGTGCGGAACATGGTGGCGGTATTGTGTTGTGTGAGGGAGATGGAGTGGATGGGAAATGTTGCGTGCAATGGCGGACTGCTCGGGCAAACATCTCTGATGCGACCTTGTTGCGGAAGCTCAAGGCGGCTGTTCCCGCGGCTTTCTCGCTCCCACCAGTTTGTGGGAGAGTGCACTGCTCTTACATTCGTACTTCAACCTTTATTTTCAATGTTCTGACATGATGGTTGGGTATCCTCGCTTTGGGGAATATCAAGGCTATGTGCAATATTCCGACATTCACGTTCTCCTGTCGCATCAGGCGTATTTGTGAAATGTCTGATGAGGCACAACAACTCTCGACCCGGTTCAATGTCTGCCTCCGAAGCGACAACAAATGACTTCCCATGCGCCTTATCGTCATCACAACTCGATTCTGCATCGCACAGCTCACATAGACCGTACAACTTGAAACAAAGTTTCCACGACGAGGTTGCAACATGTATGCTCGGCTTATACCTTTAGTAGACATTTTAATCTTACTCAGAAACAACTGGCAGTTTGTCGTTGGCTGGATTTCTGCAACTTCGTAACTAGACGTCTAACCATGGCAGCAAGAACCAGAAAACAGCCTCACATTTAGCAAAGAACAATCATTTCCTTGAATCCTCACTTTCTGACCGCGATGCATTGGTGCAAATGAGTAGTTGCATTGGAGGAGGATGGGTGTCAGTAACCCTAAGCTGAGCGTAACCCTAAGGAAACATCTTCACAGTTGGCAGTCGCGAAGAGCGCGGAACGCAATGTACACACTCGACTGGACAGGTATCAGAATAGACGTGCGAGTAGAATCATACATGAGTGAATTTGAACATGATTATCATAACATTCAAGAAAGCCTATTTGACCTTTCCCTCCACCAAGTGAAAACACCGCGCTCACATCATCGTCATAAACATTCATGTCAGGATGCCATCAACTCACAACTTCAATTGCAATCTTACCGACATGCTCTTGCTTCTCCAATTCCTTGTACGCCTCAATAACCTGCTCCTTGTCAAACTTGAAGCTCTTCTCGATCGGTACGCCCAGCTCTTTGCTTGTGACAAAGTTCACCAGATCTTGTGTCAACTGCTTCGAGCCGACGTTGACGCCGCGCACAACGCATCCCTTGTCGAGGACATGAGTGGCCACGTCTGGCATATCCTCTTGTGAAGCGGGCTTGAGGAAGCCAATGACAGCGATCTGTCCGCCTCGCGCAACGGCTTCGAAGGACTGGGCGATTGTGCCAGACCCGCCGTTCTCGAAGATGATGTCTACGCCGCGGTCTTCTGTCAGCTTCTTGGCTTCGGCGCCCCATTCGGGAGTAGTAGTGTAGTTAATTCCATGGTCTGCGCCGTACTCGGTCTTGGCTTTCTCCAGCTTCTCGTCTGAGGAAGATGTGATGATTGTTCGCGCGCCCGCTGCTTTGGCGAGCAGAAGACCAGTCATGGAAACGCCTCCGGTTCCTTGGAAGAGTACCCATTGACCTGGTTTGAGCGGAATGCAGCCATACAATGCATTCCAGGCTGTTGTGCCTGTGCACACGAGTGCTGCCAATTGAGGCCAGGTGAGCGATGTGCCCTTGGGAACTTTGACAACACAGCTGGCCGGTAGGGTGACATATTGCCGAGCAACACCATCTATGGGGCCTCCCAATCCATTCTCCCAGTCTTGTTGTGGGCCATACTGGTTTGTAACATCAAAATTGGCGATCACAACGTCTTCCTTGGCAAAGGCTGTAACATTCGGTCCTACAGCAGCGATTGTTCCAGCGCAGTCTGAGAGAGGGACAAAATTGTCCTTGACTTTGAAAGGGTAGGATCCGTTCGCAATTGCTAGGTCGCGGTAGTTCAGAGTCTGATCAAAGCTTAGCTACAATACCTCGTCACCCCGATTGACGTCTTCTTACCGACGCGTGCACTTTGATGACGACCTCGTGGGAATGTGCCTTGGGAATGGGCTCGGCTTCTTCTGTGATCGCATCGTATCCAGCACCCTTGGATGCAAGTCTGAGGACTTTTTGAGTAGACATTTTCTTTTGTACTTTGGTGAGCTTCTCAGTCAAGACCTCTTCGAATTTGGGCTTGCGAGACGTGGAAGACTCCTTCGAAGTAGAAGAAGAAGGCATGGGGAAACGCGCCTAAATCAGCTGTCAATGGGTCAGCTAGGTGAGTGAGGGATCTCAAGTGGTGTAGAAATAAGTGATGAATGACGTAGGAGAGCGGAGATCGATGTGGTTGACGGCGGCGCTCGAGTCAGTGACAGCAGACTACTCCTGCAGCATGTTGTCTGATTTGGGCAGCAGCGTGCAGAGATCCAGCTGCTCGTGGTGCTACACGGGTCATGGGCAGTGTGAGTGCCGCTGGTTCCAGGTCGAGGGAATGGCAGACCAACGAGTCGTGCAGCAGCTAGCTGACATCGGAGGCGCTGGAGCGAAGGGTGCGGGTAGATCTGGTTGTTCGACGAACGTGTAGATCTGTACCTGCATGACGACCGGGTTGCTGTCTTTTGGTGCAGACGTAATCAGCGCGCCATGTGAATTGCGCCGTCTCGCATTTGTGCTGCATCTCGATGCCTCGAATACTGCTTGGAGTAGACATCGTGCGCAGAGCCTCGGACGCCGTTCATAACAGACCGGAGTCGTGAACTCGACGCGATATTGCTGACTTATGCGGAGGCTGGGCGTGACTGTGACGAGTTTAGCATCAATGCAGGCTATGGGCGTCACATTGCATGCATGTCACAGGGAGGGGAGGAGAGGAGGTGATGAGAGAGAAGAGGAGGAGCCCTCGTGACATCGCGAAGTGAGAGAAGCAGAAGGCTTGGCACCGAAGCTTTGACTTCGCGTTTACTGTCGACTTCTGGTTGCGGCAGGAACGACCTCGCATTGCCACTTTTCTGCCACAACCACAACACCTTGCGCCGAACAGCACAGCACCCTTTGCCATCAATCGATTCGATTTGCACCAACTACATTCCAACTTCTAAACGCGCTGCGGACTCCAACGCGACAGAGCTGCGCGCAACGGCGCACGCGACAACATGGCGCAACGAGAGAAGGGCGGCCGCGTGGTCTTCATCGGCAACATTCCCTATGGAGTAAGTGAAGAGCAGATTATGGACATCTTCGGGCGCGCGGGGCAGGTCGTCAACTTTCGCTTGGTCTATGACAAGGAGACGGGACAGCCGAAGGGGTTTGGCTTCTTGGAGTACACAGACACAGATGCGGCTGCATCAGCAGTACGGAATCTGAATGAGTATGATCTGGGAGGGAGGACATTGCGGGTGGACTACAGCAATGACAACCGGAGCACGAACAATTCCAATCAGAATCAGAACCAAGACAACAACCGCGCCCCTCCACCTTTCAACATGAACGGTAAGCACTTCGATTGTACTACCATCTCGCCCGCCTTAACTAACAACTCGTAGGTCAACCACCGCCACGACCTGATCCATCTGCGCTTCCTCCGCTCCCACCAGGACAGGACCTGCCACCCGGAGTCACCGCGTTCGATGCCATCAGTCAAACCTTGAGAGCCTATCCAACGCAAAACCTAATCGATTTCATCAGCCAGGCCAAGGTCCTTTGCAACACCAACCCAGGCCAAGCCAATGCGCTCTTCACCCAAGCTCCTCAGCTTGCCTACGCCACCTTTCAAGCTTTGACGCTTCTTGACTTGGTCGATGCCAATGTCGTGCAGCAACTCATCGCGACATTTCCCCAGGCCGCTCAGCCTGCACCTGCACCGCCAGTACAGGCCCCTCCCGCGATGCCACCTCAAGGAATGCCACCAGGCTACCCTCCGCAACCCCAATATCAAGCAGGCTACCCCCCGCAAGGTCAACCCCCAATGCCGCCCCTTCCGCAAGGCTACCCGCCAGGCTATGGAGCGCAGCCTGGCTATGCACCCACCCCACCTCAGCAACCTGCATATCAGCCTCCACCGCAACAGGCTCCTCCAGCTCAGCCTGCTCCAGCAGCCCCAGCAGGCATATCTCCGGAACAGCTTGAAGCACTGTTTACGATGCCCAGAGAGACGATCATGGCACTGGAGCCCACCATGCGGCAGCAAATCATCAACCTGCGAGCGGCGTACGGCAGACCGGTCTGAAGGCTGCAATGCGCGGAAGATGGTTTACAGAACAACGGCAGATCTCACACTACCGTGAGCCGCCGACAGGGGTGCCGAAGGCTTTCCACACCCTACTACCTCGACTTTTCATCGCGTCCAGCTTCGACACGGATCAGCGCTATGCCAGGCCAGCAAGGATGTCTGGTAGAGATGCAGCGCTTTTTAAAACGTTGCACAGAGCAACGGGATCCACACTAGCAAATGCGTTCGAGTCGCAGAACATGTTGCGGTGAAGCTTGCAAGGAGTATGGCGCACGATCCGCGCCATCGAGCAACCGAGACGGAGCACAGATGGAGAAGCGAAGATTGGCCGAATGACGTCCGTAGATGAAGACTGATGTGGTATTGCTGCCCAAACAGTCGGAATTATCACAGAATGCGAAAACTACTTTTTGTCACGTGTTTTTACCTGTATGGATTCGAATGTACTGTTCATAGTGTAGTTTCTCAAATCAACCGTGCATGTCCGTGGCAGCTGAGAGATCGGAGGTACAGAGTTTGTGGTTGATGCCCCAGCCACATCCGAGCTTGTTTTGGCCAGGGTTGACCCACTCGGCACACTTATGCTGCATGAACAACACAGCGACTGACCGTGTGGACGAATTAGAAACGATGGACGTGTCGCCGTGAATGAACGACGATAAGTCGTTCATGAACATTGTACAGTCAACGCGACACGCTGTATATGCTGTACAGCTGCAAACGACCACCGACAGCCGTTACGCGACACGACCGACTACGACGACGACACCGCGAGCTCACCGAGAGCTACGATAATCGCCACGACGCACGCGCGCTCAGGATCCTGGGAACAGAGCACTCGGACAGGTACAGGATCGAGACGCGACTTTCAGCACGAATTTCGCTACGACGACCATGTGGAAAGCAGCGTTTACCGGACGCAGCGAGAAGGGCGGCGACCGAGAGCGAGACACACAAAGTACTTCTGGCCGCTCGGAAGTACGGCGCAAGAAGAGCAGTAGAAGCACGCGCGGAGATGTGGATGATACTGCCAGTGTCATGAGTGGGACATCGAGACGACACAGGAGTAGCCGCCACGAGAGCAGCTCGCGATATGGTGATGACGATGATCGCGTGAAGAGCAGCTCGAGATATGAAGACGATGATCGCGATCGCATGCAGGACAGTTCCTACTATTCTGGTGGCCCTCCGTCCGTGTATGGCAGTGCTATGAGTTATGCGAGTCCGGAATCGGGCTCGTACGCCACTGCGCCAACGAGTCGCGTGAGTGGAGAGACGAGACCGCTCACCGCAAGTGCATTGCGCATGCTTCCAGACGACGACGGCGACGAGGATGACTGGGAAGACGACGAGAAGACGGTCAAGAGCGAGCGCAGGCGGAAGAAGCGCAGCCCGAGTGACGAGCGGGAGAAGAGGCGCAAGAGCAGTGGCAAAGAGAAGGAGAGGAAGCGCAGTTCGAGTCGCGAGCGCAAAGACAAGACGCGCAGTGAGAAGTCCAAAGACAAGCCATCGTCACGTCGAAATGAGCCAGAATTGGTGACGGACAGTTCGCGAGCCATTCCCGCCATGGGCAGTTTTGAGCAATTTCCTGGACAGTACGGCGGGGGCGTCATGGGCCAGCACCAGCAACCCGAGTACACCATGTCTGGTGCTCTGCCGAATGTCGTGCCTCAGTCACAGTTTCCTGGTCAAGATCATCCCGCACCCTACGAACAACCCGCGCCGCAGTTGGGCATTTCTCGCGCCGACAGCTACGGCCACGCCGCCGACTACTACTTGGATGAAGGCCAGTCGGTCGCCTTCCAGCCAGGTTTCCGTGCCAGCACACCCAACATGCTCGTCAACCCCGATCACCATCTGATGGCTGCTTCGAGCGTTCCAGTGCCGGCGCAAGACACAGGCAACGGAAGTGCTGCCGATTTCTACAACGACACGACCTCCTATTCTGTGCCCGTCACACCCGCACGTCCATCGGCCAAGCCTGGGAAGCAATCATCCTCGAGCGCTTCCAAACCTTCGAAGACATCAAAACCATCGCGCACGTCTTCAGGCACCGCCGTTGCTGCAGGCTTGGCAGGCGTTGCGGGTGCTGCTGCGGTGAACAAGATTGGCAAGAACGGCAGGACTTCCTCCTCACACCACCACTCACAATCCGAGTACACAACAGCCAGTTCTTATCAGTCGCGTCCAGGCGATTATCCGCCCACGCTGCCTTCCATGACTTCGCAATCCCGACCGTCGCGCCACTCCTCTGACGGGAACGTCTACTACGCATCGGCTCCAAAAGCCTCGAACGGCGCTGGAGCCTCATTCGCTGGATCGAGCGCATACGGACCGAGCTACGAGAACACTTATGGAACCGGTAATGTACCAGGTAAGACTACTAATCATTCTAACGCAGGGCTTTACACAGCAGGTGCCGCGGCGGCCGGCGCAGCTGCCTACGGGATCTATCAGAACCAACACAAGCATGGACGACACGACTCGAACACGGCCGTGGCAGGCGACTACGGCGGGAACGGTCAAGGACCACCGCGCTCACCACGACCGGCAGGATTCTCTGGAGGCTACTACCCACCAAACGGTAACAACAGTGGTGGCATGATGCAACAAGGCCACTATCACGAGCACAAGGGACCGATGACGAAGCTCAAGGACGGTCTGCTGAATCTGATCTCCACTCCAGAAGATGTAGCCAAGATGGAGATGTATACCGAGTACATCGGTGTTTGCAAATACTGCTTCGACCCTCGCACCTCGGCTTGGGATGCACCGCGTGTCCATCACTACCACAAGCGACGTGACTCGTTTGAATCATTGCGACGACGTGTGAGCAAGGATAGACTCCAACATAAGGCCAGCTATGAGCGAGTGGACAAGGAGAGTCGGTACTATGCATCCGACTCCAGCCGCCGCAGACGCGAAGAGAGAAATTCGGGCATGGGCCTTGCCGGTGCTGGCCTCGCGGCTGTAGGCACTGGTCTTGCGGCCAACGCTCTTTTCAACAGCGGCAAGAATTTCGACGACACCTACAGCGTTAAATCTGGCCATCGTGAAAGCTCAGCTGTACGCACACGCAGTCGAAGCTCCAGTCGAGAGAAGAGGCGGCAATCTCAATACGGCACCATTCGTCCTGGCCGTGACGAATTCGCAAACGTTACGATTCGAAGAAAGGATGGAACTATTGAGCACAGACGAGTGGCCCGGTCAAGATCAGGATCTGGAGGCCGCAAATCCGGTCTTGGGATGGGTACAGCTGTAGCTGCTGGTGCTGCATTAGGCGCTGCGGGTCTGGCTGCTGGTCACAGGTCCAGATCCTCAAGCAGAGAACGCAGGAGGCGATCGGGACGTGTGTCTTCCGGACAGTCCGAATATTCTCGATACGACCGTGACGACCGACGGCAGTCTGAAGAAGGTGGAGGAGGCATATTTGGCAACTTCTTCTCACCTCCACGAAAACAGCGCAGGGAGTCACGCGAGCATCAAAAGAAACGTGCCGGATTCTTTACTTTCAGCAACGGCTCGGCATCTTCGTCGAATTCTGACCTTGCGTTTGGGGCAAGTGCCTTGAGTCGCAAAGGAAGCAAGGCCAGCTTATCCAGACGTTCCTCAGGAAGGTCAACCCGAGGACGCCCGCAACGAAAATCCTCGGATCAGCACCTTGCCGCCACTCTCGCAGGTATTGGCGCCACTGCTGCCGCTCTTGGTGCTGCAAAAGCAGGCCACAGAATCACCAAGCGCACCAGCCGACCCGAACTGGGTGCTCGGAGACATGTGAAGCAACATGTGGTTGGCGATCATCGACATGGCTCTCCCGGATCGTCGGACGAAGAAGGTTGGGAAGACGAGCTCCCCTCTGACGATGCGTCCAGCAATGATGGTCTCGCTTTCGGCGACTATGGTGGCAAACATCTCTCTGGGCGACAGAGTCTCGAAAGTGTCGCGTCTCAATCCTCTGCTGGAGGTCTTGGAGCCTGGGGTTGGAGATGGGGCGGCAAGGACAAGAAGCGCAACTCTCGAAGATCGACTTCTGGCGAGCTACCGTACCCACCGAGTGAGTATGGATCCGCGGTCGGGCCTATTGGCGCTGGGATCGCGGCTAGTGCTGCGGCTGGCTCTGTCTTCGATACCTCCAGACCTGTCCAGCCAAATCGGACTGTATACCTGGACGACACTGGACGTCCCCTTCCCAGTGTTGATGCCAGATCATCCACAAGTGGGGCGTCTTCCCAGCCTCTACAGTACATCGACCCGAAGCCAGTTTCCGATGTTGGCACGCCGAGGCAGCAGTCTGTTTCTGACGCATTCGGCACTCCTACTCGCGTGCAGTCGATGCCGGGCGCGTTTGAGACAGAGGATCCACCAATTTACAGGCCCGGTCCTGGGGTCGTGCAACATCCTCAGCCCATGTCTCCAGCTCGCCCAGCGTTCACGCAACCTGGGGCAGACGCAGGCTACACTGCGACAGTAGGGGCAACCGATGGAAGACCTATTCCTCGCCGCTCACAGTCGAGCCCGGTTCAGTCCACTTGGGGCCAGGATGCTGCAATGATTGGTGCGGGCGTGTTGGGCGCCGGTGCTATCATCGCAGGGTCCGCCTTATCATCTGGTCGCAAGTCTCGCGACTCGCAATCGAACGTACGCTTTGGTCTGACCGATGAGCAAGAGCGAAAGGAGACTCGTTCCACACGCCAAGAGGACAAGAAGGCTGACGAAGAGCGCCGCCGTGCCGATCGTACCCGCGCGCTCAAGGAGGAAGCAGAGCGTGCTGCAAAGGAGGCACGGCAAGAGGAAGTGCTCCGCGCCCGTGAAGCCGAGAACAGAGCTCGTGCTCAGGCACGTCTCGACCTTGAGCGCGAGCAACAGCGCAAGGCAGACGAAGAAGCTCGAGTACTGGCCGAGAAGCGTGCCCACGAAGAACGAGAGCGACAGTGGGAGATTGAGCGACTTGAGAAGGAGGCGGCCGATCGTCAAGCGGCTGCCGCAGCCGCGACTGCTGAGTTCGAAAGGCAGCGACTGGCTCGCGAAGAAGCAGAACGCCGACAGGCGGAGGTCGAGCGAGAAACCCGCGAGCGCGAGGAGGCCTTGCGACGGCAGCAATATGAGCTCGCCGAAGAGGCCAGACGCGAAGACGAGCAGAGGCGGCAATGGGACGCAGAGAGATATGCCAGGGAATACCAGCAATCCGCTCGCAATGGGTCCGCCCGTGACTACTCAGAGGATCCTCGTGGTCGACGAAACGAAGAGCCTAATCGCAAACAGTCCTCTGGCTGGACTACCGTTGCTGCTGGTGCTGCCGCTGCGGCTGGTGTTGGCGCCGTTATGGCTGATCGTGACGCGAAGAAGCGTCGCCAGCGGGGCAAGAGCGACAGCACTGACGATTCTCCTGTCAGTCGTCGACCTCCACGCACGAGCGTCGATTGGAATGCCGATGCCTTTGTGGACGACCGAGAAGCCGCAGAACAAGCTGAACTCGATCGTCAAGCTCGCAACCAGTATGGTCAAGCTTCTCGTGGAAACGTGGAGCGCAAGAATGGTTATGCTGCCACAGAGATCAAGCCTGGCAGTGATGAGCAAGGAGAGCCGATAATGGACGACGATATCTTCAATCCGGATTTCTTCATGCAATCGCAGCACTCTCCCGCTGATCGTGCGCGACACGAGGAGCTTGCACGGAAGGCTGCCGACAAAGTTGTTGCTGAGCGTGCGCGGGCTTATAGTCCTGACAGTAGACCAAAGGAAAATTATGCCGACTTCTTCGCAGATGAGATCAAAGATGTGCTGGCCAAGAAACCTGGTGAGAAGGAACGGAACATTCAGCCCGACTCTGACGTCCAGGTTTATCATGTTGAAGAAGACGGCGTCATGCCACCTTTTGCGCTTCGCAACGACTTTGGAGGCAAGAGCAAGCATGCACCTTACGGTGTGCCGAGACTGAATGTCATCGCTCCTACGCCTCCTCCTGGTAGCCGGACTACTAGTACCAAAGGCAGTGTGCCAAGCAGTCCGCTGAGCAAGGCTGCTGATGGTGGCGCCGAGCAGAGTCCTGACTCCGGTAAAGACAGCAAGTCTGATCGTTCCCGCAGTATCTCGTGGGGCGAGGATGAAGTCAATGTCTACGATGTGCAGACCCCAGAGAGCTTTCAAGAGAAAGATCGGGAGTCCTACATTACCGGTCCCGATCTCAGCAACATTGGGAAAGGCGTTGCGGCTGCAGCAGGCGCAGCAGTTGGTGGCGCAGCTTTACATGATATTGTGGTTGAGGAGGGTGACAAGACCAAGACCTACAAGGATGAAGACTTCACAACAGCTTCGAGCAAGAAGAGCAAGAAGGACAAGAAGAAGTCCAAGAAGGGTTCCAAGTCCAACGCAGATGATGCGGATTCCAGCTTCCTGGATGAGCTCAGCCAGAAAGCTAAGACCTCTACAGCTTACGAAGACGTGCCACCGGAGCGCGGTACTGAAGTGCCGTACAAGGAGACGGAATTCTCGCGTACCCGCAAGGACAACGAGCGTGATCGCCAGAACGGCGTTGAGGAGACTATGCGAACGCCAGAGGGCGCATCACCCGGCACACTTCCACATCCTATTTATCAACAGCCATTCTTCGACTCCGTCTCTGACTTCTCTGGCTTCCGTGCTGCGGATTCCCCTGGCACTGAAGGAGCTCCACCTGTACGCGGTTTCATCGAGGGAGAGGTCAAGGAGAGCACACCTGTCGAGGAGAAGCGATCCCGCATCCCCGGTGGCTTCGACGACGAGCAGAATGATACATCCACTGGTGCAAGCCGTGATGTTGCTGCAGAAGAGACCGCGGCTCAAGTACCGCTCAGCAAAAAGGAGAAGAAGAAGCGCGAGAAAGAAGCCAAGCGAGCGAGCAGTGGCACTTTCGACAGCAGCGAGCCATCCACTCCGGCGAAAGAGCGCGATGAGCCAGTCGTGGAGACCCCGCTCTCAGCCAAGGAGAAGAAGAAACGCGAGAAAGAGGCGAAGCGTGCGAGCAGTGCCTCTTTCGACGTGGAGCCATCGACACCTGTCGCAGAACCAGAAGAGCCTGCCTTCGAACCTCCACTTTCAGCCAAAGAGAAGAAGAAGCGGGACAAGGAGGCCAAGCGCGCCAGCGTGACCTTCGATGAAGACCCCGTGACACCCGTCGTCGAACGCGAAGCTGAGACGGACAATTGGGAACCACACCTCTCGGCCAAAGAGCGCAAGAAGCGCGAGAAGGCTGCCAAGAAGGCTGGCATCGACCCTGCTTACAGCGAAGAGCCAACGCCTGTGGTCGAATCTCCCAAAGCAGACACCGAGGAAGCGGACGAGTACTTCCCAACGAGCAGCAAAGACCAGAAAGCCAGCCAATTCGAGGACGGTCTCCGAAGAATCGCAAGCACACAATCCGCCATCAGTATGCCTTCGTGGAGCGGTGATACTGTCGTCAGCGATGTGACAGCAAAGCCGCCGTCTCCCGAACTGAGCAAGTCTGAGCAGCGGAAGGCTGACAAGCAGGGCAAGAAGTCTGCCTTCAGTTTTGCTGATGTCACTGATACCATACTTGCTTCTGGTGGAGTAGCTGCTGCGGCTGCGACGTTGAACGACAGCGCAGAAGAATCTCCGTCTGGCTCAAGCAAGAAGGACAAGAAGAAGAAGCGCAAGTCCAAACTCGGCGAGTCGTCGTACGATGATCCGCGTGATGCGCCAAGTGGTATGCCAGGAGGATGGGATACTCCAGAGCGCAAGTCCTCGCCTGAAAGTGCCGAAGCCACGAAAGAGAGCACTGGCGACCCGCTCTACGATCAGTCCCGCGAGATTGACGTGTCGAAGAGTGCTTCAGAGCCAGTCGCTGCACCAGAGACGGATCCTGGTTCTGAATGGTTCGAGTCTACGTCCTCGAGCAAAAAGACCAAGAAAAAGGGCAAGAGGAGTAGTGTTGCGTTCGACAGCACACCGCAGGTCAGCTCACCACTTCGATCTGAAGTCGCCTGGGACGACTATGTCGGCATGAATGGCGACAAAGTTGACAGCGAAGCCGGCCGTAGCGATCCGATTACTGTGATCGAGCGACGATCCAACGATGATACCAAAGATTCGCGCCAGTCTTCTACACAAGACGAGTTCTACGATGCTGGCCCTCGTGTCAGCGAAAGTCCTCGTGACATGTCTCCCGAAGACGCACGATCTGTCAACTCAGCAGACGCTGACAAGGAAAGTCGGCGCAAGTCACGGAGAGAGGAGGCTCGACGAGCTAGCGATTACTACGAGCAACCGCAATATGCATACGAGGCGCAGTCCACGGTCTCATCTGAGCCTGCCGATGGCGACGACAGAAAGAAGCACAAGCGGCGGTCGAGGCATGAAGATGACGATACCATGTCTGTCAGCTCAAGCCGTCGTCGGTCTAGGCACTTAGACGATGACGATGATACTCGTTCTGTGACATCCAGCCGCTCGCGCCGCGAGAAGGAAGAGTCGCCCACCGCGAAGAAGGAGAAGAAGGGCATATTTGGTTCCCTCTTCGGTCGCAAATCCTCCGAGACTGTTCCCACGATGAAGGATCTGCGAGATGAAGATGACGAAGACCGCCGACGACGCAAGAAGAAACACAGAGAGTCTGAATATGGCGATGATGATGACGACACGCGCAGTGTCAAGTCTGAATCTCATCGCCGACGCCATCGCTCCACAGACGAGAAGGGCGACAATGACAGTCGTGAGCGCCGCCGCCGCAGCACACACGAGGACGATGACAAGTACAGCGAGTCGGGATCTCGACACCACCGCCGTCGCAGAACTGACGAGAGCGGAGAAAGCTTGTCGAGACACCGTTCGCACGAATCGAAAAGCGAATATGGAGACCGTCCGAAGCACCATCGACGACGAACTGACGAAGACAAGTATGATTCACGAGATCAGTCTTTTTTAGGGAGTCGGGTAGAGGATCTGCCGCCTCTACCCTTTAGTCGCCCAGGATCTCCGGATACAGCTGTTGAGTGGAAGGAAGGCAGACCACTCGAGGCCGGATCCGGGACTGGGTTGGTGAGTGCTGCTGCTGCCGGTTTGGCAGTTGGTGTCGCTGCGAGTGCGTTGTCACGCGGCAAGAAGGGGAAGAAGGGAGGGAAGAAGAATCGTGAAGTGCAAGAGGAGGAACAGAACATTGAGCAAACTACTGAGCAAGCTGTGCCATTGGCATCCGCTGCTGCGCATAGCTTCCCTCTACCCTATGTGCCTGAGCACGAGGAAGTGAGAGCGGTCATTGAAGAGGAGGATAGCTCACCGCAAACTCCTGCACCGGTTCTCGAGAAGCCGGCTCGGCCTGTCAGTATTGGACGACCAGGATCGTCCACTGCTGTGCCTCTGAGGCTACCGGGCCACGCACCGATCACACCTGGCGGGAAGGAGAGAGCAAAGAGCTTCAGCTCGCCGTTGATGACTGCACCTGGCGGATCCAGTGTCACATCCCCTGCCACACCAGGTTCTTCAAGGTCTAGGCAGAGTCGGCCACATTCGTCCGAGATCAAGTCGGGGATCATGCCGCTCTATCTGGTTGAACGCAGCCGACCTGTGCAAGAAGTGGAAGACACTTTACCCAGCTTGCCATCTAGCAAACCATCAAGTCGCGCTTCGAGCGTGCAAGGGAGTGACGAGTACGAGTCCGCGCGAGAGGAGTTCAGTGTTGCGAACAGTGTTGCGACTTCACCTGATCGGACTCGCAGCCGCAGTTTGACACTTGACACAATCGGCGCAAACAATTTCCGCGCTGAGGGAGACATTCTGGGCTCAGAACAAACGACCCCCAAGGCTAGCGAGTGGCCACAAACCGCGATACCCTGGGCTTTACCGATACCTTCTGGGGAGAAGAAGGAAAAGCAGCAGCCACAGTTCTACACTTGGGAAGACTTTGCTCAGGATGAGAGGCTGCATGAGCAGGAGAGAAATGTTGATGCCGATGTTGCTACCACTATCGCGCCAGAGGATTCTGCTCTGCTTGTGGACACGCCACGAAGTCGGTCGACATCTCCATCAAAGGCCAAGGCACTGGCTGCTGCTGCCATGTTGGGTACTGCTGCAGTATATGCTGCGCATAAGAGCACCGATCGGTCTCCAGAGCGTGTTGCAGAGGCGAAACGAGATGAGCCTTTGCCTTCTGCTGCTGCGCACAGCTTCCCACTGCCTTATGTGCCAACATCCGAGCCTGAGCAGACTCCTCAGCAGTCGAGCTTGGCCGAGGCAGAGTCGCCACGGAAGCTTGAGGAAGCATTCGAACCTGTTACCACATCGAAGAAGTCGAAGAAGAAGGGCAAGAAGGGCAAGAAGTCCCAAATTGAGACGCCCGAACGGATTGAGTCGCCTATCGATGCAGCGATTGAGAGGTCGGTCGAGCCTACGCCGCAGGACGATGACACTCAGGATCCGATCATGTTCGCGTCGGCTGCAGCACACACAATGCCAGTCGTGCCAGCGATCGAGTTCACGGAGCCTTCGCCTGACAAAGAGAGAGCTCTCGCAGGTCACGGCGAGGTGCAACAGGCCGATCCTGGCTACTTTGCGTCTGCTGCTGCACACTCGATGCCAGTGTACGATCCGGTTGAGACGAGCCACGATGTCAAAGATGAGGAGCCGGGCTCAGAGCCTTACAGACTCCCTGGCCTCAAGTCCGAGCCTGCTCCTCTTGTGATCGAGCAACGAAATGTCCAAGTCGAGCCTCCAGCTGAGATTGTTGAGGTCAATCCTGCTCCACAACTTACTCGCAAGCAGTCGAAGAAGGACAAGAAGAAAGCCAAGAGGACTTCGATCTTCGAGGATAAACCGAAAGCTAGTGTTGCTGATGACTTGCCTTTGCCGGAGGCTGACTCACTTCCAGCGCAAGATGCTGATAGAGGGATCAAAGTCGCCGATACGCCTGCTTCCATGAACTTTGGCTTGTCTGACTTCGGTGCTGTCGCTGCTGGTGGCGCTATTGGCTGGGGTCTCTCGCAAGCAGATGCGTTCCGCAAGTCGATGCAGAACGTTCGCGAATCCGAGCCCAAGCCTGAGGAGGTGACGCATGAAATGCCAAACCAAGTCCATGCTGAGTCTGTCGATCCTCTAGTCGCCGAAGAGCCCGCAGAGACCACTGAGGAGGTCTTTGAGCCAATCTCGAGCAAGAAATCTAAAAAGGGCAAGAAGAAAAGCAAGCAGAGCTCTACCTCTGACGTCTTGCCAGAAGTCGAGGGAAAATTAGGCGAGATTCAAGATCTTGAGAAGTCTGTTGATGCTGCAGTAGAGCCAGAGCAGCCTATCGAGCCAGTCCAGAATACTCAGCCCGAGACAGTCCAGGGCACTCGACCCGAGCCAAACCAGGAATTCGAATCCGAGCAAAACATTGTGAATACCCCAGTCGACGATGACTGGACTGCTCCGACCACGTCGAAGAAGAAGTCGAAAAAGGACAAGAAGAAGCGACTTTCCATGCCCGCTGAGCCCGAAGTTGAGACTGCGCAAGCGGAAGCTGCGGATCAACAAGACTCGACGAGCCGCGGCATTGCCATAGATGCGCCTGAAGCCGGATCTGAAGCCTTACAGAGCACAGAGAGAATCGCCGACTCGCTGCCGACTGCCGCTGAACCCATCGAGGGCTCACCAGCTCCGTTGCTCGAAGTCGATACTTCCCAGCCAACGATTTCAAATGATGCCTCAGCAATCGGGGGTTTCGTTGAGTCTGTACCAGACATCAAGGATGCTGTAGAGACCGCAATACCAGACCCTGAACCTGCCGATGACCTCTTCCCCGAAGTGTCTGCCAAGAAAAGCAAGAAGTCGAAGAAGAAGCAGAAGGCACTTGCTGAGGAAGCTGTTGTTGCTGAGAAAGCCGGCGAGAATGAGCAAGAAGTTCAGCCTGATGCCATCCCAGAGGCCACAGAGGAGCAAGATCGATCTGTCGATGTGGCCCCTGTTGCAGAGCCCGCTCCCGAGGAGACTGTCCCAGAAGCAAGTCCAACCGCTGACAATCCCGAATTAGTTGAAGATGCGTCTCCTGCGTCTTCCAAGAAGAAAAGCAAGAAAGAGAAGCGCAAGTCGAAAACCATCTCGCTCGACGAGTCGGAGAAGCCTTCTGAGGATATTGTAATTCCAGACGCCAGTGCAATCGAATCAAAGCCGGCTGAAACAGCTGGTCAACAAGAGCCTGTCAGTGAGCAAATCACGACCCAGGTCGAGGAGATTGCCCAAGATTCCAACATTGCCTCAACAGAGAGCGCCGCACCTGTCGAGGACTTCGCTCCGACGTCTAAGAAGAAGAGCAAAAAGGATAAGCGGAAGTCCAAGACGCTTTCATGGGATGAGCCCGAGGAGACTCCGGCTAGTCAAGATGCCACTGTAGACGCGCCGATACCAGAAGCACCAAGCAACGTAGAAGTCGATGCATCAGCTGAGAAGCCGCTTGAGCTCGAAGGACAACTTGCTGTAGATGCAACAGAGCCCAAGTCAGACGAGCCGGATGCCGGATCCGACCTCCGAGCAGAAACAACTCAACCAGAGGTGGTCACAGAAGTTGCGCAGACATCAGAAGGTGCCACAGAGACTCCAAAGGACCTCATAGAAGAATCTCTTCCCAGGCAGGCAACCGTCGCAGAGGATGAGTTCTCCCAGCAAAGCTCGAAGAAAAAGGGCAAGAAGAGCAAGAAACAGAAGCAGCTTGACTCGTCGTGGGAGCCAGAACAAGCAGATACTGCGATACCTGCTGAGATTCGGGATGATACCGCACTGGAGACCGACAAGTCAGCTGAACAGACTCCCGTCAACACCGACATTCTCGCTTTAGGCACAGTAGCCGTTGCCGGAGCTGTTGCTGCGTCCGCGCTCGCATCTCACGAGGACACTCCTGCTCAAGACGAAGCTCCTCAATCTGCGCCAAAGAACGCGGCTGACACTGAAGCTGACGATGTTTGGGGAGCTCCTGTCTCGAAGAAGAAGTCGAAGAAAGACAAGCGCAAGAGCAAGACCTTTGATTTTGAGGAACCGCGAGAATCGATGACTGAAGCTGCGCCACAGAACGATGTCCCAGATGCACCCATCGAGCAAGATCTACAGACCGCCATTGCTACGCCCGAAGCTGCCATCGAACGTGGTGAGCAGAATGTCGATTCGCCTACCGCCCAATCTGTCGAAGAAGAGAAGCCCACGTTGTCCCGCAAGCAGAGCAAAAAGGACAAGAAGAAAAAGAAGTCGCTCTCATTGCAAGTGGAAGAGGAGCCAAAGGTCGAGAATGACCCTTCGGTTGAGACTCCGAAAGCTGATTTGGGAACCGTTCCGGCTGCCAGCGATCCTGCCGGTGAAGTCATTCACCAGGCTGACCGCGAGGCGGCGGACGAAGTACCGCAGCCTACCGAGACTCCCGATGATTCTTTCCATGACGCTGAAGACTTCTTCGAGGCTCAACCTGTTGTCGATTCTTGGCATGATGCGGAGGAGGCTGCTGTGCCTACTGAAGCGCTTGCTGCTGAGTCGACACCGACAGTGGACACTTTCGGTGATGCAACATCGACAGCTGACAAAGACATCACTTCTGGTCAGCAAGTTATAGAGCCTGCTCAAGGATCTTGGGCCGATATGATGGACGATACTCCTACCATCATAGCCGACACCGAAGAATCCTCAGCTCAGAAGAACAACTTGGTCGACGATGTGTTCGGGATCGCCTCTGACGCAGCTGATTTCAGCTCCACTCCCGAGGGCAAGCCAGCTGATCACGGAGAGATCATGCCTGATCGCGGCGCTGAGTTCGAGCCTGAGCGAGCTTCTGAGGACATGGATGCTTTTGGCGATCCAACACCGCGAGATCCTGCAGAATGGTCGCTTGGCACATCGAAGAAGGGTGGCAAGAAGGGCAAAAAGGGTAAGAAGTCTGTTTCGAAGGCGCCGATAATCCCTGAACCTGTAAAGAGCTCTTCCTCTGAGCCTGCTGTTGCTACTGCCACAGCGCTTGAGACGCCTGCGGAACTTGAGAAGGTTGAAGTGTCGCCAAATGAAGATGTTCTCGATAAGTCAACTCCGCTGGACGTGGAATCCACTCAACACGAACAACCCAGCGAGACGCCTGCAGAGTCTTCCGAAGCCAAGGATATCAGTGACGAGGCACCTCTCTTGAAAGATACTGAAACATCAATGGAAGAGCAGGTCGTCACTTCAGATGCACCAGCGGATATCCAGCCCACGGCGAATGATGCTCAGGACGTCATTGCTGACCCTGCGCCTGCCAACGAAACTGCGACTGCGGAGACGGATGACTTCTCCTGGCCATCATCGAGCAAGAAGAAGAAGGGCAAAAAGGGCAAGAAGTCGCAGCAATCGGACGAGTCCATCCTAAGGACCGAGACCCAAGACCTGGTTGAAGAGACGTCTCCTCCAAAGCCCGAAGATGTAGTCGAGACAGAGCAGTCCATCCCGACCGCCACCGATCCCGTCAGCACAGACATCCTTCCAGCCGACCTCGAGACGGTACAGGAGCAAGAGACAATTCTGCCTGCTACAGAGGAGCCAGAGGTCTTCACAGCAGCTCCACTGTCCAAGAAGGATAAGAAGAAGGCGAAGAAGGCGAAGAAATCAGGTTCTCAGACTCCGCAAGCTACCGAAGAGCCTTCATTGGACAAAGACACCATTTCTTATGTCCCCGATTCGGAGCAAGTGCAGAGCAAGGTTGAGACTGCTGAGATCGCTGGCGAAAAGTCCATCGACTTGGTCACAGAAGCCGCAGGCCCCAGTGATGACCATGCAGCTCTCAGCGACCCAGCTGAACCATCGGAAGTGAAGGTCGAAGGCGCAGCAGAGGACGTGGTCACAGAACGCGCACGAGATGACCAAGAGAAGCCCAAAGTCGACGCAGAGACTCCCTTGCCCGAGCTTGATAGGTCTGCTGAGGAAGCTGCGAAGGCAGAGCAACAGGATGTTGCCGCCAGCGTTGAGAATGAGGATGCTGACTTTTCCTGGGCTCCGACTTCCAAGAAGAGCAAGAAGGGGAAGAAAAACAAAAAGTCCGTCACCGAAATTCCTGCGAGCAACGAGGAAGAGAAGTCGCTGGATCCCAACGAGGATCTCAAGACCGATGTTACCACTCCCGCCGAAACTTCTATTGAATCTGCTCTTGCCGTCGGAGGTGCTGCTGTGGCTGCCGGACTCTTGGCCAGCTCGACGCTGCCCGAGACGTCAGTCGAGACCGAAACTTCCACGCCGACACAGGAAGCCACAGATGATTTCGCATGGCCTACTGCATCGAAGAAGAAAGCCAAAAAGTCCAAGAAAGGGTCCAAGTCTGCGTTTGATGCACTTCCCGAACCCGGAGTCGCGAGAGACGAGCCTGATATGAAGCTCGAGACAACGGAGCCACTCAATGAGGCCAGCGAAACCGTGCCCAACATTGACTTAGCACCAGCTTCGCAATCGGCGGAACTCGTCGAAGAGCCCGTTGACGAGACCGTGCGCGACATAGTGACAGAGGAGAACTCCACGCCAGTGGATGAGACTGCGGATGACCTTTCGTGGGCATCCGGATCGAAGCGAAAGGGCAAAAAAGGCAAGAAAGGCTCAAAATCTACACCTGCGACTGAGGAAAAAGAGGATCAATCACAAGCTCAGCCTGATACGATCGCATTGCCCGAGACCAGTGGCGATGTTATTCCTGAGACCGGCATGGAGCCAGCTTTACCCGAGCCAGCAATTGAGCAGTCGACTGACGAGACTCGTGAAGGCCCTGTGGATATAACCGACTCAGCGCCTTTACCGACCGAAGAGCCTGAAGATCTCTGGGGCACTACTGTGTCCTCGAAGAAGAAAAAGGGCAAGAAGGGCAAGAAGTCCGGTCTTGTGACGCCTGTCGAGCAGGTACCAGAGGCGGCAAGGGAAACAGCGAACGAAGTCGCAACTTCTGAGACCGCAAAGGAGACTGACCAGGCGGCGGTGCCGGACGTGACGGAGCTCGAGGACAAGAGCACTGCTGAACAAGCCGTCGAGCTCCCCGTCCCTGAGCCGATCACCGAGCCTGCGACCGACGCAGATTTGTCGAAGAATCTGGCTGCCGAAGAGCAATTCAAAGACGCCGAGGCGGAAATTTCTGCTCCTACCACCGAGTTGCCTGTTGCTGAGGACGACTTCGCCGACTTCTCTACTTCCAAGAAAAAGAAGGGCAAGAAGGGTCGCAAGTCCGCCTTGCTCGAAGTTGAGGAGTCTACACCCAAAGAAGCAGACAAGACCGATGAGCCGGTAGATCCAACTGCTACGAATGACGTACAAGTGTTTCGCTCAGACGCGCCTGAGCCTCCATTGGACGTTTCGACGTCTGCGCCTGAGACACCTGCGGGCGAGCAAGATGATTTCGCGAGTTTCACAACCTCTAAGAAGAAGAAGGGCAAGAAGAACCGCAAATCTGACATCTGGGCGACGGATGAGGCTGCCGCGAGCACGGATGCTTCGACCGCAATTGAGACCGCGGATCAGCCCAAGAACGAGCAGACCCCGAAGGAGACACCGATTGAGATACCTGAGGCGCAGCCTGAGTTGACGTTGGGCGAGGAGGCTGCACCACTCGTGACGGATCCACCAGCTGATATCGAGCCGACTGCCGAGACAGAAGACATCCGGGTCACTCCTACCTCGAGCAAGAACAAGAAGGGCAAGAAGAACCGCAAATCTGGCCTGTCAGACTTCGAAGAGACCACGGTTGCCGAGGAGCTCGCGATTCCGTCGGACAGCACTGATTTGGCAACGGGAGGACCTGCCACTGTTGAGGAGACTCCAATCGAGGCGCCCAAGGATCAAACAGAGGAGGCTACCAACATCGAGGACGATGCAGCTGAGACTTCCGAGAAGTCGCCTGAAGAAAATGCTACTGTCTTCGACCCGTCAAATGAGATGCCTTCGGCCGAATCCATCGAGGAGGATCCCTGGGGCTCATCGAGTTCCAGCAAGAGGAAAAAGGGCAAAAAGGGCAAGAAATCTGCTGCATTGGAGATTGGAGAAGCCAAGATCGAAGACTCCGCAAAGGATTTCGAAAGTACCGACTCGAAGGCGGTAGTTGGCGAGGACACTCCAGCTGACACCCTTGACAAAGCAGTGGACGAGCCTGCAGCACTTGACTCTTTGCCTGCAGAGTCGTCGAACGAGACACAGCCGATCGAGTCATCCGAGGATTTCTGGGCCTCTTCTACCTCGAGCAAGAAGAAAAAGGGCAAGAAGGGAAGGAAATCTGGCGTGTTCGAGATCGATGAGCCCAAAGCTGACGAGAAGCTGGAAGATGCGCCCGTCGAGAGCACGGAACAGCCAGCCGAGACTGCCGAAAAGCTTGTGGACGAGCAGCCTTCAACCAATGATATTCCAGGCGTACCGGAGGCATTGCCTGCCGAACCTGTCGAAGCAGCAGATGACATCTGGGATGTCCCCGCCGCGGGCAAGAAGAAAAAGGGCAAGAAAGGCAGAAAGTCGGACATTTTCGACATGGATGAGCCAAAAGCTGATGAATCGACCACCCTCCAGACAATCGAGAAATCAGAAGATGTACCAGCCGGTGCAGCCGCTCAGCCAACGGCCGAACTGCCCTTGGCCGAAGAGTCTGCAATCGCGCCAGACCCAACGACAGCAGAACCCACCGCGACCACAGACGATTTGTGGGCTACCCCGACGACCGGCAAGAAGAAAAAGGGCAAGAAAGGCAAGAAGTCGGGAACTGTAACGCCGGCAGTGGAGGAAGTTGACCGGCTGGCTGAGACACCCCAGGCCAGTGAAGGTCAAGAGCCTGGTGCAAGCGAGCAATTACCCGTAGAGGAGACCGTTGAGCGTGCTGTCCTGGAGCAGGCCGAAGAGAGTGGTGCAGTTGACTTTGACAAGGAACGTGGCGACAACACTAATCCGTCCGACAGCCTTACTAGCGAAGAAGTGAAGGATGCTGTCCTCGAGCACGAAACTACCGAAAAGCCTGAGAACGAGCCCATGATCGAAAAGTCGGAGGTTGCTGCGACGGCCGATGCGACTGAGAGTACGGAACCCTCGAAAGATCTTGCTGGAAAGGCCCCTGAGGACGCCCAACCTGTAGAAGACGCCGATGACTGGTTTGCGCCGCAATCATCCAAAAAGCAGAAGAAGAAGGGCAAGAAGAATAAGTCTGCTGCCACCGAGACGAACAGCGACAGTGTCACCGAGCCAAGCCAAGATGTGCAGACTTCCGAGCTTACTGCCAACGAAGAGCTCCGTACCGTCGAAGATGTCGTCGTTGAAGAACAACCTGCAGCACAGCCAGAAAAGATCGAGCCAGCAAATGCAGACGATGCGCGGGAGTCACAAGCAGCTGACACAGATGACGTGTTCACTTCGTCGAGCAAGTCGAGCAAGAAGGCCAAAAAGGGAAAGAAGTCGAAGCAAGTCTCGCTTGAGGAGACTCCGATCGTGGTGGGCGATGTCGGGACCGCCGAGGAAGCTCGCAAGTCCGAGCAGCAAGATGAGCCGATGCCAGACGTTCAATTGGAGCCCGAAGTTGCATCCAAACTGCAGACCCAAGAGACCCATGAGCGAACGGCAGAGACGGACGTGGAATCCTCTCAGCCAGATGTAAAAGCCACAGACACTGCAGTGACGGAGACAATCGATCTTGATCAGCCTGCTGAGGCCCTTATTCGCGAAAAGTCTTCAGAACTACTACCTGCCGAGAACACAGGTGTGGTTGAAGCGCAGGGCGAGGATGTCGTCGCTCCGGAAGTCGTTGATTCGCCTACTACTCAGGAGGTTGATGACTTATTCACTGTTTCCAGTAGCAAGAAGAAAGGCAAGAAGGGCAAGAAAGGGAAGCAATCGGTTTCTGAAGACATTTCCGAACCACCGACAGACTCGCCGAAAGTGTTGGAGGAAACCATCCAAGATGAGTCTGTCCCACAGTCAACAGCAACGACTTCCCAAGAAGCAACAGAAGCCGAGTCAGAAGACGTCTGGGCACTTCCAGTCAAGGGCAAGAAAGGCAAGAAGGCCAAAAAGCTTCAACAGCTTGCTGCAGAGAATCTTCAGGCTGAATCTCAGGCTGAAGACGTGGAGTCACGACCAGAGGCTGAGACGAGCACAAGCGATGCGCAGCCGTCGACTGAGGCAGATGCGGACGACTTGTGGGCTGTACCAAGCACAGGGAAAAAGAGCAAGAAGGGAAAGAAAGCCAGGCGCGATGCGGAGCTAGCAATCGAGGAGCCTTCTGTCGTCCCAGCAGATCTGGATGCTGAGCAACCCAAAACAGCACAAGCCGCCTCCATCGAAGCGGTTGCAGGGCGTGAAGCTGAAGAAGATATTGCTGAAACACCCATTCATCCCCTCGAGCAACCAGCTGACCATCAAAATGCGACAAGAGAAGTGCATATGGCGTCCGAGGGCGTCGAACGCGCCTTTGAAGAGCCTGTAGCTGACAAGCCATCCAAGTCGGAGCGCAGCGACGGCGCTGAGTTCGCCGAGGCTGCCGCGGGAGCTGTTGCTGCTGCCGCTGCTATCGCTGTAGCTACCGCTTCGACAGAAGACAAAGATGCCGCTACTACGTCGGATGTGTATGACTGGGGTGCAGTCTCCACCAAGAAGTCGAAAAAGGATAAGAAGAAGGCTCGGAAGAGTGGCAGCGCAACTCCTGCAGCTGCACTCGAGCAGGACCCAGCACCGACAATTGAAGATGTGCCTCAAGCAGAGCAGTCTGTTGCGACAGAGGATGGGCAGAACTTAAGAACGATCGACGATGCCGTGGAAGTCACGACCGCCCATGGCCCTGTAGTTGAAGAAGCGCCTACCTCGAGACAGCTGCTAGACAGCTCACGCGAAGTCTCTGCGTTGCCAGTGGGGACAAGAGATCTGAACTCGACACTGCCATCTGCGACCGCCGATAACGATATCGACTTTACAGCTACTGTCGCTGCCGGACTGGCCGATAGCGGCTTCAATCCAGACATGGTCATCAATGATCCCGCATTCCAGCGGAGAGCATCACCTACTGGAGTCGCTGAGGCTGATCCAGAAGAGGACATCTTTTCAACCACAGTCAGCAAGAGGAAGAAAAAGGGAAAAAGAAACCAGACAATTTCTGAGTCGCCGCCTGTTGTTGAGACCGCCGATGAACAGCCAAAAGCGGGAAGCGATGTCGATGACATTCTGAACAAGACACTCGCAAGTACTGGCTTCGACGCAACGCTTCTGGAGAAGGCTATGGTGGCCAGCAGGGAGCAGTCTCCAACAGAAGCTGAACCCGAGTCCGAATTCGCATTTACCACAACGAAGCGTAAGAAGGGCAAGAAAGGCAAGCAGACGACAGTGGCAGAGGATGAGGAGGCAAACAAGTACGCTGAACAAGCTCGATCTACTCCAGTCGAAGAGATGGTCGCCGATGCTCCAGCAGAGGCATCACGTGAAGAGCCTTCAACTCCACTTCCAGTGGCTGCGACCGATAATAATGAGCACAGCTGGATGGTACAAGATGAAATGGACGTCGATGCGATGGACAAGGCTTACAAAGCATACAAGAAGAACAAGCGACAACAAAAGAAGCTGAAGGCCAGATCTGGCGGCACATCGGACAATCCTGAAAGCAGTGCCGTGGACGATACCGAGCGATCTGCAGTCATGTCTGAAGCCGAGGACACATCCGCAAAGGCAATCGCTCAGCTGACGAAGGATGAGGTGACTGGTCTGGACAAAGATGTGCAACCTACAGTGAAGAGCCCTGGCAGCGCCACCAGCTCCAACAGCATCGTGCAATCCGTCTTTCCAGGTCTGGAACGCATCAAGCGTCGTGTACCGCCTGCAGGCGCAAACGCAGATGGCAAGTCACAGGACCGCAGGGCAAGCAATGATTCCGGATCGCGCGGCCTGATGCACACTTCCGAAGTGTCCCAGAACTTGCCAATGGAGGTCCCGCGATCGCCCATCAAGTCGAATGATCAACCCTCAAGCTTGCCGGCACTAGCGGCAGGCGTCGTTGCTGCAGGCATAGGCATGGCCAGCGCCACAAGAGAAGACAAAGTGTCCAGCCGCGATCGCACACTTCTCTCGCAAGAGCCTTCATGGTCATTTGCCGCGCTTCAGGACGATGACCGAGCATTCACTGATCCTGCCAAACAAGACGCTCAAGACCGGGCTGTTCGGGACAGTGGCTATGAGACCGCGAAGCGCTCCTCGCAGCAAACCGATCGCTCAAGTGCTGAGGTGCCCCAAATCGTACGCACGAGCTCCTCCCGCGATAGCTTGCTACAGCGACGCTCGCTTGAACCGCTGCGTGTTTCGACGCCAACAAGCCCAGACTGGGACATTCACACACCCAAGCAGAGACGGGGTAACGACAGTGCACGAGAAGTTCCCCATCATGAGCGCAAGTTGAGCGACAACACCCCTCTCGAGCCCACAAGTAAGAACCGTGCGTCTTATCTCTTCCAATCCCCCCCTGACCCTCTCGCAGAAGCTGCGCTTTCCCCATCACAACTTCCAGAGCAGCCATCACCTATTCAGAAGCCCAGCAGCACAAATCACAGCAGAGCACAGTCTGCATCTGTCCCCGCGGAGCACAGTCCCGCACTTAGCTGGGATGGCAATCGCGACAGATCTGCCTTCTCCCCGACATCACCACGAGCTCCTCTCGATGCCATACCCGAAGAGCATGCTCGCCGCCAGCACTCGCGGAAGAGGAGCAAGGCAAGAGCTGAGGTTGGCGGGCCAGAGAACATCAAGGCAGTCCGAAGGACGGAGACGCCCAAAGCAATTCGGGCACAAGAAGAAGCTCTTTCGCCGTCCAACCGTCGCCATCGACCCTCTGGTGGTGGCGCGAGATCTGTCAGCAGTCCTACCAGTACCTCGGACGAAGTCTTCAACCGCTTGCCATGGCCACAGGTGGACCAAGAGAACGAGACGGTGCAGCTCGATCGGTCTCGTGCACGAAATGGCCCTCTGACGCCCGACTTGCGCTCTGCCAGTGTGCTGAGCGACCGCTCGAATGTCAGCGGGAACCACTTCAAGTCTCCTCACGAGATGCGGTCCTACAGCCGGAACAGCAACAGCAGCTCCACGCCCTCGCTCCGACGCACCAGCCTGTCCGGCGATCTTCGGGCGGCAAGCAAGCGGGGCGGATCTGATCTCGGCTCGCTGAATGGCTCGCTTGCGGGATCGGCCGTTGGCGCTAGAGCCTCACCTTCGACCATTGCCTTTGAGCCACCGCCAACACCACCGCTCGAGCACGATGAGCTGATTCACGGAGGCGCCTCGCGCGCAATGGACACTTCCGACGATGTTTTCGTGAGTCGATCGCTGTCTGAACACTGTAAGCATGGTACTAACAGCACGCAGCAAGGATATGGCGACGCGCAACGGTCGCAAGTCTCGCCGACGCGTCCGCCAAGCGTGCGAAAGCGACAGAGCATGCACATCAACGACCTGGAGACGCGATTAGACCTTCTGGTGGCCGAAAACCGCGCGCTTCAGGAAGCCCGGCAAGCTAGTGAAGGTGCGCGCGGACTGGGCGACGGGTCATTGCAGGAAGCACTTGAAGCACGTGACCTTCAACTCCAGGCCAAAGATGCCGAGATCAACCAGATCAAGGCTATGCTGCAGCCTCTGCAAGACGAAGTGGCCCGTCTGACGGAACTGAGCAACGGCCTGACTGAGGCCAACCGCAATCTTGTAGACGACACCAACGGACGATACGCCACTCTCCAGGCCGAGCATGCCGAAGCACACAGCAAATGGCAAGAGACAGCACAGGAACTGGATTCGATGCGCAGTGAACATGGCAGGATCACCTCCGGCATGCGAGATATCGTGGAGGCTGAAATCGCGAGCTCGTTGGCCGACAAGAACGCGGAGATTCTCCGACTGCGCGAACAGCTCGACATCGCCGCTGAGCAAATTCGGGCGTTGCAAGTTCAGATACAATCGTCCAAGTCATCAGATTTCCTCGTACAGAGAGACGAAGATTACTTCGACGGCGCGTGCCAGAAGCTGTGCCAGCATGTGCAACAATGGGTCTTGCGCTTCTCCAAGATGTCCGACAACCGTGTGTGCCGCCTCTCGACCGACTTGAACGACGATAAAATCGAGGCTCGATTGGATAATGCAGTTCTGGACGGCTCCGATGTGGACAAGCTGCTTGGTGACCGCGTTCGCAGACGGGATGTGTTCATGTCAGTGGTGATGACTATGGTTTGGGAATACATCTTCACACGATACCTCTTCGGCATGGACCGCGAACAGCGACAGAAACTCAAAGCTCTTGAGAAGCTTCTCGCGGAAGTTGGACCACCTCGCGCAGTGGCTCACTGGCGCGCAACAACACTGACGCTTCTCTCCAAGCGTCCTCAGTTCGATTCGCAATGCGCTCTCGACACGGAAGCAGTTGCACATGAGATCTTCGAGATCTTGTGCATGCTATTGCCACCGCCCTCGAGCTCGAGAAGTCAACTACAAGCATCTCTACAAAAGGTACTCCGCATCGCAGTGGATCTTGCAATCGAGATGCGCACGCAACGCGCAGAGTACATCATGCTGCCGCCGTTACAGCCTGAGTACGACACCAATGGCGACCTGGTTCGCAAAGTATACTTCAACTCCTCGCTCATGAACGAGCGTTCGGGGCTTTTCAGCTCCAACGAAGAATTGGCTGCCAAACACGCGGTCGTCAAGATTGTTCTCTTCCCGCTCGTCGTCAAAAAGGGCGATGATGTTGGGGAAGGAGATGATGAAATTGTGGTTTGCCCGGCGCAGGTGCTGGTGCATAACGATGGAGGGAGAGATAAGAAAATTGTGAGGGTGATGAGTGGCGCTATGGAGATTGATGAGCCGATTCGCAGCAGACAGAGCAATCGGAGTTTGATCAGTGAGGCGCAAGGGGGGTCGGGGTTTTGATAATTGAGTGATGGAGGATGTCTTTCTTGGTTCTGGGAATTCGGTTTTTGATTCTGCTGAAATGAGTGAAATGCGTTGAGGCGAGTATGACGTTTTTGATGATATTCTACGAACATGAAGAGTATATTATACAGTATAACTATATTGTCTTTTATTTGTACGGATTTGAAGCTGAATTTGTGGTGTTTCTTGATGTGATCTAGTTGCACTGCTGTGTTGATGCTTGGCGGCCAGCGCATCGCCGAAGTTTTGGCAGTTGACGAGCAGTTGCGTGGCATGTCCTCGCTCTCACCTTCTTTTCTCTACACTTTGCGATTATACAATGTCCTGAGTTCCTACCTCTCTCTTCACGGAAGCCCGCGCATCCCCTCCTTTCCGAAAGCTGAGACGGAGACTCATCATCATACTTCCGTCGTCGTCTGCGTTTCTCTTGGCTCTATGTCGTCACCACGCCGCGCCATCGCTTGCCCGGGATGGCTGGGGAAATGCTGCTGCTGAGGAGGGTCTAGGCTGTCCGCGGAGCGAGAGCGTCTTGAGGCCGCCCGGCAGTCGTCAGGGTTTTCGTTCCTGCTGCTGAGAGAGCTGAGGTGTCGCAAATATAGTAGCTTTCGCTTGGGGGGTTAAGTAGTGAAGATGATGGTGGGTACTCATTCGTCTCTTTCTTGTTTCTTGTTGGTTTCAGCTTCATTCTCTCTTACTTCAATGTCTTTTTGAGCCAAGAGGGATTTGGTTCTGAGAGACAGTACTGCATGTCTGTTTGTGACTCTGAGGGGAGAAGACAGCTTTGGTATTGAGAGTACGAGGCAGGTAGCAGTCGAGGAATACGAGACGAAACACGCGCAGCGATACGAGCACGGCGAGGAATACATCGCAAGCCCGCGGATACCAGACACGCTTTTGCGACTCCAAGGCTACAGCTTACGCCAATCTCCAATCACGACCACACACAATACCTACCTCCACCATCCTGCTACTGCATCGCAAACAAAAAGAGAAGAACATAAGTTGAAGATGTGCCTCGTCACTCCGAAGAAAGAAGTGGTGGTCCGAGGGAGAGATATGCCGCCGCGTCCTGTGAGCAATTATCACGGTGGACCGAGAAGCAGCTCGAGATCTGTATACAGGAGGACGAGCGTGGTTCCGGTGGAGAGGGTCAGTCGGAGCAGTTATCATGAGCCGAGGAGAAGTGGGGAGAGGGTGGTGTATAAGCGGACGAGTAGGACTTATGTGAGGTGATTGGCATTGGAGGAAGACTGTGGGAGAAGGGAAGAGCATGGTCGGAGGTACAAAGGGTGGGTCGGGTGTGAATGATGCTATGACTTATGATGGAATACACTTGGGCGGGTTGCTGAGTTTTGGTGGGATAATATATGGTATGCAACGAGTAGTGATATGTTTTGGTCACACTGGAGAAATGCTATGCTTTCACGAGCTGATATCGTTCTTCCACTGTTGTCCTCAGCTTCCAGGCTTTCCGAGACAGTTGTATCCGAAATTGGGAGATTTACCCATACCGCACCTCTTTGAACCTGTGACTGGCACAAAGTTGTGAAATGTGTGCAGTAGGCGTTCTTTGTCGTCCGAAAGAGGGCGTGTGGGTGTCAGATGGTCGTGCCTGCGAACGACAAGTACGTCATGCTGCATAGACGTCATCCAGCTCTCCTCGGACGCTCGTGGAACTGCCATCGACCGCGCAGATCCTTCTTGACCGACTGTTCGCCTGTCTTCACATCTTGCTCTCTTGAAACAGCGACAGAAACCGCTTGTTGTAACAGATCTCACCCTCCCAAACGAACCTCGGAAACAGCCGAACAATCGCCGCCATGTACGCCGCACTATCCCTGCTCCCCGCCATGTGCTGGCCCGCGACAACAATCACGGTACAATGCTAACAGAAACAGGAACATCGGACGCAAAGGATCGCTCCGCCACAAGCAGAATGACTCGGGCAACAAGCACCGCTTCGCCATGTCCTCGCTGCGTGGCGTCGGCCAGCCCGAGCTCTCCAAGAAGCTCCGCACCTTGATCAAGACCCAGAACCACGCCATTGGCGCCTTTGAGCAGGCAGGAAAAGAGTCGCAGAGCATTGCTTCTCAGCTCAGCGAGTGGGGTGAAAGCACCGAGGACGAGGCCCTCAGCGATGTCAGCGACAAGTTGGGCGTGTTGCTTGCGGAGATTGCGGAGCAGGAGGACTTGTATGCCCAAAACTTGGAGGATAGCAGAGGGGTCTTGAAGCAGATTAGGAACACTGAGGCGAGCGTGCAGCCGACGAGGACTCAGAAGCAGAAGGTGAGTCTTTGCTGTGTTGGGGAAGTGGTGTCCAGGCTAACGAGATACTGCAGATCCAGGATGAGATTCAGAAGCTCAAGTACAAGGAGCCAGAATCAACCAAGCTCGTTACCCTCGAGCAAGAGCTTGTCCGTGCTGAGGCACAGAGCTTGGTCGCCGATGCCCAGCTCACCAACATCACTCGCCAAAAGTTCAAGGAAGCTTACGACCTCCACACCGCCGCCGTCATCGAGCGCGCCGAGAAGCAAATCCTCCTCGCCCAGCAGGCTCGCCGCCTCATCAACTTGCTCGACGACACTCCAACTGTTCCAGGTGAAGAGCGCCCAGCTTACGCGCACGCCGAAGAGGGTCGCGATATTCTCAACGACGCCGAGGCTGCTCTCCGCGGCTGGTCGCCTTCCGTCGAGCCCGTCCACTCTGCCTCCGCCGGCAAGCTCGGCTCCAACGCCATGGCCACACAGAGCCTGCCAGACCGCACCACCACTGCTCCGCAGACTGAAGGCTTGAGCGACGCCCAGCGCGTCGAGGCTTTGGAGAGAGCTCAAGAGGAGACTACCACAACTGCGGATGTTCCTACTCCATCCAAGACGGAAAACGCTGCTTTGGCGTCTTAGAAGGACCTCGAAGAAGAAAAGGCACGCCAGGAGAATCGTAATGCAGCTTGGAGGGCTGTCGAGGCGCAAGAGAGGTTTCGACAGGTCTCGAGGACTGCTTCGTGGAATACTTGGCGGGATGCCAATCAGTTGTGAGCGAGTACATGATGATGACGAGGTGATGAAGTGCGATCTGTTTGATGCGTTTGGTTTGCGCGATACCTTGGTTTCTTGGCGGTTACGGGCTTTGATACCTGTGAGGTTGGACTTGTGACGGAATAATGGGGCCTTTTGTGCTGGTTGATTATTTGGTACTGCTAATGCTATGCTGTTATGTACTGACGACAGAAATTTGAACCAGATGTGTATATGATTTCACGTTTCAGCTTTCAGTTTATCTCGCTCTGAATATCACTGGCTCGAACACCGCATGCCGCCGTTATTGAGGTGCTGATTGTGTCGTAATGCTCTGCAATTGATGAATGATACATATGTAGCATTTGGACACACAATCTTCTCTCAAACAGCAAATGTCAAATTTTGTGAATGATGACGCATTCAGCATTTCGACACACACAACCATTCTCTCTCCAATAACAATATCAGGTACGTACATCCTTTTCAAATCGTATCTTCGCACAATCGCTATGTATTTTCGTCCTTTTTCATTCTCACAATCCCCACTCTCCTAACCACTTCCCCATCATCTTTCCATCGATCGTCGGCATTTTTCTTACTGTCTCACTCAGTTTCTGTGTTTCGATTGTTTCCATTGGTGGTAGTCCGCCTGCACCTTCCGCTTGCAACGCTTCATAGAAATCCAAAATTTTGAGACCGGGTTTCTTTTCGAGTTCTTCGGGCGTTACTGGTGTGGATTGTAGAGTTGAAAGCCAAGTTGAGTATGGGACGATTTCTGCAGAGGGAAGGTGGGAGTGGATTTTCGGGAGGAGGGAGGATTTCCAGGTTGAAGTGTGGGGGTTGACGAGGTGAGTTACAGCGAGAGGCGAGGTTGGGGTGGTGGTGGATATTTCGAAGACTGATTTCGCAGCCAAGTCCATCGGGACCCAGTCGATTGTATCTTGGGCTCCGAGGGTTGAAGGGATGAGGTTTAGGGATGATGAGGTGAGGATTAGACTTGGGAGCCATTCGTGGCGGTTCCAGGGAGATGTACTTTTTGCTGAACCGGCGAGTTGGCCTGCGCGGACGATTGTTACGGGTATGTTGGTGGATTCGGCTGCGCGAGCGAGGATTGTGGAGGCGACGTGTTTGGATTCGCCGTAGCCTTGAGGAAGGGCGACGGAGTGTGTAGCGGAGAGGCGTTCGGGAACGACTCTCTCGTTGGGGTTACTCGCGAACCAATTTCCTACGCTTGCGATGGAGGAGATGAAGATTATGTGGGCGTTGTGGGTTGAAGCGAGGCTGAAGTCGATTACGCGGCGGGTGCCGGCTATGTGGACTTCTTCGTAGGTGGGGAGGGTTTTGTTAAAATCTACGGCCCAGGCATTGTGGATAAAGATGTTTACGCTTTGGAGCATCTCGTTGTAGGTGGGATCTGGGATGGCGAAGTGATCTTTACCGAAGTTTGTGGCCAGGAAGGTTACTTTGCTGAAGTCTGCTTCTATGCCTCGATCTTCGAATTGTTTTGCTTGACGGACAACGGCATCTTCTGAGCGATTCAGAGCGTAGATGTGTGCGACGCTGGGAGACGCGATGAGGTCTTGCAGGATGTGGTTGCCAAGTGAGCCTGTTGAACCGGTAAGGACAACAGTGTGTTTGTCAGGACGTGTGGCATTTTCACGGCCTGATTTGCTGGACAGATCAGATGTGTACTTTTGTACCATCTTCTCCATGATCTCTTCACGACTCGTCTGTTGAGCTCCGGCCAGCACATCTCCGTCGTTCCCATGACTCAAGTACTGGGCAAGGCCGTTGATCGTAGGATTGCTGTAAATCACTCGAGGGGAGACTGCAGTTCCCGTGGCGTGGCTGAGTGTTGAAGATAATGCCATCACTTGGAGCGAGTCAATGCCGTAGCTAAAGATGTCTGTGTCGTCAGAGGCATCTTCCGGAATGGCGAAGTCCTTAGCCTTGAATGCTCGACGTAGGTAATCCTTGGCGCCTGCAGCGTCTACATCTTTTGCTAGAGGGCCGAGTTCATCGTCGCTGCCCTCGTTCGAGTAGAGAGCTTCGATCTCATTCTTGTACAGCTCTTGGGTCTGCCGGCGAACGATCGAACCCTTCGGGGCACGCTTGAATGGCCTGTCCCTCTTCGTAATTGCGATCTTGGATTTCCACACTCGTCCATGTGCCGGTGCGGCGGCATTTGCTCGTTCCACCAGCGGCCAAAGCTCATCGACCAACTCTGCAGGATCGTCGTGTTTTACCAGATGCCATTCCGGCTCGATAAGAAGGCCAGTCTGGAATCGTGCTTGTCCCACCACAAGAGTACCTTTGATTACCGCATAGCTTTCCAACGTCTTTTCAAACCCGACAGGATTGAACTTCTCTCCATTGCTTAGCACTAACACATCATCCTTCCGGCCCCTGTATATCCACAGACCTTTCCGCTTAGGATGCTCTTCGAAGAGATCTTTCGTGCGCCATTCCGAAATGCCTGGGAAAGTGTGGAAGATTGCCTGCACTCGCTTGTCTGCTGGCTTGATCGTCATCTCGTGCAGACCTTCTCCATCTTTCTCCATGTCGACACCACATCCTGGTGCCCATTCGAAATAGTTCCAATCGTCTTTGTCCTCAGTGATGCGAGCAGGAACGAGGCCCGCCTCTGTAGATCCGATGATTGCCACAACACGGCTAACTTGGTTGATTTTGTCGCCAGTGCCGTTTGCTAGTGGTCCACCGCCGTAGAAGACGAATTTCAGGTGGCTCATGGCGTCTAAGCCTCCGGGAGTCTCGACAATTTCTTCAATGACGGATGGAGGCGCCAGGACGACATTTGGCTTGGTCTGATTCAGGCATTTGATGCTCAGGTCTGGGGTTGGTGGCTTTGTCGGAGGCGCATAGCAGACTGGTCTTCGGCACAGTAGTGAGGTCCATACTACGACGGTGCCCATCATGTGGAAGAATGGTGCCATGGCGAACAGCAGCTCGTCGGTCGCGAACAATGCATTCATATTGTTCTGCCTGCCTTTCGGTGCTGGCACATTTCGAAGTTGGCCCAGCGTATCGATGGATCCGTTCGTGTGGTAGATGGGTTTCGGCAATCCAGTTGATCCGGAAGTGTGCAGGATGAGAACCTTGTCGTCGACTCGATTCCCATATGCTCCGGGGTATGGTGTTATCGCCTTCGCTCCTTGTCGGACCAGCTCATCGAAGCTTGGGATACGAACAGCTTGCACGCCAGGCACAGCAGACTTGATTGTTTCCACATAAGACTCGACTCCCTCGCTGTAGAGAAGATACTTGCACTTCGTAGTCGAGAACAGTGATGCTTGTCCCTCCTGCGAGTTCCGTGGCGAGGGCAGAAGGGTCATGTATCCGGCCTTGATCAAGCCCACTTGAGCGACGGCATATCGTACATCATTCAGTCCGATGTATGCAGCGACATCTGTGGCCCTCCTTCCAATGCCGAATACTCGGCCCATCCATCTTGCCATGCCATCGACGGCATTTCCAAGCTCTTGATATGTGATGTCTTGCCAGCCTGTGGTGAGCTCGGCATCTTTGGGTACTTTCATCCAGACATGATCGGAATACTCGCGAGCGAGTTCGTCGACGACTAGTGGCAGAGACTTGACTTCTCTGTCGTTGGTGGAATTGTTATCGAAGTATCCTACTGTCATCTTGTGTTGGTGGTATATCAGTAGGTGCGATCTTAGATCGTAGGTGGTGGTGAGTATGTGAGAAAGCAAATGGTCAGTGTGTCAGTATGTGGCTCTTGGAATAGCGTGCGTGTTATATGAATGAGCCATGTTTGGCCCGTATGACGCGTTTGCGCGATATGTCTAATTGAGATGCTGTCGGCATCAATGCGGAATGATGGACTGGACGCAAAGCTCTTGTGTGGCAATGCGTCGGACACTCAGGCTATGGAGACCGATAGACTTGAGCATCTGGAGGCCTTTTGTGCCTGCATCTATGCATGCATAGCTTCGTAGGAGTATCGTCATAGGGTCCTTGATCGGAAGCACTGGGTCTGCGAGGATATCGATATGAGAGAACCCACGAGTATGCAATCGTGCATCGCTCGTGCTCGGGGGCCGAACGAGGCCGTGAGAAGCTTTCGAAGCATGGCCAAGCTCCAGCGAAGGACGAGCCATTAGTTTGAGGGCCCACAATTGAATTGAGCATGACCACATACTGCGCCTGGCCACAGTCGATTGTAGTCCAAAATCTGAAAAGTCTTATTTGACGCGTAGAGGCATCGGTGGTCGTGTACCGATGCGCTCCACCACGGGCCGAAGTTGCGTCATCTGGTCGATATGTTATGCAGATATTTGGTCAGTCCACGAGACTCTCTAAGTTCTTTTCAAGCGCATTGTCTAGGCGGATGAGACTTACCTGCGATGTTAGGCACAAAGAATGCAGACTTCATGGCGCCGTCCCGCAATGACTCTAGATTGTAGCAAGCCGATTCCACAGATGATCAACATCTTGCGCATGTTGCTTGGAGCACTAATGTGTAGTAGTCAGCACTGATCGGATTTCATTCTGCGATCTCCGACGAAAGTGACAGCAGGGATGTCTATTTCAATTCCGAGTTTCATGCGCTCTTGAGATTCGGTCTCGACAATCGGCTCAAGAACGAGAACTCGTTCGTTTTGCCATCGATCGGATTGGCAAGTGGAAGAACGAGAGACGATGAGCTGCTCGAAGTGCAATTTCACATCTCTCCGATTTTTTGGCAATAGCGCTGATTAGGGCAGCAAATGACAATCTTCATGTGTTTACTCGTGAAAACCGAAATCCTTTGCTTCGTATTGTGTCGTGAATCATTTCAATCTTGAATTTGCTGCGAATTCATTAGCACCTCGCCGAACGGAAACTACATTGCAATCGAAATCCACTATGCAAGACTAGGGTGTTGGCTTTTCTCCAGACCATACACGACGTCTTGTAACCTGCTGGATGGGGTGACGACCAGATTCTCCACTGCGGAATTCGAAATTTCGCCTCGTACCACCGTTTGTTGAGGAGCCGTAAGCTTGAAAGAACCAGACCACTCTGCTGGCCAAGCACCAAGAAGCCGAATTTGCGTATTGTTGAGTGCGAAAGTCTGCATCACCATCTCTTGCAAGCCAATTGCCGCAGAACCGTAGTGATTGATGTCTGGCGACCAGTCGTAATTGGGACCTTTGAAAGCCGAGAATCGGTATCTGGTGCTGTCAGACAAGCGATCGATGATGTATTCTGTCGCCAAATCGGTAAGTCCCATTCGTGCGAACCAGATCTGGTCTTGTCGCCAGCCGCTGGAAGTCTGTTGTTAGTGTCTTGCATCAGCAGCCGGAGAAAGAGTCAACTTACGTGTTACCGCGATAAGTGGCGGCCTGACTGTCATTGAAGTAAGTGTGAATGGCGTAGCTCAGATCTGTAGGTTGTCCAAGACCATATTCGCTCCAAGCTGCATCTACATCAGCGACAATTCTGAACGTGGGCTAGGTCATTATAGGCTTACGGAAGACAGCATACATTGCCGAAGGTTCCGTGTTCTGTGCGAAAGAGTAGTTCGTTGCGGGCGAGATGCACGTAAGTTCTGGGGTTTCTGATTAGCATTGGCTCAGTCAAAGCTCGTGGGTGACCTACCTGTCGCACCAGGACACGGGTGCAGCGGCGTCTTGGGTACTCGCGCCCGGTATTGCTCGTAGTAAGTCGTGTTGCCTTTGACCAAAGAGACATCGCTGTCCAGAAGATCGGTAATGACCCTGACAAGACCAGACACAGTCGAAGATGGATTGAGTGCAAGCTTGTAAGTCTCAGCACCTGATGCAGGGTATATGATGAGCTCTCCGGACGATTTTAGGCCGTTGCGCTGCCGATAAAATTCGTCGAACCACGCGAGTTGATATTCAACGAACGACACCCATTTGGAGACATCTTCGCCGTAGACGGAACGAGCCATGATCGCCATGTCTGCAAACTCATTCGCTGTGTCTTGCTGCCAGCTCAGCCAATCGTTGAAGTCAATACCAGGAGGATAGAGATCTGCGCGTTCCTCCGGATCATCGCCGAAGGCTCTCGCATTGTATTCATAGATGTTTGGCAGCCCGGTATTGTCCAACTGCTCACTTGTCAGTGCAACATCCAGGCCGAAGTACTGCTGGCCTAGTTTGCGATGGTTCCGAGATGTATTTCCGTAGAAGTCGATGCCCTGAGTGAGGATGTCAAAGTCGCCAGTCTTCAACAAAGGCCAGTACAGAAGCCTCTGATTCTGAGCTGTAAAAGTTCCACCGGACCATCGTCGCCAGTCCGGCGTGAATGGAACTTCCGGATCGGTAAGCACGGGATCAAATGTGAAGAGTCCTCCGTTGAATCTCATTGGATACTGGCCCTTGGCATTGCACGCCATCATGTATCGGAAGTACTGGTAATTTTTGCCGACCTGAAAGCCTGGATCCGAGTTGCCTGCGGCAGGATTGATGATGATGTGTGACCGGTCCCAGTACGCATTCCACCAGGCAATGGTGCTGGCCTGACTTTTCGACAAGCCGGCCTTGGTCTTTGCGATCAATGCTTGTTTCCAAGCGTTAACGTCGGTGGTTTGCTGCTGGTCAGTCCCGATGATGAGAGAGAATCTTGAAGATGCCTTAGTTGATGCCAGCTGAAAACCTGTGTAGCTGGTGTTGATGTATGTGCCGCTGGTCATCAGAGTCCGCTTTAGGTCTGGTGAATACATGAAGAAACCAAACTGGGGTAGTCAGTAGTTGCAGCAATGCGCATTCCGGCAGAATTGAGAGACGTACGGTATTGTTTCTCATGGGGTTGAAATAACTTTCTGGATCTTGAATATCTTGTTCGACCACTTGAGCATCCCAGAGTGGCAAGTCATCGTTGTGGTGATAGCTCAGCACTCCACTATCCGTGAAGCCAACAGTATCTGGGCGTTGGTATGGCACAGGAAGCTGTGGCACTGCGCTCACTCCCCACGATGTTTGCTCTGAAGATTTCAGTATGGAGGCGAGCACTCGTGGCATTCAATGGTGCAGCTTACGTTGCTCGGGAGAAACCATTAGATAACCTTCTGTTCGCCATGACTCAAGCGAGGCAGTGTATCTGATCGGAGCCCTACTCCTCGACGACACGTGGATATCAGAAGTGTCCATATCGACCCAGATCTTTAGCTCCGTCCCGAGGCCACCAGAAATCGTGATGTAGCCATCATTGATATTCAGACGCTGTCGGAAGGAAGATCTCCGATTGGAAGCAAATGGATTCGGGTTCATTGTAATGTTGACTCTGCCCAGCTTCAGAAGCGAATTGTTCTCATCGAAAGCCCCGCTTTGGGCGATGTAGAACAGAAGGTTGTTGTCTTGAACCCATACATTGAGACCGACATCGCCGCCGCCCACCGGCATCGATCCCGAAGAGTTCAAGCTCTGGCTGGTCCATATCGTGTCATATTGCGAGGGTAACTTGATAGCTACAGCTTGCAGAAGTAGCAGTGCTCCCGAAGAAAAGACTCTCCGAAGCTGCATGATAGCTTGTACCTTGGCTGTGTTGTTTCAGCCTGAGCAGTGCATATTTCAAGGTCTTTTCGTGCGGTGGATATCTATATACTGCAGCACTCGTCGTCCTCGCTCCGAGGCGGGGCGATCAATATCAGTGTCGATCAATGCCTATGTTGGGTGGTGGAAGAATACAGGCTACATCTACGCGTTTTCCCGTGCATTCTGCTTTCTTCCGCGGGACGGCATGGTGTCACAAGCCAATGCTACTTCATCATCATTCGAGCGTCATGCTTCCCGAGAGCTCGCTCTTCCGACCAACAGACTGTGGCATCGGGCTCATATCTTGCGTCAACTCGCTCGAATGTCCAAGGTGTCTACGGTCGGAAGAATACGCATAGCGGGTGGCATTGACACGAGATGCGGGGGAAACGTCGGGAGCGTCTAGGCGGTGGAACACTGGTGATGTCGAGCATGGGCCGCCCAAAATGTTCGATGCCCAAGTGAGGTCTGCGAGCGGTTCTCAGTGCCGCGAGATCTTGCGCGATGGAGTTGCCAGGTGGTGGATGGGAAGTCGAGGTGAAGGTTCCGATTCGACGCGAAGCTTGGACAACAATGCCAAGCATCTCCAACTCCATCTACTCCAACGTGTCCGTTACATCCGGAGGGAATCACACCATCTGTCGGATTTCCAGCAACGCCTTCTACGTGGCGGGCATCGCTTGGCCGTGGTAAAGGCAGCCGACGTGTGCTGCAGTAGTGCATCAGCCCACAGGCAAGATACGGCCGTGAGACTGAGGACCAGCACCCGCGGTGGACTGACAAGACATTCAAACTTGCGATAAATGGGACCAGAGAACGAGCATGAAAGATACGAAGCTTGCAGATCTCTTGAGTCAGGCTCAGACTCGTGATCCTGATGATTACCTGCCAGGCGGATGAATTAAAAGGACCATACGAAAGTCGAGGCAGCAAACGGCTAAACATTGAAGAGAACAACACCACATAACAGTCCAACTGGCCAAGAGTTCATTGCAGAAAGCCATTGTATCAAGTACGCACCGTGCCGATGCAGTCTTAAGCAATGATCAACTGCTTCTCTTTCTTCAGGTAATGCACAAAATCGAGCGAGACATTCAGCGATTCAGCAACGTATTGAGCTGGCGTCAATGCAAGCCTGGAGTGTATCAGCGCATGTAACACACCAGTGCTCGCAGCCTATCATATCTTACCATTGAGTGAGAGAGATGTCAGCTACTCTGTCAGCTTTGAAGATCTCGATCCACACCAGATCTTCGTCCGGCGACGTATTCTCAACATAATGGCCTGTTTCGAGTCACACCCGAAAGCCATGTTCACCTGAGTTATCTGGGAAGACTGCGGTATCACCGGCAGCAAAGTCGAATGTACGAGCAGCCTCACTGCCTAGAGTGTGCAAACCGGAAAGTCAGCACTAGTTATCCCCGGCCTGCACATGTGGATTCATACCCATGAACGCTGTTGCACGCGCTTGACCTTGGGCGAAATACACCCACTCTTGTACCTGTTCGATATCAGCGAGCGCAGTCATAACTTCTGGTGCGATTCGCTCACTGTGGGATGCCAGTGCAGCTCACGAAGACCTCCAGGCTTGATGGTCACCACTGACGATGCAATCGTTGTGGAAATGGGGAAGTTCCTAGAGTCAAACACTTGAATAGTGCCTCCTCCACCTGGCGCAATCTTCGGAGCGACATCCTGTCTATGAGGTTAGAACATTTGACCTTGTCGAATGTCACTCGTACGCGCCTTGGATCGAATCACGTAACTCGTGTTGATGGAAGAGCTCAAATCGCCATACGGATGCTCCACTGTTTGATCATCGACAGGATACTCGCCAGGCAATATTTTGGGATTTCCAGTCGGAACGTGATCGAAGAGTGAAGCGTTCACACCTTCCCGGAGATCAGTAGTGCGATCACAGCGGCATGGACCTCTGCTTCTCACCGAAATTCTTGGCCAGAATGTCCTTTGGAGTGTGCGCAATCCAATCATCAACGTTGAAAGTCACACCTGTTGCGTCAAAATCACCGTCATCGAAGACAAGTAAAAACTGCACACCAGGTCAGTTCCGAGTATGTTTCGCCTTGCTGGAGACCTTCCGGATACCTCGTTCTCAGCGTCAAGACCCTGCACTCCGTGCGCCACGCCCTTTGGGAAAACCCAAATGTCACCTGGCCCCAAAATGTCATATTGGTTTTCACCATGCTCGTTCACGGCCGATATGGCAACCCGTCCAGCATAGACAAAGGCCCATTCAGACTGGCTCAGTCAGCGAACCAGCAATGTGCTTGAGGATCGGCAGTACTCACGACTTTGTGCCAATGCAACTTTCTAAAAGCTCCCTTCTTCAGATGTTGTTGAGCGGCGGAGATATCCTGACTCGCTGGGAGGTCGGTGATAACTTGTTCACGAGCCCAGCCGCCCTTGTACAAATTTGTCTTGGAGTCCGAGAAGCGCCACTTGAGGTTGACTACGACTCCATGATCTGTCGGCTCTTGGCCCAGATTGCTCGGATTCTGCACACCGATGATGTTATTTGTTCCTCCTGTCAGCACTGTCAGCAAGGCGGAGTGAGGAGCCCATACGAACGGGGACGTACCAAGAAGTGGGGATCTTTTCCCAGTCTTGGAACTGATCGGCTGTCCTTTGGCGAATTCGTCCGATGAGTAGCGTGGAACATTGACATCAGGCCCGTTCGAAGATATGATTTTCTCTGGTCCTGCTCTATGCTCAAGCACTGGCCGCACATGCTTTGAGCTCAAGGTCGATGGAAGGCCGCGCTTGTAACTGAAAGCGTTCTTGAGCACCTGAGGCTGCGGACTGCCTTGAGTGCCTGCTTCCGAAAAGAACGGTCTCGCTTCGGCACTACAAGTCAGCAGCGCGGCAGCGCTTGTGAGAAGTGAAAGAGGTCTCATGCTGACGAACGCTCGGAGTTAGGCAAGCTAGCGAGACACAGCTGCACCTCAAAGTCTCTCGTCACGAGCAGGCTAGTACTTTATTGCGGGTCGAATTAGCTTAGTGCCTGGACCTCGCTGCGCACGACTTGATATTGGAGATTAGACCATACTCTTCCCAAGGCTGGACCATGGATAGTTGAAGCTTCAGGGGCCTGGTCCATGAGACTTCAATACCACTGCTTTTAGACTTCCACTTCGGGTGTCGACCGCACAGCGTTTCTGTCCATGGCATTCTTGGACAGGTGGCCAATGGTTGAACTCTTCTGCAAGCGATTTCCAAGTACCTCATGTGGCAATGTCGCTAGTCAGCAGCCTTAAAGCCTTCGCTCAATCAAATGAGGAGCAAGTGCAACAAACGCCGTCTCGAGTTTCTCGAAAATTGTCGAACTCAGAGTTGCTCCTCCGGAGACGCAGCTGGTCCACTCTATCGCTTGGCGACTGTTCTGCTGGGATGCTCTACTCTCCTGCGCGTTTCTCGAGATGATGAATGATCCAAAGGGATGGCGTTTCCGCACCCATGCCGGTCACGCCCTTCCTTCCAGTGTGTAGAATTTCCAGATCGGCTTCTGGATCTTCCGTGCAGCTAAGCATCTCCGACGTGTGAGGTTCCTGCATCTGGACAGACCTTCTAGCATAATACGATGAATTTCCCTGGTTTCCAAGAGTGTCCCTCCTTACCAATCAATAATTTGCGGTTGGTGACGCTTACTTGGAGCATTACGGCCCACAAAAGCATCTAGACGACCTCGAGGTTCGCAGATATGTCATTTGAGTACGTCGAAATAAAGCCGGACAACGTCGAAAGCTTGTTGATGGTGCAATCCTGCACAGACGTCGCGTGAGCACAACCCTAGCAGAACTCTTCTCTTTCGGGCAATATACAGCAGAGCCGCAAATGATCGAATGGGCATCCGAGACCACGGCATACTGGGTAGGGTATAGGTACTAGAAACGCTACTACCTCGAGGTAAAACGGACGACTCTATTAAATAGGCAAAGGATTCTTCTTAAAGAATTCCTCTAACTCTACTAATTTTCCTCTCGCTCTCTCCTTCGATAGAGCAACCTCCTCATCCGTCCACTTTCCGTAATAACCATAATCTTGGAACCACTGGAACATGTTACTAACATGCGTCCCTATCCCCAACGGCATAAGCCCCTCATATACCTGTTTGGGCAACTGCTGGTACTTAACGACCTTGCCGCTCGCTTTACTCATGGAAGCGCAGATTTCTTCGGCAGTGAGCAGGCTAGCGGCGCCTGAGATGGTTACGTGGTGGAAGGAGGTAGGAGAGGCGAGGATGGCGCCGACGAACTTGCCCGTATCGGAGACGATGTCCACGAGGGGGAGGCGGGTGGTGGGGGTAACAAAGTTGACCCAGACGAAGGTGCTGTCGTTTCTGCGGGTAAATATAACCATCAGACGTCGTTTCTAACATCTCCCAAATGTGGTTTTATACTTACGCTGGACTTGGCTGAGGCGCCATCATGGTCGTGAACATTTGCATGAAGCTCCCTGGGCGATAGAATGCGCTCTGGATCGGCTGCTCGCGGATATAGTCTTCACACTCCTGCTTCGCATCCCACGGATCGCACACCATCTTCCCATTGGAAAGCTTCTTGGGACCAGGCAGAGAGCTGTAGATGATATACTCCACACCAGCTTTCACAGCGCTGTCGACGACGAGTTTCGTGTCGTGGATCTCCTTACTTTTCACATCGGCGGTCTCGTAATTGGAAGGGATTGCGAGAAAGATGAAGTTGACGCCTTGAACGGCCAGGGCGATGGTCTCCGGCTTGTCGAAGTCGGCGTGCACGACGGTTGCTCCTTTAGCCGCGAGGCTTTGAGCAGAGGAGGATTTCGGATTGCGTGCGGCAGCGACGACTTTGTATTGCTTGCTGAACTCCGGGTCTTTGAGGATGAAGTCTAGCACAGAGCCGCCTTGGTTGCCAGTCGCACCGAAGATCAGGAGGGTTTTTGACATGGTGGTCTGGGAAGGAGATTGGGAGTAGGTATGATGGTAGTGGTGATGGTGATGGTGATAGATAAAAGTCTGACCATGCTGCTACAGCCCCAAGATATACTCGCATCGTGGCTGCGGGCGGTAGGGTACAGCATAGATCCGCGCGAGACCGAGCAGTGATCCGGAACGATCGACTTCCACGGGAGCCGAGACAATGACTAAGTCGTTCGGCCGAAATCCCAAGACTGAGCTGCGAGAGCACGCCCGAGACCTGTGCACAAGAGTGCACAATCGCATGACATGATTACAACAGGATCACGAAAACCAGCCGATAAATTGCACAGAGAGCGCGTCTCTGCAAGCTACGCCGACCGAATCCTGCCAGTGGAAGGGCTTTATCGTGTCGCTGCTGTATCTTTCTGATCTCTGCCTAATTTTCTAATGACATTCCTCAGTTGTCATCCCTGCAAGGAGCGCTGGAAGGCGACTTAAACCTCTGCTCTACCGCCTTCTCCCGCCAACTCCCTCTTCGCGCGCTGCCTCTGCCGCCACTGCGGCCCACACCTTACACACCAGAACAGGAGCGGCATTGTCGCGGCCATCAACGCCGCGAAGATCGTATACGTCCATCCGTCCCCGACAGCCAACCTCATCGGCCCCACCGCCGCAGTCGCAGCAGCTCCGAGTAGACACCTTACGAGGTTGTTCGAAGCGGTCGCAGCCGCGGCATGGCCAGGATAGAGGTCGACCATAAGGACTTGCAGAGCTTGAAAACTCATGAAGATGAAGTAAGACAGGAGGAAGAGCAGAACAATAGGTCCCGCAATGGAGGTTTTGGCGTCGAGAACCCAGCCGTAGCCCACAACGGCGATGCAGCCGAGGAGATAAGAAGGGAGGGCAAATTCCAGGCGCATACGTTCGATGGGAAAGTCGATGAGGTCGATTTGACGGGATTCCTGTGTGGGAAGACCTAGTTTGCGGGCGATGCGTTGATAGCTCCAATCGATGAGACGACCGGAAGTGAAGGTACTGAAGAGACTGCCGCCGCCAAGGGCGAGGAAGACGAGGCCAACTTGGGTGTCGTTGTAGCCGTAGTTGGCGTTGAAGGCGGCGGAGGCGCCGGTAGAGATGGCATAAAAGGCGGCGAAGGAGATGCCGGAGGGAAGGAGAATGAAGGCCGCTTCCATGTTGCTGAAAACGACTAGGCTGCTCAGAAGATTGGGAAAGCTGACGGCGTGATACTTCATGAGGGAGTCCTTTTTCCCTTGATCAGCTTCGAGGCCCGCTCTGATACGCTTTTTATGACGCATCGAGTCGGTTATGTTCTTGCTAAGGAGCGGTGGAGGGATTGAACCGTCATCTACAAGCTTGCGGCAGGTTTCGGGCATGAAGAGAGCGAACGGGATGAAGAAGGCGCCCGAGACTATGAGGAGGAACCAGAATAACTGGGCGGGTGTTAATGAGAATCATGTGGAAGAAGCAGGAAGTCATACCCAGTGCCAATCAAGGTTCTGACTGATCAGTCCGCCAATGACTGGAGATAGTGAAGGTCCCAAAATGGTTCCGATCGACGCCCATGCGATGTACTCGCCTCTCTGAGCCGATGTCGCCAGATCTCCAACCACCGCATTCGCAAGCGCGATCGTGCCGCTGCTTCCCGAACTTTGAAGCATTCGCAGAGCCAAGAGTGCGACATAATTGTTCTGCAACGCCAATGCCAAATTGGCAACCAGGTATAGGACAAAGCAAACGATGTAAGCCGGTCGCCTGCCCGCTTTGTCGGAGCAGCCAGCAATCAGCGTCGGCGCGAGGCCTTGAAAGACCAAATAGGTTGTTACAGTTAGGTTGATCTTGCTCTCGCTCACATGGAGGGAACGGCTAATTTGGGTGAGGGCCGGGAAGTAGATGGAGCCTGTCATGGGCGAGAACCAGCCGGCCAAGGATGCGGCGACGATGATGCTCCTCTTCTGCGCTACGGTGAAGACAGAATAGTCTTTGCCAGAGTCTGATGGCTCGTACGTTGGAGTCGCCGCCTTTTCCTCGTCGTGTGGTGCATCGCCATTTGACGTGTTTGCAGCCATGGCGGACCTGATCCTGGTCCAAATTTGAGCGTGTTATTGTGATCCTTGGGAAGAGTGCGCAGGGTCACAGCGTACGGCCTGTAAAGCCTTGTACGTCGACCGGAATTTGATCGTGAACAATTGTTGTGCAGCGATTGATCCTATCGGTCAGGATCTGATGCTGGACAATTGTTATGCAGCGACTGATCATGTTAAAATGGCATGCGACACGACCGATATCGCGCTGCTTGAGGCAAAAAAAACGGGACCTAAGATCCGGGACCTAAGACATAAGTCCGTCCAGGAGTCTGCCCCTGAGTCCGGCGTTTCCTGAGATAGGTCAACAGGATCAAGAAAATATGTATAGACGGGCACTGTCGCCGTCATCGTAAGTCACTGAGCTGCGTATCGTTGTACCAATGCAGCAAATGTTTTGTTGGTGATGAAAAGCTCGTCATGGATCTCTTGTGATGATGTGGAACGACCGAGCCCCGAGATCCGCCCCCGAGATCCGAAGCCGAGGTCATTCCAAGACCACCGAGCACGCTCGCCTCCGCAGCGGCACGCACCATTTTCCACCGACCCGGAGCGCATGAGGATGCAATCGGGCACTTCTCGCCAGCCCTGGAGCTGCATAGAGTGCAAGCGTCGAAAGGTCCGCTGTGACCGCGCCGTGCCATGCGACAATTGCGCGCGACGGGGCTCCGCCTGCGTCTACCCCAGCGTCGGCCGGAAACAGCGACGGCCAACCCATCACAGTCTACGTCGATCGAACGGCGGCAGCGACAGCCCCGGCTATGAGAATCTGATCTTTCGTCTGAGGCAGCTCGGTCGAATTGCCGACAGCCTTCAGCTCGAAGCATCTGCGACGGCGGCTGAAAGTCACAGCGAGGAACCTGACATCCTTCATTTCGATGGGCCTGGCGACTCATTCCTGGACAATGGGTTCTGGGGGAACCTTCGCGCAGAAGTACTCACATAGTTTCGGGCGCAACAATCTGCCATTTGTGCTGATCGAGTTGCAGTTGAAAGCGGTCAATGATGCATTGCCCCAAAATTTGTACCACCCGAGTGTTGAACCACCCGTCGCTTTATCCAGCAGTAGATCGGCCGAGACGAGCGATAATTGCCTTTGGCTGGCCGCTTTGCACCCGAAAGACCTCGCCATTTCAGGTGACCTGGCTCCCTTGCCGTCCCCTGCTCAGATGATGTTCCTCTGGCAGACGTTTCAAGATAATGTTGACCCATTCGTCAAGGTGCTCCATGTGCCCTCGGCAACCAGAATGCTGAAGGAGTGTCGATGGCAGCTTGCGAAAATGAGCCCTGTACAACAAGCCTTATTCAGCTCTGTATCGTATGCTGCAATGGTGTCACTCGCAGAAGAAGAGGTGTGCTCGGCCTAGTCGAAATCTTCACGTCCAATATTGACCGCTTCCAGCTCGAAGCTAATTTCCAGACGCCGATCACCGTTCTGCATACATGCTATCGCGCCAGAGCGGTTGCCAACTTGGCCCTCACTCAGATTGCGAACAGCAATGACATCGTCACATGTCAGGCACTCACCATCTTCCTCAGCTCGCTGCAAGGCAGTGAGTCCACGCGCTACATCTGGATTTGGACCGGCCTGTTGGTACGGCTGGCGCTCATTTTGGGTCTCCATCGAGATGGCTCTCGATCTGAGCGAATGACGCCTTTCGATTCGGAGCTGCGTCGACGTCTATATTGGCACATATGCTTCCTAGACGCCCGCGCGGGCGAGACTGCGCCCTACGGTGTCTTACCACCAACCACGACATTCAGCACCGAAATTCCTGCCAACATAGACGACATAGACCTGCATCCTCAGATGACAAGTCGGCCTGTGCCGCGATCGGGGCTGACCGACATGTCCATCTGCCTGGCTCGCTGTGAGGTTTGGAAGGTCTGCCGAATCCTCAAAGAACTCTCGGACCAAGCGACAGCTCGGGTGAACGACACCGACGCGTACTTGCAGGTGCTACAGCAGAAGCTCGAAATCATTCGCGATTTTCGAGATCGAGCCTCCACGGGACGCATTGGCGAGCCAGGCCAGGGTGCGCAAAGGCAATTCTTCATGCAGACCGTCATGGCCCACTTGGCCGATCGCCATGAAATGATGGTTCTGTATCAAATCAGCAAGACCAAACGAGAAGATCTGTCAGCACAGCCGACTATCGTGCAACTCGCGGTCAACGTCCTCGAGCATAGCTATGCATCCCGCCAGGACTTGTTCACAAAACAATGGGCCTGGATAAACTTGGGTCACGTCCAGTGGCAAGCAATCGGCATCGTCCTGGCACATGTTTGCGTCAGAACTTGGGATGAGGTCTCACGAAGAGGTTGGGACGCCGTGCAGAATGCTCTCCACGATGTTCCGGATGCGGTGCGGCAGGGCCCGTGGTGGCCGACTTTGAACAAGATGCTGCTTCAAGCCGCAAAGATCTCGAGGGCGGCTGCTCGATTGCAGCACGGCGCAAGCGAAACGAACATGTCTCCGTACCGGCCGCGTGATGCAACAGGGCACGATCCCGGGTCTTCTAGAGAAGCTACGAAGGCGTTGCACCCATCAGTGATGAGCAGTCGCAGCTCCGGACCCACATCTTCTGTACATGACACCAACCCTCCCACGATAGACATCCTTTCCCTACCGATAGACGACGCTCACATGTCCGCCGATCACACCAGCACAGAGAGTTTTTCTTGGGAATCCCTAGATTGGGAAGAGCTAAATACAATGATTATAGATTTTGAGTCTTCTAGTACGACGCTCTAGTCCTCCTAACGCTAGCTAAGGAGGACATTAATCCTCGTCTAATAGTAGAGAAAGTGTATTAAATACTATCGAATAGTGTCGGGAAGGCGGGCGATATCGAGCGTAGGTCCTACTTCGTATCTCTTCCGTATAACGATTACCTACTCTATGGCGCGTCCACTAAGCAGAAGCACGTAACACGGATTCGAGGCGGCTGTTACGGTTCTGACCGTCACGACCCCTCCCGACCAATCGTTCCCCAAGGACGCATGGCTGCGCCCGGTCACGGAACGGAAGGGATCTCTCCGACCTCGAGAGAACCCTCTGCATATGAAGGAACGGATCTCTCGCTCTCTCGACAGAGCGACAGACCCAAGGAACGTATGGGATTCTCCTTTGTATATATCGAGCGATGAGTATCACCTCTCTAGATAGTCATCGCGTACAACTCACTGTTCTATCTCAATGATTGGAATCAAGTGACCCTTCCTTCCACTTCGGTGCCTTCCTCTAGACTACCCGACAAGCTCAAACCCCGATCGAGCTCAAGCTTCTGCTTAGTGAGATCTTAGGTCATCAACATCCGTTGATCAAACCTAACAGCGGCGACGGCGCAGAGAGCAGAATGCGATAACGAGGCCGACTGCGTCGCATACTACTACGTCAGATAGCGGACACTGCTGCAGCGCGTCGGGCGAGTCTATACTCGATCTGCACTATCCTCTTCACTCGACGCTCCTCCTTCTACACCGGGATCGTGCTTAAGGTCGCCGCGTCCTATGTTTCCAACCTTAATGTCCCACAGCTCGCGTACTTGCTGGCAGGCCTATTGCGACGGCCTCAGTCACTCCTCGACAGCAATGCGTACGGCAGCCTCGACTACGGTCGCGATCTCGACCCTGATTCTCTCCCATATATGCTGTCGGCATGCGGCAGGGCACCTGTCTCTTGCGTGGTCGCATTCCCAATGTTGCTTCGCTTCAACCTCCGTCTTTTCAGCCGCTTGAGATCGCGAGGGATTCGCAGTGCCGACTCGAGCGGCGCCTGCGCAGTACCGTCGTGGGATTCGTCTGCGACGCGTCGGCGCGAGTCCGCTTGAAGGTCTCGATGGTTTGGGTTGCCGATGAAGAAGGGCGATGACTGTTCGCCTTCCGGCGCGGAGGCGACTGCTGCTGCTCATTTGGGTCGGTCGCGTCTTGCGATGTCGTGTCCAAAGCGCGCCATGTCGAAGACGCACTCTTCACTGGGCCAAGGTCATGTGGACCTTACCTTCGTTCTGGTATTCAGCAATCGATGACTGGAGGCCGAGGGGTGGAGGCTAGGGGATCAGCGGAAGAAGCGGCTCGAGCGTGAAGTGCGATGTCTGCCAAGAAGCGACAGCTGGCCGACGCCAAGCTCTCTTCTGCGCTGTAAGCCTCCTATATTTGACCGCACCTATGTGGCAGCGTGGATTGCGTCGGCATTTGGTCGGCCTGTGCCTCTGACCCTGCCATCTCCCTGGTTCCTTGGTTCTTCTTGGGCCTGAGATCCGACCATAGCCAACCGGGTTCCTGGTTCTGCAAGAACGCACGGCTCCAGCCTCTGCAGAGCTGATCAGAGAGTCAAGAGTGGCAGCAACGAGCCCATCTCTGCAAATCCGAGCACGAAGAACATGGAAAAGACCCTATGCTACAGCAGGACTACTTCAATGTTTTCAGTCAGCTCGAATGGCTTAGAACGTATGCCGAAGGTTCCATAGGACATGCAGGGACAACGGTCTTGGAAATTCGCGCGCACTACAACAGACAAGGTCCTCGCAATCTCAGTACAGTAAACCCAGCTCACACTATTGCGCGCATGCCGATAAGCTTTGCTTAGAGGCTCGTTAGGGCCGGCAGACGAGAAAGAGACAAAAATATCGACTCCTATCCTTCACTGTCTCACAAGGTAGCGTGAGCATCGGATCTGGTTCTTTGGCCTTACAACTCGCGAATAATCCTGGCTTCGATTGTGACGCTGCTATGCAGCGTACAATCACAGTTATAGGACTGTCAAAGGTTCCGCCCCGGAGATGAGCTCATCACTCAGCATACCGCCTCATGACAATTCCAGCTGTAGTAGGGCTTGCGCTGGCCCTCTCAGTGTGTTGTGCATGGGAGTGAAGTGTAGTGCGACCGTGGTGTGACGTTCAATGGGATTATTCATCGAATACGAGTTCGACCAATTTGCATCAGCTGTCTGACAGGATCTAGGCTGACACGTTTCACTATAGTGCGATGCTTGTCGATGAAAGTCTGTGCACATGTTCTTGAATTCGAGGTCGCGAAGGCCATGTATAAGTATCACCGAACACTTCAACATATCAAGTCACATCTCAAATCAATCAACAGACTTCCAATTCACTCAACCACACTTTCAAAACCCAGACTCGTCACCCATCATGCAATTATCTACTGCTGTTACCGCCCTGGCCGGCGTCCTTGCCTACAGCTCGATTGCTGCAGCCAGCCCACTCGCTGAGCCACAGAACGCTGGCAGTGGCAACTCTCCAAGCAACAGATGCAACACCCGAGCTGTGACGGGCAACCAGGTAGTCCAAGGAACCGCACCGACTTGGAACGATTGCTATACCCTTGCGTAAGTGAACGGCAGCTCCAATAGGTATGGGTGCGAAAGCTGACTCTTCCCAGCGATAAATTCCAGAATGAGGAGTTCTTCAAGAAGAGCATCAAGGTGGAGGGTAACTACAAGAAGACGTACGGAACATGTGGCTTCTCTATCACAGCCAAAGCAGGAAACTTCCAGCTCGGCAAAGGTAAGGTGCCTCCGTACATAAAGCAACCAACACATGCTCACGCCATTGTAGATGATGCCGCCGACCTTATCAGAAGCACTGCTGGTGACCTTGGTGCCAAGAGCGGAGCATACCAAACTGGCCTTGTGCCATGCGACACACCCGGAACGGCTGGAGGAGATCGTGGCCGCCAAACAGGATGGACTATCGGCAACTTGAACGCTCCAGGCCGAAAGCAAGGATGATTGCGTTGAGATATGGCCCCAAGAGACGGAGGTATTTAGCTCGGTCGTCTATTCAGCTTGTACATTACATTTGCTACTTGGACAATCAATGCGTTCGCAGTGCCGACGATTGAATTCTTACAGGAACAGTGACTGCGTTTCCTGAAAATAATCGAAGAGTCGTGTACAGGAAGTAGGGAATTCAAGCCTCCTCCAAATTGTTGGCCACGCCCGTTCCTGAGGTTGGAAATCGATGCATACGGCTTCCCTTGTGGTCCTGTGGTGAACTGGTCGTGCAATAACTGGAATTCGTCCACGGCTGCGTCTGCACCAGTCTTCCAGCGTGCCTTGCAGGTTTCGCAGTCCTTGCTCAGCCAGTACTGTGACGTTGTGCTAGCATTCGAAGTAGTGGCGATGATCGAGATGTCAATGGTCGAAGGGCGCTTGCGTGGTGCTTGGTCTCGGTGCTTCGTGGAGTGCAGAAAGCTCATCAGGTTGTGGCGACAGCATCTCGTTCTGCAGACCATCGCGATCTATGCCGGTCTCCGCAGCGAACTCGGAGAAGCGTTCGCTGCAGCCAGCCGCTTCTTGCAACCATCCGAGGTGACCTGAAGACCGTATGCTCTTGATAAGGATGCCGCAACGATTGGACGGAGCAATTGATCTCGCTTGAATGACCCGCAATTCTGCCAGCAGGGACATCTCAGACTTGCAGCTTGCACTCTTACCTCAACGTTTTTGACTCAGTATGCCTCCTCCCATCGACTCCTCCATCGCAAAGACGTATAATGGGAACTGTCATTGCAAAGCGATTCAATTCACAGTGACGCTGTCGGAGCCTCTGCATCCCGACGGACCAGGCAAAGTGGCACGCTGCAACTGCTCAATCTGTACGCGAAATGGTGTGTGTCTTTTTCCACGCCCACATTAGTTGTTGATCAGGTCAGGCATAGGAAGCTCACAAACGACTTCTCTGACTAGGCTACTTCCTGGTCTACCCGCTACGCGAAGCGGTAGTCTTCCTCAACGACAGCGACATGAAGATGAAGGAGTACTTCATGGGTTTGAAGAACAACGCGCATCGATTCTGTCCAGAATGCAGTAGCAGCATTCTGATCGACTGTCAGAACCCTGATGTAGAGAGGCAGCGGGTTTATCTGGCTATCAATGTACGCTCATCACTCATGCACGCATTCCCAGTTTCCCTTGGCGCGATCGGGAACAATACTGACGATCGTGCTGCGCTGCCCGAGTAGGCAGCGATGTTTCAGGATTTTGATCTGAGTAGCGCGGACTTGAGGCTCTTTGATGGGAGAGATCGACTGCAACTAGCATACGAGGCGTAGTCAGCGACCACCTGCGGACTCTCGATAGGCCCAATCCGCAGTTCGCCTGCTTGAACTGATGACGCCTTCCGACTTCGTCATTTCATCGTTTCATGCATTGAATCATTTCGCCTGCGTGGGAAGTGAAGAGTGGTAGCCACATGTCTGCAATGCTTATTCCTCTCGTACAGATCGGACAGACAACATCTGCTCAAAACATACAAAACCACAAAAACCTCAACTGTCATCAAATCATCGATCATCCATCATCTCCTCCATCTTATCAGTCGTACTTGTCATTCCGTCTCTTCGCACACTCGGGACTGGGACCAGCCAATTCCTCAATCGCTCAACTCACTGTTGCAGCGCCTCCAAAAGCCAGGCTGGAACGTCCTCAGCTGTTTCATCACGTTCGATGAGGGTTAGGGCGCAATTTGCAGAGCATCACCTGCAACTTGCTCGCCGATGTCGAGAGCCTTGTTTCACCAGTGCGCGTCGCGCTTCTGCATTGCCTCTTGAAGCCATGCTGGTATTTCCTGGTCGTCGACGTCGCGCCTGAGAATGATGTTGTCGATGGCGGTGTAGAGCGTCTTCCACCAGTTTGGGTCGCGGCGGTCTAGGCCCTCGACGTCTCGTCTGAGAATGAGGTTGTCAATGGTGGAATACAAAGTCTTCCACCAGTTGGGGTCCCGACGTTGCATGTCAGCGGCATCTCGCCTGAGGATAAGGTTGTCGATGGTGGAATAGAGTGTCTTCCACCAGTTTGGGTCACGACGTGCTAGAGCATTGATATCACGCCTGGTGTTCACACGCCCGAAGTCCAATGATAGTGGGTGGGAACGATAATAGCGCTGCATTAAAAAGTCAGCAAAAGATACTGTCTTCATGTGCACAAGCCGTAAATGAGTCAGGTCTTGAGTTGCGCGTAGAACGTAGAGTCCAAGCCAACTCCAAGACGGATTTGGTGGCGTTTCTTACCTGAGCTTCCTGATAACTGCGCTGTGCTTTTTTGTTGTTCAGGTCAAGATCAAACGAGCCAGGATTGGCAGATCGCTCATTGATACCAAGATGGTTTGCGATATCCTCACCCCAGTCAAGTGCTCCGCTGAACACATCGTCGTACCAGTGTGGGTCGGGCACAGCAGATCGTTCATTAATGCCAAGGTGGTTCGCAATATCCTCACCCCAATCCAGAGCGCCGCTGAAGACATCGTCCCACCAGTGAGGGTCAGGTCGTGCGGATCTCTCATTGATGCCGAGATGGCCTGCAATGTCTCCGCCCCATTCTAGTGCACCTTGAAAGACATCGTCGTACCAGTGTGGATCAGCTGCCCTCTTCTGATAGCTGCCAGCAGCTTTGAGAAGTTGGACGACGTCGTCGTTACTGATCGGTCGAGGGCGAGCAGCGGGCAGGGCACTGACGGCTTGAGAAGAGGCGAGAATAGCCAAGGCCAGCTTGGAAGAAGTGTAGGAGGCACGCATTGTGTTTATTGGAAGTCGACCAGCGACGATGACAAAAGAGAAGATGAAGGAGATGACGAACTTGATGATGATGATGATCGCTGAAGTGGTCCAACGATGGGCCTATTTGTATTCCTCAGCAATATTGGTGGCCAAACTCAATGCCCGCCACAAGCGATGCTATGACTTCGCGATGTGCTGAGGTCTCATCGAAGCGCCGAGACATACTCCAGTTCGTAGGTTTCTTGTTTCTGAGCTTGATCGTGGGCGCTGTCACCGCATTGGTTGGTTTTACGCGGACTGAACCTCCGGACACATGGACAAGGGCCGAATTCGCCGAAGCAGGAAAACAAGCTGTCCAAGCAGCCTCTTGGAACTTCAATAGACATGCTCCATGAGGCTTGACATCTATCCCTGGTAACTTGGCGGTGATTCTGATCAACTGCGTGGGTCACGCGCCTACAAGATTGGTTGAGTGCGGTCGACTGACGGAGTTCTCCGAGTAGTCTGGCGACTCCAGCTATACCAGAACAGATTAGCTGAGGCTGATGCAGCTGGAGCACGATCAATTTGCTGCCTAACATGGCAGGGAAACCTTCTCTGGTATATTTCGTACTCTCTCGAGAACACTTCCAATCCACGAAATTCGCCGGAGCCGTGAACAATTCAGGAAATAGTACAAGAGGTCATCTACGCCATCGAGTTGTGGATCGTCGTTGGTCCGCACTTGAGCTTTGATGCACGATAGTTTGCCCCCAACATTGGCAGTACACGGTGTTGTCCTCATGGCAATGATAGTGACAGCGTGTACTTCACCCTAAGGCGAGGCTAACGTCGAGAACAAGATTTGTCTCCGGGCTTGGCGTCCACGTGGTGATGGGACCGCAATTCGCCCGAATTTCATGACTTGCCATTTGACATGGCATGAACAACAAAATTGGCCATCCGGTTCGCCACAGTTCGCTTCCGCGGGTCCCTTGCACATGGAGCTTCTCTGCACATCATCACTCTTGTGGCTAGAATCGGCAAAGAGACCTCGGCGAGATACGAAAGGAGTATTGGAAAGTTGCCACTACTAAACGATCAAGCTCTGTGCTCTTGCAGAGTCAGCTGCCGTGCAGCACCTCGTCGCCAATACAGAGGTAAAGTGGGCCAAAACTGCGTTTTATCTTGACGACGGCGGTTTCCTGTATCATGTTGCTCGGCAACTTCAACCTTTCGAAGATCCGCGACACACTGTTGTTGCTGTCAGTACGCAAGACGAGTCTCGACGACAGGCAGTGAAGAGCTGGGATCTCCTCTCAGTGATTCGGGCGTAGATCGTCAATATCTATGACAAGAACCTGACTTCCGATGGCTATAGTCGTACGTCGACGGGCAGTCCTTCAACGAACATTTCTCGTGAATCGCAGGACAGGCATCTTGGTCAAGCTGATCCCGCTCTTGTAGTTCACAGTCGCTGGAGAGCCGTCTCCCAGTATTGACTTGGGTACTTGGGGCCTTCGGCACTGCAGCACAGATTCACACGCACAGAGGGCTTTCGCCAACCTGATTGGACACTTCGACCCGCACATCCTCATCGCGGCAACACTGCTTCCGCGGCCATCTAGGTACCACGGCGAAAGATATCACTGCCTGAATGCATCAATTCGCTCCCCGCATGTTGTTGCAGATCGTGAGCCTTACTCGCCCTTGTCCAGGTGTTTCGCCGTGCCCACGGCCACTGATCGCGGCGTTCGCACCTCTGCATGATCTCTGCGAGTTCTCGTCGCGAAGCTCGTCTTCAAACTTCGTCTGAATGCACGCCTATACGCGAAACGACGCCCAGACCTTGGCGTCAACTCCATTGTACCACCACTACACAGCAGGAACAGCTGATGGGCATCTTCGCAACTCATGGAGCGGCCATGAACCAAAGCGACTCTCTTTGAAGGCTTGTTGCTAACAGCACAAGCTCTTGGTGGATAATCAGGGCGTTGCAATTTGTTCTAGCCAAAGAATATAAAGCTGCGCCGTGCCAAGACAATGCAGTGAAGCATACCGCATTGGTCGATTGCGCGACTTAGCATGAGGCACGGACACTGTACGTCTATGTGACAGCAGTAAGTGGATGTCACAAGTTTCGACACTCCAGCCACGGCTGGGAAGAGGGGCCAGACCGCAAGTTCAACAGAAGATCGCTGGTTGAGCTAGCAGCACTACTCTATCAAAATGCGACGCCAAGTCAAACCTTTCGCGAAGAGAACAAGAATGACCATCACGACGATGCTTCTCACGGTGGCATGGAGGTATACATTCAACCTTCGGCCATCGTGCTTTCCCTGGCCAGCACACCACTCAATTATCCGCTTCTCACACTCATTTCACCAAACCATCCTCGACCATGTCATCCCGAGCTCTGTTTCTCGCCACCGCGCTGCTGGCAGCGCCGCTCGTCCACGGGCACTACATCTTCTCCCAGTTGATCGTCAACGACAAACCAGTCGGCACCGATTACACCTACATCCGCAAGAACACCAACACCTACATGCCTTCCTTCACTCAGGACGTCATCAATTCGCCAAATCTCCTCTGTAACGAAGGTGCGCAGAGAGCGGCTTCTCAGACCTACGATGTCAAAGCTGGCGACAAGATTGGCTTCAAGCTCTGGTACAACGAATTCATCGAACATCCCGGTCCTGCTTTTGTCTACATGTCAAAGGCACCAGGAGACGTGGCCAGCTATGATGGAACGGGCGACTGGTTCAAAGCGTACGAGAACGGTGTTACCGGCTCTCCAAGCCAGGACACCAGTTGGGGAACTTGGCAAAAGGACAGAATTGAGTTCATCATCCCGAAAGACATTCCGGATGGCGAGTATCTGGTCCGCGTAAGTGGAGCCTTCCATGATATTTGTCGTCTATGATCTATCAGCTAACATTCCACAGCCAGAGCACATCGCAATTCACGAAGGACACGTTGGCAAGGCGCAGTTCTACATGGAATGTGCTCAACTCCGTATCTCTGGTGGCGGCAATGGAACGCCAAGTCCTCTCGTGAAGATCCCCGGTCTCTACAGTGCTCAGGATCCCGGTATTGCTTTCAACAAGTGGGGTGGCAACGTTGGTAAGTCATAAACAAGATGAGCTCCATGATTTATTTCCCTTATATTAACGGGTACGTCTGTATAGGCAACTACGAAATGCCCGGTCCTGCTGTCTGGAGTGGTGGAAGCTCTGCCGGTAGTGCCTCCACCAGCTCAAGCAACAACAGTTCTACCGCCGAAGTGTCAGGAGGTGGTTCTGATGCTTCTACTGCTGGCGCTTCTAGTCCTGGAGCCTCTGCTTCTGGTGGTTTTGCTTCTAGTGGCTCTGCAGGATCTGCTGGTACTGGTGGCACGACTGCCACTAGTGCTGCCACTGGCTCGGCTGGACCTGCGAATGGTTCCTCCGGCTCCCAAGCTGACTCTTTCGGTAGCTCGGCCAACACATGGGGTACCACTGCCGGACAGGCTCCATCTTGGGGCTCTTGGACTGCCGGTCGCCTGCGCCGCACCTTCATCGCCTAGGCATTGCGAAGACATACGGGAATTGGACGAGCGAAGAGAGAGAAGCGAAGCAGGACAAGGGACAGTCGACGAATTCATCCGACTGATGTGCTAGACACTCAGATTTATACCACACATACAAAACGCAGCTGGTTGCTCGAATCATTCTTTCTTTTCACTCTGCAAGCGAACCCGCCCACAACTTTGAGGCACTGTGACCAGGCAGGAACTAATACCTGAACTCAGCAATCGATGACTTCGTCCATCACTCGTCCGCATTCGTGTCATGATAACTAATCACGACCCCTCCCGAGATGTTTCCGCAGGCTATCTAGTAACCGCCATCTTTCGCTGCTCTTTAGTCTGCTCGGATGCGGACAATAACCGGCATACTCGAGAAATGTCACTGCTATCCTCATGCCAAGGTTGTGTTATCTTGCGCCAATTTGGCTTGCTACAAGTATGTCTCACAAAGTTTTCTGGGTGCGAAAGTCCTGCACGGTCGAGGCGTCGAGTGCGACGACTGCTCGAGACGCCGGGGTTCATATAAAGAGACTGTTCAATGCAGAGTGAATGTAAGCACTTTCGCGCCCTTGTCTAGTTGAAAGCGAACCCGCATACCATAGCCTCAGTGCAGGAGACAGCATGAGTAAGCACTAGATGAGCCTTATCATCGTAGTACTAATCTCAAGTAGAGTTCTTCCTACTCGTTCCACTCCTGGCCTCACTGCCTCTTGCCATAGCACGCGGCAAAAACAAGCCAGGGTGTAAGTCGACTGCGGTCTCACCACACCCTACCACCTCGCAAGACTAACAATAAATCCGCCAAAGACTTGGACTACAACTGCAAGGACATCTGTGACTACGAAGGCGTCAAAAGATGGATCAAGCAAGCATGCGAGGGTATTGGCGGCTCCAGCACGACAGAGAATGGAGCTTGGTATAACGCAACTGGCGGCATCATTGGAGGACACGCAATTTGCCTTTGCGCCAGGGGACAAACCAGCCCGCACGACTATACCATCAGTGGCGACTACCCTCCTGGCACAGCTACGCTCAAGTTTGATGCTTCCAGGGGTCCCTATACGTGTCAGCGATCGGGGTAGCTATAGTCGGCTGATACATAGCTTGTGTGGCTCTCTCAGTTTGTTTGATTTGAGGGCACCCTTAGACTGATAGTCTGCTCAATGGAGCCGGAAGTTCTCGATTCATGACGACTTCGGTCAGATGTTTCCATAGTAGCAGCTCGTATCATGCTGATGTGTGTCCAAGGCACCTATGAAAAATGTCTCGAAACAAGAAGAGGCTTCTCAAGCGCTCAGCTTTCCGGTAACAGCATCCACCCGCGTGATTTCGATCACTCATCTGGGTAGCTATCAAAATAATCCGTGTCGCCACTGACAAGCTTCGGAAAGTTGACACGCGTTGCCCATTGAATGTTAGTCGAGAACGGTATCTTAACTGAATCATTCCCGTGCGAGCCCGAGATATCAGACCAAGTCGACTTTGGTCCTGCAGGACGATGATGATTGAACAGAGCAGGCTGCGGTGAAAGACATGTCATGAGATCTCTTCCACTCACGCCGTCACAGAGAGCTCTGTACATCATATCAAGTGGGTCCGTAATCTTGTGAACTCCGAATTCGTACAACATCCTGCGTGCTCCATCTTGAGAGACCGCATAGGCCAGCGTGCAAGTATTTACGCGTGATCTTGCAACGACGCGTGTATGGTCCGGATACTGATCTATGAGCTGAGTATCTGCGAATTCGATGTTGATATGCTTTCTCGCAGGGACAGTTTCATCATCAAAAATAATAGCTCGTCCGATCGGAACATTCTTGTCTTCAGCCCATGGAAATCGACAACCGCAGTGTCCCAACCACAGCATTTTCCATCGATTGAGATCGCCGTAAGGTGATGTCGTTGGCACAACAGTCGATGTCTCGTTATCGACCTCAAAACTCGGAGGCTCAGAAATCCATGCATCTGGCTGAGGCCAAGTAGGATCAAGATACTCGTTGTTTGTACCGGACAATGGCTGGATTAAGAATCTTGAAGCTTTTGCGAAATCTTGCATCTGCCGTTTGATCCGGATGTCCCAATCTGCATCGTCTTCGAGTATTAGCGCGGAGGAGATGTTCTGCTCTACAATGCTAGTAAGGGTGTCAGAAGAGTATAAATTTTGGACGTTAATGCCACTCACGTTCTGATCACGTTCATATGAGACCTCCACGCGCCTGTACCGCCAGTATTGAGATTTGTTTCTCTACTACCCGGTGGCAAAGCTTTCTCGTTAATATAAGAGACAGCTACCCAATATGCTGTGGTCTCGGATGCCCATTCGATCATTTGCGGCTCTGTTTCTGCTATACAAAAATTCCCTAGGGTCTCCTATCCGATTATTTAATTCCGACCCTAAATCTCGGATAGTAAGATAGGGCTCGAATACGCTAATTTTTGGATATATAGGAGAGTCGCGCAATCGCTAAGGACTATTAAAAGAAAATATATAGCCGCTATCGCTGTTCGCGAGATATCGTCGCTAGAAGAAAGCCGTAGGACCGAGTAAAGTTCTACTAAGGCTAGCGACCTACGACCGTAGTAGGTATAGTAGGTATAGCAGGTACGGTATATACGTACGTAGTATATATTATATATATAATAGTATATCGAGGTAGTCGTACCTATTACGCGAATAGACTCTATAGATTCCTCGATACGTCGACGGTATTTTAGAGTATATAGAAGATCGTCGAGAAGTTATATATCTATATTAAAAGTTGCGTCGTCGAGTTTTAGAGTAACGCGCTTATACGCCGAGGAGTAGAAGATACCGGATAGTCTAAAATTTAACCCGGCTACTATAGAGATAATTAATTTATATAAAGTTATAGAGAGGTAGGCCGGAGGATATAGACGCCTATCTATAAGTTTCGAGTATATTCTATAGGGCGTTCGAGAGATATTATTATTACTAGTTATACTATTTCTATATATCGAGTATTACGTATTATAAAATATACTACCTACTAGAGGACGTATATATTTACGTAAAGATCTAGTAAGGGAGGGTAGATAATATAGACGTCTATCTATAAGTTTAGAGCCTATTAGTAGCGCTAGTAAAGAGATATCGACGTTACTAGGTCCGCTATTCCTAAAACTACTAACCGACTATAGATTATAAAAATTTATACTATCTACTAGAGGACGCTAAAATTCGAGCGATATTATATAAAATTATATTAGATAGTATAGTCGCCTATCTAGAAGTTTAACGCCTATTTATAGTACTATTTCTAAGATATTAATATTACCTAGTCTACCTATAGCTATATATAAAAGACTACGAATTATAAAAATTATACTACTCGCTAGAGAATACTATAATTCGAGTAATATTATATAAAATTAAGTAAGATAGTAAGGTCGTCTATCTACGAGTTTAAAGCCGATTCGTTATACTATTCGAGAGAAATTATTATCGCTAGTCGTACTATTTTCGTAGGCAGGATACTACTAATCCTAAAAATTATACTCCCCGGTAGAGGGTACTATAAGTCGCGTAACGTTATATAAAATTATATTCGATAGTAGAGTCGCCTATCCCCGATATTAGAGTCTATTCGTATTACTATTTACGAGATATCGTCGTTGCTAGTAGCGCCTATTATCGTATATAAGACACTATAGATTATAAAATTTATACTATATATAAGGAGATACTAAAATCCGAGTAGCGTCGCCTAAAATTATATTCGATAGTAAGGTCGCTTATCTACGAGTTTAGAGCTAATTTGTCGTACTATTAAAGAGCAATCGTTATAGCTAGCTAGATCGTTTTTATAGGTATACTACGTATTTACTATCTACTAGAGAGTATTCGATAGAAAGTTACGTAAAAGTCCTAGGAGATAGATTAAGAAGTATCGAAACCTATCTATAGATTTAAAGCCTATTTATAGTATATTTCGAGAGGTATCGATATTATTAGTAGCGCCTATTACTATATATAAGATACTATAGATTATAAAAATTATACTAGCTAGTAGAGGACGCTATAATATACGTAACGTTATATAAAATTATATTAGATAGGAATATTGCCTATCTCTAAGTTCGAAGTCTATTTATATTACTATTCGAGAGATATTATTATTACTAGTAGTACTAGTTTAGTATATAGAAGGCTATAGGTTACGAAGATTATACTATATATATATATAGATACTAAAGATTACGTAACGTTCTATAATATTCTATTTAAGATTAACGTCGCCTATTCTCTATTTTTAGGTCTATTCGTAGTACTATTCGAGAGGTATCGGCGTTATCTATAGCGCCTATAGTATAATATAAGAGTCTGCGGATTGCAAAAATTATACTATCTACTATAGAGCGTTATAATTCTAGTAACGTTATACGAAATTACGTTCGATAGTTAAGTTACCTATCTATAAGTTTAAAGTCTATTCGTTATATTAGTCGAGAGGAATCGTTATCGCTAGTCCTATTAGAGTTAGAGTAGTACCGATAAAGTATTCGACTATAAGTATATTAGTATCCCGGAGGGTAAGGGTTAGTTATATCGGACGTATCTACTAGTTCTAGAGCGTCTATATCTAGCGAGAAGTATTCTAGATAAGGAGTAAGCGTAGTATATATCGGCTATACGAAGCGAATATAGCGAGGTATAGAGAATTAATTTATTATATATATTTATAATACTAAAAATCGACTATATTTCTATAACGTATCCGATTATCTCTAAATATTATATAGATTTTACGGAGCGACTATAGCCCGCCTATCCGCGAGTTAGAAGTCTATTCGGAGAGCTATCCGAGAAGTATTAACGTTATCGGTAGTACCTATAGTAATATATAAGAGACTATAGATTATAAAAGTTTTAGTACTAGGTAGAGGTTACTAAAATTCGAGCGACGTTATAAAAAATTATATTAAATAGTAAAGTCGCCTATCTCTAGGTTTTATATCTATTCGTATTACTATTCGTAAAATATCGATATTACTAGTTACGCCTATTACTATACGCAAGATACTAGTAATCCTAAGAATTATACTAGCTAGTAGAGAGTACTAAAGTTCGCGCGACGTTATATAAAATTATATTAGATAATTAGGTCGCCTATCTACGAATTTAGAGCGTATTTATAGTACTATTCGAGATATATCGACGTCGCTAGTTCTGCCTATAGCTGTATATACGAGACTATAGATTATAAAATTTATAGCCCCCCTACTAGAGGATACTAAAATTCGAGTAAGAGTATATAAAATTCTATTCGATAGCTAAGTTAGCTATCCCTAAGTTTAGAGTTCGTTAGTAGTATTTTTCGAAAGGTATCGTTATCGCTAGTAGTACTATTTCGGTACGTCGAACACTATATATTACGAAAATTATACTATATATAAGAGGATCCTAAAATCTAAGTAGCGTTATATAAAATTCTATTCGATAGCTAAGTTAGTCGTCCCTAATTTTAGAGTCTATTTATAGTATTATTCGGGAGGTATTATCGTTACTAGTAGCGCTATTATTATACGTAGGAGACTACGAATAGTAAAGATTATACCGCCCGCTAGAGGGCACTATAAATCGCGCAACGTTATATAAAATTATATAAGATAATAAGGTCGCCTATCTATAAGTTTAAGGCCGATTCGATATACTATTCGAGAGGAATCGTCGTTACTAGTCCTATTAGGATTAGGGTCCCCCGACGAAGTATTCGATTACGAGTATATTAGTATCCTAGAGGGTAAGGTATTACTATATCGTATAGAGTTATATAATCTAAAGTATTAGCGACTATACCGAAGTATTTTCTATAAGTAGCGAGCGTATTAGGTATTCGTTATAGTAGTCGATATAGAGGACAGATCGTAAGAGTATTTATATAACGTATTTATTTGCCTAAAAATTAGCTATATTTCTACTATAGGCCCGATTGCCTCTAAATTTCGTATATATTTTATAGACCGACTATCGATACTATACGTCTAGTTTCGCGAATTAAGGAGCCCTATATTAAGTAGAGAAGATTATTCTATCGTCTATATATATAATTAAAGTTAAGCTATATACGAAACGGGAAACCGAGTTAGAGGAGAGTTTAATATTATATCGTAGCGAGAGCGAACGTATTAATTCCTATATATTAATAGGAAGAAGCGCGATTAGATAGAGATATTTATCGAGATATTTGCCTATTTGCCCGAGTATAGTATCGTAATATATAAGCTATATAGATTCGCGATTATTCCCTACGAGTTTATAGGCTATTTATAGCGTATATATCGCTAATAGGACTATAAGATATAATAGTATACCTACGAGGTATTCGCTAGATTGCCTAACGTTACCTAGGTACTAGAAGAAGTTATATATCCCGAAGTAGGCGCGCGCCCTATCGAATAGTTATCTATATATACTAATAGGTTCTAGTATTAAGGTATCGATACTATAGAATAGCTATATCTATATATATATCGTAGAGTAAAGACTATCTATATCGTACTATATTACTACTAGGCGTATCTATAGTCGTCGAACTAAGTACGAGGTTAGTCGTAGAATAGCCGAAGTAGCTTCTCTACGAACTATATATAGGAGGAGGGCTAGTATTATTAGTAATTTTTTAAATTTCGAGGATAGTAGTAGTATTTTATCGTGTCCTATACTATCGAGCCCTCTACTAGCGATACGATATATATATTATTAGGCTAGATCTATAAGTAGTAGGAAGAGTTACGAAAGGAGTATACTATCTCTACCGAGAATATATAGAGCGTCGCCGACCTATAGTTAGATTTTACTAGGTAGTCGTTCTATTTAGTAGGATTTATATCCGAGGAGTTATTAGTAACTATCCGGCCTACTAAGAGCGAAGAGAGAGACGAGAATAAGTATATACTCCTACCTACTATTCTTAACTAGGATCGACTCGATCCTATTTATACTCGAACTAGAATAGGCTAGGGTTCGAACCTATAAAGAGTCGATCCTATTTAGTCGATCCTATTTAATTCCCGACGAGTAATCGAGCTATATTTAAGATATATTAGAGAGCGTATCGCGTTAACTAAACCGAAGAGAGTTCCGGTATAAGAAGTCGTAGTTTATATATCGTTACTACCGACCTAAACCGGTAGAGTTAGGTATAGAGTCTAGAGTCTATACGACCGCGAGCCCTAGTCTTAGTATAAAGATTACCTCGCTTACCGGCCTAGTAAGCTAGCAAGCAGTAGCCTTTACGTAGTAGTCTAAGGGCGAGATCGAGCCTCCTTACTAGTATAGTTCGCCGAGTAAATATCGGAGTTATAGCGTATAGTTCGTTCGGATCTAGTAGCCTTAGCGCTCGAGGATATATACGATTCGACTAGAGAGCATATAGGTAATATTATTAGTAATTTAGGTTACCTACGAGATACGCGTTAATAGTATAAGAGTAGTAGAAGTTAAGATAGTAGAGTCGTAGAGATAGTAGTCGAGGTTAGCTAAAACAAGTTAGTAGATTTTTAATTCGGCCCGACTATATCTTAGTATATACCTCCCCTCCTCTATATTAGGAGGAACTTTTAACTCGATAGATTAAAAGTATATACCTTAATAGTATTATAGAAGCTATAATATTAGAAAATTAATATAGGTATTATAAAATATTACTATTTAAAGTATTTCGGGAGGTTAGGGGGAACTTTTAACTTAGTAGACCGAAAGTATATATTTTAACTATACTATAGAAGATATAATATTAATAAATTAACGTAGGTATCGCGAGATATTACTATTTAAAGTTATAGATTTTAATTTTTATTTACTTCTTAATAGAGCGTTTAAACTCTATTGCTCTATCGATAGAAACTGCTTAATTCTATTACTTAATCGATAGAAACTACTTAACTCTATTACCTAATTAATAGAAACTACTTAACTCTATCGCTTAATCGATAAGAACTACTTAAGACTAGCCTTACTATCTAAACTCTACTCTATACTATATACCGGCCTATATACCCTTATTATTCTAATTTAATAAAGTCCTATAGTTATTCGTCCTCCTTCTATTCCTCTATATTAATCGCCTAAACTACCTTCTACGATATACTCTCTACCTATCGTATAGTAGTATCTATATACTTTCCCTTATCTTTCTATACTATACCTATATTTCTAACGAACATTACAATAAATTTCTTCTTCTAGTCTACCTCGATTATCTCGATAAGCTTCCTTACTAATTAGCTAGTTAACGCCTTAAACTTAGGGTTAGGGTTAGGGTTAGGGTTAGGGTTAGGGTTAGGGTTAGGGTTAGGGTTAGGGTTAGGGTTAGGGTTAGGGTTAGGGTTAGGGTTAGGGTTAGGGTTAGGGTTAGGGTTAGGGTTAGGGTTAGGGTTAGGGTTAGGGTTAGGGTTAGGGTA